>OV179167.1:14188796-14838231 GCA_921972225.1 Euplexia lucipara | reverse complement strand
TAGGTATTACATAAAGCTCTAGGTAGACTTAAAAATCAGCATCAAAATCTACTAAGTAACTCGGCAAAAAAATGTTCCTTTAGCAAAACTTATTCCAAAGGGTTTTTAGTTTCAATATTCGCGCAGTATATCGGTGCTCTGTAGTCGAGGGGGCCAATCAAGTGCCCTTATGAATTATGTACAAACTACCCTCGCTCGTATCATCCCTAGTGGAAACACCTTTGTTTTGTTTTGCGCTGTGTTCAAAAATATAGCCGGGGATCCGGTTTACGGCGTTAAACAGGGCAGGGTTGAGTTTGATTCTTGGGTCGAATGAATCAAAATCAAAAGTAATTTATACAAATTAGGCTGAAAATCAGTACTTCTTGAACTCCATAATTACATAAGACAGTCGCCCTTAGCCACTTCCTTGTTTTTTTGCTGGGAAGAAGAAGTGGTGGACCAACCCCCCCATTAACACGTCAGTCTGATAAGTTAGAAGAACGCGGACGGACGCGGGGATGTCCGCCGCCCCCACGTACATGGACCCGAGGTGGCGGCGCGTCGTGTTCACGCGCGCCCCTCTTAGACGTCGCGAGGGGAGTCTAACACCTCACTCCCCTCGCTGACTTGGCGAGGCCCGCGGGGCCGGCACCAGTCGGGGGTCGCGGAAGTATCTTCTGTTCCCGTGACCCCCGGCGCAGGTGTGAGAAGGAACACGGGGTGACGGGGCGGTTTTTAGTCAGTAAGAGTCTGACAGACCCCTCCGCCTCCCCGGGACATCCATGACGATTTTCCAAAAAAAAAAAAAAAATTAGCAAGGATACGTTAGAAAACCTTAGCAAGGATAAGTTAGAAGAACTTTACAATGGTAAATTATATCAATTAATATTACTATGAGAATTTTGTAAAGGAAAATGTCAGGAGCAAGTGGCTATATTGAAACAGCTGCACGGGTTGATGGTCGGTTAAGTTATGCTTGCGGAGGTCAGTCCGTTGATGGGTGACCATTCATTACACAAAAACGTCTCTAGTGGGAAAAGGCTAGGCAGATAAAATAAATAAATAAATATTCAACTACTTTCAAACAACGCCATCTAGTCCCAAGCTAAGCAGAGCTTGTGTTATGGGTACTAAACAGCTGCTAAACATACTTATATGTATACTTCTTAATTCATACATATAATAGATAAATTACACCCAGACACAGAACTAATGATCATGCTCATCACACAAACATTTGTCCTGGGTGGGAATCGAACCCACGACCTCCGGCATAGCAATCAGAGCCACTAACTACTAGACCAACAGGCCAGTCACTTGTAAGTTTAACTTGTAAGTTTACACAGTTACAAGTAACTTGTAAATTTGTATGGTGTGCAACAAGTATTGTATTCGGTCCTATTGTATTCTATTCTAGTAACGAATAGTAACAAAAAGATGTTGTCAATTGAAACTTGGATGATATTATTCTTTGCGGGCACTGACCCATGCCAAAAAAAGCACGCAATTATTTCGTTGTGAGGCTCTATACGTTGAGAGAATTTCGTTTAAACTTTGACCAGAAAACTATCAAAATGGCGCTTGTGAAAAAGGGCTACGCTTGCATCGCAGCTTTCGCGTTCATCGCATTCTCCGAAATGCAAATGCAAGGCGGGAAAAACTTTTTGATTTTCATTCAAGTCCATACATACATAAATTATCACGTATTTTGCTGCCGTGTAAACGTTTTAGCCTAGCTAGCTTTTAGAAGTGAAGTTTTTGGCCAGTTGGTCTAGGGTTTAGTGACGCTGACTGCTATGCCGGAGGTCGTGGGTTCGATTCCTATCCAAGACAAATGTTTGAGTGATAACCACGAATATTTGTTCTATGTCTAGGTGTAATTTATCTATAATATGTTTATCAATTTTCTAGTAGGTACTCATAGCACAAGCTCTGTTTAGTTTAAAACTTGATAAGGTGAAGAGTTGCGTTTTTCGAGTGTAAGTATATTTACTAAACACTCGATTTAGTCTTAACTGCTTGATGGATTTTAGTTCAAGTGCCTACAGATTCATTTTGTTAGTAAAAGTGACAATGAATGTAGCAAAAATGTAAAAAATGTCTAATCGTCGACGTCATTTATGTCTTCAAATATTTTTTTTTGTTCTTTAGTAGGTATGGGAGGATTGTAACATCGTTATGGTCAGATGTGTCAATGAAGACGAATCAAAGAGTATGTAAAAAGGTGTGTGTGTAAGCCTTTTCTCCTTTCCAAGGAACATGTTGGAACATATATTAAATGTAGCAACAAATGTACCTGCACATGAATACAATAAAGATTTTGAGTTTGAGTTTGAAAACATCTCCAATGAGGTCAGTCTTTCTAGTGCGTTCCCTCCCAGCGTTCCCACTTATATCTGCCTTACAAATAAAGTAAGTAAATACCTTTTTTATTTAAGTCTTGTCCTTAAATAAAGAGCGTACCGCAAGGAACACAGTAGTGGTTTGAATTGACATGTTGGAAAAAAGCATTTTTAATGTAAATTCAGAGTGCACCTCTTAGTTCATGAAACGCAGCATTGCAATTGAGCGGAATTTTAACTTCAAACATTTTATTTGAAATGAGAAATATGTATGTTATAAAAGTTAGAGTCGCATCGCGTATGTCCTTGTAACTTTTATTCCGAGATTTCTTTGATGCGAGTAAGTTACATTCTTAATTAAGAAATTGCTCGCTCATCGTATTTTGTTGTTTGCAATTAACCACTCATATTGCGTAATTATAGAAACAATTAAAAAGCAATTGTGTCTCGCGTAGATCTACGTTTCGGCGGGTTAATAAACAAAAAATACATCTCTAAGGATTTGGCAGTACTGCATCGCAAATTAAGTTAAGTCTTATGTAATAGGGGCGGGTTTTACTATGCACAGATTCAAGCTTCGGATCGCAACAAAGAACGTTCCAGATGAAAATACCCAATGGCATTATTATCTGGAATGTACTTTGTATAATATACAAAACCTTAATAATAAGTGAATAAGCAAATCAAATCTCCAGTAAGCCCCTTAGCTGTATGCCACTAATTAGACGGTCTAAACTATTTTAAACTTTAACTGCTTTCTTTAAAAGTTTTGTTATATTGTTATTTGAAACTACACTTTTTATTAGTAGTTTTTAATAGTGAAAAAAAATTGGGTTGTAACCGTACCAGTTAGTGATCACATTTGCGTAATCAAAAGTTAAAAGAAGTAATTATTTTTTTAAATACGCCACTATTTAGTTAAACTTAATTAACGAAAACAGCTGTTGGAGGCGGGGCATGCTTGAGCGAGATCACGCGATCGTGAGCGAGAGATGACGACTAATGAAGGTACCTACTACTATGTCACGAATAGCCTGTACAATATTTACATAAATTGGGTGACTTTTTGGGATATAAACAAACGCTAATAGCTTTGCTGTTTATGAATATTATTTATTGATACTTTACAAATATAATGAGAAGACCGTCTGGAATAAGCCTAATAAGTATTTGTACTAATTAAAAATTAAGTGGTGTATAAGACAAATGACCTGTTGATGAAGCCCGCCTGTTCCCAATAGTCAAATAAATAGCTCAAAAATCATGTTATTTTGAATCGCGGGTACTTTTTAGATTTGCCTAAAGGTCAGGTACACTTCAGTCTAACCCTTTGAAGATTACAGATGCTTGCTATTTAATAACACTCCCATCAAAACCTTGCTGTACTTATTTTGAATCTTACATGGCTACATTTGGGTGACAAACATGAATAGCTTAGCTTTTGTGTTGGTTACCAAATATTCCCAGTTTTAACGACTGTAACACTGTAACTTTTCATATTATTTTTAATGATCCTGCACGACTCGAAATAAAAAAAAACAAATGGCAACATTTGTTTTTTTTTATTTCTTCTTTTATGTAGGTACCATTAAGCTAGTTTTTCGATCCTCAGATATTTTTTATCTGAAGAACATGGAGGTTTAACAAATTGCCTTTACCTACAACAGCTGTCATACCGCCATTTTAATTCCTTATATAAAACTTATCTGCCGATTAAAAAAGTGCCACCAAATTCGTCTGGATAGTAATAGTATTCTTTAAACTAACACCACCAAACCACTTCACTTCAAACTTCACTTACTTACGTCAATTTTTCATATAAGTATCAGTCTCCAAGAATCCCAATCTCCTATAACATTTCCCTCATAGGGAATATCTTAATTCCGTCCAGTTGAGCTGGAACGCTTCTCATCTCGCCACTCCAATCCAGCGTGAGGATATTGGGACATTGCCAGTTCGAAGACTCGCCCCCTTCTTAGGGGGAGACCTTACTATTGGTTGGTGAGTTGCTTTCGAGAATTTTGGGTGATACGATCCCGAATTTAAAAACCGCACGAGTTGACCGAAAGTTAAGCAACACTGGTCTAGGTTGATCCATGGATGGGTGACTATTTATTAGATATAAAGACGCCTGTGTCCTAGAATGTACGTTCATATCGTAATACACATAACACATATGAACTGTAATTGATCTAAACATCTAATGACTCATTATTATATTTATATTTATTTTGTTTGATAGTGGCCATGCACTGTATTTAATTTAATTGAAAATGACTATGGATTGTATTTAATTTGATTGATAATGACTATGGATTGTATTTAATTGAATTGGTAATGACTATGGATTGTATTTAATTGAATCGTTAATGACTATGGATTGTATTTAATTGAATCGGTAATGACTATGGATTGTATTTAATTTAATTGATAATGTCGTTGTATTGCAGGTACCTTACCCCGAACTAACGACACCTTAAGCGAAAGGCAAATAAATTATTTAGTTTGGTTTTGATTTTCCGTGCTTTTTGAGGCCCAAAAAGGTATGTAACGGATGGTTAACTATTCACAGTGTGACCTTGAGCCCTTAACATTAAACGCGTGTGGCTTAGCCATGAGCCCCTTTTTCGACTTATTGAACAAATATTTTTTATTCTTTATAAGTTTTTGCTACAGATGGTAGGGACAAGATTTGATTTCGCATGATGCAGCGGGTGGACGAGGGTGTCTATTTGTCTAATCCGACGCCGAGTCGCGGTCATACCTCCTGCAGATATTTTACAACATTTCTTACTGAAGAATTCATACATACATGTTTACATTACACATGTGTGCTGCATCTTTATTTATAACAGATATAAACATGTCAGATGCTTTAGTTTTATAAGACATGGTACTGGATAGAGGCTTTTCTCGTATTAAAAAACGTAAACGTACCTACTTTTAAAATTGCTTTGTGAGATTACTTAGGTACTATTTTAATAAATTGAATTCGATAACACTGGGGCTCTATCTATACAGGGTGGAATAAACATACAACTTTTTACTATGAGTAATTTAATTTTTCCGTCAATATTTCTCTTTCTTAACCGACTTACAAAAAAGGAGGAGGTTCTCAATTCAGCTGTATTTCTAGTTTCAAAAAACAAAGGCCAAAAATGAATTAAACTACCACCAAAGTCACAGACTTTCGGAACTGGAGTTATTTTGCCTGTTAGTGTTTCTTCTATAAAGTTGTTTGTTTTTCTAACATACTTTAACGATGTTCGTTTTACTTTGAACTTTAAACGATTGCATCAACTGATAACAGAAAAATAAAAACAGTTAGTAGTTTTTTTTAACTGAAAACGGAGGTTAACATTCCTTGAGTTTTAGAGGTTGAATGAATAGGAAAAGAAGTAAGATTCTCCGAAACTGAGCCTTTATTAATAAACGCGAAATTAAAATCATAAATCAAAATCAAAAGTCATTTATTCAAATTAGGCTGAGGATCAGCACTTTTTGAACGTCAAAAATTACATAAGACAGTCCCCCAAAACGCCCGCTCTTCGCCACTTCCTAGTGTTTTTGCTGGGAAGAAGAAGTGGCGGAACAAACTCCCCAGCAACACGTCTGTCTGATATGTTAGAAGAACAGTTTAGTTTAGAAGTAAAGTTACAACCACACCTATATTACCCGAAGGGTTTAGCAGAGATGTCTCTTTAGTACACCTACATTTCTCCAGTCATAATTAAGTCCCATAAGAATAGGGGATGACCCTTCTGTCATCAACTGTGTACAACTCCATAGTACCTACTGGGCAATTAACGATGGAAAATTCCTATAAAACACTTCGCTTAATTTGGAAATTGACCAGTAACTTAAGATCAGCATTAGGGCTTGCAATCACCAACACAACTCTTATAAACTATAAGTCTAGGTTTCCTCACTCATTCATTCACTGATGTCTAAGATAAACTTATAGAAACTCACTGTCGCATTTGTACTTGCCCGGATTTGAACCACATCCTCGTGCATTAGAAGTAAGAGCCTTAACCTCTTGACCATCATATCACAATGGAATTCTTAAAAAAAATAATATTCGTTGGAACATGTCAGTTGCTCATGCATAACAAATTGTCGTATCCATAATTGTTGGAGTTCCGAGTGGAAATCCTGATAATATCTGGTAGGAAAAAGAAAATTTATTAACTCTACTACCCCCTATCTTGGTTGGCGTGATGCCAGGACATCGAGCCTAGAAATAAGAGATGTGTGGAATAAGGACTCTGTTTATGGCATTAAATCCCAATAAAATAATTAGCCCGCCTGCGTTTGTGCCCGAATGATGGCGATAGCCTCGCCGCTACTAGATACCTCATGTATCTTATGTACTTAAACATAACTGGTGAAGTGTGGGTGTACTACTGCTATACTTCTGTCTAACCCTTCGGGGATAACAGGTGTGATGTTATGTTTATATGCAAATTAGTTTGCACAATCTATGTTTGAGCTTTGCCATGACTCAAGCATGCTTGCCGTCTGGAGGGACAGGTTAACTTAAACCTGAATTAGTTCCCTCTTCAAAAGTCGTTTCCCTCCATAGTTTTATTAATACAATCTTATGTCTGGACTTTAAAAGAGACCCCTGAGTTTCTATCGGTATTTCTTCTCAGGGATCAGTCAATTTGGTTATTAGCACCATTTAGTTTTAAAAAAAATATTGAGAGCTACTTACAGAAATAAATATTGCTTAATTACATTTAATTAATCTAAGTAATTAGAGAGGAGCTTGTGGCTAAATGGCAGCCTCACGGGTCGATCAAAGGTTTGGCTTAACTTTGTTGATATTAGTTTACGTCCTATTTTCAGACCTATTGAATGTGAAACTCACAAAATTTCATATGAATCGGTGAAGCCGTTTCAGAGAAGTTTGCTAACAAACACTGTGTCACAAGAATTTTATACAGTAGATAATGTTGCAGCACTAAGAGTGACTTTTGAGGAGCTTGTGGCTAAATTATTACAGCCGCATGGGTCCATTGAAGCTACGCTTGACGAGGTTGGTCTGAGGATGGGAACTATGCATTACATATAAAGACTCCTCCGTGCCTGGGATAGCACGTAAAGCCGTTGGTCCCGGCTGTCATTTGTAGATCTTTGACAGTCGTTGGTAGCCAGAAACCCGAAGACCTGACGACCCAGTTTATCCAAGAGGTATCGTGATACGCAGTAAAACAATGGTATTCAGCTGCATCTGGTTAAAATGGAAGCGGACGACAACATATTTGGGAAAAGGCTAGGATAATCAAAGTAATTTAGACTGCCCTGTTGGTCTAGTAGTTAGTGGTCCTGACTGCTATGGCGGAGGTCGTGGGTTCAATTCCCACCCAGGACAAATGTTTGTGTGTTGAGCACGATTATTTGTTGCGTTTGGGTGTAAGTCGCTAAAAAGAAATATCAAATTTCAACAATTCTTAAATATTATTATTACCTATACTAGAAATATAAACAAACTCACGTCGTTCCTTATCTAAAGGGCTATTCATAACAGTAAACACGTTTAAAGTGCTTCGCTCGTGGAAGTCATAAATTAAGTTTTTGTAACAGCGGGTAGAACGCTCATCTCAAGGTCAAGTTCGAGGTCAAACAATGGCAATATGGACTACCTTTTTTTTTGCGCAAGCAACCAAGCGGATATGTATGTATTTAGAAATATATAAGTATGTTTATCAGCTGTTAAGTACCCATAACACAAGCTCTCAAGCAACTTGGGACTAAATGGCGTTGTGTGAAAAGTTTGGAATATTTGTTATTATTATTTCATAATTTCAAATCAATTGCCTCAAAAGTAAGTATATCCTTTGTCGTACCCTTTTTTGTTCCTTCCTTTTCTCATCATCGGCTACCTAACCTCAGGCTATATTTTCTAGGGTACAATGATAGAGAGGCTGGCACATCAAGCTACCGCAATATGTCAAATTACTTTGATAGATTTTCAACTTTATTGTCAACAGAATAAGGTTCATGTTCAATTTGGAAAATTTTGCAGTTTATGGGTAGCTTGTGTTGGCGTCTGAGCACACTCCTTTTAAACAATATCTTGGCGTATCCTCCTTGATTCTGAGCTTAAAGACGGATATAGAACAACGCGCAAATACGATAAATATGTATGCTATAACAAATGATAATATTATAAATAGGAAGTCTATCTGGACTACATTTAAACGGATTTGCGTGTATTAAGTAATGGGAGACTATTTTCATCTTCTGTGTATTTTATCAAACCAAGATGAATAGTGACATGAAGAACAGTCCGGTGTGGTGTCAATGATAACATTGAAATCCCTTTGTTATTTATGTTTAAGACTTTTGTATTTTATTTTACCTATTTTACTTTTGAATAAATATTATTATATTATAATGATGAAAGGCAGATAAATCTTTGTTTTGGTAAATAAAAACGCAGTCGCGTAAAGAAAGAAAAAAAAATATTATTATATATAATAAATTATTATATAATACTAATATTAATATTATAATAAAAAATTAAAGTAAGCAAAAAAAAAAATTAAATAACAATATACCATAACAAAATGGTGTAAGTGCCGATAAAACACTTGGAGTGATTCGAAAAACTAGTTGCACACTTGGACCCACGGTACTGGCCCTAGAGTTTCAACCCCAAACTACATCATTCTGTATTAATATTTTAAAGAAAAAAGATTTGTATTTTTGTATGGAAAAACCTTTCACTATTGGGAAACTACACTATCCCCGGGTAACATAGGCTACTTTCATCCCTATATTCCCACGGGAACGGTAACTACGCGGGTGAAACTGTATTATGTCCGCTAGTTTTTATATATAAAAAATTTCATCACCATATTAGTCCGCAATAAACTTCTAACTGAAACAACCAAATTACTGTGTGTTATTTGATTAAATTTAAGACAAAAGGATGGCTTTTATCTCGATAATATTGACCTCAATATTTATAATATTTAATTGCGAAATTTCATCTATTCTTATAATAAGTTATATAACTTTCTAACAGATGGCAGTGTACAAACTCTTGAGCTGGAACAAAGCGTCGCCCAATACACGACTCAAAATAAGTACATATGTAGATATAAAAACAAACACATGCTCTTCTGTAGTGCTATTCTGAAAAGTTCATTTGCGAAATCACTTCTGAATCTGCAGTGAAATCATGTGAAATTAAAATATCGTATTCTTAAAAATTTCGACACTGGCGCCACCAAGTGATGATCATAGTGGGACGAACTAAAACGGGTGAGTATTTTGACGTTGACATGTGAATACCGAAACTTGTACAGGCGACATGAGAAGCGTAGTGAGTATGACTTTCGAGATGATTTGCGAAATGACTTTCGAAGTGATTTACCATTTACAGAATAGCATTGAGGACCACTAGACTCTAAGATAGTCAAGTATACACTACTAAAGTATACTTTAATTCGAAATAGAAAAGTTAATGAAAACATTCAACAAAAAATATTCATCCAACAGTAGATTCAATTAATGCATTAATTCAATTTGTGTTGCATTTGCGAGTAAATTAAAATCCTTCGCAATCCGAGTTGCGCGCTATGCTTCGAAACACAATTATTCGTAACAAGTCTTTTATTTATTTATTGTTATGTTTTTATTACACTTTTCTGCTTCTTCTTGATCGTTAAATTTTATTTCTACCGCGTTGGTGTAGTGGTTGTAAGTGCTACTGCTTAGCTCGAGTTCTTAAGTTCGATTCCCAAGTCGGGCAAAGTGTGTACTATTCTTCAGCAGCGCTGTGTGTGTGTGCGTGTATGTGTGTGTGTGTAGGTACTGTTGATACACCTCTGCCTATCACTTCGTGGAATACTGGCGTGATATTGTGTTTGCTTTGGCCTTGCCGGGTTGCTAAGCCTATCGATAAATATGTAGTTAGGTGATGTTAAGAAGGATCTATCTCAGAATACTATTCGTAACCATAGGTAATAATTACATACAAGCTCTTAAAAACAGCACACTAACGCACGCACGCGTCCGTTGACGCGACGCTGAGGTCAAGTGTGGCTAGTTGGCCACATTTTAACGTGTCGCTTGCTGAGCGCTTATAACCATCTACACCTTTTTACTTATAATATCATAATAGTACCACAGTATAAATATTAATACAGTAGGACGACGCCTTTGATCTCTGGAAAAATCCCGACAACTTCTACACGCGTTAGACTTGAATAATACTTCCCGCACTACGAACATCGGTTTGTTCGCAGTGCAGGAGCGGCTTTCCCGCGTCTCGCCCCTCACCCCGCACGATTGCCCTGACTTCGTCGGACGACTGTATGTTTTTAGACTGTGGTAGTACCTACGCTATGTTTTGCAAATCGACAAACAAATTGTAAAGAAGAGACGAGTGAGTAATATGCTATTAAAATATAATTTAAATATAAATGTTTTACAAAATAATTACTTTCATATTTTAGTTATCATATTATTGTAGTAACACATAATGGCAATTAAATTTTATTATTCATTATCAATTTTATTTCATGTCAAAGTCTAAAGTCAAAGTTACACAAAATCTTCTCAAATAACTACAACCATTATTCAACTGAACTTGACACTAAAACCCTTAATTTGCGTATTAACGGTATTCAGTCTACACGTCTTTAGCCGGCACCGCAAATCGTCCGATATACATAGTCAGAACAGTTGCGTCAGACGTTCAGACGTTCCTTGTGTAATTGCTGACACAAAAAGCACGAACTAAGACAGTTTCTGACTCAATTAATTAGCGATCACCCTGGGAAAGGGTGTTACACGGGGTTGGCTTAGAGTATGAATTAGGCAAGCTATGTATTTAGAGTAAATCTTTAAAGTGGTTAATTTATTATTTACTAACGGACGTCGCTCGATTTTACCAGCGTAGTTCACGTTTCATGGGAATACAGCAATACGAAGTAGCCTATAGAAGATTTTTTTTTTCAAATCGGCCCAGATATAAGTTTAGTTGATTTGTTTATTTTTGACTGGCCTGTTGGTCTAGTAGTTAGTGACCCTGACTGCTATGCCGGAGGTCGTGGGTTCGATTCCCACCCAGGACAAATGTTTGTGTGATGAGCATGATCATTTGTTCTGTGTCTGGGTGTAATTTATCTATAATATGTATGTATTTAGAAGTATTTTAGTATGTTTATCACCTGTTTAGTACCCATAACACAAGCTCTTAGCTTAGCTTGGGACTAGATGGCGTTGTGTGAAAAGTTGTGGAATTTTTATTTATTATATTCTTTACTATACAAAAGTACAATGGCAGATGCTGTCTCTCAGCCTAATTTAAATGAATGGGTTATGATTTTAATTTATTCAAATTACACTGACGATCAGCGTCAAAAATACATGAGACAATCCCCCAAAACGCGCACCCAAAGTCAATTCCTAGTGTTTTTTGTTGAGATGTAGAAGTGGCGGAACGAACTCCCCTATCATCACGTCCTAGACTTGACTTTGTTTTTATCAGCCGCTGTGTGAATACTTTGTTTATAATGGGATATTTGACAACATTTTAGATTTTAGTCCGTCATCTAGAATAAAAGAAAATTATCGACACGTATTTTTTTCTTTTTGTAATTGATGGAAAACTGCTTAGATTAAGCGCATTAAAGTTGAGGAGGTGCTTGTAACGTCATTAGCTAGCATAAACTGTACTGGCTAGTAACGTCATGCATACGGAATTTCTGTCGTAGTTTAAACTTACCTATAAACCGCAGCAATTTATCCCTCCAGTGCGCTCTATAGCCTCCGTACTCCGTCCCCAAGGGGATAGAAGGTGGGTTTTCAATCAACAGCGTCTTCAAATTGGAAATTTGCAGAATTGATGAGTTCAGAATTCATTACGGCACGGTGGCGCTGCCGTAGAACAAACTCCATTGATTATAATTAGTGAAAGGTGACGCTAAACGGTAGATTGTTCCTGGAGTCTGGTGGGTGGACGACGCAGGGTAGTTAGGGAAATGGAAAAAGGGGTGCTGGCTGGCTGTGATGAGGGGCTTTGAAACAGTTTTTTAAATGGTTCTTTTTTGGTTTTTCCGGTTTACTTTTAAAAAAGAAATGAACAAATGTTGTTTCTTAACCTAAAAACAAAAATTGGCTGTCGTATTATTTTCGTTGTCGCTTACTACGCTGTCGTCGCTATTATACATAATCTAGAGGATGAAAATATTAAAGGGTGGGAACCTAGTGTCCTGAAATACAGGCCGCGAGCCTAGCTTAGGCAATAGTCTCTTACAATATATACTTACAAGAATTATGTATAGGTACTTATGAAACTGTTTTTGTTGTCTGTTTATGTAAATAGTACACCACACACTGCCTACTCATCTTTTTTCCTCCACTATCAAGTCCATCCAAAGGTTGTCTGTAAGAGATCGCTTTTAGCGATAAGGCCGCCCATTGTATCACCGCTTGTAGCCCTTAAAATTATGATTTGTAAGTATTAATGGTGTACAATAAAGAGTATTCTATTCTATATTGTAGTGAGAAAATAAACGATTATTATTATTGTGTAGTATAATAAAATAGTGAGTGATTTATTTTGTATTTTTTTTCACCGTGGCTTGTTAGATATGCTGGAGCTAGCAGATTATGTAATTTTAATGTTTATTTTATTCATAATGTTTAAACTCAAATTCTTCTAACTTCTCAGACAGACGTGATGCTGGGGAGTTTTTTACGCCACTTTTCTTTTCAGCAAAAACACTAGAAATTGTTATACGGCGGGTCTGTTGGGGTCCTGCCTTAATTAATAAATGACTTTGGCTATGATTTTGCTTTAAAATTAATTAATTTAGGGTCAGTAAGAGGCTGTTGTTAAAGAAATACTAGCTACGCCGGCAAACTTAGTTTAAGCTTACAATCAATTTATTAGTTTAAGTCTTATTCTCAGACCGACTGAATGGAAAACACACAATTTTATATGAATCGTTAAAGCCGTTTCAGAGGAGTTTTGTAACAAACACTGTGACACAAAAATGTTATAAATTAGATAATGTCGCACTGTCGCAGCACTAAGAGTGATTTTTGAAGTGGATACTTATCTAACCAATGATGTACATTTGACAGTACCAGCTTTTTTGGGAGGAAACCGACATACCTGAGAGATATATCTAGACGGCTTACAATTTGAAGCCAAGTCCCATAGATGGATGAAAACTCTGACACCAGGTTGTCCACACAAAAAGAAGAAGGGGTGGTTGACGTGTCTGTGTGTGTCTGTCTGTGGCATCGTTGCTCCCGGACGGATGAATCGATTTTGATTTTGTTTTGTTTGAAAGATGGCGGTAGTGTTCTTAGTTATGTTTGACGAAAATCAGTCCATGATGGCCGCCGTCAAAAAAATCGGATTACGTATTTATTCACAACTCCTTTGATTCGGTATCAAGTAAAAGGGCTTGATTATGATTAATTTCAAATCAAAGATAACCACCACCACAATATAGAGATTACAATGTTTTTATAAGATCTTTACGTGATGGGGGTTTTTCTAAGTAAGTTTTTAAAGTTTCAAAGCAAAGATTTTTTGAAAAAGAAGCCATTGCAGCTTGAAATTGACCTGTACCAACAGCCTTCAACGCCGAAAGCATTCAAAGCTAAATTATGCGTAAACAGACTCGCTTTCACGATTAAAAGCACTCATCATGATATAAAAAACTCAAGATAATTGCACTGATAACCCCTAAGCACCCTATTCACCCTATTCAGTACTGAATGCAGACCTCAGCCGCATTTCTATGGAATACCGACCACGTAGCGTGAGTGGGAGCCTCGCTGTGCTGTACATGAAGACTGGGTAGACGATGAACTTAATACATTTTTGAAGTAATTGATGATGAGAAAAGTGATGAGAGTAATTTTTTACGATGCGCGCGCATACTGCCACGACAATCGACACCCTGAAGTTAGCTATAGTCGACATTTTAGTTTTTTTTTCTATTATTTGTGTCGTGCATATGTAAAAAAAGATTTTTATTTTGCTACCTATGACTTATACGCGTGTACATTTTTTTTTTAAGGGAAGGTTCTAGATTTACGTTGTGAGAGGTTTGCGGCTAAATAATCACAGTAATACGGGTCGATCGAAGGTTGGTCTTTGTCAAAGTCAAAGTCTGTATTTGCTTCAAAACATGGTATTTAGAGGTGTTACAGTTAAAACAGGAGTTCAACATGTTTAGCTATTAAATCTATAGCATGCAAAATGTGGATGGATGACCACTGATAACATAATATCTATAAAGCTCTCCGTGCGACGCAAAGCATATATTTCAACACTACATCTGTTATATTTAGGTCTCATGTTCTAGAAGGTGCCTCATCATCCTGCTAAGCCTTTTTCCAACTTTGTTGGGGTCGGCTTCCAACTTAACCGGATGCAGCAACTACCTCTCTGACCTCCACAACCCAGTTACTGGGTAACACGATAAGTACCCCTTGTTGAAACTGGTTGTCAGACTTTCGGGTTTCTGAGTATCTGTAACGTCTGTCATAGATCTACAAATGACAGCCAGGACCAACGGCTTAACGTGCTTTCCGAGGCACAAAGGAGTTTGGTATGTAATGAATGGTCATGCACCCTCGTCATCCATGGACCAACCTCGTCAAGCGTGGCTTAACCTTCAGTCGACCTGTGCGGCTGTTATTATGATAATAATTAAACACATTTTAGAACGTAGGTAAACACAAAACGTGGTTATTTATGCCCTAAGTCCATCTCTTGCCCAGCCGCCCCGTATAGAAGTGAAGCCACTTTCAATTGCCTATTTTCCTGATTTATTGGAGGTTTAAAAAGTAATGTCGTTAGCATACCAACTATGGATACCAAGATGTATCGCGTTTCAGCAAAAATATGATTCAACTGAAAGTCGTAACAAGTTCGCAAAGTTTTTTGATATATGAGTCGCGGTGATGAATGTTGATAAATTGTGAAATCAGTGTAGTGGAATGTCTGGATTTCGGTTGTGATTTTTGAAGTTTATTTTTCTTGAGTGGTTTGTAGGAATCTTGGGATTTTCGAAGGGACTTTTAATAGAACAATGGGCGAGAAAGGTAAGGAATTCTATAAGATCTGGTCTATGTTTTACTAACTTGCACTCATTATGATGAATGTTTATGGACCATGTAAAAACCTATGGTATAGCATGTAACACATCCTTATATTTATGACCATTGTATGCATTTATTTGTTACTCATGTTAAACTAATAAATTGATCTTTATCTTTATCTAATAAAATAACAATTATTGACTAATAGCGAGTCGTACCTAGCCCGTTAAGGGCTCCGTGCCTTGGTAGAACAATAAATTTTAATTTTCAAAATAAGACGCTTATAACTATTATAATAATATTAATTTAAACACATAGGTAAGTTGTTCCGAAAATAAGCAATAGTAACAAACAGACAAAAGTAGTTCCATCATTGGTTTAGCCCTTTTTAGAGTTCGTTACCTAAAGCAAAGGAAAAAACTAAGGAAGAAACGGAACTATTATAGCCAACCCACCTTACTCCAACAAACAAAACATAACATAACAATTAATTCATCAATTGTATGTCGCATTAATGCAACAATGAACTGGTTTTAACTGCTTTGTGTACCTAAGAAGGTGACTTTTGTTTTTGGTTTGATTTGTAAAACTGCATTTCCTATTTTTGTATTTAACGCATGTCGTGGCAGCCTATAATTAAGGCAATACTGGCAAATGTAAACGTTTAATGTAAACCTTATCATGTATTATGGTGTAGGTATGCTTTGTTGGTTGTCCTTAAATCTTACTTATATTATAAACGCGACTCGCACTTGGCCGATGTTTGATTTTTTTATGAAATCCTAGAAAATATAATTACTACCAAACCTCATTAAATGGCACACCTACTTCTGCTCACCACATAAAGACTCCAGTGTAAAGCGAACTAAATACACAAAGAAATTAGTTTTTAATCCGAGCGCAAGTTTGTGAAAGTTGCACAAGACACTGCGACTGCAAGTTACTGCTGGTTTTATCGTCAGAAAGTTTTAATCTTAGTAAGAGTGATCTATTATGGCCATCTCAGTTTTTTATGATGGTCAGGATTTACGGGAAGACGGGAAAACTAATTGCTTTTGAGAATTGTTTTATCCGTTTGAAATTCAATTTAACACAATCGGATTTGTGGCGGGTAAGATTGATTCCTACAATGAAGGCGTGTTACAATGTCTTCATCGTCCTCAAGCCGCTTGTGGTGTCATCGCAGCATGTGTTCATTATCTCAACTTTTTCTTTTTCAAATTGATGGAAAACTGCTTAGATTAAGCGCAATAAAGTTAAGGAGAGGGGGCTTGTAACGTCATTATCTTGTATAAACTGTACTGGCTAGTGACGTCATGCGACATTTTGACTCGATGTATCGCCGTTATTTTTTTATTACCTACGTGAAAAAGAAAAAACATGTGTCGAATATTTTCTTGTAATCTAGATGAGGGACTATAAACTAATATTTTGTCAAATACCCCATTTCAGCAGCATCCACCGAATCTTGATTATCTTTAACTCTCTCTTTATCTCCTAATCACACCTTACCAAACATCATCCTTATCAAACTATCGTATGTGTAGTGACACACGTAGCCGTCTACCACGAGAGCATTCAAAACAGGGGGTGGGCAGGATGCCCCAATAAATAACTTTCATCGTTCTCAGCAGCCGGGTCCCATCAAGGCTGCATTTGTCTGCGTCATAGCGCACGTGGCGGTGATATATAACTGTCATCTGGTTGCTACACGGAAATATAAATATGGCGGCCAAAGATTTTGGTGGGAAAATAAGGCCTTAACGCAGAGATTCCTAAAATATATGGCGTAAGAGCCACTTTGTTAAGACTCTTTGAAAATGTGCTTAGGATTTAGTGAACTTTTAGTGAGCAGAATTTCTGTAGGTCAAATTAGCGAGTTTAATATCTGCCTAGCCTTTTCCCAACTATGTTGGGGTCAGCTCCCAGTTTAACCAAATGCAGCTGAATACCAGTGTTTAATTAAAATTTAATACAAGGAGTGACTGCCTGTCTTACCTCCACAACCCAGTTACTGGGTAACACGATACCCCTTGGTTAACATGGTTGTCAAATTAGCAAGCATAACTTGCTGCAAAGTTGGAACCGCAGTACCTGATGAACTATGGATACTACAGAAAAAGTCTATACAGGGCGTAAGGGACAGCCCTCCTCAGACTGATGGCATGAATTCAGTATATTATACTAAGATGACCGGTAGATACAAGAAATTATTTCAGGAACGTTATGGGAATCCAATAAACTTGATTTGTTTTATTTCGTCATACGCTATGTATTTTAACCGTGGCAAAACGCACGCAGCGAGCTTTCGGGCGTCCGCCCCGTCAAGTCGTTCGTTAGAGTATTTCAACATCCATTGTTGTTTTTTTTTTATTTTAGCCGTATTATTTACACAAATGGAGTGTTACATTCAGAAAATGTTAATATACATTGAAATGAAACTGAAAAAACGATAAAAAAAATGAAAATCCTGAGAAAAATTTCGGTGGATTATGATTCAAAATCAGGAGCTAAATGCACCCTATCAGTTTGAGGAGTGCTGTCCCTTACACCCTGTATATCCCAAAATCTTATAGAGTTTCGCGTAATTTAGGGTTTTGTGGAAAAATAATCAGGGTGCCTATTTTTGCGGTTAACTTATAAAGCCACGAGTGGAAGCCGGCTTCCGCTAAAAATGGATAATTATTTGTGTCTAGGATAACGGTAGTTGACGAGTTAAATAATTTGTACAGTTAGGCCAGCAGGCCAACACATTACGATATCCCAAACTGTCAAATTTTGTCCGACATAACAACGAACTCAGTTGCAATTTTATTAATAAAACAGTGAAATAATTAAATTGTTAATATTAAGAATTAAGGCAAAATAATTACGCATAGAAATCGAGGCAACAAAAATGGCTTTTCTGCTCGGCGAGCCGTGTTAGTAGGTCTGTACTAAAAGTCACGTTCCGTCGAATACATCTCGTGAGTAAACAGATGCGGCTCACGCACACAAAGATAATAAAGTGGGTACACTATTTCCCCCTTGTTTAAAACTAAACGCAGCTTCTGTGTGTTATTATTTGAAGGTGAGAATATTATCGAAGTCAAATAATGTGCTCATTAATGTCAGCCAGAGTCTGATTTAAAAGCTTAGAGGCATTTCATGAAAACCATAACATAGAAAAACTGCTTGTTCGAAACGCTTCAAACAACAAATTCCTAGACTAGGAATGCACAAAACATTTTTGCCTAACCCACGGCGGGTTTTTTATTTCGTTCGCTAACCAAACCTGTCGAAAAAGCCGCTGCATAGGCACACGATAAATCGGGTGTGGTGGCCAGCGTCGCAACGCATCAAATCGAACGAGCCCGCACTAATGGGCAAACACCTGTCAGCACAATACAAAAGGTAAGTGCAGAAGGCTCAAAGGAAGAAAGAAAGAAAGAGAAAGATAGAAAATCCTTTATTTTGACGCACAGAACATAAATTATTTCTAATTCTGAGATGCTGTTTCTAATGATATTTTATTTGTTATTTATGATG
Organism: Euplexia lucipara; assembly: GCA_921972225.1. NCBI lineage: Eukaryota > Metazoa > Arthropoda > Insecta > Lepidoptera > Noctuidae > Euplexia > Euplexia lucipara. The sequence goes on along the minus strand of OV179167.1, from coordinate 14,819,293 downwards.
TTATGTTACCCAATTTTATTTATGACTTTATGGATCTAGTTATCGGAATAATAAATGAATTTTATTTTTTATTTATTTATTTCTAAAACAAAAGAACCAACCATATAGATAAAAAAAAAACAAAAATAGATTAAAAACTTAAGACAAAAAAAAAAAAAAAGATCTGTGCTAGACCAAAAAGGGGCCTATCTATAGCAAAAATATAATGCCGCATCGCTGTTATTCTGAAAAACTCAATGAATTCACTTCACACAACGAGCAAAAATGCACGCGCACCAGCAACTGGATGTACGTATGTATAGTGAGTGCAAACGCCCTCGCAACTGACATAAGAGCAAAGAAGCTCAATAGCTTTTTAAGCTGTTGTGTATGTGTTAAAATTGTTCGAGTCTGGCCTGGATATAATATCTACTTATTTTGACAACACAACAACAGATCTTTTGATACATAAACACTGTTCTTAAAGTGTGAAATATTTAAAAAAACGTAAAAGTGTAGTAAAGATAGCTATTTATTTAGTGGCTAGTAGGTAATAAACGAATACCTGTTTTAGCAAAAATTATAGCTACTTAGAAATGTGGGGAGACGACGACGCCCCTAAAGGACATAATTATACCGATTGTTGATGTTCTTTATAAAGGTTAGGTGTAGTAGTAATCGCAACCGACGTGCGTGTATGACCAGATGTATGAACGTAAACAAAACCAGAGGACTATGTTAGGATCGCAGACTGCGAGCTTCTGAAGCTGACTCTCCGTAGTTATAACTGCCTACCCCCATGAGAAAAAGGCGTGAGTTTATGTATGTGTGAATGTATCACCATGGGAAAAGGTAGGAGTTTATGCATGTATGTACGACTTTATCTTTGAATCTTAGCCTTGGCGTTCCGTTTGTTAAACGGACCTAACCTTCTGTACCCATCTGTTTTGTGGTAGCGGACACATTGCATGAGGTATTCAGGATGCTCAGAAATTTAAATAACTATATCAAAACATTGCAGTGGAAATGTTTTAGTGAAACCATTCGTATGTTGTGAACAAGAAAAGGAAGTTTTGGCATGATAACATATCATCACGCTTAGTGTCTTGATAGGTTAGACAGAAGTATACATACACATAACACACTTACAATTCGCTAGTTAAACAATCAAGGGGGCACAAATTTAGAAACCGAGCTGGTACTAGTATAGTAAGACCTATTTGTGTTTACCAAAAATCACGCTAATAAATACTTTGACTTTGACTTTGACTAGTACCAGCCCGGAATCGTAATTTGTTAAAAAACATATTCATTTATTTACTATAAAGAAAGACCGTTACTCACAACCTCGTAACACAAGAAATAAAAACACACTCGTTCTACCGGTATCAAAGTTGTCTATATTTCATTCTGGGCCTTATGTAATGTGTATTAAAATATATAATAAAATACCACAACAACTAAAAGAAACCTCCAGCTACAATATATTCAAGAATAAATTAAAAAACTACTTGACAAAAAAAAGCTATTACAGTATAAAAGAGTTTTTCGAGGACAAAACTAAACTGTAAAACAGTGTGAAATATAAAAAAATATATTTATAATATGTTAAAGTAAATATTATATAAATATAATAATTTAATAATAATAATATAGGTATATAATATACTAATATAATATATAAATACCAAGAATATTATATAATAAAAGATTGATTAAATAGTGTGTAAGTATTTCTATATTGAAATTGTGTTGCTGCGCCCTAACAGGGTATCATGTATGTACTTTTACCTTTTATAACACCCTATGTATCTACTCATGATCGCAATAAATATTTGAAGTTTGAAGTTTGAAGTTTGAAGTTTGAATCTAAATTTAATCAATTCTGAAATTTAAAAAACCTTATATCACTTTGTCCGACCCGGGAATGTAACCCAGAGCCTTATGCTCAGCAGTGTCACTGTCACTTGCATAAAACTTTGCTTTACATTAGCAACAGTTATGTGGATACGTTAAGAAACATTATTTTACTCTCGATCTATTGACCACAAAAATCAGCCGCGTGCAGGAACTGAACATGCGACACGCAGCGCAGCAGCCAATCGCTCAGTCACTATGCCAAAAGCCAAGTTTCATACCACTGGGTGCAAAACATAACGTGAAAATCTCCGAAATACATTTTTAATAGCTTCACAAACAGGGCGTACCCTCTTGAATTCCACCATGAATTATTACTACAGCATTACTAGTAAATTACTTATTTTTTCCGACAAAAATAATCATTTTTCCGAAACCCTTTTCAAATTTTCTCTCAAAAATAAACTGTATACCCACCCATGCGTGACAATCAATTAAATGCGAAGTCTGCACCTGCGCTTGACTCCGGACAGTTTCGGACAGGACAGAGTCCGGACACCGGACAGAGCCGCTCAAAAAATAATCACTCACGCGGGACGATTAATAACTTGTATGAGGAGCCATGAAAACGTTGTTGGCGCAAGTTATAGGCGATAGCTGGCATGTAAAAAATATGAGTGTTGCTAAACGGTTAAAGATGCAATTAATGGAGAGGTGTAGGTACCTAACCTAACTTTAAGTCCTCCGTAGTAGGAGACGAGCATATTACTATCAATTTCTAGTCTACAGCAATGACAACACTTTCACTCAGTCTAAGTTAACAATACACAATTCATTATTTGCGATCAAATAAATTTAGTACAGTTTGAGACGTCTGAACCCCGAACCGACCAGACACTAAACGGGTTATTGCACAGAGTTTAACCTCACGACGACTCTTTAGAAGCTTGGCAAATTGTAGTGATGCTAGACCCCCCCCCCCCCCCCCCCCCTAGTTGACCTTTAAAAGGCGCCTAGGCCAGAGGGATCATAATTATTACACCGTATCTGAAATCGGATAAGATCTTGATCTGCTAACCTCTGCATCATTTGTAAAAACCTACGGCAACAAATCCACCTCTGTATATAAGTGGGGAAGTATTAGAAGAAGTTTAATTATTGAGTGTCATCCAACCAGAATTACTAGCTTTCTTTTAGTTATGCTGTACTTCTGTTGTTTTGGTAGGGTGGACTTGCTAGGGTGTTATTAAGAATACCTCTTTCACATTTTGGCTACAACTTATTGCTTGACGTATCAAACTGCCAATCCACAGCTTATTTTAAATATCTTAGCTGCTTTTGTGGCCACTTCGCCTCACAGCGACGCGTGACGCCTGTACATGACGTCACTCACACTCCTCACACGTCACGCATTGTAACATAACTTTGATAAACATTGGGCACGCCTACCATCCGGTGAGGTTTACTGCTAAATGAACCCAAGCTCTGTTGCTTTAGACTAAAATGAGTGATTTATAACAATTTTGTGTTCGAAAAAGTTTTAGAAAATCGTCGCTAATGTTTAACCATTGAGCCGTTATGTTGACCATTGTAACACCCTATGTGCTTTGTAAGTTTTTATGTTGTACGCCTATTATCCCCCAAGGATAAGGCAGAGGTGTACCAGTTACTTACACAAAAATTTCACCAGTTATGTTAAAGTCCCATGTAATGAGGGAGGGCCTATATCTACTCATATATACTGCTACTGAAAAATTCCAGAAGAAAAACTTAATAACATATTGCCCGACCCGGGGATCGAACTCGGTACCTCATGATCAGCAGTAGCGTTTGCATCCACTAAACCAACGAGGCAGTCAGTCGAAGCTTTAAAATTATATAATATCAACGAAGGTCTTAAAAAGACTTCTTTGTTAGCCAGAAGATAAAATATTTTCCCCCAAATGTGGGTTAAATAATGCAAAACAATAGCGACGGCAAAATGTTGACCGCCCCACCCGTCCTAGTCACGTCAGGGGTCCACAAAAGTAATTTAATATTATGATTATGTTATCAAAGGGGTTGGCACTGAATGTTATTCTTCAGGGAGGAAATTTCTTACCAAGTTTAAAATAACATAGTGAACGTGAAAAAGTCGTGATTGCTTAGTGGTTAATAGTAGATTATTGCATCGAGCACAAAGTAATTTATTATTGCACCGAGTGCGTGATTTAGAGCCCTCGCTGACGCTCGGGCTCTAATCTAACAGGCACGAGGGCAATATAAATTAATTAAGGCGAGGTGCATAATCTGCTTTTCTTTCAACTATTAGGTACCTATAGGAAGGGTAGATAAAAGAAACTCATAACAAACAGTTAAAATAGAAGTTTCTATAAAACTGTCGGCTTCATTTAGAATGTTTTCCGGAGTTAACGTGTCGCTAGATGATTCCATTTTAATTCAAAGCCGAAGCACCCAATATCAAGTAGTCTCACACTTTATCGTTTTCAAAAATATTGTCAAGCAAAATTAACAAAGTTCCCGCCAAACCACTTTTTCAAATCAGAGTTAGCAGCAATCATTTTTTTAAATTTGGAACAAGTAGGATAGAAACGAATAAGTACGTAAAAAAAAGTATTGATTGGCACCTTTTGGTGCGATAAAAAAATATAAACTGTGCAATAATGAAATTTCATACATTTTTATATCTCTAGAGCATTAAAGACTCGCTTTGTACTGAGTTTTTAGTGTGATTGTGATGAAATTAAAGCATAGTTGGTAGAAAACCTCTTTTATGCATCAGCTAATGTCATCATTATCTGCCTTCTAGTCTCTAGTTAATAATAACACCTCACGGGTCCATGTAAGGTTTTAAGCTACACTTTACGACGATGGTCCGTGGATGGGTGACCATTGACGCAAATCAAAAAAAAAAAAAAACTTTTATTCACCAAATCAAAATAACAATCTTGCACAATTTAAGTACCTAGTTTACAAATAAGTATTACAGATGTTAAAGTTTTCGTTTCTCATGTAACGGTACTTATTGAGAAACAGACAAAAAAAAAACAACTCTGCATAAAAATCTCGATCAACTGTTCTCGGATATATGTATGGAGAGTTGATTTTTTTTTGTCTGTTTTCGAAAAAGTCGTAGAACAAATGTTGTTGTTTAAGATGTTAGTAATCTACTCCTGCGAGGTTGTTGGTGTTTTACAAATAACCCTGTTTAATCTCTTACCAATATTGTTTATTATCAATTTGAGTATCAATGACCTCTCTAAATATTTGTACACCTTTGGGGCGCTTGTCATTTTTTGAAACAACTATTTTTTGTACCTGTGTTAACAAATGATTAAATGGCTTATGACAACATCACATTAACATTATAAAGGCGAAAGTTTGTGAGTGTGTATGTTTGTTACTTCTTCACGTCTAAACGGCTGGAGAGATTTTAATAATATTTGGTGTGGAGTTAGCTGATACCCTGGATTAACACACAGGCTACTTTTAATCCCTGTATTCCCATTGAAACGGAACCTACGCGGGTAAAACCGCGTGACGTCTGCTTGTTATACATAAAGCAATCTGCCTTTCTGACCTCCATAACTCAGTGCCTAACCGCCAGTAAGGCTGGTTCACAGACATAGGTGTCAAAATTGTAAATTGCCTGTTATCAGAAATAAAATTCTCAGCCCTTATAAATCAAAACCTCGATCAGAAAATGTTCCCAAACTCATTACCCTGAAATCTTCAACAACGCGAAACGGCAAAACCAATAAGAACAACATTAATGAAAAAGAAACGGCAGGGGAATGAGGTGATCGTCATTATTATGGAAAAGTTTTTAATTTAGACAGGGAAGAGGCCGGGGAGTCCCCGGGGAAATATACCGGGTAACAGTATTGAAAGGTTTAATATCCAACGGACGGACGATAAGTATTTTGTTTTTCTACGATTTCTTTTTATTTAATGGGTGGAGCGTGACGTCATATTTCATGTTGGATTGAGGAGGAAAATATGTATTTGTGTGACCAAAGACATTCAATATTTACTGCAGATGGCACATCACGTAGAAAACTTTCATCCGATACTTGTCTCCACTATGGACACAAGTGGTTTTATTTAGTAGACATGGGATCACCGTTTTTCTATGACATTTCCCCGCATGTTTTCTCTATACTTAAAACATTTTGTGTGTGACAAATGTTCGTGGTGACTCTTTAGATACTGGGGACTCTTTGACTCCTAAGACCCAGGCCGACACACTTAGTTTAGGAGTCAGGGAATTAAAACTATTGTAATCAAGTCATAAGCCTTATATATATGCTGTTAGTTATTGGTTCCTGAACTGTGATGATGGTTTTTGGTGCAATAAAGAAATTATTAAAATAAAGATATGAATATGAATATTTATTTTATTTACTTATTTAGATTCTTCAATGATTCAAGAATCGTCTGCTTTAATATAAAGGGCCGGGAAACTGCCAAGTCATGGGTCTCGAGTTCCAACCCAAGGCACGGATTTATGTGCATAATAATTATCACTTGCTATAAAAACGATACAAATAAACAGTATCACTATGGGCTGCCTTACAAGGCGTGCAAACCCTACTTCGAAAAAAGTTGTACCATAAAGATTTAATCTTACAAAAAAGTAAGGTCACTAAAACTGAGCTATTATTATTTCGAGTTTTTTATTTTTCTTCTCCTTAAGGAAAGTTTACGACCTTACACACGGGTCGGAACCAAGTGTGTAAGGGGAAATTATTTAAATTGTAAATGTGGATGATAGTGTACAAGAAGTTAAGAATTTTCGGGTAATGCGGCAAGTATTGAGAATGGTGGCTTTTTGAAGCATGTGAAGTGTATGAGGAGGCATGTGGAGTGTGTTAAGACTTTGTGTAAGAGCCTTTGGCACAACACCGGTGGAGGACAGTACTATTGGGACGATGTGCACGGTTTGTGCTCGCCATTGGGTTTTAATTTCTATGGCGAGATCTTGGTACTTACTAAGCTTCTCGGATATTGTAGTTTGAATGATTATGCTCGTCCCCAATTACATGGAACTTATACATAACTGGCAAAATGTGAACGTACTTCTGGTACACCTCTGCCTAACCCTTCGGGGATAACAGGCGTGATGTTATGTAAAACAAACTGAATTAGAATTCGTTTAAAAAATAACTGTACAAAGATAAGTGTAGAATATATTGATTTGCCTACGAAACCCGTCGTAACCCCCAAAATTGTTATGCCGTTTGCCTTCCAAAAACAATTCAATTCGACATTACGGGACCAAAGTGTTCAAGTACCAAAAGAACACAATCCAGCTATAACTCAAGGCAGTACGTTGTCAAATCACAACGTACGAGGCACATAAATAAGAGCCAGAGAGAGATGTCACGCGTGCAGCATCCCTGTGTAAATAAATCATGGTCACATACATCCCTGAGAAGCGCCGCGAAAACGGTCGGAAAACACTCGCGAGGACGTCGCCTGAATGCAGATAGGGGGTGGAATGTACGAGGGGACAGTTGGTAAGCACACGCTGGCTACGAATGACAGGGAAACGGGTCTTCCTTTTCTTCTTTATAATAATAATATTCCACAACTTTCACACAAAGCCATCTAGTCCTAAGCTAAGCAGAGTTTGTGTTAAACTATGCAACTAATAAACGTGCATAAATTATACTTCTAAACAATACTATTATAGATAAATAAATTACACCCAGACACAGAACAAATGACCGGACCGACGACTTGGTGAGAGTCGCGGGAATCCAATGGATTGGAGACGCACAAGACCGGTCGTTGTGGCGATATTTGGAGGAGGCCTATGTCCAGCAGTCAACGTCTTTCGGTTGAAATGATGATATTGTTTTTTTTTTGTTACTATTGATAGGCACGCGTTTGGCCACTATCTCACCTGATGGTAAGCGATGATGTGGTCGACGATGAAGCACGCTTGCCTAGAAGCAACCTGTTCACTCTTAACTTGAAGACCACTAGGTTGTAGCTATCAGGAAACACCGACTCCGGCAGGGAATTCCACTCTTTAGCTGATGATGATGATGATGAAAGAACAAATGATCGTGCTCATCACACACACATTTGCCCTGGGTGGGAATGAAATGGAACCCACGACCTCCAGCATAGCAGTCAGGGCCACTAATTACTAGACCAACAGGCCAGTCAAAGAAAGTAATGTATGGTTTGTGACTAAACAGCAGCAGTAGTGGCTATCTTTTCCATCGCCAATGACTAACTGGGGTCCATATGCACACCGGATTTTGATGACAACTAAGATTTTACAAAAAAACGTGGTATTCTTTAAGTGGACAACTTGCGGAGACTATCAGACTGGGTACTATGAGCTTCGTCACATCAAAGTTACAGAATGAGGCGAGATATTTTTTAATATTGAGGACTAAAAACAAAAAAAATTGTCATGATCTAGCTTATTGTTTTTACCGCCTTCTTTATCGTGTACGTCCTTACATTAAGTGTGGATATGCGAGTCATGCTGCATGAATCACTTGTTTTATCCAAGCTGAACTACGCTGACACTGCGTATGGGGCGTGTATTCTAGGTAGAAGCGACAGGTGTGGGAGTCAGGCATACCACATCGAGTATTATCTACTGACCCGCAGAGCGCGTGGACAAACTCTGATTCCTTAGCGCCGCGTTCCGAAGGACGTACTCCTGCGTCGTTCGTCTTCATACCACTAAAGCGGCTCACTCGTCTCCACTAGTTTTTATCAAGCGTGCTGAACGCTAATTGGTTGCTCGTATTTTAATGTTAAATTCTAAGGTAGAATAGAAATATTGTTTAAGAATTTTTCTATATAATCTAATCCATCGAGTGCAGAATGCATGTGCAAGATTCTGTCTAATTGTTACTCACCGATCTCACATAAACTCCTTTTTTAAATAAGGGTAATTTGATGACAAAGTCAGATCGTAGAAATCAACATCTGGCTACCCACTCTTTGGCACCATTCTCACGAAAGAAAACCAGTTTACTCAATGATATTATAAGCAAAGCACAGCTACCCCAAACTGTAAAATTTTCCCAATTGAACATGAACCTTATTCTGTTTAACATAAAGATGAAAAACTATCAAAGAAATTTGACACATTGGGGTAGATTGATGTGCTGCCTCTGTACATAGGTTACCCAAACAACATTCGATTTTCAAAAACGGCACACCAACGCACGCATGCGGCCTTTCGATGGCGCGACGCGACACTGAGGTCAAGTGTGGCTAGTTAGCCTCGTTTTTTATCTACACCTTTTTACTTAAAATATCATAGTAGTACGTACGCTATGTTTTGCAAATCGACAAACAAATTGTATGGAAAAGACGAGTGGGTAATATGCTATTAAATTAAAATATATGTTTCACAAAATAATTACTTTCATATTTTAGTTATCATATTATTGTAGTAACACTTAATGGTAATTAAATTTTATTATTCATTAGGTTTAAAGACATTAATTTCTCAAAAAAGACACAAAGTCACTCACTTGAGAAACAATATTTACCTTATACTAGTAAGCTTAAGATTAAGTTCGTCACTCCATTCTACATCTTTACTTATATGAAAACCTGACTTGGTCTATGCAACAAAAAAACTAGCTGCTTACCTCATGTTGGCCGGGTCCCACAGAACTGCTGCATTCAGTGGAAGCTTCAAATTTGCCGCTACTTCGCTGCTGGAACGACCTTCCACCTCCATATCGTGCTATAAGAACAGTTGGTACTTTTAGTGTTCAATATAAACGACACTTACTGCGTACTCAGAAGGAAATTGGCCAGCATACTTACCCTGGGTCTCCACGCAGTTAGCATTGGTGATAAAGGCGATTATAGTTATTCTGTCAGCGGTAAACATATTTTTTTTTCTGACTACCATCAGAATAAAATCAACACACTAACTTAACTTCACAGCCGCACGCAATGACGACACAGCAATTACTCTTGCACACTATTCTGTCAGCGGTAAACTTATTGTTTTTTCTCTTTTTCTAACTACCTACCATCACAATAAAATCAACACACTAATTTAACTTCAAAGTCGCACACAATAACGACACAGCAATTCTTACACTCTTTTAACACTCTCATATCGTTACTCAATGTAGTTTACATTTAATTGTAGTTTAATGAGCATTAAAACTGTTAAATTTAATTTTTCACTATTTTACAGTTCTATTTAGTTTTTGTCAATCGGCCATAGTTCCCCGGTTGCTCCCGCGTCCTTTCATTTGTCACCACAGACTATAAATATAATCGACAAACAAATGAAGCTGGAACGCGGACAGTCATAGGTGGAAATTTTTACTTAATTGTTTTTATCTTCTATAGATTTAGAATGTATTTTATAATCTTATAATATTTATTGCATTGTTAATATGACTATCTTATTTTATTACTTTGTTTTCGTGGCATCATACGAAACACAATATTTTTAGATGTCGCAGCTAATGCAATATTTTTTGTCTATTATTTTCAACCTCTTGTTTTTATCTAAACATAAACATACAGAGATAGCTAAAAAAAAAATATTTGACATGACGTTACCCAGGATTTGACTAAAAAACGAAAAATTTACTATTAAAAATTACGAATTTTGACTACATACGAAAGACTTAAAATAAATATAAGGGAAAATACGAAAGACAATTAACACGACAGAAAAAAACTAACGGAAGACTAGGCGGTATGGTCGAAAGACTTTAGCCTGCCCACTGGGCAAATAAAAAATAAAAAAAAACTATTCTTGTTTTTTTTTATCCATATTGTTGGTTCTTTTGGTTTATGTTCTGTGCGTCAAAATTAACGTTTTTATTTCTCGTTTTTTCTTTCTATTGTTCGTTCAAGGACGATGGTGCCAACCCTTGAACAGCCTACTTTTTATATTTTTGATCAGTAGGTACAAGACATTATTGAAAAATGTTTTATTTACACTTTAAAAAATAGTAAACCCTATTTTACATATTTTTGCACGTTTCAATGACGTCATCTTCGCGCAACGCGGCAACGTCTTACGTTTTACACTTTTTAAATAGGTAGGTACAGACGCTAGCACCTCAACCTACCTCAAACTGTCAAATTTTCCCAATTGAACATGAACCTTAACATGTTTAGAATAAAGTTGAAACTGCTCACAAAATTTGACACATTGGGGAAGGTTGATGTGCTGGCGTCTGTACCTAGTAATTTAGTGTAATCTTATCGTTTTAGGCCAATTTTTATAAATTAGGTTTCTGTCTTATCACTAAGTTTAGCCTTTTGTCCTTGTGATATTTTAACGAACTGCTTTCTACAGTAAACATCCATACTTAAATAATCAAGCCTGTACACACTTACTTACCATTTATAACTCAATAAAACCGCAGCGTGTCCGTCCGTACTTTGGTCCCGTATGTTCCTCTAAACTATTCTCTTCCTCCCTCCACCCCGCGAGGAAGCCACTCCTGAATATGTGAATGTCTGATGTAATACGAAAAATCAACTGCTGATCGTTGTGTGCGCACCAGTGTACGCGGAATTGACTGCGGCCTGCCAACTGTATTTAGACAACGTTCGGTCTAGAATTTTTGAATAACAATATCTTTTGCACCCAAACCCGATAAAGGAACGTTGAAAATAAAATACACACTTTTTACTAAATTGCTAAAGTTAGTTCAATTAACATGATGACTGTATTATTGTTATACCTACTGGAGGTACATCATTAGTATCATTCTAATTATGTCATGATGACCAAGAGGTTAAGGTGGCTACCTCTAATGCACGAGGTTGTGGTTCCTATCTGGGCATGTACCCATGTGACTTTTTCTTAATAATACGAGTAAATCATCATCATTTCAGCCGAAAGACAACAACTGCCGGTGATAGGGTTCCCACAAGTATTGCCACAACTACCAGTTCCGCGCATCTCGCATCCATTGGAGATTCAGGAGATATCTATAATCTTAGTTTATACTATAAATCATTAGCATAAGTGAGGGAAAACATCGTGACGAAACGTAGACTTATAGTTAATGTAAGTTTGAAATCGCCAATCCATCTTGAGCAAGCGTTGTCACCAATGCTTCTACCTTCTTCTTCTACCTTCTCTGCATAAGAAGAGGCTTTGGACCTGCAGTGGGACAGTAACGGGTAACAGATATTATTATTATTATTGACATCACTATTGTGTGTAAAATTTATGCCAAATGATCGTTTACTATTAGTTTTATGCATAGTATTCTCACCTTGACTGTATATTTGGTCTATTGGTCGCAAGCGCTACTGCTAAGCATTAGGTCCTGGGTTTGATCCCCGGGTCGGGCAAAGTGTTATTGAGTTTTTCCATCTGGAATGTCTCAGTGGCAAGACTGGATTCGTTTCCGATTGATGGCAATAGCCTCGTCCCCTATTACACGGGAATTAAACATAACTGGCGAAATGTGGGTGTATTAGGTACCAGGTACACCTCTGCCTAAGCCTTCGGGGATTACAGGCGTGATGTTATACATGTATTTACTCATATATACGTTAGTAAAGAGTACAAGTGCCTTTATCCTACGAAGCCTTATTACACCATAACCTCAACGGAAAAACACTCGAATTATTTATATCTGTTTGTGCGTCAGATTGACGGCAAGATGCCTCCATACTCGTTTCGGTACGCCAGAAAAAACATGGTGAAGCCCATCAATCTTCTTGAGTCGTAAGAGTTAACTGTGTGAAATGGAACGCTACGGTCGTACTTAAATGTCAGTCAAGGCTGAGGCTATTATTGTTGGGGAAAGGTGACTTAAACCTGAAGCGACTGGAAATGATTTATTTTCCAGGTTTTGGTTTGAACTACCTGGTTAGTTAGTTACCTAATAACAGTTATTGTTGGTTAATAATTAATTAGTAAGATTATTTTATTATGGACTAACAGATGTCACTCGGTTTCACCCGCGTTGTTCTCGTTCTAGTGTGAATTCAGGGATAAAAAGCAGCCTATGTTACTCAGGGTGAATGTAACTTTCCAATGGTGAAACAAATTTTTATATACCTAATGCTAAAAATAGGCTCAGAAGATTTGAGTTTATTCATTACAAACATACACACACACACACACACAATAATTGTGTTGTGTCTCCTTTTTATAATACCTATTAGTGTAGATATACAGGGTGTCTCATTCCAATCGGTCAGTATGGGAAAGTCTGAAACTGTAAGACATACGAAGATCTGTTCTGAGGAACCATGTCATCATCGTGTCAATAGACAGCTCTTAAAAAAAAATGTTAAAAATACCTTCGTCGTCAATTAAACCAAGATATATAATTATATAAATAAAACTTGAACACATAAAATAGTGACTTTATGTTACACCAAAGGACACATTACAGAATCAATATTAAGACTTATAGCGGCAACCCAGTGATGTGCCGTATCCAGCCCCGGACCAGGGGGATGTTGCTGTACACTCCTGGCTGCTCCTTCATCGCACAACCAACCCCGAAGGAAACCAGTCCCAGTAGCTTGCCGTTGAAGATCGCTGGACCTCCGGAGTCACCCTGGATCATATTTTGTTAAAGAAAATTATTCATGAGTCACAGTCAAAAGGTGCTGCTGAATGAATACCAAAATTCTCATCATTTATATAATAAAAAACCGGCCAAGAGCGTGTCGGCCCACGCTCAGTGTAGGGTTCCGTAGTTTCCGTCACAATAAGTGTTCAAAATGCTTGCATATACCTACTATTATACTACAAACTTAGTCCAGAAATTATTTTGTACAACTTTTTATCTTTTTTGTGCAAAACTGTTGTTTCCGTCCAAGTTCAAAATAATTTTCCTAGACCTACTTTTCAGATTTTTTCATATTTTCTACACTTATGGTTCAAAAGTTAGAGGGCGATTATTTCCGAAATTATTGGCATTATCAAAAAATGATATTAGTAAACCCCATTCATTTTTAAATACCTTTCCAACAACATATCACACGTTAGGGTTAAAATTAAAAAAAATCACTTCCCACTTTACATATAGGGGGGCTACCCTAATAAAACATTTTTTTCCAATTTTTATTTTACTACTTTGTCGGCGTGATTGATATACATATACATGGTACCAAATTTCAGCTTTCTAGTGCTAACGGTCACAGAGATTAAGTGAGGACGGACGGACAGACGGACAGACAAACATGGCGAAACTATAAGGGTTCCTAGTTGACTACGGAACCCTAAAAATTATAGACAACTATTTTTTTGCCTATTCAGATGGATGGAAAACTACTAACTACAATTATCAAGGAGGGCGGGCTTGTGACAAAATTAAAAATGTCAAATCTGCCTAGCCTTTTCTTAACCTTGTTGGGGTCGGCATCCAGATTATCCGGATGCAGCTGAATACCAGTGCTTTACATGAAGCGACTGCCTGTCGGTCCTCCACAACCCGAAAACCGTTCTTTTCCCCCTATGATGAAATGTTGTATACTCTTTTAACTCCCTAGTTTTTCAAAAAAATATGTGAATTACCTGACAAGAATCCTTGGTACCGTTGAGAAAACCAGCGCAGAACATTCTCGGGGTCACCGTCTGGTAGTTGATGAGAGGCAGCGACTTGCACGTCTCAGGAGACATGACGGGCACGCGAACACGACGCACTATGTCTTGCATTACTCGTTGCTGCAACAAAATGGCGAAAAACTTTATTGAGAATTTTGGTGTTATCTAGAGGAACTTAATTTAGAAAAGTACATTTTATTTTAGAATTTAACATAAATGAAAGTTAAAGTATCTCCACGAGCCAACAGTAAACGAAAAAGCGGGCCTGAACATTTTTAGCACTCCAACTCGGATGGGTTTGGAGAATATCGCCTTGGCGGACTTATATTAACACGGACTTGGCGTCCTGGACGACAGCTGACAGGGTTTGGTCTGAAAGCACGCATGCGACTTTGAAATAAGTGACCATTTTTTAACTTGGTCTCGGACTTACTGAATTTCTTATGAATCGTTTTGGAGGAGTTTGGTAACATACACTGTGACACGAATTTTATATACAAGATATACATTTACCTCTAATTCATTAAACCCCAAGCGGACGCCGGCGACCGCGCTGTTTTTAACCGACTTTCAAAAAAGGTGGAGGTTCTATGTTCGTGTGTATGTATTTTTTTTTTTTTTATTTATGTTACCTGATTTCTCCCCCATTTGTGGACCGATTCTCAAAATTCTGCTGCTGATCTTTGGAGATATACAACGGAACTCTTCAAAAATAGACGGCAAATCTGTCGTGATTGCTGGAATCGCTTGGATGTTTATTGTTTATACAACATCATGACGTATCATCACGCCTGTATGCTCTGAGGGGTACGCAGGTGTGTACAATATACCTAGATTTCGACAGTTGTTAATGTGAATGTTAATTTTCACTTATTAGGGATAAGTGGATAACCCTATTATCATGACATGTTTCGTTAACAATTAACAATATAAAATAAAGTCATGGCAAATATTTGTATGTGAACAACTAAAAATGGAAAAATAAAAAACTTTTTTGCAAAAAATAAAACCGACTTAAAAAAAAATACTAAACGGTGTAAAATAACTCTAAATTCGGAAGTCGGTGGCCCGTCATGAATAAGACAAAACCACCAAAGCCACAGGCTTCCTAATTTAGAGTTATTTTACACCGTTTAGTGTTTTTTTTTTAAGTCGGTTTTATTTTTTGCAAAAAAGTTTTTTTGTCTTTCTATTGTGTCTCTAATTAACCCGAGTGAAAGGTTAATAAGATGTCAACAAATAAATCCAAAACAATAATAACTACTACTACTTTTTGTTTAGCGGGTCTTCTATGTGACCTTTAAACTTTGTGTTAGATAGAATTAGAATGACAACATTTATACATACCTATAACCTAACCTAACTTACCATACCTATCGTATAGCGAACCTAACTACCGAACCTAACTACCTTACTGAAATGCATTGATTTTGAAAGATTCAAAATACATAATTTTAGACTGAACTACTGCGCTGCGTGTCTCTATGTTACATACAATACTAGAGTAGGTAGTATTTGAAGTAGTAGCAGTAGGAGGTAATAATTTAACTCTATTAGTATATCATCCATACATAAAGTACTACTTTGTCTGGCACTTCGATCAATATTGATCGAAGGTCTGGCATGATGATCGAGTGTTTAGTGGCCCTGACTGCTATGCCGGAGGTCGTGGGTTTGATTCCCACCCAAGATATGATGTGTAGGACCTCAATTAGGGTTGTGGGCATGCCCACAGTGCCCACAACGGTGGATCCGCGTTTCCTACTGGCGGAGTGGTAGCCGTGACGTGTTCATAGATCGCCTGATAGGTCGGTTCTAGCCTTTGAGAGACTTCTCCATCTCTCAGTATTCGTATCAAGTGCGTGTGCACTTAATGAGGGTTCTTGGAACTATTTTCTTTAAATGTTAGAAGTAACTTCAAAGCTGTATGGATCCCATTGATTATGTATTAAAGTACCAATTAAAACCAAAGTGAATACTAACTGAAGTCTACATTTCCTTACAAACTCAGGGATCATAGTCTCTTTTTAAGTCCAGACATTTAAAATATAGTAGCAAAAATTGTGTAACAAACCATGCAGCTCAGTATCCGGTTTAGCCTTTTGAGGAAAGTATCAGAAACAACAATCTTCATCAATACACAAATTCCTGTCTACCAGTTTCTTATAAGACTATACTCCAAATCTCAAATAAACCATGGTACCTACCTTATACTTCGTATGCCCCCAACCACTGACGGTCACCAGTTCCCCTTCCTTGATATCCTCAACATTACCTATAGCTATGGGCCTGCTGTTGGGGGTGACGGGTATAGGCTTCTCCAGCAAGATGAGCTGGTAATCATAGTCATGGGTGTGAAGATTAGTGGTGTTCCACAGCGGATGAATGAAATGAGCGCAGATGTTGTATTTGATGGCTTGAGACCGCTGCGTGGAACCTGCTAGGACGAAGGTTTCTTTTTCCCTGAAAAGAAGAGTTGACTTTGAGATGATTGCTTTGTTTTTAAAGTTGTTCCACCCTAGATATTTTCCTGTGATGTAGGTGCGTCTGACAAACATTTAAACTCACACACACAAACAACCAACGCGAAACAACTATGTACGTATGCCCATCAGTTGCCCAGATGTAGACATTTTGGATTGGCTGGTTGGCCATAGAAATAATATAAATGTTACGTGCTGGAATCAAACGCGCGGCACGCACTGAAGCTGCCTTTTGCCTCAGCCAGTACGACATTCGAGCGACGTTGGCCATTACAACATCTAGGTACTTTATATCCTTATTTCATATTTATTTATTTGCGTTCCACAAGGTAAAAAGATGTTCAGAAAAAGCGCTTTAAGCTTAAAGCCGTTTTATGCCGTTGTCAGGGCACAGCAAAAGTTTCGTTTGTTTCAATTCAGCAATAATTTACAAACACGTGTTCATCACACTATCCGCTGACACATACACTAGGTCCTCACGTGTGCAGGTGAGAGGGCACGCAGCGCAATATAAAAGGTGGGCCATGGTCTGCGGGAAGATACCTCCTAAAATAGGTTAGTCTGGATCTTTAAACTGTTCGAAATGTAAAACTTACTCACTTACAATGCGCGGCTGTGATGATCCAATCAGGCGCAATAATGGTGCCTCCGCAGTACAAGCCGTAAAGAACTTGATAGGGCACCTCTTTAATAGATACCTGGTGACCTCCCACTATCCTCCATTCGACCTGGAACAAAAACTCCTTCATTTAAAAGTAATAGAAGAATTTAAATGCATTTATTCTTATTTCTAGACCAATTTATTTTGGGGTCGGCATAGCAAATCATTACATGTCTCTATATAGGTCATCGCTTTTTTTTGCTGTTCCTATTAGTTATCATACGATTCATCTACAATTTCTTTGGTCATTCTCAATCTTAGGGTAAAGATAAGGACACAAAACTTGACTATTATAAGAATGAATGAATGACTTAAAATTAAAAGATCAAAACGTTTTGTGTTCGTTTCTTGTACTCTTAGGATCCAATGGTGTGTGTCATCTACTAGATTCTCTTATGATTACACGCCTATTTTAACCGTGAGGTTTTAGCTGGTAAGGGTCTGATGAAGTGCTCGATGACGAAAGATGTCAATAAAAAAATAAAAGCGGTAAATGCTCTATGGCTAAGGCGTTGCGTCGTCATGACAATCTAGAGGTTGTGAATTCAACCCCACCCATTGCACAATTCACTTCAGACCTTACTTAGTTAAAAGGGTTAGCAAGACTACTAGTAAAATTAAATGTGCAACCTACATAGCTATTAATCTTTAACAAAAATGATGCGAAGTTTTTTCATTAGATACTACTCGTAGCAATCAAGATTTTGATCACAGTCAAAGTTGGGGATGCCTACGTCCATAATCGGATGCTCTCGGCCTGATTGTTTGGCAGTCATCATGAGCCTGACCCTTACATCGACAAGCCCATCCGCGTCAGCAGCCTCCTCCTCTCTGCCCACCAGCTGATCAGGAATCAAGGCCTCGTGGAAGTACAGGTATGTTCGAGGTGGAACTCTTCGGGAGATGAAGATTCGCCAGTAGTGGGTGACGCAGTCTTGTGATAGGCGGCCGCCATATGTTCCTGGAAAAAAAGTGGATGGGTGAAAGTTTACATAGACTGTTCTACCATTAAGACAGTTGTCTGTCTGTCGCTTTTGAAGATAGTGAAGGAGAAAAGATGAGCAGGTACTTCGGGGTAAATGCCGCATTATTGTTAGTGGCGTGATGGCCCTGTTGTTTAGATGCCTACCTCTAATGCACGAGGTTTTGATTCCAATCGGGGCAAGTACCAATGTAACTTTTTCAATGGGCTATTTGACAAATTTTAGTTTTAAGACCCTCATCTAGATTACAAGAAAATATTTGACACATGTTCTTTTCTTTTTTCACGTAATCAAAAAATAACGGCGATTCATCGAGTCAAAATGTCGCATGACGTCACTAGCTAGTACAGTTTATACTAGATAATGAGGTTACAATCCCCCTCTCCTCAACTTTAATGCGCTTAATCTAAGCAGTTTTCCATCAATTTGACTAAAAAGCCCATTCCATTTTCATTTCATTTGGTGATTCTTTTGCGGATAATATTTTTGTAGTAGTCAAGTATGTCCAAGAAAAACGGCACGGTTGGGACTAAACGAATTGAGATCTATAAGATAATGTTACGAACAAAGCGCTAAAACTAGTGCGCCGATGCAAAGATAAAATATTTGTTAACTATTCGTATAATGCATCAAAGCGTATTCGACGAAAAAATAGGTTGTTTATACTAGGCAGAAGACTGCGATTCATCTAAGATCACGAAAGCACTTTCATTTTCACTGAAACCTTGCACATTATCATTCCTTACGCAGTGCGCGGGAATTGCCAAAGATAAGGAACGAGTCACACTGTAGGCGATGTGTAGCGGTAAGACGGGGTGAATAGACACATTGGGGTAACTAAAACTATAAATGAGATTTTCAAGATTATTTGTTACTGACGAAACGTAAAAGCGACGCGTGCTTTTTGTGTACAAGTAGAAGCCTTTAAATAAACAAATATAATTAATTTATTTCAGACTATTTTGTGTGTCCATATTATTTTAGTATCAGTGCATATTTGCCTTGTGGTGGGAGAGTGTTAGGCTGGTATTGTTGATATTTAAATAGGAGTTAGGGTAACTTGATGTGCTGGCGTCTGTACAAAACAGTTGATTGGCAAAATATTTTACAAGAAAGTATCGTATTGCGAGGTTCGCTAATTCCACTAACCTTCCACTGCCTGTTGGCAGTCGCAAAAGTTTGCGCGTTTTAACAATTATACCATCCAAATAACAAAAGGTATGTCCATAAGTTATTTATAAGGCAGATGTAAGAGGAAACGCCGGGAAAGGACACCCTCGAAGGACATACACATTATTTGTTATGTTCTTTAAAAAGGTACGGTACGGTATGGTACAGTTTAGGTAGGTAAGGTTGGTGGTAGGTAGTACTTGTAACTGGCGTACGTGTATGACCACATGTATGAACGACAATGAAGCAAAAGAGGTATGTAAGAGCCGTAACAGACAGCGCTCTATTGTTTCTGCCTCCATGAGATAAAGGCATAAGATTGTCCAAATACAGCAAAAGTTGTCTAACTATGTGTGTAAAAATTTATAATTAAATACCTATACCTAGAGCTAAAAAAAAATAGTAGACTGTTTAAAAGTAAAATGTTGGAATGGTTGAATGCTCATAATTTCTATTCCCTTAAAGCATTCTTCGAAAATAAATTTTAGCAAATTTAATAAATAAGTTACAATGTTACTCAATTTTGCATGCTATATTTAATAGCTAAACATGTTGAACTACTGCTTTAACTGTAACACCTCTAAATACCATGTTTTGAAGCAAATAAAGACTTTGAATTTGACTTTAAGCTGTTAATGTATGTGTATGTAAATACACATACTTACACACATACATAAACTCACGCCTTTTTTCCCTGGGGGTAGGCAAAAACTACAGAGCGCCATAGGCTACGATTCTTACATACTTCCTTTGCTACGTGTACGTAAACAATTTGCGTAAGCTCATAATTTAAAGTAATGTCAGTTTATTCGACTGTTTTCTTCTAGGTTCTTCTTGTTTTCGTGAGGTTAAGTGACTAACCCAGTGACGCCCAAGGTCCTTAACTTCACATAGGTAACACCGAGAAATTTTAATATCTCTCAGACATATTTCCGGTTTCCTCACGATGTTTAGCGCTTTGCCTGTTCCTTCATTATGCGCACAGCCAAGGAGTGGAATTCCCTGCCTGCATCAGTGTTCCCGATTTCATATGACCCCAATCTGTTAAGTCGCGAGTTAATAGGCTTCTTATGGGTAAGCTCGTTCCATCGTCGACCTCATCTCTGACCGCAGGACAAGATTGAGGTCAAAAGTAGACCCATTATACAGGGTGATTGGAAGATGGGTGCAAAGCTTTAAGGTGAAGATAGTATAGACAATTTAGGACCATTTAAGCCATGGTTGTCTTAGACGAAGTCTTACCAAATTTTTTTAAACAAATTTTTAAGTTTTTTTTCGGAAATTCTCAAAATTTAATGTAAACTGCATAATTATGGCCAAATTGAATGATAAATGAATTCATTTTTTATTTATTTAATTAAAGTAATGTGTAAGCAACCAAGCAAAACATGTTTTAGGCTTCTGTGTCATTAGACATTTTTTTTACAGATATTTAAAGCTCAGAAAAAATAAAAAATTTGTACAATACGTCTTTTAAACCTTATTTAAAAAAAAAACGGAGGGTGCTTTTTTTATTCAAACCTTTTTGAAGACATGCTTGATAATCGCTCTTTCTTTTGAGGTATCATTTATGCGGATATCTTACAAATTATTGAAATTAGGGCCTACAAACCAATTTGAGGGAGAATTTTTTTTATTTTAGGCAGACTAATTAAAACAACATTTGAATTAAAATTATTTATTTTTCATGTTCAAAATGACGGCCGTGATTCCTAATACAAGCACGGCCCCGTCTTCTAACTTCTGTAGTCGTTATTTTCAACATCATCTCCTGCTTCATTGTCTCAAACGCTGAATTTATTCTTTGTATCAATTCTTCTCTAGTGTTAATTTCTTTGTTGTTATACACCAGTTCCTTGGCCCGGCCCCACACGAAAAAGTCCAACGGGGTCAGATCTGGGGAGCGAGCGGGCCAAGGGATGGGTCCATCCCTGCCGATCCAGCTATCAGGAAAGCAATTGTTGAGGTGTTCCCTTACATTTAAAGTCCAATGCGCTGGACAGCCGTCTTGCTGAAAGATGACTGTTCGGTCTCTTTCGAAGATCGGGACACCTGATTCCTCTACCAGCAGTGGAAAATCAATTTGCAGAAATTGCAAATAATTTTCGCCATTCAATGGATCAGGCAAAAAGTGGGGCCCAATCAATGTTCTGCCAATTATTCCAGCCCATACATTCACAGAGAATTTCATCTGAAATGACACCTGCTTCTTAAAATGTGGATTGTTGTCTACGTCGGCCCATTCATGGATGTTGTGAAAGTTTGTAATACCTTCCCTTGAAAATTTACATTCATCCGTCCACAAGATTGATTTCAGAAACCACGCATCTTCGATGTCTCTGTTGAGGAGGAAACGGCAGAACTGAATTCTTCTTTGAGGATCTTGCTCTACTAGACCTTGCACACTCCTGCCATGGAACGGATACTTATCATTTTGGTGCATTGTATGCCACACCTTCCATTGAGAAATGTTTAAATTTCGAGCTACTGCTCTAGTACTGGTAGTAGGTTCCGCTTGAAATGCTGCTAAAATGTCTTCGTCGACGGCAGTTTCGTGTCTGCCCGGGTTGACTCCAGGTTCCACGCGGTGAAACCCATCTTGGGCAAGACGACGAAACGTGTTGTAAAACACTCGGACATTCGGTATCCTGCGATTCGGATAGCGCTCTTGATACATCCGTCGCGCCAAAGATCCATTGCCGTCTGCTCTACCGTACATAAATACGATATCCGCATATTCTTGATTGGAAAAAGTAGCCATAGTCACTTAACAATTAAGAAAAACGGCGTAGGAGCGCACTAAACGTCAACTCAACACAATTAAGTCAAAAATCAACACGTGCAGGAGCGCGAGGCTACGACTGGACACGGTGAAACAAAAAAGTTCAAAACTAACGCAAACAACACGTGCAGGAACGCAAAGGGCTACAACTGAACACGGTAAATTGTGAATCAACACGACAACGTCCACTCACAAGGGCAGTAGTTTGACTAATAAGTAAAAGATGTAACGGCTTCATCACAGACCGACTGACCCTGACTAAAGAAAAACGACTTTGTTGCCTCAGTAACTAAGACCATTTTGCTGTAAAAACCAACTCTTTATCGCTTTTTGCTATTCATTGGGCGTTCTACCTGGAAATGCCGTCGCACCGCGCTCGGTGGCCATTGTTTAGTGATACCTCAAAAGAAAGAGCGATTATCAAGCATGTCTTCAAAAAGGTTTGAACAAAAAAAGCACCCTCCGTTTTTTTTTAAATAAGGTTTAAAAGACGTATTGTACAAATTTTTTATTTTTTCTGAGCTTTAAATATCTGTAAAAAAAATGTCTAATGACACAGAAGCCTAAAACATGTTTTGCTTGGTTGCTTACACATTACTTTAATTAAATAAATAAAAAATGAATTCATTTATCATTCAATTTGGCCATAATTATGCAGTTTACATTAAATTTTGAGAATTTCCGAAAAAAAACTTAAAAATTTGTTTAAAAAAATTTGGTAAGACTTCGTCTAAGACAACCATGGCTTAAATGGTCCTAAATTGTCTATACTATCTTCACCTTAAAGCTTTGCACCCATCTTCCAATCACCCTGTATATAAAAAAAAAACCTTTTTTTAAGCAAGTGATAATCGCACTTGAATCCGAATCGTCAGAGGTGTGTCTCGGGTTTGAACTCAAAACCTGGCTGTGGGCAGCCACATCACTGGGCTGCCACACTGCAACGTAGTGTTTTGGGTTCATCGTAAAGTTTACCATCGCATTCTATGTGACAAATCTTTACCAGGATACTAAGTAAAAGTTCAAGCTAAACACATCTATTGCATACTATAGCAAGGTACTTCCACGTAGTAAGCACGTAGGTATCATTTAAAGTTGCGTATAAGCAATAACTTAGCATTTAATAACTTAGGGTTATACCTACTCATGCCTAGCATTAGTATGGAATGACAGCCCAATTCACCTTCAGTTCACCGATATTTTCACTTAAATTTACAGAATGAAACTGCTGTGTTTTAAAATTAAATTATCTGAAATTCCTCACAAACGAAGTAGCAGTTGTGAATAAAAAAGACGCTTACATTTTATCTGAAGAAAGTTTTTTTCTGTTCAAGTTTAATCTAAAAAATCTAGTCAAGACAATAATTAATAGTAAGAAATTTTCACAATAGTTATAACCCGCGGCGTCTCTTTGTATATTTTACCCATTGTGGTTTCGCAAAGGACTCAATCTACGCTAACCCCTAGGCGTTGTTCGCAATCCTTACTTTTCTAAGTTCTTTGATAACACGAATGAATAGGGGGAATTAGCTAGCACTGTTATAAACTGACTTTAAAAAGGTAGATTTATATAATGCTAGCTGCCCCGGCAAACTTCGTTGTGCCTTAGAGTCAATTTATTGCTCTTATCATTTTTTTTTTACAAACTTTTAATAAGACGACAAAAAATAAATCCAAACCAATAATAACGACTACTACTTTTTATGTAGCGAGTGTCTACTGTGATCATATTTAAACATTTTGTGTTCGATAGAATTAAAATTACAACATGTATATAATATATAACCTAACCTAACTGACCATACCTATCCTATAGCTAATCTAACTACCTTACTAAAATGCATTGATTTAAAAAATAATAAATTCATAATTTTAATCTGAACTATTGACTCTATGTTACATACAATTTATACCTATAGTTTTCCCGGTCTACTTTAATTAAAGTCCTAACAGTAAAATAAGTTCTATTTGCAAAGAATTATTAAAGTTCGTCTCTGTCGTCATTGTTAATTACGTAAATAAAATTGATTTTTGAAATACTTATAAGACTTTTTATGCTACATAAAACCTCTTAGTTTAGTAACAAAATAAATTTCAGAACGTAGGTGCGTATTATAAATTGACAACCTTACCTTCTTGGGTTTAGCTTAAGACTTGTCAATTTCAAATTGTCACCTGATAATGAACTGGGATGTTTGACTCCTGTCATGTCATCCAAGATGGCGCTGCGTTTGAAAAATGTTTGAGACAACCGAGACAACCGATATTCTTGATATTTATTTTTTCGAGGACTTTTTATGTGTTTTTATTAATTATTATGCTATGTGCTATTCCGGACAAAGACAAATCCAAAAATACCAAAATCATTCACATTGATCCAGCCGTTCTTGAGTTATAAATGGTGTAACTAACACGACTTTCTTTTATATATATAGATTTTCTATATATTTTTTGTTTCTTTTATACTTTACCCCATGCTTGGGGTAATTTATAATTTCTCCTGTGTCGTGTCACACACAAAACGTTAACTACGGAAAAACTATCTCTGTAGGCCATGCTTGTTCCGTGTGGGAATTGAACCCATGACATGCAGAGAAGCCATCAACCGCTCAAACCGTCTCGTCTTAAAACAATAAGCCAAAAAACTATTCTATACTTACCTTTTCACACAACGCGATCTAGACCAAAGTTAGGTTAAGAGCTTATGTTATGGGTACTAAACAGCTCATAAACATACTTTTAAAAACATATTATAGATAAATTACACCCAGACACAGAACAAATGATCGTGCTCATCACATAAACATTTGCCCAGGGTGGACACGTGGAAGTCACAAACTAGACCAACAGGCCAGTCAATGAATTCATAGTTCCGAATCAAATGTTTGACGTGGTTTTTCGACGTTAGAAACTTATTTTGGAAAAACATTTGCTTCTTTATTAATAAATGTTTACTTATTTCACGTTTATGTTATAATAAAAAAATACAAAAGTAATTTATTTAAATTAGGCTGATCAGCACCTTCGCTATATTAAAATATGGCAATGTATTGCAGCCAGCAATCCTTCCGCAGGTCGTCATACCACCTAGCCGGAGGACGTCTTACACTACGTTTGCTAAGTCGCGGTCTCCACTCAAGAAAACGTTTATCCCAGCAGTGGTCAGTTCTTCGCGAGATATGGTCGGCCACTTCAGCTTGCTAAGCTTGCTTCCCTTTGAGCTACGTCGATGACATTGGTTCTCTGTCGGATATAATCAATTCGAATTCTAACCTTCAGAGCTTCAGAGAAACTCCGAGCATAGCCTTTTTCATAACTCGCTGTGCGACTTAAAACTGGTGTACCAGCCCTGGATGACCAATATGACCATGCCATTGACTTTGCAAAATTACAATCATTTACATCTAACCCGCTGAGAATATTATTGACGCGATAGGGAATTTGACAGAATATGAACATCAAAATATAATTAGTCCACAGTAGTTAGAAAGTTAAAAATAATACACAAGTATTTTGATTCTTTTTCAAATTGATGGAAAACTGCTTACATTAAGCTCATTAAAATTGTGGAGTGAGGGATTGTAACGTCATTATCTAGTATAAACTGTACTGGCCAGTGACGTCATGCGACATTTTGACTCAATGTGTCGCCGTTATTTATTGTTTACGTGAAAAAAAAAATATGTGCCAAATATTTTCTTGCAATCTAGATGAGAGACTAAAAACTAAAACTTTGTCAAGTACCTAGCCCATTTATATTTTTTGCATTATTATTTTAAGTATTAATTAAGTTTTGATATTGCAAAGTAAAAAAAACAAAACCTACTCACCATTTCCACAGCTAACGAGACTAAACATCAAACACACACACACAACACACAACACACGACCAATATCACACATTTGAAATTAAAAAACAGATAAATAAATTAAAAAATATTTTCTAACAACAACATGGCCGTCTCGGTCAAAGGTAAGGACTAAAATATTGCAGTACAACATCTTGTTATACTGCACTGTGACTAATTATTACTTCACGGCTCTTAAATATTACTTTCTTGATTGAAATAGGTGATAAAACTGGACTACATTGTAAAAATGTTTCTGAATTTGCGGGTAGGTACTGCAAGTAGTTCCAACCTTTTGGCGCAGCCGATAACACACTTGCTATTTTTTTAAATAATTCTACATGTTTTTACAGTGCTTTCAAGTTTTATCCTGTTATTGTTTATTTATTATAGAAATTGTCTGGACTTTAAAAAGAGACTTTTAGTCGAAAACCGGACAAGTGCGATATATTTTCTTGTATACGTACGTGTACTTACGTTTAATAAATTATTATAATCAAATTCAAATAATTTATTGTATATATAATTTCATATATTCTAAGTTTATTAAGTAAGTTATTGTGAGCCATTTATACTTTCTTTTTTCCAAACCATTATGTATTACTCACTCGTAAAAACTTAGTTATTAGTTATGTTATTTTCTGCGAATAATGTAGTGCGTGCTGTGCACTACATTATGCACAGAAAGAGAGAGTGTAAAAAGTAAAAAGGTGAAGATAGGTTACCTAAACAACATTCGATTTTCAAAAACGGCACAATAACGCACGCACGCGTCCGTCGACGGCACTACCCGACATTGAGGTCAAGTGTGGCTAGTTAGCCATATTTTAACGTGTCGCTTTTTGAGCGCTTATAACCTATCTATATCTAGGTTAGCATCAATATGCTGTGCTTTTCTGTAAGTTTTGAGGCGCTTAGACGTAATTTAGTAAGGTACTAATTCATTGAATTTTCTAATTCAATGTACTAATTATAATGTATTTGCGTACTTATTGTTAAAAAGCCTAATAATAAATAAATACGTGTGGTTTATAACGATGTTACTTGCCAAATTGAATACCCTATGAGTTTTAATCCCGTAGTAGGTAACAGAGTGTCGAAATATGCGTTCTTTTTCTTAATGAGCGGCCGTATCTTTTTTTACGTAAACTTAGAAGTTTGAATATTTTCACAATCTCATGGGACTCTAGACTTGAGTATACGGTTTAAATTTCAACTTGATACCTTCACGCATTCCCAAAATAAAGGGTCTTGACAAACAGACAAACAGACAACAAAGTGATCTTATAAGAGTTCTGTTTTTTCCTTTTATGGTACGAAACCCTAAAAATTACATGTAAAAGTGTTTGTATATACCTATTTGCCAGAATAAATATTATTTATAATTTATTAATTTTGTTAAATACCACCAAGGATACAGAAAGTTCACGGTGGTACACCTAGGTGAACCACATTGGTAGACAATGTATGAGAAATAACGAAGTATTACTACTTTACGGTTAGTAACTCTACTGATTAATGAATCTACTTTGATATTAATCGATGTGATTTGCATATTAACACCTTTTTCTTGAACAAGTGGTTTCTTTGTACCGTTGAATGGTTTTTAAATTGACTAGAAATATAGGTAGGTACCATAATTAATATTACGTAGACTAGCCTCATAATAAAAGGGACTTAAGTCGATACAGACTCTGTATGGAGTTCCTTTGCGTATTGGATCAGACAATTTGGTAGTGCCTTTTACTTAATACGGCTCTTACGTAACTCGTTAGTTTTAAGAGCCGAATAGGATGTAATAAAGCCTCAACCTTTTAATTTATCACCACAGACTCTACCCTGAAAAATCCATTTGTTTTAATTAAAAACAAAGAAAGCGTGCCTAACGTATCATAAGCGATATTAACTTATTTTAATCATCTCTTTACATTATATTAAGAGCCAAGTCCGTAGCATCAATCGGTACACGGTTACGTCTACTATACGTCACGGTTAGGGTGCTTATACATTGGCCTATGCGTTACCATAACGCATAAAGGCGCTACTCCACTGCGCTGTGACGCACGGATACACAACGGATACACATGTGTGACTGGCAAACAAATTAACAACGCCGCTGTTGTCTCCATGCAAGTTCTACTTAATACTGGACGTCGACTTAAAGCTGTCATTGAAAATAGGAGAGTAGGTACATAGCAGTAATTTGCGTTGCAGTAACATGCGTCAGAGGAACATGCGGTGCAGTAACATGCATAGTAGTAACGTGTGTTGTAGTAGTACTGGATGATCCACTTAAAGCTGTCGTTGACAGTAGGAGAGTACATAGCAGGATCTTGCGTTGCAGTGACATGCGTTACAGTAACTTGCGTTGCAGTAACACACGTAGTAGTAACGTGTGTTGTCGTAGTGGAGATTTGATATTTTACATTTGCTCAACATAAACAAATCAACACTTTATTATTTCTTTCACACATATCAGTTGCATATAATATTAAGTATTATGTTACGGCATGTTGACAACGTTGTCGACAGAATTATTAGTGTTTAAATTATTTATGCCTGTTGTTCATCTTGTTAGTTCTCGCTGTGACGAAAAGTATCGAAAAATATAATATAATACATTTATGTCATTCAATATTTTTGCAGCAAATGAGAAACGACAGACGTTTAAGTTTATTAAGTGGTTTATTACAAATTGAAATGTTTTATGTTTTATAAGATAACAATGCTCATTATACTTCATTATTATTGAGTGTTTTAAAACTTCTTCGATAGATTTAAATCAGAACTTATTTTAAACCATGAATACTGTTAGTTACTACTACTGTTTTAGCAACAAGGTCTCTGATAAATTACATTTAATTCTGTAAATAGGTTCATACAAACACTTCATCACGTCAGTTTTTAGCTAACAGTTTAACCATACATGCAGCTTACTAACTAGACCTCCACAATACCCCTTGGTATGGTAATATTTCTCAAAAAAGATTCATCTACAGATAATACAAAAAACACAGACATCATCACAAAACTCCGCGAACTAAAAATCTGACCACAAAACAAAGAAAAACAAAGAAATACCCGCACGCCATACATCGTCCACGACACAGAAATGATATGAATTCAGCAAATAAGTCGCGAATCAATTTCCTCCCTGCATGAAGAGGCAGTAAATCGCGCCATCCCCACTGGGGGGTGGGCAGGGAGGGGACCCTATCTTGTTACGGCAGATAACCGCCGTTTGTTCGACAGCACTATAAAGAGGATAGGGAGGGGACAAAATGTCTAAAAACTATGATAATATGTAAATTTTTTGGTAGTTCCATTGTTTGATGCGGCACGATATTTTATTATAAAATAATGAAAAGACCTGTGCGCGACCAAAGGGGTCCCTATCTTAGCATTATCTGCGATATACTAGTAGGCGTCACACGTAGTTCCCGTTGCCGTGGAAATACAGAGATAAAAGTGGCTTATGTCACCCGGGGATAGTGTAGTTTCCCAACGGTGAAAGAACTTTTCAAATCGGTCCAGTAGTTACGGAGCCTATTCAATTCAAACCAATAAACAATCAAATTTTTTCTCTTAATAATATCAGTAATAAGATAAATATTGTAGATACATATCAAAGAAAATGAAAGGCGACTTATGAAAGGTATAAGGCAGATGTAAGTGGAAACGCCGAAAGGGGACGCCCTAGAATGACATACACAGACCTTATTGGTGAGGTTCTTCAGAAAGGTCAGGTGCGTAGTAGTCGCAACCGGCGTGTGTGTATGACAACATGTATGAATGTAAACGAAGCAAAATAAGTATTTAAGAAACGTAGCAGATGGTGCTCTGTAGGTTCTGCCTACCTACATGGAGAAAGGCGTAAGTCATTGTATGAATAAAAAGGTGTGAGTGTTTCTCAGAGCGCCATCTGTTACAATTCTACGAGACATGAAAGTAGAATACTTATTATGCTGTAGTAATGCGTTCCATAAAAAGTATAACTAGTTAAAACACAAAAACCATAGACAATAAAATAAAAAAAATCACACTGGATTTTAAAAGAATCGGCAAAGCAGTTTCGGAGGAGTTAGGTAAGAAACACGAGTTTTTTTATATTCTAAAGGTTAAAAACTATTTATAAAATGACAACAAATAGATCCAAAACGATAATAGCTACTGCTACTTTTTATTTAGCGAGTCTCTAATGTGCTCTTTAAACCTTTTCTATTTGATAGAAATAGAATGACAACATATATGTATACATAATTATAACCTAACCTAACTACCATACCTATCCTATAGCGAACCTAACTACCTAACCTAACTACCTTACTGAAATGCATTGATTTTGGAAGATACAAAATACATAATTTTAAAGTGAACTACTGCGCTGCGTGTCTATATGTTACATACAATACTAGAGTAGGAAGTAGTATTTGAAGTAGCAGAAGTAGGAGGCACAAATTTAACTCGATTGATATATCATCCATATGTCATACAGTACTACTTTGAATGGCCTGTTGATCTAGTGGTTAGTGGCCCTGACTGCTATGCCGGAGGTCGTGGATTCGTTGCCCACCCAAGACAAATGTTTGTGTGATGAGCACGACCTTGTTCTATCTGATCTCAATAAGGGTTGTGGGCATGCTCTGTGCCCACAACGGTGGAACCGCGCTTGTGACAGATTGAGGAATGATGTTATAAACGTAGTAGTTTAAAAGGAGATGTGGTGACAAAAATAGAGTATGCTAAGATAGTTTGGTCACGTTGAGACGATGATTGAAAGGCGACTAAGGAAGGGAAAAGGTGTCCTAGAAGGAAATACACAAACTTTATTTGATTTTAATTTTTAATGTTAAGGGCTTCTTTTCCCAGGACAAATGTTTGTGTCGTAAGCATGATCATTTGTTCTGTGTCTGAGTGTTATTTATCTATAATGTGTATGTATTTAGAAATATATAAATATGTTTTTCAGCTGTTTAGTACCCATAACACAAGCTCTTATTTATTTTGAAATATACGAGCCGTGACAATCATTTAATTTAAATAATCTATACATTTTATCGTGTGACAATGAAAACGCGGCATACTCTCTGCCGATAACACAACCGACAAAGTTTAATAATTGCGTAAACTTGTCGAGATAACGGAGGGAATTATTTCAAGCATTTTATTTGTTTCGATGGGATCCAGTTTACTTTTATCTTTTCTATACATAGGTTCCTGGACATATTTACAGGTTATGGAGAGTATGTGGTATTCTTGTTTAAATACAATTTTACGTTTTTTTTTTGTTATTGAGGACTTTGTGACTTAATAATATCAGCTGCATGGGGAACCAAGAGATGCCACAGACACACACAGAGACACATATTATTTAGAAATGTCTTAAGTTATATACAAGTGTAAGTTTACATAACGTTTAGTTTTAAGATATTTAATAAATTGTTATAAGTACTGGAAAATAAAGGTTAAGAATTATTATTAAGTAGGTATGTCTAGAGACTCATCGACCCCACACTCCACAGTCAAACCATTGCAACGGTTTTGTGGGGCTTAGTTTATAAGTTATTTACCTTTTTTTATTAAAGATAAATAAATAAAATAAACAGTAAAACACACACACACACACACACCCACACACAACACATAAAAAAGACAACACAAATAAACATAAGCGAAAAAAAAGATATGTACTGACCTCCGTGCCGTGAAAGCACGGAAAGGGTAAAGTGGGAAACAATAATATAATCATACCTAACTAAATATAGCTATAGCAATATTATAATTACGAATTCTCAAAATAAAGGGTCTTGACGGGCAGACATAAAGACAGGCGGACAACGGTTCCGTGTTTTTCTTTTGAGGTACAGAACCCTAAAAAGGATGACGCTTTGGAAAGAGTCTATGGTGTACACTGTACATCCTTCTCAATCAGAATGTTTTATCCTTTCTAATCAAACAATACGAACCTATAGATAACAACTTATATGTTTATATAAATAAAATAGTAATCTTTTAAATTAATTGTTAATAACTTGTTTTTGATTTTCGTAAAGGCAATAACAGCCTGCAGGGCACAAATAATTATGATTTGCTTGTAAATAGAATAAAATCATTTGTACCTACTGCTTAGTAGGTAATGTAAAACGGATGATTTAAAGTAAAGACATTAAAAAATAAAATACCACAATCAATCAATATAATGCGAGAATTGCATCTATCGAATGGGACGTAAATTATTTAGATTGACTTTTCACTTACCTTAAAAGCCGCTGCAAGTTTCGAGATGGTTTGAAATGAATCTACCCGCAGTATGTCCTGCAATTCTTCTCAATAGATTTTCGTCTCCAATCGGCCACGACTGCCACGAGGCTCATTGTTGTGGCCTAAATTTTCAAAATGGAACCGTTCAATCCTAAAACAAAAATATACCGTGCTTTCTTCATTGGCACTATGACCAGTTACTTATATCGCGAGCTGTCTGTGTTTTGTGTTGATGACAGAATTAATTTTACAAAATGGCGCTAATTTATATCTCTCCACGGTTGAATGATGGTGACAAAACAAATGAACAACTTTTGAAAAAAGAATGTCATTGTTTATTGTGTTTTTTTTTTCTTCTGCAATTGAACCGATATCGACTATTCTGCCAGCTACACTAAAATTAAATTGAATTTGGAATTTTAAATAATTAGACATTAAGGCATTTTGATTTGTGAACCAGCGCTGGGTGTCTGACGCCCAGCAAATGCTGAGATGGTTACCCTTTCGGCATGGGCACGCCAGCGCAATTTGTGTACCTGCTATTTATTACTTCTGTTTTCTTTGTTGCTGTGCGCTTGTGTCTGTGCTGAATAAATATTTTTCTATTCTATTCTATTTAATTCGTGTTTGACCTTTGAAAATAATATGAGAGAACCTGACAAAGTTTTGCTTTCAATACCTAGAATAAAAAGCCAGTACCTTTTGGCTACTTTATCGAAAAATGTGAGCCGGCACGGGACGGGATGCGTGATAGTTGCGATACTTCGAAATTATTTTTTACTAGCGGACGTCACGCGGTTTCACCCGCGTAGTTCCTGTTCCCGTAGGATTACAGGGATAAAAAGCCTATGTGTTAATCGGGGAGTAGTGTAGCTTTCTACCAGTGCAATAATTTTGAAAATTGGATCATTGGTTCCGAAGATTACTCATACAAACTTACAAACAAACAAATTTTACCTCTTTATAATATTAGTATAGATAAGTTATATGCATAAAATAATGGATTACGAGAGGTATCAGAAATGGCATAATAAAAAATAAATCATAATATCCTAGGCCATCTTTTGTCTTAAAAATAATGTGAATTAAATTAGTTTTCTTAATCATTTTTCAAATGCAGCGCCCTCTTTGATGACATGACAGACAAATGTCACAATGTCTTCTCAGTCCATTATCTGGTGACGATTTGAATTTGACAAGTCTTAAGCTAAAGGAGGTAACACAACATAAATTAATTATTTGTGAGTCGGAACGAAGTTTGCCGGGGGCTAGTTGGAACGAAGTTCCTTATCGCGCGTTGTGAAAGGGGGCTAGACGGAAAAAATTCTTACGAAAAGTTGTCACGACACTTTTTGCTATAGTAAGCTATTGTAAGCTGTGCGGCGTCGCATGTTCGCAGGGAGAGGGAGAGGGAGAGGGAGAGGGAGAGGGAGAGGGAGAGGGAGAGGGAGAGGGAGAGGGAAAGGGAGAGGGAGATAACGGGAGAGAGGGAGGGGGTAGAGAGAGGGAGGGAGAGGAAGACGGTGTGGGAGAGGGGGGGGAGAGGGGGAGGGGGATATGAGGAGGGTCGGGGGAGGGAGGCAGAGGGGAGGGAGGGGAACGGGAGGAGGAAGATGGAGGGGGAGGGGGAGAGAGAGAAGATTGAATAGTTCACTAATCAATCGAAGGGAACTTCGTTCCATCCGGGTGTCCCTTGACACATCTCAAGTTTTTTTTATTTTATACTTACTGATTGAATTAAGCGTGCCTGCCGAAATATGCCAGCTTCTAGTTTCAAATTTAAGTAGGTTAGTATCTTAAGTACCTACTGAAAAAAAAAGTTTTTTTTACCGTATGCCAGTTTCTTTAGCAAGAAAAAAGCTCCAATACAACTCAATAAAAACAAGGATAACGCCGCCATCTTTAAAAAGAAACACGCCGCATATATCAAAGGCGGTAGTAACACAAGCGGCAGTTAATCGCTTTGATGTCGCCGCCCGCCTGTGATTGGCTGGCCGGCACTGTGGTCGCTTGCACCTGTCAATTAGTCGTGACATACTACCAGGCAGGATGACCAATAAAGGTTTTGTGGGTCTCTATTAAATCTTGGAGATGTCAATTGTTGAATAAGGTTTGACCCACAAATAATACTATGAAGAAATAAAAAAAGTTTTTTTTTTCAAAAAGACTTATTGCAGGCTGCCTTGTAACAAGCGACTTAGCAAACATAGTGTAGGACGGGACGGCCTCCAGCTAGGTGGGATGACGACCTGCGGAAAGAATGCTGGCAGATGCTGGATGCAGGAAGCTAAAGACAGGACTTGCTAGATGCAGGAAGATGAAGACAGGGCGCTGTGACGTTTATAAGGCGTGGCCTATGGCCAGCAGTACTGCATCATCATCATTTCTATTCTATAACCACTTTGATGGGGCTGGAAGAGAGCAATGTCTGCTTTCCAATAACGGTCAAACCATAGTGGGTCTTACTATTTTTTTTAGACGTCTTCTGCCCCGGGGAAGGTAGAGGGGCCCGCCAGACTCATACTGACTAAAAAACGGGGGTCACGGGAACAGAAGATCCTTCCGCAACCCCCGACCGTTGCTGGCCCTACGGACCTCGCCAAGTCAGCGACGGGATAGAGGTGTTGATCTGTCCCCGCGACGTTAAAGAAGGGCGCGCGGTAAACACGACACGCCACCACCTCGGATCCATGTACCTGGGGGCGACGGGTGTCCCTGAGTCCGTCGCCCGCCCCTGAACCCATTTAGGGGGCTGGAAGAGGGTGTTGTCTGCCCTCCGCCTGTGACCGGTGCGTTTGTTGCGGGCCGGGTGAGTGGAAGTAATCTCCCTCTCCCTTTTCGTAGCCTCCTTCTGCCAGACGCCAACTTGAGTGAACCTAACCTAACAAAAAAAAACAACTTCACATTGTGTGCAAAAGGACAGGCACATCAAATGGGCGAGTAAGGCAGTAGCTGGTGAGCAAGCGAAGCGAGCTATCTCGCACCCCACAATCTTTTTTTAACCAAATCTGGCGGTGCCCTAAGCCTCGAGCTCGCTTTGCTCACTTTTGCATCCTAGGTTCCTCTTACGGTGAACTCCTTCTTTCCATAACTTCTATTAAACATCCCATTATAATTTAAAAATGATTTTTAGTTTTACATCTTAACTATATTGCATACAAATACCTATCAAAAGTTAACTAATCATAACAATAAATAATTACAAAGCACCGACAAAAATCGCATCGATTCCAGCTGGTAAAGTGTCTATAAGATAGGCGGTATTGTCACGTTGAATGGCAATGCTTGGCCTCTGACCAAGTACAGACGCCAGCACATCAAGTTACCCCAATGTGTCAAATTTTCCCAATTGAATAAGAACCTTATTCTGTTTGACATAAAGTTGCAAAACGATCAAAGAAATTTGACACATTGGGGTAACTTGATGTGCTGGCGTCTGTACAATGATATCTTCTCTAAACTTATTAAGATTCCAGGTGTCCATCTTCCCTGTCTGTGTGTCTGCACGTAACTGCAGTGATGATTCATACGATCATGTGGAGATCCTGGCATACTCCAGTTACCACGCTTAAGCCTGACCAACGTCTTCACGTCAAGAGGCATCCCTGTGTACAGTCGGGAAAGTTAATCATTTAGAAGGTTGTTTTTTTTTTAACCTTGTCATATACGTTAACTTTTAAACTCTTTTCTAACATGAAGAGATTTGTACTTAACTGCCATACTTAGCTGCCTGGGCTAATTTCGTTCCACCTTAGAATCAATTTATGTCGTATAAAAATGGACCGGGAAGACATTAGTCCCTGTCATGTCAGGCGCTTAACACAACAAAAAAAGGACTAACGAAATTGGTTCGTGTGTGATGCCATGACCAAAGAAATGAATAAGGATTCATTAAGAAATTCGTTGAAAAAAAGTCAATGAGTTGGACAGAAATATTCTAAACCACAGTTTAAATTTAAAGAAAATCTGCAAAAAAGACACTGAAGCTTAGTGAGTTATTTTAGATTGGTAGAAATAGTAGTAATAATGGGAGTTAGTAACCCTGGTATAAATGGTTAATTCAATTAAAAACGCCTATTAAATTCGTACATGTATCTAAACAGAACAATATTTTTTTCTATTATTGCTTATAGTTATTTGATTGTTTGTTTTTCTGAACCTAATAATTCGTACGTCATTGCATTGGGCTGTGTAAGTCAGACAGCAGACGCTACATGTAAAGAACTGCCGCAACGTATTAGGGAAAAATCAAGGCGGATAATGAGATTACCAATAAAATTTATACAAACCAAAATCCTTTTAAACTTTGACATTCCCTCGACCGCAGTTATAAAATAAAGTAAGTATAGCCTTACTCGGTTATAATTACGTGTCTAATGGTGGAAGAATTTTTAAAATCGGTTCAGTAGTTTTTGAGTTAGATCACTGCAAACAAACAAATCTTTTCTCTATATTTTAGATTAGCAGACATCACGCGGTTTACCCCGCGTAGTCCCGTGAGAATACGGAGATAAAAAGCCTATGTTACTCAGGGTGAATGTAGCTTTTTAATGGGGAAAGAATTTTTGAAATCGGCACAGTTGTTTTTGAGTTCATTTATTACATACATACAGTAAAAAAAAAATGTTGTCCTCTTTATAATATTATATTGATGTAGATGTTGATTAGTATAGATTTAGAATAAAACCATAAAATTATCTTATTAATGACACCAATTTTAACTGTCGCTAACAAACGTAGTCTTTATCATGAAAGCTTGATGCGAACGTTAAGTCTATAGGAACGATTTGTAATAATAGGTGTGTATTTAGAATATTGTAAAGTAGGTATATCTTTATCAGTAGTCTAGTACTCGTAGCACAAGCTCTGTTTAATTTGAGAAGAAATTGTTATAAATACAACATGCGCACAGCCAAGGAGTGGAGTTTACTGCCTGCATCAGTGTTCCCAAGTTCATATGACCCCAATCTGTTTAAGTCGCGAGTTAATAGGCTTCTTTTGGGTAAGCTCGTTCCATCGTCGACCTCATCTCTGACCGCAGGACAAGATTGAGGTCAAGAGTAGACCCATTATATATATATATATATATATATATATATATATATATATATATAAACATTATTAAACAATTGCCGTCACGCTGCTAGTTAGTACTTACGTATCTTCAATATAGTTCCTTATGAAGTTGGGGAAAAATCATTTTAGCGTATTAACCATAACTATAAGTACCTACTTAGTAAGCATAAATTAAACGTCTGTACATCCCTGAAAATCGTAACTACGTTAATTGCCTGTAGCACGTCAAACTAAGGAATTGCTTCAAACGGCACGGTTGTCACAGTGGCAATCGTCGTGTGGCGGGTTCGATTCCTGCACGGGAAAAAATGTTGCATGTCTTACAGGTATTTATTCCGGATCTGTTTGTAATCGCACCCACCATACAGCAGAAATATTGAAGTGAGTGTGTGTGTGTGTAATAATAATAAATGTTTATTTCCATCAAGATAGATACAAAAAAATCTTAATCTAATAACAATTTAAATCTTCCTTTAGCGGTTGTACGCTGTCACATCGAATTATGGAATTCCCTAACTCCTAAACTAAGTCAAGCTTGTGTTATATAGGAGTAAGTGACTGTTGACTTAGACATAACCTACCATACCTTAAAAAAAAATAATAAAAAAAAAAGTAAAGAAAGAAAAAAAAATAATAATTATATTATTTTAATATTATTATATTATCGTATGTGTGTGTCAGTGAGTGGTGTGTGATGTGTGTATGTGTGTGTGAGAGAAAGTGAGTGGTGAATGGTGTGTGATGTGTGTGTGTGAGTGAGTGGTAAGTGATATGTGTGTTTCTAGTGTAAGTTATGTTGCCTTCATAAAAAATGCTACGAAACAATTCACTTATCTGACTGTACTGACGCGAAACGTTACACGATGCTGTGGATATTTCGGAAATTTGGACGTTCAGTCTGATGACAGTCGAAATCGAGGAATCATAGCAGATGGCGGTGTGTAATGAAAAGGCCTCATTCTTATCTAACCCTAAAGAAAATAAGTCACTTCTTTCCACACAAATCTCATTGCTTTGGACAAAGATTACGATTTTACACAGTTAAAGCAAAAAGAAACACCCATTAAATATTCAAAATTATGAAAACACGACATAAACTCATAGTGTTCGGATGTGCAACGATGCCCTTTCTACCCAGTGTAGCAGGACAATGTGTACAAGGAAAACGAACCCAGAAACCTTATCCATAAACAACAGTAATAATTAAAATCCAATAACGTTAAGTCATGTGGGCAATCCTGGATTCAGTCAACAACAATATTGAAATCGTCAAAATAAACCTTTAAGCATTGAGACCGTAAGAAAGAACCAAATAAGAAAGAAAGAAAAAGCACATATTTGTCCCAAAAGGCACACGAACCGTAACAGTTTAAAACACACCGATACGATGCATTTGTTAATAATTTGTGCAATTTTTTGTTTACCTTCAACGATGGCGTTTAAGGTGTCTTTACATAAAGTTTCTTATGGGACTGAAAATCGTACAAAGATTGTCTGTAAGTACATATATTTATTTGAAAAGTTTTAAATAGATTTCAAAATCTGAAATTTATTCTCAAATTCTCAGAATATGTACATAACTATACTTTGCCTATACCCAGTCTTAGTTTTTAGCTCTTATATAGGACTATTTTCGATTGCTTTGATTTCGTTTTTTAATTACATAATTTGGGGTTGTTGTAACTTTGTTTGCTTTGAATTGGGCACATCAAATTACCCCAAACTATCAAAAATCGCAATTGCACATAAATCTTATTCTATTTGCAAAGAAATTCGGCACATTGGGGTAGCTTGATTTACCTCTGTACATTTATGTAGCAGCATATCACGTAAAAAAGCACTATCATATAGTCATTTACATAGTACTTACATGTTATTGCCAAAATTGTGAGTATGTATGGAGTTTTTGCCCATTTATCAAGTACCATTAAGAAAAAAAAAATCTAAATGCCAGTTTTTTTTTTAACATTTATGTATAAACTGCCTGATTTATATCTGGCTTTTGTGGTGTTTCTTCCACAAACGCCATTAATGAACAGTTGAAGTCGTTAAGGTAAATTTTGGAAGTTATACTTCTTTAGGCACGTTAAGGAAAACTTATTAGAGTAAATTTATACGATGCGCACGCACACCGTCACAAAAAATCGACACCCTGAAGTTAGCTATAAGTAGCCAATATTTTAGTTTTTTTTTCTATTATTACGCTAAAAAACTATAAGTTCTAACGCGTTTACCACACTTTCTTTTTCCTAGATCTTGTGCTACCAGCAGTACGGGTCTGTACTCAACATGAGTTTGTATACAGAAAAGGTGACCTATTTACAATGCATGTCGAAATTAAGAATCATTCATCGGCTGTTACCCATGCTGTGGCCGCTATAACATACAACAGTAAGTTTGACATGAATATACAACCATAATTATTATAACATACATATCTATACTTTATAAAGCAGAAGAGTGTCTTTGCTTGAACGCGCTAATCTCAGGAATTACCTGTTAGGTAGGCCATTTATTGAGGAATGAATTTCTAATGTGTCTAGTAGTCAGGCCATCAAAGTGTTAAAAATCTGCTATTTCATACAAAAGTTTGATACGTACTCGACCGAAATGTATGTAAACATTTTCTTCGTCGTCGTGTCGTCGAGTCGTTAGTCATGGGTAGAACAGCCTGTTTCAATTTTCCCTTTAATTAAAAATACAACCAGCGTCGTCGCCGACGACGCTTGGTTCAGTATATTATATCAATTTATATTAAACTTACTACATAATTATTATTTAGTTATTAACATACCATAACACCAGCCTGTTACTGTCCCACTGCAGGGCAAAGGCCTCTTCTCATACAGAGAAGGCTAGAGCATTGATCCCCACGCCTGCTCAAGGCGGATTGGCGATTTCAAACTTATATTAACTATAAGTCCAGGTTTCCTCACGATGTTTTCCTTCACCGATGTCAATAATGTCTAAGATTAACTTAGAAAGTACATATGAATCGAAAAAGTCACATTGGTACTTGCCCGGATTGGAACCACAACCTCGTGCATGAGAGGTAGGCGTCTTAACCTCTGGGCCATCACGACATTACTTAGTTATTAGTAAAATAAAATGACAGTAAGCTATGACGTGGCACCAACTGCACACAAAATGGATTGGCACATTCTCACAGCCATCACTTCGCCACCACGCGCGCTCGATGGTTAAATCAAGTAGCGCGCGCTTCCCCCTTTACACGAAATCACTCCCACTAAAATATCCAAAGAAGAAACGAAAAATGTTACACATGTAAAATGAGAGCCTTATCTAACAAAAACAAAAACAAATAGGTATTACCAAATATTTTACTTATTTTTTATTTTTATCCCACTTTTCAGATAACAAAACTGTAAGCCCAGGGATTCCACCAAAAGGCTTAAGAATTCATTTAGCTCTAACAATGGATTTAATAGCAATTGACGTGAAACTAACACGGAATAATACGTGCACACAAGAGCGAATTGCAATGGGGAGAGAGTTGTCATCATTAGTTTTGGCAAATCGCCTTTATGAAGATGAGGTTATGGCATATAAAGGTAAGTAAACATTAACATATTGTCCTATGTCGGGGCGAGCCTGAAAGAGCTTGTGGCTACATCATAACAGCCTCACGGGTAGATCTCAGGTTAAGCTATGATCAACGAGGTTGTTCCATGAATGGGTGACCATTCAATCATATCAAGACTACTCTGTGCCTTGGAAAGCACGTATGACAGTCGTTACAGATAGTTAGAACCCGATAGTCTGACAACCAGTTTAACTATGGGGTATCATGTTACCCCGTGTGGGGTAATCAGGCAGGCAGTCGATCCATGTAAAACACTGGTATTCAGCTGCATCCGGTTAAACTGGAAGCCGACCCCAACATGGTTAGGAAAAGGCTAGGCAGATAATGATGAATCGGGGCGAGCGTAGCGGCATCTATCTCATCACTTCGAACTAAAACTGAAATTATCATACATCGCGATGTAGCGACATCTATCTCGCCACATACGAACTACTAATGACCGATATCCTACATCGCGGTATAAGAGTCATCCGCGCAACTAGAACCTATACAAGTTCCTGACATCAACTGTTAGGCAGTAGTAGCCCACC
The DNA here is from genome assembly GCA_921972225.1 of Euplexia lucipara. Lineage (NCBI taxonomy): Eukaryota > Metazoa > Arthropoda > Insecta > Lepidoptera > Noctuidae > Euplexia > Euplexia lucipara. The sequence continues at coordinate 14,777,518 of OV179167.1, read as the reverse complement.
AGACACAACACCCGTCTGCTAGGAGTATCCACCCTTTTGCTATGTGGGATGGGGAACTTTACACCCTGTTCCTCCCAGCCTGATCATGATCATGATTATGAAACTCAGAGGTCATGGTCTCTTTGAAAGTCTAGACATAAGATTGTATTAATTTATTATGCGAGTCTAATGATGCAGGGCAAAGTCTGGAATAGTGTTCTGAAGAAAGAATCAATTCAGCATGGAGTTGACCTGTCCCAACACACTGTATGCTTGCTTCAGTCATCGTGTAGCTCGAACCTATTTCAGGGAGCTCGACGCTTTGCCCAATCTGAATTTTCACCCAAAGGCTCGCCCCCTATTACATGTAACTTTACATAATTGGCTAAATGTACTACAGTTATCCCTCTGCAAAACGTTTTGGAGATCACAGACGTCATGTTATGTGATTAAGGCTGACAGCGACTGGTCTCTGCCTACTCCAGAAATGAGGGCACGTCGCGGCTCCTCCCAAGCGGGACACACTGCTAGCGTACTATGCCACGCCATTTATTCCCGATAGTCGACGCAGTGGTGACATCGGGGGGTTCGAATCCCTGTTTATGCGACACAGGTCCTTCATAAAGCAACTGTGCCCTGAGAGTGTAAGCACCTGTGTCACCTGAAATGACAGGGAGCAACGCCTTCTATAACCTAGCCTTCTAACCTAACTTTTGAACCTATCCTATCAGAGTCGGGGTGCCCGAATCCTCGCTTCGCTCGCTCTTGTTTCCTAAGTTATCCAGCGGTAGTTAGATTTTGTACACATATACCTAAATTTTTTCATGTCTTAATTTTTTTTCAGATAACGAAGTGTGCACGAAAACGAACGAGTGTTTGGCGATAGTGGACGCAACGAGTAGTTGTGATGGTAAGAATATACAAATACTCTTTAGCTTCATACTTAAAAATCTTACACTTATTAATTATATGAATAAGATTTCTGTTTATATCGTAAATATTGGGAGAAAACCGGCATGCCTGAGGGATATTTCTCGACGCTATGTAAAGCTTAGTCCCTGTAGCGCCATCTATCTTGCCACATACGAACTAGCGACTAACATCCTACATCGCGATGTTAAAGTTATCCGCGCAATTACAACGTATACAACGTATGCAAGATACCGACAATATCCGTCGGCCCGACTACACAACATCCATCTGCGAGGAGGATCCTCGGTCCTCCCTTTTCTATGGAAGATAAAAAACTGATTCAGCGGCTTCTATGTCGTTTCTGCGGTGCATCTGAAATAGTTAACCATGCACATGTTGTTGGCTTTCATGCCATTATCAGTCAGAAATCGGACTCGTTCCTCTGCAGGGTCCGGGCCAGCCCCAACTGCATCATGCAGACTATAGGTATAGCTTGAAGATACGTCTCTCCACTTCTCAACGGCATTGATGGTAGATGTGTCTATAACATTTCTCTTGTCACTAACGAAATAAAGATTATTTTATTTTACTTTTTATTAGTGGACGTCACCCTCGTGGGAATACATGAACAAAGAGTAGCTTGTCACCCAAAGATAGTGTCCCGACGGAGAAAGAAATTTTCAAATCGATCGATATTTTTTAAGTTTATACGTTACATACGAAACTACAAATCTATCCTCTTTATAATGCATGTATAGATTCTAAATAATATTTTTCCTGTTTCAGAGGAAAATCTAAACTCTAGGCCTTGCGAAAAAAGACAGAATCCAGTGCCTCGGGCTGCACCAGCCGATAAGGATCTTGCGGAAATAGAAGAAAACTTGCCATTATTGACAGTCGTTTCTTTATTTCCTTTTCTAATAAAACATAACAAAACACACACAAAACAACATATTACACAAAATAACTCGAACGTTTCAACAACTACGGACGACTCTAAAAACGGTATGTTTAACTTGTAAATCTGTATGACATATTGTTTATATTCAGATATTTTTTATTTATGTATTATTTATAAGGGGAGAACCTATTGCACTCAATCGGGCACAAATCTAGACTCAGGGCTGCTATTGAGAAATTCAAGATGGAAAATCTCAGTAACACTTTGCCTGACCCGGGGAACGAACCCGAGACCTCAATCTCAGCAGTAGCGCTCGCGATCACTAGACCAACGAGACAGTCTCTATTGTTGCTTATATTTTTTATTTATTATTATTATTTTGACATTGATATCTTTTTTTTTTTTTTTCTCTTTCTTTTTTTGTACGCTAAATATGGCAAAACATGTTGAAACTTACCTGTTTTCAAATTTCCATCCACATTTGCATCTATATGTATTGTGTTACACGTGTTTAAACAAATAAATAAATCTTCATCTTTATCTTTACCTTTATCTTTGATTCCTAAGACAAATGTTTGTAAGATGAGCACGATCATATTTTGTTCTGTCTCTGGGTGTAACTTCCTATTGTATGTGTGTATTTAGAAATATATAAGTATGTTTATCACTTATAGTACTCATAGCACAAGCTCTGCTTAGTTTGGCACTAGATGGCGTTGTATGAAAAATATGATGCTGCGAATCAAAAGTCAAAGTCAAGTCACTTTGATTTTGTCGAAGATTCTGATAGTGGAAATAAAAATTGTAAAAGTCATTATAAATTATTGCAATTATTTCAGGTGCAGAGGATCATAATTATTTGACTGTCACGATAATTACATCAGTAGCATCTGCAGTTTTATTGATCATCCTGCTACTTATATTTGTAATTAGTCAACGTTGTTGGATTAAAGCCAATCCACCGGGGACATTACAACCACCAACAACCGAAGTAAGTATGCAATACTCAAAATATTAAATGTCAAAGTCAAATAATTAATTTCAAACTTCACACTGCACTTCTGACACTTCTATAAAATACATGCAACGAATAGAGTACAACAAAAACTTAGCTTTCTGTTTACTAATACTCCACTTTTGGATCAGGTGTATAATTAACGTGGAATACACCGTTCCACGTTAATTATACACCTGATCCGAAATTAGTGAGAAATTACATATCTGTGAACATTATGTCTAGCTTTATTGCGCTATAACTTTTTTCAAACAGCGATTTTGGACTTGTCGTCATAACAGTAGTTGAAGCACATAAAAAACCTTTCCAATGATATATCGCATGTTGCTATTGGTTCATAGGCTGGCTTCCATAAATTTTCGACCGTTTTTTAAATTATTTGTTTGATCATGTTTTCAGGTCCGATTTTATGAAAACTTACTCTTTCGATTAAGGAGCCAACACCAGAATGAAGAGACGGCACGGCCTGCATATGACGTGCCAGTCACCCAAAACTTATATGAAGAAATAAATAACTACAGAGTCGGTGGATGACCTATAGAAACTATAAAAATAAATAAAATACAAACGAACTATATTCTTGCCAAATCTATGTTTACGAGTATAATTATAATATTACAAGGAGGAAAGATATTTTTTTTATATTGTTTATAGGGAATTTAAACTCAAAAACTCCTCAATAGGCATGAGGACAACATAATGAATATCAAAATATAATTAGTCCATAAGTTAGATCATAAAAATTTAATACACAATCGTATTTTTTTACTTTTACAATTAATGGAAAACTACTTATAGTACGTTCGCGTTAAGAATGCAGCGAGTCATCATTATCCGTCAGCCTAGCTCCGCCCCCTAACCAATCAAATCTTTTCAAATTAACTTTTATATATTCATTAAACTTAATCTTTCAAAATATAATTTGTTTGAATTTAACACAACTGTGAATACACGTTTATCTTGCAGTTGCACTGATGACTCACTGCATTCTTAACGCGAACGAACTATAGATTAAGCATTAAAGTTGAGGAGAGGGGGCTTGGAGGAGAGGGGGCTTGTGACGTCATTATTCAGTATAAACTGTACAGGATAGTGACACCATACGACATTTTGACTCAATGTATCGCCCTTACTGTTTTGATTACGTGAAAAAAGTACAAATACGTGCCGAATATTTTCTAGTAATCAAGATGAGGCACTAAAAACTAAACAAACACTAACAGGTAGGCAATCATGAATAATACAAAACCACCTAAGCCACAGCCAACCGAAACTGAAGTTATTTTTCTCCTTTTTATTTATTTTTTATGAAGTCGGGTGTTTTTTTTTGTAAAGTTTCTTCGTACGTAAGTAGCACTTTCAAAAGTTGAAAGAATCAGTTCAGAATCAAAAGTCCTTTTTAAACATGAATATATACATCCCTGCCGGACTCTATCTAAAATAGACAGGCGTAACGTTATGACATGAAAATATAACCATGCACAAACCAGTGCCTGTAGCAATCGCGAGTAATATGCTGTTAAGCGTTGAAAACTTCCGTTGCCTGTCTTCTTCATCAGTTTTTCTTCACCAATGATATTATAATATTCCTTAAGCTTAACTTAACTTTTGATTAATTGTCATGGGGTTCTTTAAAATAGTAGTGAAAATGTTTTAACAGGATCGGCAACTGCTTACCATGAGGCGAGGCGTAAGCATGTTTACCTACTACCTCAGAGGCACAAAGACAAAGTATTATCAGCGATTGTTTCGTAAAGCAGGAAAAATCTTACTAGGAAAACGGACAACAAAACTATGTACCAAATAATAAGCGGCAGTTTACTTAAAATTTCACAATGTCAAGTCCCGTGTTTAATCTGGTATAACAGTAAATAAAAATATTAAAGAAATCAACATAGAGCAATAGTCATTGAATCTGAAACAGTATTAGAGACAAACTGTCATGATGAATTCGTTAATATTTTGTTCAATACTTTGTTTTCCTACAATTTTAGGATTTAAAGTGTCTTTTTTTAAGGAAGAGCTTGGGAGTACTCTTTGTAAGTATATTTATTTAAATAGCTTTGAAGTGTGTTAAATAATTTTATCAACAGTAATGTATTGATTTTTGTTTTATTAAAGGGGCTCATGAAATTATTTTTACACTCTTTCTTAACTTATGCCCCGTAGTTTCTTATTGCTGATTGATAACTTTGTAACGAGATTGTTTATTGAAGTCAATTTTCTGTTCATTTCTATTATCGTGGTACTTGTTAAAACAACAGTCATAATTTAATTTAATAAACCTGTTTGCATTTTCAACATTATTGATCAAAAGTTGCTTAACACTTAGTTCCAGTCAAGTTATGTTTGCCTAATAAATAATTTAGTCGGTCGATATAAATATAATTGTCTATCGATATCTTTGATTAATCAACCATACCCCTCGCTTTTTAACTTTAATCGTGGTTGCGCTTCGCGGAATAATTTGGTTGCGCTTCGATGGTTGCACTTCGATTTAGTTGCGCTTCAAGGAATACCCCAAAATTAATATCTTCATGTTATGGGAACTATACATGTGTAGATAAAAGCCGTTTTATTTTCTAGCTGTTCCTGAACCAGTCGAGGTCTGTACTGAACATGAATTTCTATACATCAGAGGTTACAATTTTACATTGAATTTGAAATTAAATAAAATTATATGGACTGACACCACAGCTGAGGCCGTTGTAAGTTATAAACCAGGTAAGCTTTCATTCAGTGGAAAAAAAAGTAATTACAATACGTAGTGATGAAAACCGTCGTGAAGCACTGGGCAAATACAAATATGACTTTTAAATCCATACGTACTTTCTAAGTATATCATAGACATCATTGACATCAGTGAAGGGAACATCGTCATAAATCGCAGTGCAGTACCTCGTCTGATAGTCACCGTAACTTGAAGTCCAGTTAAAGTGCAATTCACATCTTTTAAGCTATTGCATAGCTTCTATCGCGGGCCTTGAGCGCGGGGACCGAATCAAGAAATTCCGTAACGAAAAAACCTCACGCTCCCCACTCCGACGGACAAGGAGGTGTGGCTTGAAGGCCGTGCATCGTCTAACGTCGTTTCAGTTCGGCAGTCTTAGACCTAACACAGGCATAGTGGTGATATTGGGGAGGGGAAAGGGGAGGGGAGGGGGAGGGGAGGAGGAGAGGAGGGGGAGGGGAGGGGAGGGGGATATTGTGACAGAGGGAAGGGGTATTGTGAGAGGGGTCGGAGGAGCAGGGGAGGAATGTGGAGGGGAGTGGAAGGGGAGTGGGAGGGGAGTGGAGAGGGAGGACAGAGAGAGGGGGTGGAGAAGGAGGGGGAGGGGAAGGGGAATGGGAAGGATGAGATGAGAGGGGAGCGGAGAGGGGGAGGGAAAGAGGCAGGGAACAGGAGGGGAAGGGAGGGGAAAGTGAGGGAGGGGTGAGGGAAGGGGAGGGAGCGGTGAGGGGAGGGGAGGAATGGGGAGGGGGAGAGGAGAGGAGTTGATAAAAAATGCTATGCAATAGCTTTACCGTGGCAGTCTCCGAGTGCCACACGTCATTAATTTTTGTAAATTTTAAGTTGTTATCAAAGTTCAGTATGCAACTTACCTACTAGGAAAATTCCTTACTTTAGCGGTACCCTGACGCGACATAAAACTACATGGCTCAACGACAAGAAAATGTTATTTTAAACTTTTTTAATGTGAGGGTTCACTTTTTGGCGTAGGGGGTTTGAATTTTTTTATTTTAATTTTTTTAAACTTTCTTTACTTTTGTTTAATACAGTTTACAGTTAAGTATAAGTATTTTTAATTATATAATACACACATGAATCCTAAGTAGGTATCCACGTTATCTTACTTTGCAGGCATCAGGGCTTTCAGCAAAGTTATTCCTCCAGAAGGGTTATTGATAAATTTGGATCTGACAATGGACACAATATTTATTGACGTGGAACTGACAATTATGAGTGGCTTATGTACTCGCCAAAGAATTATGGAAGGAAGAGCATTAGAGCCGAGAGCAAAGAAATTTTATGAATTTTTGAAGAACATGGTACCTCCATTGCATAGTAAGTGAATTTTACGCCAAAAGCAATTAATGCTATTAATAAATAAACTATTAAACCGTTTATTTCAGGTAACAAAGACCCATAGATAAATACCTTAACCTAAAAATAAATATTAATAACATTTTTGCTTGTAGGTATTGGAAACTTAAAAAAATAAATATAGGTGTGTTCCCGGGTCGAACCAATTTCCAAGCAAAGATTTACGATTGAGGTGAAATAAACGACCTGCTATTGGCTATTTCCCCGCGGCGTTAAAGTCAACATTTTATTTTTGAAACGAAGTTCCTTATCGCGCGTTGTGAAAGGGGGCTAGACGAAAAAAAAGAAGTCTAAAAGTTGTAACGACACGGGGACAGGGGGAGCGGAAGAGGGAGGGAGATGGGGGGGGAGGGGGAGAAAGAGAGAGGATTAAGACCGGGAGTTGTAACTTCTATGACATAAATTTATGTTTCTCTGTCTGTCTGTCTCTCTCTCTCTCGCCAGTTATTTTCGTTTCGTCTTTCTATTTCGCATTGAACAGTGTGGTGTCGCAACAATTATTTTTGTTGAGTGTATACAGGTTTTTTGTACATAACAAATAATATAACTAACTATATAGCTTCGTTCTAACCGGGTGTCCCTTGACACCTGTCAAGTTTTGTTACACTTCATTGAATTTGGTCATCACTTTGGGAATCTGACTAGGCCAGTTTTACAAAGGAGTATCGTATTACCCAGTTACTGGGTTGTGGAGGACTGACAGGCTTTAGGCTTAGACATAGTTGGGAATAGTTTAGGCAGATGATGATGATGATTAAGCCTCTGACCTGGCTTCACATCTTTTTACCGTTTTGTCTCATCTTGACCGTTTTGGAATAAAATGTCTGTCCTCTTTGTCCACCTCTAACAAATCGCACACTGTATATGTATGTATGTATGGTGACTGGTAATTAGTGACCGATACTTAAACACGTGATTGTACTCATGAATAAGAATAACTTTCCCAAAGAAACTTTTTTTTATACTCATTAACTTTCAATTAACTAAATTACGTCAGTATTGCACAACGGGAGCGGTGGGGGTGGCGGGCTAGCGTGTGACGCTACTTGTACTGGTAGATTTTGCCCTTAGATAGATCGTGCCGTTTCGTGCCTACTGTGATCGATCACAGGCGCGCGCGCGGGAATTTCAATCAGCGTTTTTGTTATTTTATTGAGTTATAAGTTTGTATAAAAAAAAATAAAAAAAGAGTTCCTTTGGGAAAATTTATTGAAATCATGAATACAATCACGAGTTAAAGTATCGGTCACTAATTACCAGTCACCATAATACATGTATTTTCACTGAAATTCTGTATTATTGTTTCTTTTATTTTCATTTAAAATTGCATCTACCAAAGAAGATGAAGGTAGAAAATGCCTATGGCATTAAGTCCGCCTCTGTACATTAGTTTGCTTGAATTATTACATAACTAAATATATTCATTATTAATTGTTTTATTTCTTTTGTATCAGTGTGTGTTTTTCTTTTATTTAAATATCGGCACACTGTTCCTTTCTTTTATCGTTCGTTCTTATATTTTTGGCATTTTTATTTGTTTTTTTTTTATTTTGTAATATGTGTTGGTCTATGTCTTCTGTGTGCACTAAATAAATGTAGTATCTATCTATCTACCGTTCGGAAAATAAAAGCGTGATGTTAATACGTTGTAATGTCTGTATTTTTCTTTCAGATTCCGAAATGTGTACTAGGAACAACAGCTGTTCTGCTGTAGTGGACGCATTGAAAAGTTGTGAAGGTAAGATTTTAAAACTCTAGCTTCTGTACATTCCAAATTGTTTTGATATCAAATCATGATACTCAATCAATTATAAGATATTACTTAATTACTCATCCGCCGCGTCTGTCTCTCTGTCTCTTACTCTTAAAACTACTGAACGAATTTTCATGCGGTTTTCACGAAAAATAGAGTAATTCACGAGGAAGAATCATAGATACAAGCATATTATGTCCTGCCTCGTTGGTCTAGTGGTCGCTAGCGCTACTGCTGAACATGAAGTCCCGGTTCGATCCCCGGGTCAGGCAAAGTGTTATTGTGTTTTTCTACCTGGAAATTATCAGTAGCAGCCCAGAGTCTGGATTCATGCCCGATTTATGCCAATAGACTCACCCCCTATTACATGGGACTTAAACATAACTGGCGAAATGTGGTGGAAATCTCTGCCTAACTTTTCGGGTATAACATTCGTAATGTTATGTTAAATAAATGACTGTAGTGTGTTCACAGTTCTAACCTTACCTAGCTGTTTTAATTTTGCAAAAGAGGTGAAGCGGCTCTAGAATTTTAATATCAAAAAAGCATTAATCACAATCCACTTTAAAGCTCGTTCTGGATTTTATTATTAATTAATCAATATTCGTCGTTAATTTTGTAAATTTATTGCTCATTATATTTTTTTCCTTCCGTTGGATTCCCCAATTTCAGGAAAAACAAAGCATCAATATCTAATACTACATTCCCACCTTTTTATTGGTCGTTAGTTTAGGTTATTGTTCGCTTATTTTTTTTTCCTTCCGTGCGTGTGAACAGCTTGAATGTCCGCCGGCCCGGGACGGGCTGCATGCCGCGCAGCTCGCCAGGCAGCCCGCCGGGCTGCAAGGCGCGCGTGTGACCGTAGCATAACGTGTACCTTAGTTAAAGTGGCCAGCATTTCGGCGCTCTGACTACCCGTAACGACTGTCAAAGATATAGGTACAGATGACAGCCGGAATCAACATTTTAACGTGGTTTCGGTTGTTTTTTTGTGAAAAGTTTTTATTTTGCTATTTTTAGTTTCTTTGTATGTAAGTAGCACTAAATAATGGTCTTTCAAAACTTAAAAGAATCATTGAGATTGGTTAACAATTGCTAAAAAATTCTTTCTAAACATTAATCTGTAGGTACATCTCTGCCGGGCCCCTTATAAAATAGAAGGGCGTAATGTTATGTTATGGAAATACATAAACTCTGCAGAGACATCTGACTATAGCAATCGCGAATAATTTGCTGGTATGCGTTGAAGAGTTCCGTCGCCTGTCTTCTTCATCCGAAGATCCGAAGATCCCTCATCAGATATGAGTTTTGATACAAATGGGGCCAATCTGTTAGTATACCCTATCTAAAAAAAAATTGAAAATCTGTCTATAAAATATGACGGAGTACTAAGGAAACAAACTATTTAAAAAAAAAACAAACAAATTGAGAAACTCCTCCATTTTTTGAAGTCGGTTAAAAAGAGGCTTGTAAATGCAGGAATACAAAACATTTTATTATAAAGATAAGTAAAAAGAATTTCAATTCAAAATGTTTTATTTTAAATTACGCAGAATAAAAGTGAAACGAAGAACGTGTCCATATATGGGTTATCTCTGCTACTTTTAGTTTTTTTTATCATTGACACTACAGATTTCCACTAAAATGAAATAATTTAAGTGAATGAAATCATGTGGATTTCATTCACTTTTGACAATTCTTAAAATAAATTGTTGCAATGGTTCCAACTCAGTGAAACTCAACTCACTCAAAAGCTGCTGTGAAAATAGGTCATAATAAAATCAGCGTTAGTCGTAATTGTAACATGCTTAGGTACTGAACAGACGCAAAAGTGTCAAATTACATTGATAGGTTTTCAACTTTATTCTAAACAAAATAAGGTTCATGTTCAATCGGGAAAATTTGCCAGTTCGGGGTATATTGATGTGATGGCATCTGTACTTAACTATCGTTACAAAGTGTACATTACCCATTTAAGGACTTGGCTAAATATTAGTTGCCGTGCCACTAGCGCCGGGCCAAAATTGCTACAAATCAATAAAATAATACCCACAGTAATTAAGGAGAAACAATATTGCTGTATCGATTTTTAGTTTTTGTTACAATAATATCTCAATTCGATAATGATAAATTATATTTATTTTGTAAATAGGTTTTTACAAACACTTTTTTAGTAAATGAGATCGCAATTTCACTATTTGACTACTCTGAGAAGAAACACCGAGAGAAACTCAGAGGTCACAGTCTCTTTTAAAGTCCAGACATTATCTTGGTCAAATCATGTAAGATCTATGCAGATTAGTGTCTGAGATGGTCTTTTGAGGAAAGAACCACACAGAATGAGGGGACCAGATCAGTCAGTGCAAGCATTTGTCAGTAATCAAGAGCTCAACTCGGAACTTGAGGAGCTCCACGTGCCGACGAACAATACCAAGGAAAGAACATTTGGGTTGGTCCCATAAAGGACTCAAACTGCCAGACAAAATGTAAAATAAGTAAATAAAAGAACTTAAAAAGATTTAGAAAAGAAACTCTAAAAAAAAAGAATCCACATAGTCCTTACATTCACAATAAAAAAATATATATAATATACTTACAAAGTAAAAATACGTGTCAATATACATTAATGTCAACAGGTGTAAATAATAAAATAAAAACATTTGATACAAAATCTTCGTCAAATCATGTAAGATCCACGCAGATTAGTGCCTGAGATGGTCTTTTGAGGAAAGAACCACACAGAATGAGGGGACCAGATCAGTCAGTGCAAGCATTAGTCAGTAATCGTGAGCTCAACTCGGAACTTGAGGTGCTCCACGTGCTGACGAACAATACCAAAGAAAGAACATTTGGGTTGGTCCCATAAAGAACTCAAACTGCCAGACAAAATTTAAAATAAATAACTATAAGAACTTAAAAAAATGTAGAAAAGAAAATCTAAAAAAAAAGAATCCACGTTGTCCTTACATTCACAATAAAAAATAAAATAAAAAAAATATACTTTTAAAGTAAAAATACATGTCAATATACATTCATCATAATTATGTCAACAGTGTAGGTAAATAAAAAATATTTGATACAAAATCTTGGTCAAATCATATGGTTTTAGTTGTACCACACAGTCAGTATTTTGAAAATAAAACGAAAAAATCATGCATGTTCTCTGTCGCAGAAATACGAAACGAGCGGTAGGGACACGGAAATATGTGTCGCATATAATAATTATGCGACACAAGCGGTTATAAGGTTAAAAATAACCTTATTTTTTACTTCTGTCTAACGCTGTTGTAAATGGTACCTAACATTACTTCATTCCGCGGAACGAAGTTTACTCGTAAAAAATATTTTTTCTGTTGCAGGGGGTGATCTAAAACCCGGGCAGTGCAACGACGAATATTTACAAAAAAATGACGACGACACAGAAACAACCTTATTAGTACTGGAGTTTATTTATGATTTTGTAACAATGTGGACTAACTCGATCGCGTCAAGTCCTAAAACGCAAAACAACTCGACCGCTTCTAGCGCTACGATGCAAAACAATTCGACAGCTTCAAGCGCGACAGTGGACCACTCAAAAGACGGTTTGTTTAACTTGCCAACCTATGACATTACCACGGTAATATTATCTATACAGTATTCCAACTTCATACAAACGGACAAAGCGCGAGTTTTACCTACGCGCCTCGATTTCGGCATGCAGACAGTCACGAATGTGCCGCAGTGACGAACGGTTTGTTGTTTTTTTAACAAAACCGCGCTTAATTTCACTAAAAATAATTTTAAGTATGTATTTAATATGACGAGTAGGTATGATATATTGTGAACTACTTTAAAGAAATAAATGAATGTTATTTTTTTTAAATAATAATAATTAAATATAAAACAAATACTATCCTACTAATATTATAAACGCGAACGTTTGTGAGGATGAATGGATGGATGGATGTTTGTTACTCTTTCACGTAAAAACTACTGAATGGATTTTTGAAAAACACGAAGGAAGTACCTAGTCTGTTCAGGCTACATTATGACGTTATTTAGAGGTCAAATGAAAGTCAAATGGTTACAAATATTATTGTGAAAATAAAAACAATCTTGAGATATAGAAACCTAAAAATAGGGCTTATGACTCTAAAATCTCCAAATGGTTTTTGAATCAGCGTAGGTTAATTTTTACTTTACATATCGAATTGTTACTCAAAAATGTAGCCATCAGGCGACTGTTCGCGTGACCAAAAAGATCAGGCCTTTATGAAGACCAAAGAATCATAATTGTGATTGTACAAGGATAATACTGCCAGTATTTTGGGTACCTACTTTTCCCGTTGATAGCGATGTGAAGGAATTTTTGCTCTAGGATTTTTTCCTATTTCATATGACATGTAGGTTTAGTACATAATAGTCATAATTATTAGGCAATAATCATGTTGCCTGTTGGTCTAGTGGCTATGCCGGAGGTCCTGGGTTCTATTCCCACCCAAGACATTTGTTTGTGTGATGAGGACGATCATTTGTTCTGTGTCTGGGTGGAATTCATTTATATGCGCACAGCCAAGGAGTGGAATTCCCTGCCTGCATCAGTGTTCCCGAGTTCATATGACCCCAATCTGTTTAAGTCGCGAGTTAAAAGGCTTCTTATGGGTAAACTCGTTCCATCGTCGACCTCATCTCTGACCGCAGGACGAGATTGAGGTCAAGCGTAGACCCATTATATATATAAAAAACAAATTGATCTAAAATTATGTTTATCAGGTGTCTATGACTCAGTACAAGCTCTGGTTAGTTTGGGAATAGATGGAGTTGTGTATAAAGTTGTGGAAAATTCATTAAATCATTTTGAAAATATTGTTAGTTGTGTTGGTTTCAGTGGTTTTAAATAATCATAATTGTTGAATATGTCACAAAAAATACAGTCTTATTGTCGAAGTCCAAGTGTCCCTTTAATCCTGTAGATAATTATTTTATTTCTTGATAAAAGTATAGAAGATAGGTAGAAAGGTATAGTTTTTTATCTGGACTCGAGGTCGTAGCTTCGTTTATTTAGTTTTAGTCTTAAAATTTAAAGAGAATAGGGAAAAAAATCCTTTCAACTACTGATTTCCAACGAATAGATTAAGATAACGCTGATGAGTTATTTGGGCCACGCACAGGAATTTAACAGCAAAACTAAATCTTACATTTTAAATAACCCAAAGACCTGTGCGGGGCCAAAAGGCACGGTGCGCTGATACTGATAGGGCCGGAGGTAATACCATGAATACACTTAGTGTACAATAGCCCACAAGGAGGCATACAATAAAATTAAATAAGGAAATAAGTAGGTAAAAATATAATATCGAAAGTCAAAGTCAAAAGGCAAAAGCATGTCACAATCAAGTCACTTTAACTTTGCTGCTGCAAACCAAAGATTTCAATAATTAATAATTTTCCACAAATGTTTCAGGTGCAGGAAATAATTATTTTATCGCCATGATAATTACATCAGTAACATCTGCAGTTTTATTGATATTGCTACTTGTAATTATAATAAAGCAACATTATTGTATGAAATTTAATCTACCATACATCACATTCACCAACAACTGAAGTAAGTATACAATATTCACTAAACAAAAAAAGATTACAATATTCACTAAACAAAAAGAGATACCAGCCCCCCCCCCCCCCCTAGCCAAGTTACAAACGAGTCGTATCTATTCTCTTTCTACAATCGAGAACGCCTCAAATTCCTTTGTTTTGACCACGTGACTTAGCGAAAGGTGATAAGTCACGTGGTCAAAACAAAGGGATTAGAAAGAGAATAGATACGAATCGTTTGTAACTTGGCTAGGGGGGCAGGCTGCTATCCACAACTCCACGTCAAAGCGCGTATTTTGCGTATGGGCCATAATCTACCACGCGGGCCCAGTGCGAATTGGTAGATGTCACATATCTTCGAATTTTTGGTTTTAGGACAAGCCGGTTTCCCCACGATGTTTTCCTTCACTCTTTTCGAGAGCAGTGGTAATGAAATAAATTCCACAAAGTAATGCGCCTGGGTTCGAACCCACGACTTACTGTTCGTAAGTCGGGGTCGCCACCACTGGGCCACCGCTGCTCTCTAATATTCACTATTAAGATTTAGGTAGTAGTAGCACTGGGTCAGCACAGAGAAGGTCCTGAAAGTTTCAGTAATTTAAATAACATCACGCCTGACTGCAATGATATTATAAGTAAAAAGGTGTAGATAGGTTTCCTAAACAACATTAAATCTCCAAAAACGGCACACTAACGCACGCACGCGTCCGTTGACGGCGCGACACGACACTGAGGTCAAGTGTGGCTAGTTAGCCACATTTTAACGTGTCGCTTGCTGAGCGCTTATAACCTATCTACACCTTTTTACTTATAACATCATTGCCTAAGTGCCTCGTTGGTCAAGTGGTCGCAAGCGCTACTGCCGAGCAAAAGGTACCGAGTTGGATCTCCGGGTCGGGCCAAGTGTTTTTGATTTTTTGCATCTAGAATTTCTCAGTAGCAGCCCGGAGGTTGAATTCGTGCCTGATTAATGGTAATAGACTCGTTACATGGGACTTAGACGTAACTGGCAAAATGTGGGTGTACTACCAGGTACACTTTTGCCTAACCCTGATAACCAGTTTACCCAAGGAGTATCGTTTTTTTTTTTTTTAAATATTATAAACCTGTGCTTGACTGCAATCCCACCTGATGGTAAGCAGTGATGCAATCAGTGATGGTGAAGCGCACTAGTTTATTAAGAGCCTATTCACTCTAGCTTTGAAAACACCTAAATTATAATTAAAGTAAGGTAGGGTGGGGTAGTAGTAAGTTTTTGGCCGCAGGATGTGGTGTTCCGTCGCTTCCGCGGACAAATTCCACAAGAACGCACATAATTTCGTGCTAGTGAAGTGATACTAACATAGTTTTATAAGATTTTACTAACAAAAGTGTTATTAGTATGTATTTTTAGGTTAAGGTATTTTTCTACGGGTCTTTGTTACCTGAAATAAATGGTTTATTATTATTATTGTTCAGTCACTGAGTTGTGGAGGTTGGACAGGCAGTCGCTCCATTTAAAACACTGGTATTTAACAGCATCCAGTTAAACTGAAAACCGACTTCAACATACACACATCAAAAGTGTCTAGGGATCAACATATATTTTTGCAATAACTTTTCTCCTGATTGATATTAATTAAAATTTTCTTTAAGGATTCATCAAATAAAGTGTTTTCGTTTGTCACAGTAACGATAAACCAAGTCACCTTTGCATTAATAAAGAAATTTGCCATTTTCCTAATAAAGGGATTTTTGACATTTGAACCACTAACATTAAAGTTCGAAAAAAAGACTGAAATAACAGTTTTCTTTAAAATTTTATTGGGTAACTTAAACAATTAATAATCCGTGTTTCTACCGCGAACACTAACAACACAAGAACATCGGTTTGGCATACTCAAAATGAGTTCATCCAAATCACGCTGTGGAATGGCCGCCCATGTTCGTTGCAACAACAAAAAAAGGTCTTCTTGCGACTGGATACCCTCCATATTCGGCAGAGCTCTTCTCTGTAGCATATCCCATGCATGCTCAATCGGGTTCAAGTCTGGCGACTGAGCAGGCCAGGGCAGGACATTGATGTTAGCTGCGGCGAGAGTCTGTCTTATAACTCTTGCGGTGTGCGGTCGTGCATTATCATGCATTAACTGAAATAAGGGACCGATTTGCACTTGTAGAGGAACGATGACGTCTGATACAATCGTCTCAGCATAAATTTGAGCGTTGAGGTTGCCTCTGATCCAAATCAATTCAGTTCTTCCGCCGATCCAAATACCCGCCCATACCATGATGGTTCCACCACTATAAGGATGGACTTCCTGGCAGGATTTTAATCGCTGTTGGCGTCCAGGGGTTCTCCAGTGTCGTATACGTCTTGTATCCGGTCTCATACCAAAACGAGACTCATCAGAAAAGCACACGAAACGCCATTGTTCTTCTGCCCAATTTCTGTGTTCAAGAGCCCATTGATATCGAATCCTACGATTGTGCATTGCTATAGGTGGTACCCGTAGCGGTCTTCGGGAATGAAGGTTCACTTCATGCAAGCGGTTTCTGACTGTTTGGTCGCTAATTAAGTTCCCTGAAGAGTGATGAAGCCTCACGAGTTGTAAGACAGACTCTCGCCGCAGCTAACATCAATGTCCTGCCCTGGCCTGCTCAGTCGCCAGACTTGAACCCGATTGAGCATGCATGGGATATGCTACAGAGAAGAGCTCTGCCGAATATGGAGGGTATCCAGTCGCAAGAAGACCTTTTTTTGTTGTTGCAACGAACATGGGCGGCCATTCCACAGCGTGATTTGGATGAACTCATTTTGAGTATGCCAAACCGATGTTCTTGTGTTGTTAGTGTTCGCGGTAGAAACACGGATTATTAATTGTTTAAGTTAACCCAATAAAATTTTAAAGAAAACTGTTATTTCAGTCTTTTTTTCGAACTTTAATGTTAGTGGTTCAAATGTCAAAAATCCCTTTATTAGGAAAATGGCAAATTTCTTTATTAATGCAAAGGTGACTTGGTTTATCGTTACTGTGACAAACGAAAACACTTTATTTGATGAATCCTTAAAGAAAATTTTAATTAATATCAATCAGGAGAAAAGTTATTGCAAAAATATATGTTGATCCCTAGACACTTTTGATGTGTGTAGTTGGAAAAAAATCTTTTTTGTTAAAAATAAAACCGACTTAAAAAAACACTAACCGGTGTAAAATAACTCTAAATTAGGAAGTCTGTGGCTTTGGTGGTTTTGTCTTATTTATGATGGGCCACCGACTTCCGAATTTAGAGTTATTTTACACCGGTTAGTGTTTTTTTAAGTCGGTTTTATTTTTTGCAAAAAAGATTTTTATTTTTCCATTTTTAGTTGTTCCCATACAAAGATTTGCCATGAATTTATTTTTATATTGTTATTGTTAACAATACATGTCATGGTAATAGGGTTATCCACTTATCCCTAATAAATGAAACATAACATACCTAACTGTTGAAATCTAGGTATATTGTACACATCTGCGTACCCCTCAGAGCATACAGGCGTGATGATACGTCATGATGTTGTATAAACAATAAATATCCAAGCGATTCCAGCAATCACGACAGATTTGCCGTCTATTTTTGAAGAGTTCCATTGTATATCTCCGAAGATCAGCACCAGATCTTCACCAAATTAAAATGGGACCACCTCGGGAGTATACTCTTTCAAATAAAAAAAGAATTTTGAGAATCGGTCCACAAATGGGGGAGAAATCGCGTAACAAACACACAAAAAAAAAAAAAACAAAAAAAACATACCGTCGAATTGAGAACCTCCTCCTTTTTTTGAAGTCGGTTAAAAAGGAGAGGCAGATGACACCTTATACATTTTTAAAAATATGAATATTTGGTGTTTTCAGAACCGAATCCCATCAAAATGCCAGCAGCAAGTCGGGGAGATGGAACGACCTAGATATGAATCTCCTTACTCCATTATACCATCAATACGAGGAAATGTACCTATCTACTAAGTCGAAAATTACATAAATAACGCTGAATGACTTAAAAATAAATGTGGAGAGAAAATAACGAAATCGAAGATTTATAATGAGGTATAAAATTATAATAAAACAAAGACAAACAAAAATTTTCATCCCTCTGGACAATGATATTATAAGTAAAAAGGTGTAGATAGGTTACCTAAACAACGTTCGATCTTCAAAAACGATACACGCACGCGTCCGTTGACGGCACGACGCGAAACTGAGGTCAAGTGTGGCTAGTTAGCCACATTTTAACGTATCCCTTGTTGAGCGCTTATAACCTATACACATTTTACATAATAATTTCATTGCCTTTGGACAAAGACATTCAATACCTATAGACCGGACATCACGATCAAAATTTTCGTCCGAAACTTGTGTCCTGCTTGGACACAAGTCTATGAGTTTTTTTTTAGTGCGCTCCGCTGCCGCTCCAATATTCATATATTATTCTAGATGACGTTACTGAGACATGGGATCAAAGCTTTTCTATTAAGACATTTCCTTGAAATGCCCGCTCTATAGTATTTTAAATCTCTTCGCCTTTGGACATAAGTCGATAAACTAGTTTAGTACGCTACACAGGAAAGACTCCAGCACATCAAGTTACCCCAATGTGTAACAATTTTTTTTTATCGTTTTTCAACTTTATGTCAAACAAAATAAGGTTCATTTTCAATTGGGAAAATTTGACACATTGGGGTAACTGGACGTTTTGGCGTCTGGACCTTGAATATCTTTGTATTAAAATAAAATAAAAGAGTAGAATAGATATTATTTGCTAGTCTCTAGTTGTAGTCGTGTGTAGTCCCGTCACTGCGTTCACGAGTTTAGCAAGTGTTAAATTATTTTTATTAAATAAAAGGCTTACTTAGAAAGTCCTTGTCTTGACAATTTATTTACTAACATGAGTTTATTACAATAAAATGGACTACACAGTGTATCCTATGTTATCCAAAATATAGAATCGACCAGCGGCCGGTCTGAAAACTTGAGTGAAGTGAAAAGTTAATGTCTAATAATTGTATGAAATGACAACTCAATTCGCCTGCATTTCACTTAAATTTTCACACGGCGATATTAACAGAATCGAGAGAGCGTCTTCAGAGCTTTTATTCCACCCATGGGCCTTTGATTAGGCTGCAAACGCCCTCAAGAAATATCTCTCAGACATGTTTTGTTGGTACTTAGTGTGTAAAAATGTAAAAGTTCTATCGTATTTCAAAACGATTTATTGACCTTAAAAGAAATATATAATTATTATATTTTAGATTGATGTTGTTTTATTTTCTTGTAAAAAAGACGTTATTGCGAATAATTAAAAGACAAGTATTTAATTGTACCTATCTCAACCACTTCCCCGTCCCATGAGTCACATATGAATCATGTTGAATGTTTAACTATTGTGTCTACTTGGTAGACAGTGAAAGTGTTAAATCTCTTCGTGTTTTATCTATATTTTTAAAAATGAATCCCCACTTTTAACCGACTTCAAAAAAAGGAGGAGGTTCTCAATTAGACGGTATGTTTTTTTTTTTTTTTTTTTTGTGTGTTTGTTACGCGATTACTCCGCCGTTTATGGACCGATTTTCAAAATTATTTTTTTATATGATAGGGTATACTAACAGATTGGTCCCATTTGTATCAAAACTCATATTTGATGAGGGATCTTCGAGGAATTGAGGGAACTCCTCAAAAAATATAGGCACACACGCACCGATTTCAACATTTTTAGTAACGAATCAATCATTTTCATTCAGAAAGTATCATTTAGTGAAGAAAAACTGATGAAGAAGACAGGCAACGGAACTCTTCAACGCATAACAGCAAATTATTCGCGATTGCTATAGTCAGATGTCTATGCTGAGCTTTTGTTATACCACAACATAACATTACGCCATTCTATTTTAAAAGGGGCCAGCAGAGATGTAGGTACAGATTAATGTTTAGATAGAAGTTCATTAGCAATTGTTATCCAATTTCAATGATTATTACAAGTTTTGAAAGACTTTCTTTACATACAAAGAAACTAAAAATTACAAAATAAAAACTTTTTTACAAAAAAAAACAACCGACTTCTTAAAAAAAACTAACAGGTGAAAAATAACTCCAGTTTCGGAAGTCGGTGGCCAATAATGAACAAAGCAAAACCACCAAAGCCACAGACTTCCGAAACTAGAGTTATTTTTCACCTGTTAGTTTTTTTTAAGAAGTCGGTTGTTTTTTTTTGTAAAAAAGTTTTTCTTGGTCATCACACTTGAACGGCTGGACAAATTTCGCTAAGTAATCCTTTTTTTGTTGTGTTTGTTTTTGTCAGGCAAAGGATTTCATAAATAAATAAATATTCCACATATTTTTCACACAACGCCATTTAGTGCCAAGTTAAGCTTGAGAGCTTGTGTTATGTGTACTAAACAGCTGATAAACATGCTTATATATTTCTTAATACATAAATATTATAAAAAATAATAATAATAATTATAATATAATTATTTATAATTATTTATTATTATTCATATTATAATTATTTATAGATAAATTACACCCAGACACAGAATAAATATGAGTATGAGACCGCTAATCCGCCGTGTGCTTTGTGGTAATCTATTCTCGTGCCTTTTCTGCATGAGAAGAGGCCCAATGAAGCATACTTACAAATATTAAAAAAATACACGTTTTAAAAATCTTACGTATTTGGATGGATTCAGGTGAACGAGGATGATGGGTAGAGGTTAAGCAACTGACACGATACAGATGCGCCTAACGGGCTGATATTATTATTATTGGTGTGAATATATAACACACTGCGGTGAGTTTATAAGGAAAATTGCGCGAAAAACACAACATCTAAATAGTTAATATACTTACCTACCAATAATTTCAAAAAAGTTTAGTAATAAACAAACTTTGTGGTATTCCCATTTAAGTAGAATTTACAATAATAACCTATCTCAGGGCAACTTAAATATAAGTAATACTCATTCTATTAACCTTTATTTACCGAAACCACTGCTCAGATAGAAAAATCGGTCCTTTACTGATAAGTAGGTACAGTCGACCGCACGCCAGAGGTGACAAACCTTGACGAGAAGGGCTACTGTTCATTACCAGTAAATAACAGGAGTCCAGTCTGTTGCACACCGACATTTGATAACAACTGAGAATATACAAAAAAATGGAATGGTATAGCTCTTTATGTGGAGTTCAACTTACGGCGGCTATCAGACGGAGTACTGTGTGTTCGTCACATCTCTGCGAGTGCGCATGACGTCATCGTAGATACATGATAGCCGATGCGAAACTACGAAACTAGCTGTTTGACAGTTAATCGTTGAACACTTTGCCCAGTGATTAACACTATAAACACACACTGCAATGGCCGACTTGGAAATCTCTGAACAGACTCCGCACCCAGGTCGGCCGCAGCAAGGACAATCTCCTGAAATGGGGTTTCGCAGCTAGCACCGACCTTCAGTGCCTGTGCGGTACCTCTCCACAGACCATGGCCCACCTTTTGTCCTGCGCCGCGTGCCCTGTCACCTGCACACGTGAGGATCTTATGGTTGCGTCGGTGGATGGTGTTGCGGTGGCCGAATTCTGGGCTAAACATTCAAATTAGATTTAGTGACTTTGTTTGCCATCGACACGCTAAGAAGAAGAAGAACTGTTAACAGATACGCAATAACCCCGCAGACCAAACTAAAGCTGAAATAAGGTAAGTACAGAAAAGTTGTCCGTATTGAACAAGCACTTTATACTTATTTATTAAAGTTGAAAAGCTATCAAGAAAAATATCCTACTCTGAAGCTCATTTTAACCGACACCAAAAAGGAGAAGGCTCTCCAATTCGTACTTTCTTATATGTAAATTAATTAAATTTTAATTTATTTGTTTAAATTCAGACAACATAATCCACTTTGTAAGTAAAATACCTTATCATTAATGTTAGTAAAAACCTCTAGGTACTATTTGTAAAAAAAATCTTGAATGATTTTTCCTTTTCCACTTTTTTCAATATTACTTAAGCGATTTTGATGACAATAAAATGAGGCCACACACATAAGAAACAACTGAATTGAAAGCATTTAACCTCCTTTTTGTAAGTCGGTTAAAAAAATATTGCAAACGACGGGCAGTCGACGGTACCGTATAGCAGGAAAATTTAATACTAGGATAATTGAACGCAAAACTATGTACTAATTAGCGGTATTTGTACTTAAAATTTAATAATGGGAAGACCTATGTGCAGTCTGGTATCTTATTAAATAAATATCTCGGAGAAGTCGATTTAAAATATATACTAGATTTACCATTATGATGTATTCGTTAATACTTTGTGCTATATTTTGTTTTCCTTCTACTATGGCATTTAAAGTGTCTTTTTATAAAGATCTCACAAGAAACCCTTGTAAGTATTTTTATTTTAATAGCTTTAAAGTAGTTTCTGCCCCACTCTGCAGTTAAGCTCTTGGCCGATTTTAAAAAATATTTTGCTCATAACAAAATTTTGATTACGTGAGGTCTGCAAATAACAACGTTATATGGAGCATATCATCAAGGACGAAAATGACTTTTATAGCAAAATTAAGGTCCAGTTCGAAAGAGAGATTTTGGTAGAGCGTACGAATGCCTCACTTCAGGCAGTGTCCAAATGGGGCG
This sequence comes from Euplexia lucipara, assembly GCA_921972225.1. NCBI lineage: Eukaryota > Metazoa > Arthropoda > Insecta > Lepidoptera > Noctuidae > Euplexia > Euplexia lucipara. The sequence continues at coordinate 14,754,613 of OV179167.1, read as the reverse complement.
AAGCCAATCTTGTGGGATTCAACGCCGCCAAAACACAGGCGTGTCTGTTCACCGCCAAACGGAGGCCGTTCACCATGGCTCCTGCTTTTCAGAATGTATCCTTGGAGTGCACCGACCGCCTTCAGCTCTTGGGAGTTGAAATCTCCTCAAACCTAAACTTTGGGCGGTTTATTGAGTCCAAAGCAAAGGTTACTGCTAGGAAACTCGGCGTTCTCGCAAAGGTCCGGCGGTACTTCACACCTGATCAGCTTCTTATGTTATAAAAAGCACAGGTCGTTAGTGTGTGGAGTACTGCAGCCACATTATGGGCTGGCGCTGCCACATGCCATCTAGCAGCTTTGGACTCAGTGGAGAGGCGTGCGAAGAGGCTAATTGGTGACTCAGATTTGATTAGAACCAATCTGCAAAGCCTTGAGCACAGGCGAAATTGGTAGCTAACCTTTCGGTATTCTATAGGATACATTTTGGACAGTGTGCAAGGGAATTACATGACTTGATTCCGCCATCACCTTTCTACCATCGGACAACCCGGCCTAGGGCGAGTGTCCACCCTTACATCGTTGGCACTTCCACGATTCGGACGAAGCGTTCCGCTTCGTCGTTTATACCGCGTACATTGAAGGACTGGAACAACTTGCCTGCTGCGGTCCTCCCGTCCGATTATAGTTTTGGTGTCTTCAAGTCTAGAGTGAATAGACTCTTAATAAACTAGTGGGCTTCACCATCACTGATTGCGTCACTGCTTACTATCAGGTGGGATTGCAGTCAAGCACTGGTTTATAATATAAAAAAAATAAGGAAAGAAGGCACGCTAGGCAGTCTTTTTACCCATGTAACTACACACATCAAAAGTGTCTAGGGATCAACATATATTTTTGCAATAACTTTTCTCCTGATTGATATTAATTAAAACTTTCTTTAAGGATTCATCAAATAAAGTGTTTTCGTTTGTCACAGTAACGATAAACCAAGTCACCTTTGCATTAATAAAGAAATTTGCCATTTTCCTAATAAAGGGATTTTTGACATTTGAACCACTAACATTAAAGTTCGACAAAAGGCTGAAATAACAGTTTTCTTTAAAATTTTATTGGGTAACTTAAACAATTAATAATCCGTGTTTCTACCGCGAACACTAACAACACAAGAACATCGGTTTGGCATACTCAAAATGAGTTCATCCAAATCACGCTGTGGAATGGCCGCCCATGTTCGTTGCAACAACAAAAAAAGGTCTTCTTGCGACTGGATACCCTCCATATTCGGCAGAGCTCTTCTCTGTAGCATATCCCATGCATGCTCAATCGGGTTCAAGTCTGGCGACTGAGCAGGCCAGGGCAGGACATTGATGTTAGCTGCGGCGAGAGTCTGTCTTACAACTCTTGCGGTGTGCGGTCGTGCATTATCATGCATTAACTGAAATAAGGGACCGATTTGCCCTTGTAGAGGAACGATGACGTCTGATACAATCGTCTCAGCATAAATTTGAGCGTTGAGGTTGCCTCTGATCCAAATCAACTCAGTTCTTCCGCCGATCCAAATACCCGCCCATACCATGATGGTCCCACCACTATAAGGATGGACTTCCTGGCAGGATTTTAATCGCTGTTGGCGTCCAGGGGTTCTCCAGTGTCGTATACGTCTTGTATCCGGTCTCATACCAAAACGAGACTCATCAGAAAAGCACACGAAACGCCATTGTTCTTCTGCCCAATTTCTGTGTTCAAGAGCCCATTGATATCGAATCCTACGATTGTGCATTGCTATAGGTGGTACCCGTAGCGGGCTTCGGGAATGAAGGTTCACTTTATGCAAGCGGTTTCTGACTGTTTGGTCGCTAATTAAGTTCCCTTAAGAGTGATGAAGCCTCACGGCTAACATCATGGCGGTTATTGTTGGAGCTCTTCGAGTTAAGATTTGAATGCATCGGTCTTGTCTCCGTGTGGTGCAGCAATACCGTCCTCCATGGCGCTCAGCCACGGTACCAGTGCTTCGGTAACGTGTCCAAAGTCGACTGATAACACTCTGACTTGTATTCAGAGCTAAAGCCACAGTACGTTGCCGGGAACCAGCTTCTATCATTCCCACGGCTCTGAGCATTTCTTCCCGGCTTAAATGACGTCGCCGCTCCATAATAACGTTGGTTTTAATCAGTAGTAGGGAAACAGTAGCACTAATAATGTCTTCAATGCATTGTATGTTTTTATAGGGAAAATATTGACAGCTGATTTTCATCTTTTACTCGAATTTGATTCACAGTTCCTGATTCAAATTATGAAATGCACCAAAAAGAATCCATATAAATTTATAAAATCATAAATTTATTACAAAGCCACATCTCAATCTCAAGAAATCCGCATAAAAATGCTTGATCCCTAGACACTTTTGATGTGTGTAGTTCTAAAACGGAATACTCGAAATCGGTCACACACACACCACATTCACTTAGTAATTTGATGCTTGTGTTACATAATATTATACCCCTATTTAAAAATATTCATAAATCATTACAAAACTGTTTTTCTTATTTGATCCAAGGATTGCGAACCCCTGATTATGTGTTTACAAAGTTTACTGACTATCCTGTGGGTCTAGAAGTTAGTGACCCTGATTGATATGTTGGAGGATGTGGGTTCGCTTCCCACCCAGGATAAATGTTTGTGTGATGAGCACGATCATTTGTTCTGTGTCTAGATGTAATTTATCTATAAATATGTATATTTAATAGAAATACATAAGTGTGTTAATCAGTTGCTTAGTACCTTTAACAAAGCTCTGCTTAGTTTGGCACTAGATGGCGTTGTGTGAAAATTGTGGAATACTTATTTAGTTATTTAATTATAATATATATGACTTCTTATAGCGAGGACTATAGTATGCCTTTTTTTCTAGCTGCTTCCAAACCAGTACAGGTCTGTAATGAACATGAATTTGTATACATCAGAGGTTACAATTTTACATTGTATTTGAAATTAGAGAAAAATTCACGGGATGATGCCACAGCTGAGGCCGTTGTAAGTTATCAATCAGGTAAGCTTGAAGGCAAAAGTAGTTATAATGGCAGAAAATATGAACTAAATCATTATTTTACTTTTGAATAGCGTCATAATTATTTAAAATAATAAATTAAAGTACGAATTAAGCGCGGGAAATTCAAATTTGTGAAACGCATCACCATTGGTTACAACGAAACGTGACGTCAAATACTACGACAACAAGATAAGTTACGCCTACAACACATATTGGAATGGACTTTTTATTGGAAAACATAATTAATGCCGTGTGTGTTGTGAATTAATTTAATGTTCAACTGTAATTTTAGCTTCATAGTGAAGTTATAAAACATTTTAAAAAATGACTGAAAGTGGTTTTGTAAAAGCACAATCTGATAATGTTTTTGCATTAGGGTAGGCAAGCAATACTTGTAAATTGGCTTTTGAGCTTTTTTCATAGTGAAATGGTTAAAAGAACGAAAATACCCATAGTAATAGTAATAGGATAATAGTAAATGACGTCATCGAAATGGCGCGCGAACATGGCGGCGTTTAAACAGCTCAAATTTATTCTGTATGTTAAATATTTTTTTAAGCTTCATTAATGCATTTTTAAACATGTTTATATTTTTTACTATGTTAAAACATTGTAAACAGTGAATTAAAAATATAAAAAAAAATACACGCATATACCCTATTCGTTGTATTTTTATTTTCTTATGTGTAAATTAATTAAATTTTAATTTATTTATTGAAATTGCTAAGTATCTGTATAATATACAATGCTAAGTATCTCGTGAAAGCTATATCTTGATCTTGTTCATGAGGTTACCAGGATGTGGAACGTGGACTCAACAATATTACTTAACGGGGTATTCCTCGAAGCGCAACTAAATTATTCCTCGAAGCGCAACTAAATTATTCCTCGAAGCGCAACTATTAGTTGCATTCACAAAATCATAATAATAATAATATTTTTATTCCTTGAAGCGCAACCATGATTCAAATTAGAGAGCGAGGGGTATAATCAAAGATATCAATAGAGTTTTATATCGAATGTCTTAATTATTTACCAAGGAAACATAAATTGACTGGAAATAATTGTTAGAAGGTATTAGATATGAACAGAAAGTCGACGCATTTAAATTCTTCTTACTGTAGCGGAATGCCATTTAATATTTCAAATAGAGAAAAAGTAAAATATATTATGTCACTTAGATTTTTCCTGTTGTCACGTTTTCTGTGTTATATATTAATTATATTTTTATCGTGGCTCGCTTAAATAAGCTGATTATAATGTTACTTGTACCTATGTAAATAAAAGTGTATATATCTCAACTGTTCTTCTGTCCGCTGATTTCTCCTTCTATTTTATAAAAGTATTTTCCAAGAGTGTGGATACTCACTCTACCCAATAACTTCTACATTACAACTAAAGTTATCAATCAGCAATAAGACACTAAAAGGCATGAGCAAAAACCCCTCGCTCTTCAAGGAATAAAAATATAAAAAAATATTAGATTTTGTAAGCGCAACTGATGGTTGCGCATCGAGGACTAATTTAGTTGCTCTTCGATGGTTGCGCTTTAAAATTGTTCCGCTTCGAGGAATACCCCTACTTGATATACATCATACATTACATAATTTTGTTTGATTACATTTTGATCGTCTTGTCTGCAGTGGGACAGTAACAGGCTGGAACTATTGTTATTGTTGTTAACTGCTGTTGCTGTGCCCTATCCTTGTACTCCTCCAGGGTGATTGAGGGCTACAAACCTTATTTGAAAATCTTACAAACATTTTGGAACGCAGATATATTTTTATTTTGGTGTGGTTTGTCGTGTAACTAGCCTGGTGTAAGAGATGGCCTCCAATAAACCCCAGACTTGGCCTCACATGCTTTTGGAAAATATCTCTCAGGCATACCGGTTTCCTCACAATGTTTTCTTTTACCGTTGAAGAAGCGAGTAAAATACAATACATAATAGGCGCCAGCACATCAAGCTACCCCAAAATGTCAAAGTTTCCCAATTGCGCACAACCCCACATACACACTCAAACACATTTTCACACCCAAGCACACACACACACATACTACACATCTGTTTGCATACGCTAACACTTACATTAACACACACTATACGTTATAACTTTTATGAAGGAAATGCACATAACCATCTATGAATTCTGTGTTTTAGGCGGCAATCTTAGTCTCGGGCCGTGCGACGATAGATATTTACCAATGGAAGACGACAGCATAGAAGACGAACAAATGTTGTTATTACTGGAATTTCTTTATGATTTTCTGACAATGGATACTAGCCCGACCGCTTCAAGTGCTAAAATACAAAACAATTCGACCGCTTCAAGCGCGACAGCGGACAACTCAAAAGACGGTTTGTTTAACTTGTGAACCTATGATGTTACTGTTTTTCAGATAATGAAGTTAGACCCTTTTGAAAGTTGTAGCCCCGAAATCTTATGACACTCACAATTTGGCTTTTTTTGGTTAATCAATTTTCAAAATCCGTTCAGGAAATCCAGAGATACAATGTCAGCAACTCCTAAACTTTACCTTTCTATAGTATTAGTAAGTTAAAGATGATGCTGTAAATCGTAATTACATTTCAATCATGCTTTATTTTCTACAATGTTTCAGGTGCAGGAAATAATTATTTTACTACCATGGTAATTACATCGGTAACATCTGCAGTTTTATTGATCATACTACTAATAATTGTAATTAAGAAACGTTATTGTATTAGATCCAATCCACCAAGTATACTACAATCATCGAGTTCTGAAGTAAGTACCTTTTCAATATACATACTCGAACATACATACATACAGGGTGTAAAAAGACCCTTAACATAAACGAAAACTACATACATATTCTACTCATCACTGGGATGGTTTTTTTCTTCTAGAACATACCTGGGAATTCACTGGTTTTGGAGATATTGAAGGTCAAAGTGCAATATTTTGTTTTCGTATTTTTTTCAAAATTGTATTCCAAGTATTATTAGTAAACCTTCTTAAGAACAAACATTATCAAAATGATCGATTTTTCAAAACAAATTACGCATTTGAAGTTACAAAAATGCAATGGATACTAAACAAGCGGGCCGGTCAGGTCAAGGACCAAGCGCGAGTGGCCATACGCTCAGCTGATCGAAAGTTGCGTTGCGTTGTCGCGCTATGCAATGTGCTCAATAAAAAGCATCTCTTTTTTAAAGATGAAAAAAAAGTATTTTCCGAGCATTATTTTTTGGTTAAAGTTACTTAATTATATGTACAGAATGTGTGGTTATCGGCTTTGTGATCGGTCTTTTTCGCCCTGTATAGGCAGAAACTACAGAGCGCCATCTGCTACGATTCTTACATACTTCTTTTGCTTCGTTTACATTTATATATGTTGTGATAAACACACGCCGCCGCACCGGTTGCGAGTTTCCTCACGATGTTATTCTTCACCGATGTCAGTGATGTATAAGATTAACTTAGAAAGTACATATGGATTTAAAAAGACAGATTGGTACTTGCCCGGAATTGAACCACAACCTCGTGCATGAGAGGCCTTAGCCTCTGGGCCACTTTGCCCACCTTACACATGTTTAAAAATATTAATGTTTTCTTTTTCCAGAACCAAATTCCATCAAAATGCCAGCAGCAAGTCGGAGAGATGGAACGACCTGAATATGAATCTCCTTACTCCATATACCATCAATACGAGGAATTGCACTGATACGAAGATTAAATGAGTATTAAAACGCTAAATGCTTAGAATAATAACGCACGCAACGAGTGCAAAACGTGAGACTACAAAAACTGAATCAAAGCAGTCTTCTTTGCTCGGCGAGCCGTTAGTAGGTACTCAAAGTCACGTTCCGTAGAACACGACTCACTCAACATAAAGTAGACACACGATTTTGCCCGTGTTTTGTGCTAGACGCGGCTTTTATGCGTTATCTAAGGCTAAATGACCTAAAATATGAAAAGAAAATAACTGAAGGGAAGTTTTATTTTATAAAGTTGTAATAACATTAAGACAATTTTATTCTAGTTGTTGTTACCCGTCAATTCGTTCACGCGGGGTTGAGGAAAATATTGTTTTAGCCGTACTTAGGTAATCCACATCTAGATAGTATATTTACTAACATGAATTAGAAGAAATTTACTAAGCTATGTTGTCCAAATTAAAGAATTGGTTATTATATATGGTCATGTTTTTGTTTCTCGGAACCCTAGGGTTCCGGAACTTGGAAAGGCGCACGGAGGGCCGAAGCCAAGTCGCTGAAGCCCATTGTCGCCTTTAATTAAATGAGGTACCAACTGCAGATTTTCCCGGAAAACCTACTACTGATGCAGGACTATTTCAGACTATGGAAACAAACAAAATTACTGAACTGTAGGCTAAGGTGGCATAAATGAACTGGATCCCCAGTACTATGAAGGATTATGGCCCCTGCCTCACCAATCCTACTAATATTATAAACGCGAAAGTTTGTGAGTATCGATTGATGGATGTATGTTTGTTATTCTTTCACGTAAAAACTACTGAATAGATTTTATTAAAATTTGGTATGGAGTTAGCTCATACCCTGGACTAATACATAGGCTACTTTTCATCCCTGTATTCCCACGGGAACGGAACCTACGCGGGTCAAACCGCGGGACGTCTGCTAGTGTTATATAATTTACACGGATTAAATGGCAGGGCTTCGCACAGTCGCGGTGGTGACAACAGCTCCATGTTTATGCAACACATATGTATGTTCTGATGCAACCGAGCCCTGACCTGGAGTCAGAGTTTGTTAGCCGCCCATGGGACTTGGCTTTATATGCCGTCAAGAAACATCTCTTAGGCAGATCTCAGGGTCTCCTCACGATATTTTTCTTCAACGTTTTTGAAGTCAGTGATATTTATACAATACGCCCGTGAAACCGAAAAGTGGCGTGCCTTGGGTTCGAACTCGAACCTGGTAGTCCACCAGCAGGCAATCGCTGCTTTTTGGTAGAAACCTATGTATATCACAGAAGGATTTTCTGATCAAATTAAAAAAGGTAGGTAAAGTTAATAGAATACAAATAGAGGTCTCTATACATATACCTGTATTTTAAGTTATAATGGAAGCAAATTTTAATAATGTCCTTTTTTATATTTTCGCCTTTTGAAGTCGGATATCGCTTTGTAAAATCACCCTTCTGTGTTGTTTCTCGTTACGCTATATAAAAATAATAACGTTGTGAAAGGGAAATTTTTCGAAACCAAGGGTTCACCATAAAGTTTTAATTATGACAGAACTTTGTCACTTAAAAGTTGAAATTATTACTGTCCTGACCTAACTATAGACACATAATTACATCACGCCTGTAATTCGCAAGAGACAAAGCAGAGGTGTACCAGTAGGGCTCCCAAACGCCAGGTATGTTAAAGTCCCATGTAATAGGGGGAGAGCCTTACCATAAACTGGGCACAGACACTGGGGATTTGAGTCGACTTCCAGTCTAACTGGTATGCACCAGTTTTACATGAACCGACTGCCGAAGGTATAGAGTGTGGTATTTGTAAGTTTTTATGGTGTACAATAAAGAGTATTTTAATCTATTCTATGAACCGACTTCAAAAAAGGAGGAGGTTCTATGTTCGTGTGTATGAATTTTTTTTTTTTACAGAGTAAGTTCTTTTCCATACGAAACTACCTTTTGGAATGTGCAACTAGAATCATTATCTTAATTTATTTAATTTGTAAGTATAACGTTCAAAGTGCCTGTAAGGCAGTGGGCAGGACACATAGCTCGCAGAACAGATAGCCGTTGGGGTCGTCGCAATGTTCTGTGCCCTAAGTGCGAGTTGTTTTTACGTAAACGCGATCGAAACGTTCGCCGCGTTTGGCTCTCTGATTGGTTAAAAGGTTGGAGCGGGCCAATCGGAGCGCCGAACGTCATGAACGTGTCGATCGCGTTAACGTAAAACAAACTCGCACTAGGCACTCTGGAGTGGCGACTGCATTGGAAGGCCTCCCACAAGGTGGACCGACAACTTGGTGACTTGGTGAGAGTCGCGGGAATTCAATGGCAGCGAGACGCACAGGACCGATGGTTGTTGCGACACTTGGGGGAAGCCTATGTCCAGCAGTGGACTTCTTTCTGCTAATAATGTCTGTTTATTAATCGTTAACTTAACATGTTATAACATACTCTGTTTAATTAAATTAACAACGAGTGATCAATTAGGCAAAACGCACATTATACTAATCAAATATTAGTGTCCGCAATTATGTGTAGGATTGTTTGCTTACCCGTGATACGAGGACTAGAGGTGGGATGACTGAAAACTCATCTTGATTTCCCTAAAGAGACCTTCGTTTTTAGGACGAATAGATTTGGTCCAGGTAAATCTGCACTTGTCGCGGTCAGTTATTGGATATGTGAGAAAAACTTCTGTCGCCGCGCGGCGGTAGAAAGAATAACATGTTTACAGCGTAATTTCCATTTAAAAACCGGCCAAGAGCGTGTCGGGCCACGCTCAGTGTAGGGTTCCGTAGTTTCCCGTCCGTCACAATAAATGTTCAAAATGCTTGCATATACGATTATACTACAAACTTAGTCCAGAAATTATTTTGCACAACTTTTTGTCTTTTTTGTACAAAAACTGTTTCCATCCAAGTTCAAAATAATTTTCCTAGAAAGTCCTTATAAAGTTCTACATTTCGGATTTTTTTCATATGTTCTAAACTTATGGTTCAAAAGTTAGAGGGGGGGGGGGACACACATTGTTTTTTACTTTCTTAGCGATTATTTCCGAAATTATTGACATTATCAAAAAATGATACTAAATAAAAAAATCCCTAAATCAGTAAATCCCTATTCATTTCTAAATACCTTTCCAGCAATATATCACACGTTAGGGTTAAAATTAAAAAAAATCACTTCCCAGTTTACATATATAGGGGGGCTACCCTAATAAAACATTTTTTCCAAATTTTTATTTTACCACTTTGTTTGCGTAATTGATACGCATATTGGTACCAAATTTCAGCTTTCTAGTGCTAACGGTCACAGAGATACAGAGATTAAGCGAGGACGGACGGACGGACGGACGGACAGACAGACATGGCGAAACTATAAGGGTTCCTAGTTGACTACAGAACCCTAAAAACGAGCCGCTGTACATGGATGAACTTCCTGAACGCACCTGAGCCTTTCAGTATTTCCGGGCCGACGGTACACTCGCAATCTTCTTGTATCAGGCTTAAACCCGAATCGCGACTCATCGGAAAACATAATTTTATCCCATTGTTCCTGGGTTCATGTTATACTTTCTCTACATCATTCATTTCGACGAGCGCGATTCCCGTGACGTATTGGTGGGCACCGGATTGGGCGTCGAGCTCGTAGGCCGATCTCATGTAGTCGATTTCGCACAGTTTGGGGACTTAATTACATCAACACGACTTGAATTTTGTAGCCTCAAACTTATCTCTCGAGCGGTTATCATCTGCTGGCGTCTTGCAGTCAGTTGTATGTACCGGTCTTGCCGAGTGGTTGTATTTCTTTTACGGCCTGGATGCTGTTCCCCTGTATTATTGTAGCGCTGCCAAAGACGACAAATAACACTTCTATGAATGCCAAAATGTCGAGATACTTGAGATTGATTACTACCCTCTTGCAACATCCCTACAGCTCTTTGCATTACATCTGCCGTCAAATGACGTCGCTCCATAACGTAAAGAATATCTAAGAATTCAATTTTATCGCTAACTTTACTTAAATGGTTGGTAAAATTATAAAATCAAGACTAAACGTAGCAATTAAAACGCACTTAAATTCAAACAAATTCGCAGTCATTTGAATTTTATGAAAAAAACAAAACAAATCGGTTTTTTTTTTTTACAACCAGCCAGCATTATGTCATCAATCACAAAAAAGTTTACTTACCTACGCACTTTGAGTGAGTAAATACTTAGAAATTAATACATACACTCTTTTGCAAAAAAAACGGGCACCTAAGGAAATTTACGTTCTATGGTCGATTTTAGTTAATTAAATGAAATTTATTTCTTTGACGTAGTCTGTATACTTATAATCGTGTAAATTAGTGCGCGTGAAGTGAATTCGAGCAATTAAAAGAAAAAAAAAACGATGGATTCTTTAAAATCGATGTATACGCCCAAACAATAAGAAGTGGTCGGCAATAAAGAAAAGTTTTTTTTTACTTCTTTTAATTAAATAAAGTTACAAATGTAAAAACCTAATAACGAGTGTGACCTCCTCTTGCCAAAATCACAGCTTGAATCCTTCTGGGCATGCTTTCCACGATGTTTTTAATAACGTTTTGAGGAATACGTTCCCACTCTTCTGCAATGACTCTTTTTAGCTCCCTGATGTTTTGTGGAGCAGGTTGCACTGATCTTACCCGTCTCTTTAGAACATCCCACACATGCTCAATTGGATTGAGGTCAGGACTTCGAGCTGGCCAATCTAAACGACGGATCCCAACTTCTTGCATGTACGCTTCCACGTCGCCAGAACGGTGCGGGCGAGCATTATCGTCCATAAAAATGGAATCTTCCCCAAGTGCAGTCAATGTGGGTTGTGCATATGGAATTAGGACTTCCATTATGTACCGGTGTGCATTTAATGTTCCATTTTCTATGAAAACTAACTCCGTACGCTCCGTCGAATTAATTGCTGTCCAAAACATAACGGAGCCTCCGCCATAAGGAGTGATTTCTTCGAAACACACTTCCGCATAGCGTTCCCGTGGTCTTCGCAGCACTCGCCGGCGTCGGTCCTCTCCACACAAAAAGATTCTAGCTTCATCAGAAAACAATACTTTATTCCAGTCCTCCAGAGTCCATGAAGCACAGTTCCGAGCAAACTGAAGTCGAGCAACACGGTGCTCACGGAGTAATTTAGGGCCCCGAGCTGGGCGGTAACTCTTGATATTGGCAGCCAAAAGCCTCCTCCTGACCGTCCACAGGCTAACTTCTACTCCTCTTACTTCTTCAAGGCTCTTCTTCAGGTCCACACTTGACGCCTTACGATTACGCAACGCCTGACTCACCAAAAAGCGGTCATCTCTTGGTTCTGTGCATCGTTTTCTTCCCGAACCGGGTCTTCTTTTGACCGAACCAGTCTCTTGATACCGTTGCCAAGTCCTCTGGACAGTTGAACGACTCACATTTAGCCGCTGAGACACGTAAGTTTGCGAACAACCTTCTTCAAGTAGGGCTATAATTTTACCGGCCCTTATCGCTTTATCACTCATGTCAAAAAGTGGTATTTAATGTAAAAAGAAAGATTAAATTGTTTAATTTGCAGAAACTATCCAAAAAGTTTTAAAATATCGTAATCAGTTAAAAATCGTTTCAGCAATTCGCGCCATTAATAAAGCAATTTTAGAATAATCCACAATAATCATTATTTTTCTTTTAATAATTTCAAATTTTAAATTTGGAACGTAAAGAATCATGCCAGGATGCTTCAAAAAACATGCCAATACATCGTCAAATTAACAAAACCTATTTCTTGTTCTTCTTCATTGAAGTAGAGAAAAAAATCTAAAGTGCCCGTTTTTTTTTCAAAAGAGTTTATTTATGTAAATGGTAAATTTGTAATTTCGTGCATGTTGCTTAGACTTTTTTTATGTGTGTATTTACCAGATACCTTCCTAGAAGTAACTAGGTACGTTCTCGTGGGAAAATTAACCTCCGCTACACGTTACTTTGAAAAATACAAGTCTGTCTTTTAAAAGCAAAAACGTAGGCACTCAAGTAGGTAAGTACTATAGCCAACAGCTGTTTAGAACGTCCTTTAATCCAGAAAATAGTCCAAATTAATCTGTACGGCTCCAAAAGACCTTTTTTTAATTTACTCTCCTGATTTATACTCTCCTTCAATTACGTCAACCGTCCCGACTCGGCTAAAAAACTAAAATTTTCTTTCCATCAGCTAAATCAACAAGTTACGGAGCAAAGCGAAACAATAGACGGGCCCCGACTACGCCGCCTGCTCTCGTCAACACCAAATTTCTAAGCGAAAGGGAGGATTCTTGAGGGTATTTGCACAAAAATAGCACTGAAAATAATTTCACTTATTGTTTCAAAGGAGGTGGTAGTAGGTACTAGAGCAGAGAGTAGCTGGAGATATGAGGGTTTGCTCTAGAAGTGTTTCTGCCTTTTTTTGCACGAGCTCTGAGAGGCACCAGTGTAGTTCTGTAAATGCCTATAGTGGCACATACTCTTGTTCATAAACCAAATAAATTAGAGAATGGACATCTCTTTCTAACTTACAGCTTTAGAAAAGGACAGAGATAGACGGTGACAGAAAAGAACTAAGTTAGAAATGTCAAATTAGTTCTTTCTTTGGATGCGTTTGAAATGTCAAATAAAATCAAATTTGATAACTTATGTGTTACCAAATTTGACAGCTCTTGTATAAGTAGATATGTTAGTTCTTTTGCTAGTGTAGGTATCGAAAGATAAACATGAAATTAGCCTAAATTATACCATTTCCTCTTTCAAGGTACCTACAATTTTATTATTGAAAGTTCATTAGTAACTCACGGGTCTTTTGTTAATTTTATGTCCGAGAAAACCAACTATTCATTGTTTATTATCTAGACCCTTCGTGCCTCAAGAAGCTCGTTGGACCCAGTTCTCGTTTGTAGATCTTTGACACTCGTGTTTAATGAATAAGAACGCAGCTGATGATATTCCTGACGCGAATTCGATGTCCTATCTGCTCCACAGTATCAACTTAACCTTTGACTGCGGGATCTCTAACGAGGGGTCGGCGCAAGGGTTATTTGAACGAGATTTGCTTGATTCTACTCCGGCACACTGTTTCGTGTTTACTTTTAGACTTTTTTCCCTTTTTATAGGGGCCGCTATAGACACTAGAGATTTGTTTTAGATTAATTTGATGGGGGACATTGAGTGTTAATAGAATTAAAGTCGTAAGCGATTTTTTTTGGGTTATACGAGCCCGTAAAACGATGCCCGGGCTATCGATGTGGGACAGAAACTGAAATTGCCATACTTATCCTGTTCTGCGTTTTTTTTTGTTGTGTTTGGGTGCCGCAGCAAAGTAACAAAAAGCGTAGATACTCTTATAGTTTTAGTTTTTTAACTTAAATCAATTTACTCGGAGACTATAGGATATCGATTTTTTTAATGTTGTAAACTTGTGCTTGACTACGATCCCACCTGATGGTGAGCAGAGCTTCAATCGTTAATACTAAAGCGCACTAGTTTATTATGGGCCTTTTCACTCTAGCCTTGAGTGTTCAAGGCTATAATAATAGTGATCGGACGGGAGAACCGCAGCAGGCAAAGAAGAAAAGAAGGACCTCTTAGGAAAAGGTTGCACCTTCTTTTTTAAAGAAGGTGTACTTTATGTAATAAAACAATCAGGGAAGGAGTTCTAAGACATACTCTCTAGCACCAAAATGTATGTACTAGGTATTGCCTACTTAGGAAAATTAAGCTAGCAAAGAGCGAACTGGACTTCCTTGACAGGTAAAATACTTTTTAAGTGTACCTAATTTAAATTTATTACGACCGAGACCTAAATGTGTGTTTGTGGATTTCGACTAGTAGTTTAAGCGGCAAAAACATTAATGATGATACTTAGTAAAGTTCAGCCTTGCCCTTTATGATACAGGGTGAGCCCTTATCAACCTGTCATACACTTTTACAATACCCGCGCCTAAACTAGCCCACATTTACAACGTGAGTCGACCGAAACATACTTTGCGTCTAATTCAGACGGGGTAATTAAGTCGGCGCGCATGTCATTCATAATTATGAGGGGGACATTATGCTAATCGAATTAGAACAAAATGTAGCCCGCTGTAACACTTTATTAAAGTTTGGGACAGATGACTTTCGGGTGCCTTTACACAAAAACCTTATGGAAAAATGTTTTGGGAACAAGTTTTACCGCAAAGAACCAGATCGTTTTGCGCTTTCAGGGTTTGAAAATAGTTGTAACCTGGATTTTGACTAGCCTGTTGGTCTAGTGGTTATTAGCCTGGACTGCACAAGATAAATGTTTGTGGAATGTTGGGTAAGACACAGTCTGAGCCTAGTTCGAGAGGAGTTGGTGGTTTGATGAGGGAAAAATTTTAATAAATAAATATTTCACAACTTTTCACACACCGCCATCTAGTTCAAAGTTAAGTGCTTGTGTTGTGGGTACTAAACAGCTGACAAAAATACTTATACATTTCTAAATACACACCTATTATAGATAAGTTACACCCAATCACAGAATTTATGATCGTGCTCATCACACAAACATTTGTCCTGGGTGGGAAACGAACCCACGACCTCCAGCGTAGCAGTCAGGGCCACTAACTACTAGACCAACCGGCCAGTCAAATGAATGGCATAGAATACTCTATACTGTACACTATAAAAATAATAACTTTAAAGGCTACATAGGGTGTTAAAATAGGCGGCCTAAGAAATATTGTTAATTCATTTTAACCCCGAGTGGACACTGGTGTCCGCGTTGCCATTGTCTTCCTATTGTGTCTCTAATTAAAAAAAAAAAAAAAAAAACATTTATTTCAGGTATCTTAACCCATAGTAGACACATAAAATTCAATCATATATAAAAAGAGTCACATAAAAAATAAAAATTAAATCCAAATACAACATAATACTAAAATAATTCTCTAACAATCATTAGGTAATAATCATAATATTAATTCAAAATCGACACGTTTCAAAGGTTAAAGCGCTGTAGTTGCTCTCCTACTACTTTTTGTTTCAATTAAGCTGTGTTTGACAGGGTCCATAATAAATAAGTTTCTATTTTAGAACACCTACCTACCACCAGTACCAAAATATTTAAACAACGGCTGGTTATCCGACCAAATTCCAATGACTACTAAAAAGCGACTGATTCATACATATCGATAACCTTCTTTATTGGACGTACTTTACCTAAGCTGTTGTCCGTACAGTCGCGACCCCGAGTGGACACCGGTGTCCGCGCTGTCTTTGTCTTTATAATGTGTCTCTAATTGACACGACACGTTTCAAAGGTTAAAGCGCTGCCTCTCGCTTACTACTTTTTGTTTCAATTAAGCTGTGTTTGACAGGGTCCATAATTAATAAGTTTCTATTTTAGAACACCTACCACCAGTACAAATTAAGGATTGCCATCAAAATTTTAGATTTTATTGTCAGCAGGACAATTGCGTGTCTCGGTTAACATATAGCAGTTAAAATTTTAGTATTATTCAAGTATTTATTGCAAAATTCATAATGTACATACATGTAATATGTTATGTTAATACAGTAACAATTATGGACCCAGTCGGGCACAGCAACATCAAAATTAAGATGAGTAGGAGAGAGGAAGAGCGCATTTTTAAACATTTAAAAAAATCTTAAATATTTGTAAAATATTACTCCATCAAATTATTACCTAGTTATTATACTGATATCTTGTACTATATATTATAATTATTTATATTTAAGTATTTATTTAATATTCAATTATTATTATAAAAAAATATCATACATTTATTAGGGTTCCGTAGTCAATTTTAGTTTCGCCATGTCTGTCTGTCCGTCCGTCCTCGCTTAATCTCTGTGACCGTTAGCACTAGAAAGCTGAAATTTGGTACCAATATGTGTATCAATCACGCCAACAAAGTGGTAAAATAAAAATTGGAATAAAATGTATTATTAGAGCCCCCCTATATGTAAAGTGGGAAGTGTTTTTTTTTAAATTTCGTCCCTAACGTGTGATATATTGTTGGAAAGGTATTTAAAAATGAATAGGGGTTTAGTAAAATCACTATTTGATAATGTCAATAATTTTGAAAATAATCGCTACAAAAGTAAAAACAATGTTTCCCCCCCCCTCTAACTTTTGAACCATAAGTTTAGAAAATATGAAAAAAAATCTGAAATGTAGAACTTTATAAGGACTTTCTAGGAAAATTATTTTGAACTTAAAGAAAAGACAAAGAGTTGTACAAAATAATTTCTGGACTAAGCTTGTAGTATATCGTATATGCAAGCATTTTGAACACTTATTGTGACGGACGGGAAACTACGGAACCCTACACTGAGCGTGGCCCGACACGCTCTTGGCCTGTTTTTTTTTATTTTGTAGTCAAATCAATTTGTCAAATTATCTGTTAGAAATTTAGTGATGAACACTAGGAAAAATGTCAAATAACTAGTTTCGTATCGGCTATCATCAGTGTATAAATCTAGGATAGCGTCATGCGCAATCGCAGACATGTGACGAAGCGCACAGTTTCGCGTCTTATAGTCACTGTAACTGGAAGTCAGCTTAAAGTGCAATACTATTTTTTTGTAAATTCTCTATTGACATCAAAGTTCAGTGAGCAACTGTAGGTACGCCAGTTAGACACTGCCAATGGAAAGATAGAGCCTTGCTGTTCCCAACACGACTCCCAAAACAAAACAAAATAATCTAACATCAAACTAAAAGTGACAAGTCCACACTTAGTTACGTAACGTGTGTCATATTCCCCCCACCTACCCACTTCCGTACCCAAGCGAGGACAGACGGGGGCCCGCTGTCCCCGAAACGTCACGTTTTTGTGTGAAACGGCCCCAGGGTCAACACATGAAGAACATAGACGTGTTAATTTTCAACTTTGGGAAACTGTTTTCAGTGTCTATTTACATTTTGCATAGTTTGCAAGGTGGAGTGTCAGTGTAGGCGAGTTATTTTACATTTTTTTAGCAGAATTATTTTCTTAATGTTCTTCTGAAAGGTCAGTGTGCCATGCACATTTAACGGTTATGAAGTTCAATATCACCGAAATGTATGGAATCGTAAAACGCGTTAAAAATGCTGAATTCCATATAAAAGTCATCCTGAGAAAACTTGCGTAAAGTGAACGCTCAATGCCAAGCATTAGTATGGATTGCTCAATTCACCGGCTCTTCACAATCACAATTTTACGGGGTGATTTTTCAGAATACCTTAGGCTGATGTATGAGCGTAAATCCATCGAAAGAAGTATGTGAGAATCGGAGCTAGGTAGCGTTCTGTAGTTACCCCCATAGGAAAAAGGTGTGAGCTTATGTATACTTACCTATAGGTACGGTAGTCGTAATCACTACAGCTAAGCATAATTACCTGTCAGGCATTGTGTTCTAGCTTTCAACCAAGCCATTGCACCTTGTAAACTAAACCCCTGCCTAACTCTTCTGAGAATAGAGGCGTGATGTTATATGGTATGTGCTAACCGTGGAAGTTCTATAATATGACTGCGAGTACAAATCGTGAAATCGTCGTTCGTGAAATTAACCTTTTGGCACAGCCGTGAGACATGCCATTTTTGTGTCTCTTTTTTTTGTTATTATGTTTTTTATACTGTGCGTGTATCCAGCTGTTGCCAATAAATGTATTTTCTTTCTTTCTTTCTTTCTTTCTAACATAAATCATAAACGACATTTAGTTTGATCAAATTCCTTCTTTTCTGGCGAGTAAAAATTAAATTAAAGACAACAATTAGGTACCCTACCCTGTTGCTCCGTGAAATATTGCTCCGTTTGATATCCACCAACATCATCTGCCTAGGCTATTCCTAACTATGTTGGGGTGGGCTAAATACCAGCGTTTATCAAGGAGCGACTACATATCTGACTTACACATACCACAACCCAGTGATTAGGTAACACGATACCTAACCCCAAATCTTCAAATGACAGCTGGGACCATCGGCGATGTGTCATCATGTGTGATCATGTGCTTACCAAGACACGGAGATGTCTAATGAATCCATTTCATAAACCATCGGCAAGTTTACAAAATCGAATATGTGATCCATATTTACAGAAATGCACTGCAGTTTTCTACAATGCCGTGCTTTTAAAAGGAGTTTGTTATATTAATAAACGCTAACACTGACACCGCACCAAAAGGGTAACTATTTACATAATAATAATTTTGAACCAAATAGTGAGAACATCTCGAATGTCATTAGCTAACGACCCAGAAATTATGATAATCATTATTATGTGTGCGTCTCGACAAGTCGGCGCTCTATGCAAATAAGTACCTACTACTAGGTGGTAACAAATGTGCTTACATTAAGCGCTACACATACATACATAATATCGCGTTTGTATTCCTTTATTGGCTAAGCAGAGGTGTAATACACTTACAACTTTTAGAAAGCCTAGACTCCGGGCTTTTGAGTATTTTTAGCCTAGTTCTTAGCATGGTTATTTTATTTATTTATTTCTTATCTGTTACCTACCTCATAACTCCGTCATGTATGGACTGATTTGATCATTCCTTCTTCTGTTTGAGAATTTAGACTTCTCGTATGGTCTGGTGTGGTGTCATTAGAATTCATTGAAATTAGTTCAGTACTATGGTTGTAATATCAGAATGTAATTGTAATAATAGTAATATCAGGGTGTAATTTATCTATACCTACTAATATTATAAAGAGTTTGATTGTTTGCATTGAATAGGCTCCGAAACTACTGAACCGATTTGAAAAATTCTTTCACCGTTGTGAAGCTACACTATCCCCGGGTGACGTAGGCTACTTTTTATCCCTGTATTCCCACGGGACCGGGAACTACGCGGGTGAAGCCGCGCGACGTCTGCTAGTCTATAATATGTATGTATTTAGAAATATATAAGTATGTGTATCAGCTGTTTAGTACCCATAACACAAGCTCTCAAGCTTAACTTGGGATTAAATGGCGTTGTGTGAAAAAGTAGTGGAATATTTATTTATTTATTTAAAATGAAAATGGATATTTAGACCATGTAACTAATAGGCTTTATCTTATTTAAAAAAAAAATAGGGGAATGTTAACAGTCATAGGGAAAAGAGCAGTATTATACTACGTAATTCACGCGAACAAAGTCGCGAGTGAAGTGATATACATAGAGGTAGTAGGTACCTAATAAATAAAAATAATCAAACACCTTATTTAAATAAAAAAGCGTATATTTCCAAAGTACAATATTGATCTTAAAATAAGCAATCATATCGGTTGTGTAATACTATATCTTCTATTCATACATCGGCTGTCATACATTTAGGATATTTACAAAGTAGTGTCTATGGTTTGAAAAAAAAAACATTTTATTATGACTTTTCTGGATTATTCTGATGATTACACAAGCTTATTTCTATGAGCTCGTTTGATGAACAAATATTGAAATTTAGTGGATAATTGGCGTGATTTTTGTAGAAAATATACCTTTAACTTGAAATATACTTATATTGGGTGGAGCTGCTTCAACGCACTTTTGAACACCATGAATAGGCTAAATGACAACATTTTAGTTTTAAGTCCATCACCTCTAGATTACTAGAAAATATTAGCCACATATTCCATTCTTTTTTTCACGTAACCAAATAAAGTTAGTGTTACGTTAAGTCTAAATGTCGCATGACGATACGATACCGTACAGTTTATAGAGAATTATGACGACGTCACATATAGGTACTCCTTAATTTTAATGTGCTTTATTTAAGTAATTGGAAAAGCAAAAAAAAAATACTTGTCTATTATTTTTTTATTATCTAACTGATGGAATAAGTAGAATTTTATAGCATATTGATACACCGTTATCATGCCTATTCCACATGATTCGTTCCGACTTACCCCGTTATACGCGGCGCAGCAAATTTTTTGCAACAGCTGTTACCCAATGAATAAAATTTACGTTTGTATTTCATAAACTAATGACTGAATGCTAAGTCTTTATCTGATGCAGATAATCACTTCTCTGATATGATTAGCTTGTGACAGTTCATTTAAATGTAAATTTGAATAGGTACAGACGCCAGCACATCAAGTTACCTCAATGTGTCAAATTTTCCCATTTGAATATGAACCTTATTGTGTTTGACATAAAGTTAAAAAACGATCAACGAAATTTGACACATTGGGGTAACTTGATGTGCTGGCGTCTGTACCTATTCAAATTTACGTCATACAAAGACATTAAATACTTACTATAAACGGACATCACGAACAAAATTTTCATCCGATATTTCGTGCCCGCTACACAAGTCTAGTTCAGTACGCTCCGTTGTCGCTCTAATATTGCTGTATTAAGGTCATGGCACATTATACCGGCACGGCACCGGCACCGCTTGAAACCAGTAATTAACTTGTCATTCAATGTAGAGCCTTAAATCGTGGGCAGTATAATATATTTCACAATGTCAAAGTGAAAAAGCCAACGGCGAGCAGTCAGCGCGCTTGCCACTAGCACACAACTCGACTCGCAGCCGCGCGCCGAGAGCGAGCCGACCGTGTGCTTACAGCGCCAAGACCGCACGCTACCAGCACGGCGACTCCGAGTCGCCAGCAAAACGTCATTGCGCCGTCGTAAACCTAGACATTATGAAAACGTGCAAGTCATAGGCGTGTTCAATTGTAAATGCCATATCACAATTTTATTGTGTTTGCGGTGACAGCTAGCTTGCACGATGCGACGATGCGTAGTGAGCGCACTGGCAGCCTGGTGCCTAAATTCGAGGCGACGCCGAGCGGCAGCTGTGCAGTTGCGGTGCCGTTACAATGTGCCACGATCTTTATGCTATAATTATGATGTTACTGAAACATAGGATCACAGTTTTTATTTGACTTTCCTTCGCTTGTCTTCTCTATAGTTATTAAATATCTTTGATTACATATTTTCAACATACTGATAACTTTTACATATTCCGTGTCCGTTGTAAATACTAAAGAAACGCCAAAACATAAATCTAATAAACCAAAAGTTTGAATTTCATTCCATATAATTTAACAAAAATAACCACTGATTTATTACTTAACAATTTGTTGATCACAGACGAATATAGACCTTATTACTACAACTTACAGTTTAATATTATTCGTCCTGGTGTGGGACATGTTATGATATACATATATGTCGATTTATTGGAAGTTGAAAGAAAAAATAGGTAATATTGATCAGGAATGCCAATTTCTTAAGCAGTCCACATAAGGTCCAAATTAGTGGAAATAAGTTTAATATCAGTAAATCATATGCTTGCAAAAGGTAGGTAAAAACATAACCTTACGCCAATCACGCTGACCAATACCATATTTTTCCTGACAATTTAAAAAAAATATATGTAGGTACTTATTTAAACACACATCATTCAACTCACATTTTGATTCGATACTTACATTGCGTCACTTTTTATTTAACAACCTTAAATAAATTCTATAAAATAACTTATTTATTAACAAGACTATATTAAAATGATGTGACTGGTCCGAATCTATAGACCCGGGGATCGAACTTCGCACTTCAGTCTTACTTGCTTATGACAAGGCATTTCAAGAGGTTGGTTGGGTGATGACCACATGATAAGCGATGGAGGTAATTGAGAGCATGAGAGGTACAGGTCCTCCGACCAACACTAGGCTATCTTTTCGTTGCCAGTGACCAACTGCCTGTGTAGCATGAACACATTGAACACCGAAGAAACGGCCTTTGTCTACAGACGAATCGGCAAAGTGACAGATTATATAGGGTGACTGGTAATTAGTGACCGATACTTAAACACCTGATTGTACTCATGGATACGAATAACTTTCCAAAAGAAACTATTTTTTATACTTTCAATTAATTCAATTACGTCAGTACTGCACAACGGGAGCGGTGGGGGTGGCGGAGGAGCGTGTGACGCCATTACTAATAGATTTTGCGCTTCCCGAGGTCAGACTATCAGCTGAGTGTAGCAGCTCAGAGTAGCAGCAGACTTCAGTGCTCAATGTGTTCATGTTACGCAGGCTGGCGTCCACTTGCACACCGAAACTTAATGAACACTGAAGATTTGCAAAAAAAAAATTGTACTGCACTTCGATTGGACTCCAAGTTACGGTGACTATCAGATGAGGTACTGTGCGCTTCGTCACATCTCTGCCAGTGCGCATGACGTCATCCTAGATACACACTGATGACAGCCAATACGAAACTAGCTGTTTGACAGTTAATCTTTGAACACTTTGCCCAAACTGTCAACGGAGATACGCAATCCAGCAGAAATAAAAGCACCATCACCACCATCTCCAAACGTGACGATGCTGGGCCTAAGGCCATGGTCACGATATCAGCGGGCGGCGGCGGAGCGGGCGCGGCGCGGTCGTATGATTTTTTTTATTTGTTCAGGATAACATACAATTGACAACATTTCAAAATTGACATGACCCTAAAACAAAAATACCGTTTCTTCATTTTTGTATGCTGAGTTCTAATATATATATTTTTTTATTGCGTCACTTATACGGTGGAATGAGGTAGTTACCTTTGCGTAAGCAACATATCTAATGTCAAACAAGACATATCTAATGTCAAACAAGACATATCTAATGTCAAACAAGACATATCTAATATCAATGTTAATGGCAGTTTATTTATTTTCAACCACGACAAGGTCGGTAGGGTAGTAGGGTAGTTTTGAGTTTGAGTTTGAGTTTGTAATTGTTTGGTGTCTGTCGAGCAATGTCGCTCGGCCAATATTTAGAATGTACTCTGTACACTCCGCTGACGCCCCGCTGCCCGCTGACTTTGTGACCACGGCCCAACTAACGCCAGCTATGACTCTAGACCGCAATAAGTGGGGAGTGATGATGTTTTCCTTTGCCGTTTTTGAAGATGAGTCTGAAATCGCCAATACGCTTCGAGCAAGCGTGGGGATCATTGCTTATACCTTCTCTGTATGAAAAGAGGCCTTTACCCTGCAGTGGGACACCATAACTTATTACTGGGATACAGGCCATGAGGTTCAAGAACACATTACCGTCTACCTCTTTAGTGAATAAAGTTCTGATGTTATTTCTAACCTCACATACAGTTATCAGCTATCATAATATCTAGACTATCTTCATCAGACATTTCATAAGCTTGCGTCCCTCCGTCCTCTTGCTGCGAGGTATCGCGGAGTGACTCTTCATGTATCCTCTCTAGTTTGGCTTGCACGTCGCCGAGAAGGGCCCTCTGTGAGGGTTCGGAGACCCAGCAGGATTCCATTACCTCCCAGCATTCGTCTGTAAAGTGGGGTAAGCGTTCGGGGCGAAGACCTGGTAAGAAGAATTTGAAGGTAAGAAAGGTAAAGTTTTCATTCATTTATATAATACTTCAAGCACACTAATGTACTGAGGCGGACTTAATTCCATAGGCATTTTCTATCAGTCAACTTTAAGTTTTTCAGAGAATGAATGATAAATTCTGTGGCCCTAGTGAAAAGGGGTATAAGTCCAATTTTGTCGAAAATGAGTTAAGTGTACCAAAGTGATCAGAAAAAAATGCTGGTGAAGACAGATCTAAGCTATCTCTAAAAATAAGAAAGTTACTTTATGTAAAAGAGTCCAACTGGCACCAAAAAAAACTGTAAAAGTCGGTTTTCTGATCACTTTGGTACACTTAACTCATTTTCGACAAAATTGGAGTTATACCCCTTTTCACTAGGGCCACAGAATTAATACATTAACGTGCACGAAATATTGAAATGAATAAAAAGATAATAATCATTAACATGCCGAATTGCCGGCGTCATTTAGTTAAAATAAAAATATATGTTGACATGTAAAAATATCTGGAACCATCTACTTACAGAAATAACTTTCATTTAATTTCATTTCAGAAACACAAAATTAAAAATGTAAAGTGCAGTTATGATTTTAAAAAGGTCGAGATAAATAAATAGTAAATTAAATCCAAATAATTTACTTCAGTTAGACTGTCACAGTTAAAATAAAAACCAAAAATGATTATGATTGCCGTTGTCAAAATGTAGTTTGGTATGAAGAACGGGTAAGAAATTCCCAATAATATATGGTTAATACCTTTTATAGACGTTTTGAACGCGTAAAAATTAAACATTTTTTTAAGCCTGCCTAACCTGCCAGTATTTAAGCCATTCTGTTAAAAATTGGTACTAATAAATATTTATAAATCTTTAATTGTATTACTTTGTAAAAAAAGGTATTTTTTTAAAGAAATGTATTCTAAACACTAGAAAAAAGAATAAAAACATTTACCTCTTTTGACTTTACTCCACAGCTGTTCTTTGTTCTGAAATGTTTCAAACGCTGAGGGCAGTTTTATGTTGCCCGCACACACGTACCTGTAAACAAGGAAGTAAATCAATAACATCATTATGATATGAATACTGTTCTAAACGCAACTGTAAAAAAATGCCCAATAACGGTCATTTTCGTGTCTCTTTTCAACTTCTAAAAGTGCAATATTCGTGTGCTAATGGCTTCGTGGTGTACAGTTATTTGCCGGCAAATCTTTGACTATGCCTTGAATTGCGTTTTTGGACCTAGAGACTTAGAGTAGTTTAAGTCACCCAACAAACAAAAACATTAACAGACAATAAAGGAGAGAAAATTGTTTTTCAAAATCAAAATCAATCAAAAGTCATTTATTCAAATTAGGCTGAGGATCAGCACTTTTTGAACGTCGAAATTACAGAAGACAGTCCCCCAAAAAGCCCACCCTTCGCCACTTCCTAGTGTTTTTGCTGGGAAGAAGAAGTGGCGGAACAAACTCCCCAGCAACACATCTGTCTGATAAGTTAGAAGAACTTGAAAATTTACACAGTACAATTAGTTATAATTACAAAATAATTAAAATTAGTTATTCACTACATGTTAGCTAGCACACTCAACATACAGAATACCAGTAATATGTATAATGGGCATCCCGCTTTTCTCTTATGTGACGATTTATCTTGTATATATTTAAGTTATTTTGTATATTGATTTAGTTATTTTTTAATTGTAATTATTGAATTTGACCGTGATATTGTATTTGGACATGTTATTTTTTGTTATTATTTCTGTTTTTTTTTTTGTATTTGATAAATTGTTTTTTTTACATCTTAGAAATTAATGTATCATTTTAATATGTTTTTTTCTTTGCCTAAATGTTAAATTCCTTTGACATTTTTCTATTGACATGTACGTATTATTTTTCTATTTTTTTTTTAATTTCGTGAATTCTTGATTAGTTGTTTTAAATGGATTGTGGAAATTGTTAGCATGTAAGCGTTTCGGTCATAGTAACTGTAAGCTTATATTGTGTTTTGTTCCATAAATAAATAAATAAATATTTTTCTGCAGTTAGTAGTCACCAGAACAGTATCCCGAAGGCGTACACGTCGACGGCCGCGTCGTAGTCTCCGGCCAGCAGCTCGGGCGCCATGTGCACGGAGCCCAACATACCAGAACAGTATCCCGAAGGCGTACACGTCGACGGCCGCGTCGTAGTCTCCGGCCAGCAGCTCGGGCGCCATGTGCACGGAGCCCAACATACCAGAACAGTATCCCGAAGGCGTACACGTCGACGGCCGCGTCGTAGTCTCCGGCCAGCAGCTCGGGCGCCATGTGCACGGAGCCCAACATACCAGAACAGTATCCCGAAGGCGTACACGTCGACGGCCGCGTCGTAGTCTCCGGCCAGCAGCTCGGGCGCCATGTGCACGGAGCCCAACATACCAGAACAGTATCCCGAAGGCGTACACGTCGACGGCCGCGTCGTAGTCTCCGGCCAGCAGCTCGGGCGCCATGTGCACGGAGCCCAACATACCAGAACAGTATCCCGAAGGCGTACACGTCGACGGCCGCGTCGTAGTCTCCGGCCAGCAGCTCGGGCGCCATGTGCACGGAGCCCAACATACCAGAACAGTATCCCGAAGGCGTACACGTCGACGGCCGCGTCGTAGTCTCCGGCCAGCAGCTCGGGCGCCATGTGCACGGAGCCCAACATACCAGAACAGTATCCCGAAGGCGTACACGTCGACGGCCGCGTCGTAGTCTCCGGCCAGCAGCTCGGGCGCCATGTGCACGGAGCCCAACATACCAGAACAGTATCCCGAAGGCGTACACGTCGACGGCCGCGTCGTAGTCTCCGGCCAGCAGCTCGGGCGCCATGTGCACGGAGCCCAACATACCAGAACAGTATCCCGAAGGCGTACACGTCGACGGCCGCGTCGTAGTCTCCGGCCAGCAGCTCGGGCGCCATGTGCACGGAGCCCAACATACCAGAACAGTATCCCGAAGGCGTACACGTCGACGGCCGCGTCGTAGTCTCCGGCCAGCAGCTCGGGCGCCATGTGCACGGAGCCCAACATACCAGAACAGTATCCCGAAGGCGTACACGTCGACGGCCGCGTCGTAGTCTCCGGCCAGCAGCTCGGGCGCCATGTGCACGGGCGTGCCGACCACGGAGCCGGACATGAGCGCTTCGGCCGCGCAGAACCCGAGGTCGGACAGCGCGGCGCGGTCGCAGCTGTCCAGCAACACGTTCTTCATCTTGATGTCGCGGTGCACCAGCCCCAGCGAGTGCAGGTAGCGGATGCCTGCCGACAGACATGCCACAATCATTTCTATACGAGTTTCAGTCACAGCGCGAAATATCAAAGGGAGCAGTTCTGTGACGAAATTGTGGTACGAGACATTGATAATATAATCAGGGATCGGAATAGGTAGTCTACAGGATAGAAAATTCAATGGGTCCCGTAGGAAAACCTCTTTAAATTCTCTAAAAAATACTTAAAGAAAACGTTGCTTTATTATTAAAAAGACACTAAAAGGCATTTATAGATTTCTCCACATACGTTTACATTCATTAATCGGTACAGTCAATGTTAAAGATAAATCTTATGAACCCACACTAATAAGACCTAAGTCTTACACTAGTACGACAGACAAGTAAACCTAGACTAGAACAAGTTTTAACAGTTGTCTAACCGAACATGTTTAAAGGAAGTTATATTTTTTATAACACTAATACCCAGGGACAATCAATACTCGTACAAGATACAAGCTTGGTAATTCGTCTGTAAGTAACTTGTTTAAAACTTAGGACCAAATGTTTATTCAAAAGTTTTTATCCTGGACAATTATTTTATCGATTAGTAGAATAATATAATAAGTGTTTTTTTTTAACCTTGCTCCTTGTTTTATACTTATCTGCACATCCTGCTGCAGCCACCTATACATAGCCCTGTGTTTTGTAAATACTTCTAACACTAGTGATAAGATATTTTACGAATATGTTGTAACCATATTGTTGTCCGGACTGAATAAAATACGAACGAAATAAACAAAGTACCTTCAACAATATCCCTGGCTATCCTCATCCTGGCTGCAAAGGAGAGGCCGGCCCTCACTGCGGCGTGAAGATCTCGCACTTTTCGTTCAGAAAGTAGCAGTACACACGGCCCCGCGCCGCTGTGGCGCTGCACTACGGAGCCGTGCAGGCGCACGATGCGGGGGTGTGCTGGGATACTCCTGAGGGAAATAGGTAGGGTTTTGTATTCCATGGCCGTTAGATAGAGTGCCAAGCTCCAGGTGTGGTCTTGACTGATGATTCAAAACTCCTTGACTGTCTAAGTACTGGTTTAACCTTTTCGCCGCCAACGTACACAAAACGCAATGCCTCGCCGAGCGCCAAGCTATAAATGTATAACTAAATATACAGTAAACAGTAGTGATGGGTTTATCGTCATATCGATGAATAAGATTTGTACGCGTAAAGTTAAGATTTAAAGTTGATTTTACGAATATAAATAAACACTGATTAAATATTTCCAGATTTGTTTTATTTCACAGTATCCTTAATAAGAAAAAACAGTATAAATTATGAGTATCAAAGAAACTAATACATAACTCAATTAGAACTTTATGGAATGGGGTACATCTCTATTTATTTCATGATCTCATTCTTTAACTTCATATCAAGTTATTGGCACTGAGGGCACGTTGAATTCGATTCTGATCAGGGATGGGGTCTATGGTCTTTCTTTCTTCTATTTTTGTTTATTCCTGTGTTTTTTTAATAACTTCTGTCAACGTTTTTTACCGTAGGTATCTAAGTGGCAGAATTTTTAATTGTTTTTAATTTTTTTTTTAAATGGAAAGTAAGTATATATTAAATTCTATCACGCTTGTAGCCGTGTACTTATCAAAGCATTGTTTTCTATGTGTTGTTGCTGTTTTTTTCTTAACTCATGTATCGGTAGCGTTTACCCATCTGCGCGCGGGGGACCCCGAGCACAGATTGCGTTTCACTATTTATTACATACCTCAGAATTATCTTCTGGTTCAATGTTCTCCACAAAATACTCCGAGTCCGATTCCACACCTTGCAAAATTTGAGGAACTTCGTCCGAATCAAGTTCTTCACTCATTTTTCTATTTAGAAAGAAAAATGCGTGCGCGCGAATCCGATTTTGTGCTGCACTATGCCAAAGTGACCTTGACAGCCGCACGCCTATGACGTCACTGGCCAACTTCTATAGTAGTTCGTGGCACTCGGTGGCGCACAGGAGCATAGACGACCAATTGTTTTGTAGGGATGGGAAAATAACTATCGACAAGAATTTGTAACAACTTTATAATTACGTAACGGCATCTACCTGAAGGTCGAAATTCATCTACTATCATTTGTAATGAAGTAGATAACTAAGTTCATATTTTATTGACCTCAAATTGTTTTCGATATTCGTAACTTTCTGTATTTATAAATATTTCAATGGTGAAATCAACCTTTCACGGCACATCACTGGCCAACTTGATATGAAGTGATTGGCGTTCTGAGGAAAGTAACAAAATTCGGAGTTTCTGTTTTTGCCGATTTAAGGACAAACTAGGGCTTATTTTGTGTAGAAAAATAAAAAACAGGGTAGTAGACAGTGCTATCTTAAATAATAAAATGAAACAAAGCTTTTAATCACAGTAAATTTATTTTAATAAGATAGTTAAAATGAACAACTTCTATAGAAGTTGTGGCGCTGGTGGCACGAAAATCCCGAACTTCTATAGAAGTGCTTGGCGGTGAAAAGGTTAATATAAATATTTAGTGTATGAAATATTCGAATATGTTTTTTATCTATGTGAAATACTAGTCGCACTCTCACAGGAAAATTGGATGGTCACCGCCCGTTTATGCTTTAAGGTTAAAGTTCGCGAGCATATTTGTAAGAAGTTGGCAGTATTATCTTAACAGCACTAAAGTTTTCTGAAATTTCTATCTCATTGTATGTAAGTAGCAAGTATGTATGTATACTCAAAACATGTATTAAATTAGTGTTGTTTTGCTTTGTTTTATTTTCATTTAAAATTGCACCAACCACTGCTTTTCTGCATTACCTACATGTTGACTGGTAGAAAATGGCTATGGACTTAAGTCCGCCTCTGTACAAAAGACCTTGCTTGCAATAAATGCTTAGTCTCTAGTAGATAGGGACTTTGCATAGAAAGTTTACCTGGTATAGAAGAACTCCATGGCCAGTTCCCGGTAGTGCCGCTCGTCGGCCGGCAGCACGGACTTCACGGCCACCGGCGCGCGCCCCGCCCAGCCGCCGCGCGCGCTGTACACCACGCCGTACTGGCCGCGACCTGGCACATGCGACAACCAACGTCACGCAGTGTTGCCATATATACAGATTTATCTGTATAGCAGGGCTATTGGCTATCTCTTATTGCTAGTGACTAACTGGTGTCTAGTTACACACCGAACTTTAATGACAAAAAAAAGGAAGAAAAATCATTTATTGGGAACAGCTTGATACACGCACAGTAAAAAATAATAACAAAAAAAAGAAACACCAAAATGGTTTGTCTCACGGCTGCGTTAAATAGTTATTTATGATACTAGTGCAGAAAGTTGGTTTTTACAAACGAATAGGCGAATGTAGTCACGAGTTTGTAAATACCAATTTCTGCACTAGTATCATACAACGTTTTTCAACACATTTGTGAGAAAACAGTACAATTATGTAATGAAACAAACTTTTTCAAGACTATTTAAAATGGCAAATAAAATATTAAATTTCATTTCATTTACTCTTTAGTATTAAAGTGAGACAAACGTGTTGAACAAAAACGCTTTTAAGGAGGTTCGTTCAGTCAGTTTATTTATTTTAGTAATGTGAAACTCCTTGGTGGAACTCTTGTAATACTTTTTATGGTTTTTTTTTTTTTTTAAACCGTAAAGAATACGAACGGTGCTATACAACGGGGTATGGGCCGTGCTGTAAAATTGGTACTTAGGTGAGAGTACATTTTTTACCGCACGTTCCGTTGTATAGTGCGTAATTTTTAACTTTCGAATAATGTATACAAGCTCCGTAAATGCATTTTTCGAGCAAATCTGTTGAAAAGGTTCATTTAAGCGGTAATGCCAGACAGATACTAAGATGCTGCCAGGCGCTGATTTTCAAATACAAGTTTGGGGACAAGTGACAACTGAGAATTTACATTAAAATGGTATTGCACTTTAATTGGACTCTAAGTTACGGTGACTATCAGACGGGGTACTGTGCGCTTCGTCACATCTCTGCGAGTGCGCATGACGTCATCCTACATACACACTGATGATAGCCAATACAAAACTAGCTGTTTGACAGTTAATCGTAGAACACTTTGCCCACTGGTCTTCGCTATGAGCTGTCAACGGAGATACACAATATGCGGCGGGGTCGGACACGCTTAGTTCTTTTTTTTAATTTACTCTGGCTGTTTATACACTCACAAGACCGCAGCATTTTTTTCTTAATCAAGATACCACGTACGGGCATTGATTCCTTACGACCCTCGTGTAACAATCTACTATTGCAGCCGACTGCCAAACCAAATTTAGTTCTAGTTTTTAAATTTATGCCCACCGTAGAGATGGAAGCAATTACTATGAGTGTTTCCCGCCCTAAGGTGGGAAATAGCCTCTTCCGGCCGCTACTCGGATCTAACTTTCCGAGTATGAGAAATGAAAAGTATATTTGTGAGTGACTTTGTGTCTTTTTTGAGAAATAAATGTCTCTAAACCTATTTGCATACACTACAACACCCAACCATTATAACGGCGAGTATC
Source organism: Euplexia lucipara (assembly GCA_921972225.1). NCBI lineage: Eukaryota > Metazoa > Arthropoda > Insecta > Lepidoptera > Noctuidae > Euplexia > Euplexia lucipara. The sequence continues at coordinate 14,722,739 of OV179167.1, read as the reverse complement.
ATTAGTAAACGTTGAATTTATTTTTGTATACTGATTAAATACATTCATAACACGAATTCATCGTTGATTAATAATACAACACGACTTTATTACGAAGTTATGTCTCTGTGTTAGTTAAAGTAGTGTAGTGGCCGTTAAAAACTATTTTTAACTGAATGATACGAATTTCTATAAAACCAATACTTTAGCAAAGATCACATTTAATAATGATAAATGTTTACAATACAATTGTAAACATATTGTTGTATTTGTTGTTTTTTTTTTTAAATATATTTCACTTTCAAGTTTTTGTTACCTTTTTGCGCCTACCATGTTTTGTCTCTGCAGCACCTTATGGTAGACTGGTAGAAAATGCCTAAGGCATTAAGTCCGCCTTTGTACAGTTTATTTTACTAATGCACAAACTTAAAATAAATAAATAAACAAATGATAGCTTTTTATTAAAACTCTGAAAACGGAATCCTACAATTTGCGTCGCTTTTGACGTTAGTAAAAACGGTTACACGTTGCTTACCTATTTCTCGCCCCAGTTCAGGAGTTCCGTACATGAGTAGATCACACATGGACGTACTTTCTAGACACAATCGGGCGAACGTGGGCGCGTATCTGTAATCAAAATTATTATTAATTGCAACGTTGTAGCGCCATCTATCTCGCCGCAAGCGAACTAAAACTGACACATCCTAAATCGCGATGTTAAAGTTATCTAAGCGATTGAACGTAAACAAGATTCCAATAACAACCGTCGGGCAGTAGTAGCCCACCAGATACAACACCCTTTTTTATAATACGCACTTTTAGTCTGTATATGCATATTAAGACTTTGTCTGTATATGCAACTAGAATCATTATATTTTATTTAACTTGTAAGTTTAACGTTCAAAAGTGCCTTTCAAATGGCCTAATTGAAATAAATGACTTGACTTGACTTGAAGACGGTGTTAAGAACAGGATGTAAAGAGCAAATGTTGCTTTTGTCCGTCAGTGGGTGAAAAAGTAGTGGGGACATTGGCCCTGTGTCAGCGATAACCGCTGGTGACGAATGATCGATCTAATTGAGGCCGGCGCAACATGTCTTCTTTTATAATCTCTATTGGCCCACTTCTCAGTCATAATATTACCAACAATACACAATACATTGTCTCCTCCTCCCTATATCCTTTTGTCATAGGTACTCAAAACTTTCCGTTGACTTGGCATCACATGTTTCCCTTCACAGTTTTCGAAGCAAGTGGCAATTAAAACGCACATGAATCCGAAAATTGAACAGAGGTGTGCCCATCAGAACAGTCACTAACTACACGATAAGAAAAAAAAACTTTCCTTTCAACACAATCCTCATTCCTTTGCATTACATGCCCATAACATGACAACAGATGAGGTAGTAGTAAAATGACTTACTTTTTCCTTATAGCTAGTTTGATATCTTCGGTGTGATGCAGGCGTCCCGCTAGCGCAGATTCTAGGGATGTCAGCGCAGATTGGTACCTCTCATGCGCCATACTCAGTCGTTCTAGTATCTGTGAGGAATTTACGGTCAATTTGATGTCTTTTTTACCGTAAAACATGTCTTATTAAGTAGCACTCGTAAGGAATAAGGTAGCTTTTCATTAGGGAAATAATTTTTGAAATCGGATGACCTATAGCCTACCTTTGCAAATATTATCCTTTCTGTGCAAACAAGTATTCAAGTATTTAATGCAATCCATAATGAACATACAGGTGGAAAGTTAAACAGTTTCGAGTAACAATTATGGACCCTGTCGGGCACAGCAACATCAAATTTAAGATGAGTAAGAGAGAGGAAGAGCGAATTTTTAAAAAATCTTAAATACATATTTGTAAAATATCACTCAATTAAATTATTACCTAGTTATTATACAAGCCAACACAACATAAGCCTACATGTTCAGGCATAAGCCTACCTGATCAAATATATGCCTATTGCCTATCTGTGCAAATATAAGCTTACCTGTGTAGTTAAAAACCTATTTGTGCAAAATAAGTCTGCCTGCGCAGGCATAAGTCTTCTGTGCAAATGTAAGCTTACCTGTGCAAATGTAAGCCTACCTGTGCAAATGTAAGCCTACCTATGCAAATATAAGCCTACCTGTGCAAATATAAGCCTACCTTTGAAATATAAGCCTACCTGTGCAAATATAAGCCTACCTGTGTAGATATAAGCCTGGCGAGTCTATGTGGTGACAGTTGGTGTAAGGCAGTGGAGGCCACTCGTCGTCTCCACAGCGGGCTCAGCACACAACACGCTTCTTCTTCTTCCCCGCCTACTAACCGGAGCCTGTAATTAATTACCATTGTCCTAAAACTTGTGAAGGAAAACTTTGATTGTAAGTGGTGTAAGAATTATTGGCTGGGTTTTGGTTTCTTGTAGATGAGTAAGTAAATAACAACAGACTTGAAATTAATGTTTGCCATGCGCGCGATTCTGGGTTGTTATGATGTAACATGTCATAAAATATAAGGAATAGTGTAGACGACGGACACGCGTAAAAACAAAAAAAGGAGGAGATTCTCAATTCGGTTGTATTTTTTTTTTTTTTAGGGTTTGTTACCTCAGTACTACGTCATTTATGACCGATAGGGTATAGTAGCAGATTGGTCCCATTTGTATCAAAACTCATATCTGATGAGGGATCTTCGAGGAATTGAGGGAACTCCTCAAAAAATATAGGCACACGCACCGATTTTAACGTTTTTAGTAACAAATCAAGCATTTTCATTTGATACTTTCTATCATTTGGTGAAGAAAAACTGATGTAGAAGACAGGCAACGGAACTCTTCAGCGCATTACAGCAAATTATTCGCGATTGCTATAGTCAAATGTTATGCTGAGCTTTTGTATTCTCACAACATAACATTACGCCATTCTATTTTAAAAGGGACCGGCAGAGATGTATAGATTAATGTTTAGATAGAACTTCTTTAGCAATTGTTATCCAATTTCAATGATTCTTTCAAGTTTTGAAAGACTTTTTTTACACACAAAGAAACTAAAAATTACAAAATAAAAAAATTTTTAAAAAAAAAAAACAGACTTCTTAAAAAAAACTAACAGGTGAAAAATAACCCCAGTTTCGGAAGTCGGTTGTTTTTTTGTAAAAAAGTTTTATTTTTGCTTGTTTTCAAAACATAGTGAGGGCATGGGCAATACACGGACGGTGTACAAATATCAAAATATAAGTAGTCCATCAGTTAGCTAATAAAAAAAACTACACAAGTACTATTTTGCTTTTTCAAATTGGTAGAAAACTACTTATATTAAGCGCATTAAAGATAAGGAGAGGCGGCTAGTGACTGTACAGGATAGTGACGTCATGCTACATTAAGACTCGATGTATGGCCATGATTTTTTGATCACGTGAAAAGACAAAAAAAATATCGAATATTTTCGCCTCGCTGGCCGGCCGCCCGCCCAGCTCCTGGCGGCAACACGACTCCAGCGACTCCAGGCATCTGACATGGTAACTTACTTGTGCAGCAGTCTCCTCAGCGACTCCAGTAGACTCCTGAGCACCGGGAAGGTGGCGCAGGGCGACAGGTCCACCTGGCGCGCCACCGACAGCAGCTGGCGCATCGCCTCGCTGGCCGGCCGCCCGCCCAGCTCCTGGCGGCAACACGACTCCAGCGACTCCAGGCATCTGACATGGTAACTTACTTGTGCAGCAGTCTCCTCAGCGACTCCAGTAGACTCCTGAGCACCGGGAAGGTGGCGCAGGGCGACAGGTCCACCTGGCGCGCCACCGACAGCAGCTGGCGCATCGCCTCGCTGGCCGGCCGCCCGCCCAGCTCCTGGCGGCAACACGACTCCAGCGACTCCAGGCATCTGACATGGCAGGACTTTCATCATGAATACATACATACATAAACTCATACCTAATACATGATTGTTGTGATCAAATAGGGAGTCGAAACTGTCTCCCCTAAACACAGATTGCTCAGCAATCTAGCTAGGAGAGCAGTAAATCACCCAGCAACTGTTGTACCTACTACATGTTCTTAGCCCAAAAGAGATGCATTCGTGCGATGTTCAAATTAAAGTCGACCGACAGCTGTGTGCCATTATTTAAAAAAAATAAATTGTTAACTCTGCCATCTCTGTATATTTTTGAAACTGCGGTATTTGTTAGGGTAAACCAAATTTTATTTCCACGATTAGGTGACACCTTCCCCCGTAACAGACGTGATAATAATCAACTGTGTTTGCATTCGTCAAAAACTGCTTTAATGGGTAAAAGCGTTTTCTGTATGGCTCCTAAAATTTATAATAAAATAACTCAATCATATAAAACATTGCCAGTAAATCTATTTAAAAAAAAGTTTCGAGATTTATTAACAGACAAGTGTTATTATAATATATATGACTTTTTGAATGACAGTATTTGACATTTTGTATTCTTAATATAGGTATTTTATTTTATTTCTTATTTTGTAGATTAACTGACATTTATTATTTCTATTCAATTTGTGTGACTTCTACTGACTTGTTTATTTTGTACTTACTATAATTTGTTTTCTGTTTGTTGTAAATTTTATAAATTTGTACGCCTTACAGGTGAAACATGTACGAAATATTTTTTTTTTTTAAATGTAACATCCTGCATGCTTAACTAGCATGTATACACATGTTTATACAAATAAAATGATCTTTATCTTTATCTTTATCTTTTATCTTTAGTTTAAATAGGGCACAATTCGTAGAGGTGGAATATTTCGTGTGAATATCAGATACAATCACTTATCCTGATGACCATTCATGAGGAATAGCCGTCAAAAATGTCAAGGCTGGGGGTCGATATCCCTTTAGAGGTAGGGGAGGAACAGGGTGTAAAGTTCATCACCAACTATTAAAAAGGGTGACTCTTCGTCGCAGACGGGTGTTGTGTCTAGTGAGCTATTACCGCCCGATCGACGCGACGGTTGTTGTAGGGGTCTTGTATACGTTCAACTGTCGCGGATAACTTTAATACCGCGATTTAGAATGTCAGTCGTTAGTTCGCATGTGGCGAGATAGATGTCGCTACAATCCTTTCAAACTTTATTTAATTTGCTCTGAAAATTTTAATGATATTTACCTCTGTAACGTTCCGAAGTATGTGTCCTTGAGACAATCCACGAATTTCGCTAACTTCAAACTGATCTTCTGACTCAGTTTGGAGAGAACTGGAACAAGAGATAATGTTCTTATAATTATTTATCGAATTTTAAAGTTGATATAATGTGCAATGGACTCCATTGAAGTTTGGCGTCAACGGTTTTGCCCAGAAAGGCTGTGGAGTCTACAATATCCAACACCACTTTACCTGTGATGAAATTGGGTCCAAGGTTTCTAACATTAGGCACGACAAACTTTATACATTTTGTTTTTTTGGCATTGAGAACTAAGTAATTTGTGGTACTTTAGAAAGATTTCTTTTTTTTTTAATATATAATATTATATGACGATTGTAAAGTGCACTGTTACAATCGTCAAAATCTTGTCTAATAATAAAATAATAAACAAAAATGTTTATTTCGATTACAATGGGCTCACAGATACACATATTTTGAGATCACCTTTTAAGCAAGGAATTGCTTGTCTTAGGAGTCTCCGCACTTCCACTTATCATTTTATATTGCATTCAAGATGTAGAAATAAAAGGGGTGACTTATACATTAAACAATCTGCTCTGCAAAAAAAATGAGCGACATGCAGAAAAGGCCAAATCGCGGAAATATGTGTGATGTGTGTGTCACGAGTGAGTTTGTGAGAGAAGTGCGAGTGAGTACGAGTGTGAGCGTTAGTAGTGAGGTGGTGTGGTGTACGTGTTGAAATAAGCAATGCTTACACAACTTATCGCAATTTTTATTCTGTCAAGCACAAAATACAAGTGTTTTTTTTACAAATGTCCTTAGTTAGAACACAAGATAGTTCCGATCGGCGTTTCTAGTATAGGTAGGAATAGGTTTAGGATCAATTTAAGATTTGCTGTTTGCAGTTAGGCCTAAGACACGAGACGACGAGACATGTCTTGGGATCGAAAAAATTGCAATAAGTCTTCTTTCACTAACCATGCCCAAAAACAACCCAAAAGTATGCACTTTGGTTATTGAAAAGTTGATACAATAAACTCAATTTCGTCGTAGGATTTAGTTTTATGCAATTCAGTTACAACTTTTTAACAGTCCCGGAACTTCATGGAATATAATATTATGTGAGTCTTTATTCAGTAACTTGTATAGGTAAGACGATTGCCTTCGGTATTGCATTTTAGCGAAAACAGATATTACCCTGACAGTTTGTCTATGCCTATTTACTTTGAAAATAAGAGATGTGTCACCTGCAAACAGTACAACATCACAGATACCGTTCAGGTACAATGGTAAATCGTAAAGTAAAATAAAAGTGGACCGAGTATAGATCCTTGAAGCACACCTAACTGAAGTGGTGGTCCGGAAGATTTCGCACCGTTAACATCTTCACATTGGAGTCTATTATTTAAATAAGAATCTATTATATTAAGACCCTTGTTTTGGACACCGTAATTATTTAGCTAACGCAGAAGCGTATCATGTTATGCATGGTGTACGCAATCAAAAGCTTTTGAGAGGTCAAAAAAAAGTTCAATTGCGTTTTTCGAGTTCGATGCAATCAAAGGTAGTGGCGCGCACTTGTATATTAACAGCCTATTCAGTATGGCCTTAAATACACCTACATAACTAAGATTTTAATTTGACATGTGCAACTGTGGTATTGCAATGTATATAGGCAGCAGTGACGCCTTAAATTACCATCACCTATTCTCTCTTTAATTAGAAAAAAGAGAACATTTTTTTTAAAAGATAAGTGACAACAGTTTTTATTCAAATTGTTTTATTTTAAATTTCAAAGAATAAAAGAGAATGTGTCCGTATATTGTTCATCACTGCTTCTTTGAGGTTTTTATCGTTGACACTTTAATTTCAACTAAAGTAAAATAATGTAACTAAATAAAAACCTTTTTTAACTTCTGTGTATTGAAAATGGAGTTTAACTTGAATAAAAGTGGATAACTATTTGAAAACCAGCGCCAGGCAGTATCTGTCTAACAATACCACTGAAATAAGCGTTTTGGCTCAGCCGTGAGGCATGCAATTTATTTTTTCCAGTTTTTTACTTTTTTTACAGTGCGTGCAAGTTTTACCAGTTCCCAATAAATATATGATTTCCTTCTTTCTCTTTCTTATAGATAAGTTACCTGTCTGCTGCACGTCGAGCGAGGCCTGCTTGACGGAGATGTTGACGCTGTTGGTGCACGTGGTGGCGCCGCTGCTGAGCGCGTGCGAGTGCCAGCCGGCGCGCGCCGTGGACAACGAGAACATCTCTGACTCGTTCTCTACGCGGATGTTGTTGAACGGGGGGGCGTCTTCGTCCGGCGGCGGGGGGGACTACAACACGAAACATATTATGTCTCTTACAGACAATACGTTACAAAGGATTGTTTTACCCTTCAGCGTAAGTAGGACACATTTGAGTGACTTTAGAGTATCTCCATATATTAAAGCGATAAAGGATCCAGAGAAATTTCCAGAACCTAGGGTTTTCAACTGGGAAGTTTTGACAAATTATAAGTCAGATGAGGTCATTAGTACGGACACATAACCTATTACAAACGTGCCACCTTGCGACGTTCTGGCACAACTAGAACAGACCTTTCTACGAAGTCGTGAAATTGGACTCACAATGATACCACAGACAAATAAAAAAAAAACTACTTCAATTCGAATAATTTATTTATTTATTTATTTATTGATAGGAAACTCAACAGCTTTTTTCTTAACGTTAAAGATATGGTAATAACAATGTCTTATGAGGTACTGAAGCCAATTAATGAGTTTCACAGCATGCATAATATAAAACTAGAAAGTGGAGGAAAACATAAGTAGCTTAAATATTGAAGTTAAAAGTAACAGTTTGTAGTTATAAAATGTTAACCTTAACTAAAGTTAACGGAAAAATAGTACAACTAACAACTGATAAACAAAAATTACACACTATAGGTACGGATACTATTTACCTACCGGTGAGTATTTTTACAACACATTCACGAAACGACTTCTTGGACAGCTGGAATATATCCAGACTTTCAAACTTGTCTATGTATAAGCGAGGCAGTCGAGTCATAACAGCATTTTGCCCATAGTTGGAGCGGTGTGAAGGTACATTAAACAAGTGGGTGTGTCTTGTGCGAGACCTTTGCGTGCAGAATAAGTAAGTAATAACATCTGTACGATCTTACATTAGATGATTCTAATGTAAGATCGTACAGATGTTATTACTTAAACACAGGGTATCTTCATGGTATCAATGTATAATCTCTACTGCACAGTGCTTTAATTCCACAGCCGCATGGATTTGTCAAGAGAATGTCTTCCACATCTAACCTCGTGACATTTTAGGACTACTTCTTTAAAGTCAAAGTCAAACCATTTATTTCAATTAGGCCCCTATAAGGCACTTTTGAACGTCGAAACAACAAGAACGTTTTTAACGACATAGACTCGCATATTTAAGTTGCTTCCATATACATCTATTTCCAAAAAGCTTTTGACAAGGTTGACAATCAGCTGCTTTTCAATAAAAGATCATACGGCATACGTTACGCTTCTCTTCTTACGTTTTTAATAGAACTCAGTAGGTTTTGATTAACAGTTTTAGATCTTGTGCTTTAACATTACTTTTGGAGTATCCCAGGGTTTCATTATAAGACCTGTTTTATTCTTCGTATTTATTAATGACATGAATCTGGAGTATTCCAGAGTTCCATTTATGGGACATCTTTTAATAATTGTATTTTTTTATTAGCTTTTATTTCTCGGAACCCTTGAGTTCCGGACCTTTGGAAGGCGTACGAGGGGCCGCAGCCAACTCGCAGAGGCCTATTGTCGTCTTTAATGAAATGAGACCAACCGCAGATTTTCCCTGTATGCACTACACAAGTGCACCTAAGGAAAACCTACGACTGGTGTAAGACTATTGCAGACAATGAAAACAAAAGTACTGGACTATAGGTTAGGGTGTCTAAAATGGACTGGATATCTAAAACTATGAAGGACTATGGCCCCTGCCTTACCAATGTTTTATATACAGGTATTAAATGGCAGGGGGTGACTTGCACACTCAATAATGGGCCCTCTGAAACGGCCGCTAGCACATAGTGACGTAGCGACAAGAAGGCAACATAACCTGAGGTGCTTGAGGAGTGGAGAGGCATTCCACGGCTATCAGGACAATCCCGGAAGTACGGTCAAGATCCCTACCAGCACCTTACTGGAATGCTTCCTTCCTCCGAGCACGTTTGCTCTTGCGAATCTCCACTCTAGCCGGCCATCTAAGGCAAGAAATTTATTATTATTATTTCATTATTTATTCAAATTTGTTAGTAAAAATAAAGCTTAAAAACTATGTCACGCAAACGCATACAATTTTTAAAGAACGGACAGTCATACTAATCCGCTGCCACACACGCAATCTGTGCAGCAGTGACTTCGCTTTCTTCCGTAAGATCAGCGAAACCATCCGTGCGTGGTTCCGTAAGCCGCAGCAGCAACCTGAATGCATTTTTGCATTGCACTCGCAGAGCACTGACAGCCTTTAGGCAATTGTCCACAGGCTACAGGAGTAAAACGTCTGACAAAAGGATTTAAATAACAAGATCTTTACCTCTCTTGTGCAGCGGGAAAACCTGCGGGCCAGCTCTGACCGTCAACGCTCTGCGTTCCCTTTCAATGTCACTTTCATAGTTAAAAAGAGTCCGTGATTCCCAGATTTAAATTTATAGACTCTACGAACTTCAGCTTTACACAAAACCACCGTTTACGCTGGAACCTTATTCACTCTCCTGCACTCAGGGGACAAAAATCAAGAACTCGGCGTTTTTACGCTATACTGCAAGTCAAGACTGGCAGCATCTATCCACAGATTTGCAACAGTTCTTTGAGAGCACTGACAGATGGAGCCAGTAGCACTAGGTTATCTACTTTACTGATGTTATTTACACAAACTCTATCGTCATGCATTCGACAGGCCTCCTGCTGAGTCCATCTATCGGATTATTCATTAACATGTTGAAAATAAGTGGAGCAGAAATACCTCCCAGTCTCACCCTGCATCTTACAAGTTAATGGGTCCGAATGAGCCCCATCCCACTTTACGTGATTTATAGTCTGCCTATTGTACCAATATCAAAGAATAGAACATATCTCCTTTCACAGGACATCATAAGAAACCATGTCAAAAGCCCTGCTCAGGTCTAAGAAACAGGCATACAGCCTTTCTCTCCACATCCTTACTGTATGCTTAAGGCCCGAACTGGCCATCATGTAGAACTATATATTTAGCCAGGTGATTATCAATTAGCCTTTCAGGGACTTTTTTCAAAATTGTTGCCAATGATATCCGTCAGTAATTTGTTAGGGTCGGTCTAGGGTTGATGAAGAAGTGGTTATGAAGAAGAGGATGCGAATGAGGAACTATTAGAAATATGTTTTGAGGAAGAGGAAGAGGATGAGGATATGAGGAGGAGGATGCGGAAGAGGAATATAGAACCTGTGATTTGGTATTGAAATTTTAAATAAAAGAAAGATTGCGAATGGGCACTACTACTACTTCATGGCGTGACTTGAGATGACTTCTTAACCCCGGAGTCCCGCGCCCTTTCCTTGAATATGTTTGGTCACATATTTTACATCTAACAGTATCAGCATCCACTTCACTAAAATACGTCCATGTAGCACTACATTTTGGCTTCATCTCATAAACTTTTTAACTTAGCTATAAACCTAATTACGACTTACGTAGTTCTAGTTACGTACGACCACTCAAAAACAAAACATATTTAAGACTGGCTAAGTGGCTACAGTGGGATAGGTACGTACACTACAGTACTACACACACACAATATCGTGCCGTGTTATTTTCTAAAACACGTTCAAGCCTGATCGTGAAAGTACCATACCTAATGCAGCGAGCAAAAGACGGAGATTACTTTTATTTACATTGAATACGTCAACAACACTTCCTCATAAATTCCTTTTAATTAATGAGGATGTGGAAGAGGAAGAGGAATATTTTATGCCTGATTTTGAGGATGTGGAAGAGGATGAGGAATCGCTAAAAAATGAGGAACTTCCGCATTATGAGGATGAGGAAGAGGAGTCCTCATCAACCCTAGTTATGTCACCCGTTTTGTTTTTTATCACTGTCAGTACAAATATTTCAGTTACTTTTATTTATCAATGACATGATTACATGTTTGAAAAATTAAAAAATACTTCTTTACGCAGACGATCTCAAAACATGAACCTCTTTATTTTTGAAGTCGGTTAATTAGTTCACTAACCTTAACCTTTCCATAAGAATCCGCAAAGCTCTCGTCGTTGGTCCGAATAATCTCGTAATCGTCGAAGTTGTAGCTGTCGCACGACACCGCCTCCTCGCCGTCGGACGCGTCGCTCGGCAGCGTGCGCAGGCGCAGCACGTCCGGGCTGCGCGAGCGGGACGACGAGTAGAAGATGGAGTTCGACACCAGGAAGCGAGGGTCTTGGTGCCACGGGAGATCTGGAAAGATATCATAATGAATTTATGTAATGCTGAAGGGAATGTCGTACCTATTGCCTGTATGTAAAGAATAAAAAATAAGTTTGTTGTATTATGGTCATGTGATGCGAAGAATTATTGAGGATTATCTTGTGAGAAAGGTCGAGGAGTGAAGGTTTACAAAAGCAGAGAAATACCAAAGACACACCAGATGGATTGTGTGAAAGATGATAAAACTACGAAGCAGGTATGATAATATTTATCTAATACGCTGCATCAACCCAGAATAAATTTGGATAAGTGCATCACTCGATAGTGACGTATTTTCACTAAGCTCTGCTCTGTAATGAAAACTATAGGCGTAGTGCTGAGTCCTCTGCTGCCTGCGGTAGTGGGCGGTGTGAAAGTATGTGTTTAGTGACGTCAAATGCCACGAGTTTTCAGTCGGACGTCATCACTATCATCACACACATCGTCCCTTAGCTTACAACACCGGTAAAAGTCGAAAGTTTTTAGATGGAACTGCTTGTTGCGCGTCTATCCATTGGTCACAATGATATAGATTTCAGCAAATCAGAAATCGTAATTCGGAAAAGAATGTTTGTGTGGAGGAGATGTGCAAACATTCATTGTTTGCATAAATTTTAGACGTATAACAATTCTGCCAACATAAAGATTATTATCTTAACCTTAGTGATCAACCTTTTGGAGACAAACAAACATAATTATGACAGCAAGTATGAAGGTTGACATTGACATGCAAAAGGAAAAGCAAAGTTATAATTTCCTATTAAATTAAAATATACAGTTGAATTTCGACAACTGTCCTTATTATTGTCCATGTGTATAGCGGTACAGTTTAGTTACGTCACAAATCCCCCCTCCCGCGCCGCGTCCTCGCCGCAGCAGCCTCCTGAGTTAATCGCTATGCGTGTAATGCTTACCATCAACACTCCAGTCCATGTTGTTGACCTCGGCCCTCATCTCCTCCAGCACCTCCTGCATGATCTCGCAGCAGCCTCCCGAGTCAATCGCTATGCGTGTAATGCTTACCATCAACACTCCAGTCCATGTTGTTGACCTCGGCCCTCATCTCCTCCAGCACCTCCTGCATGATCTCGCAGCAGCCTCCCAAGTCAATCGCTATGCGTGTAATGCTTACCATCAACACTCCAGTCCATGTTGTTGACCTCGGCCCTCATCTCCTCCAGCACCTCCTGCATGATCTCGCAGCAGCCTCCCGAGTCAATCGCTATGCGTGTAATGCTTACCATCAACACTCCAGTCCATGTTGTTGACCTCGGCCCTCATCTCCTCCAGCACCTCCTGCATGATCTCGCAGCAGCCTCCCGAGTCAATCGCTATGCGTGTAATGCTTACCATCAACACTCCAGTCCATGTTGTTGACCTCGGCCCTCATCTCCTCCAGCACCTCCTGCATGATCTCGCAGCAGCCTCCCGAGTCAATCGCTATGCGTGTAATGCTTACCATCAACACTCCAGTCCATGTTGTTGACCTCGGCCCTCATCTCCTCCAGCACCTCCTGCATGATCTCGCAGCAGCCTCCCGAGTCAATCGCTATGCGTGTAATGCTTACCATCAACACTCCAGTCCATGTTGTTGACCTCGGCCCTCATCTCCTCCAGCACCTCCTGCATGATCTCGCAGCAGCCTCCCAAGTCAATCGCTATGCGTGTAATGCTTACCATCAACACTCCAGTCCATGTTGTTGACCTCGGCCCTCATCTCCTCCAGCACCTCCTGCATGATCTCGCAGCAGCCTCCCGAGTCAATCGCTATGCGTGTAATGCTTACCATCAACACTCCAGTCCATGTTGTTGACCTCGGCCCTCATCTCCTCCAGCACCTCCTGCATGATCTCGCAGCAGCCTCCCGAGTCAATCGCTATGCGTGTAATGCTTACCATCAACACTCCAGTCCATGTTGTTGACCTCGGCCCTCATCTCCTCCAGCACCTCCTGCATGATCTCGCAGCAGCCTCCCGAGTCAATCGCTATGCGTGTAATGCTTACCATCAACACTCCAGTCCATGTTGTTGACCTCGGCCCTCATCTCCTCCAGCACCTCCTGCATGATCTCGCAGCAGCCTCCCGAGTCAATCGCTATGCGTGTAATGCTTACCATCAACACTCCAGTCCATGTTGTTGACCTCGGCCCTCATCTCCTCCAGCACCTCCTGCATGATCTCGCAGCAGCCTCCCGAGTCAATCGCTATGCGTGTAATGCTTACCATCAACACTCCAGTCCATGTTGTTGACCTCGGCCCTCATCTCCTCCAGCACCTCCTGCATGATCTCGCAGCAGCCTCCCGAGTCAATCGCTATGCGTGTAATGCTTACCATCAACACTCCAGTCCATGTTGTTGACCTCGGCCCTCATCTCCTCCAGCACCTCCTGCATGATCTCGCAGCAGCCTCCCGAGTCAATCGCTATGCGTGTAATGCTTACCATCAACACTCCAGTCCATGTTGTTGACCTCGGCCCTCATCTCCTCCAGCACCTCCTGCATGATCTCGCAGCAGCCTCCCGAGTCAATCGCTATGCGTGTAATGCTTACCATCAACACTCCAGTCCATGTTGTTGACCTCGGCCCTCATCTCCTCCAGCACCTCCTGCATGATCTCGCAGCAGCCTCCCGAGTCAATCGCTATGCGTGTAATGCTTACCATCAACACTCCAGTCCATGTTGTTGACCTCGGCCCTCATCTCCTCCAGCACCTCCTGCATGATCTCGCAGCAGCCTCCCGAGTCAATCGCTATGCGTGTAATGCTTACCATCAACACTCCAGTCCATGTTGTTGACCTCGGCCCTCATCTCCTCCAGCACCTCCTGCATGATCTCGCAGCAGCCTCCCGAGTCAATCGCTATGCGTGTAATGCTTACCATCAACACTCCAGTCCATGTTGTTGACCTCGGCCCTCATCTCCTCCAGCACCTCCTGCATGATCTCGCAGCAGCCTCCCGAGTCAATCGCTATGCGTGTAATGCTTACCATCAACACTCCAGTCCATGTTGTTGACCTCGGCCCTCATCTCCTCCAGCACCTCCTGCATGATCTTCAGTAGCTCTCGCTTCTTGTCGCCTTCCGAGAACTTCTCGTTTATAGTCTGTGGTAAGTAAAACAGAGCATTAGTATTTAGACACGCTACATTTCTCTTCACTTGTACACCAGATTACGCTACATTACAATTATATTTAACGCTAGTAATAGCGTGAAGCATAAAGTATTAATCGACTTAAAAAACGGAGGAGGTTCTCAATTCGGGTTTTGTTTTCTTATGTGGATGACGGCATTTTAATATATGATCCGTATAAATGACAAAATATAAACTATTTTTTAAAGAATGGTTTAACATAACTATTGTTTCAAAAGTCTGTGGCTTTGGTAGTTTTGTTTCATTTATTATTTGCTACTGACTCCCGAAATTAGACTTATTTTATTTTAAGCATTAATAGTTAAGAGTAAACAATTTTATACCAATAAATAAACTAATACAGCAATATATATTACTAACACGAGGAAACCTAGATTTAAAATTACAGTGACACACAAGGATGGACAGATTTAAAAAAGGAGTATGTGCGCCAGTGGAGCAGATCAAACTAAGCTTTAACCCACCTCATATAACTGCTGTTCTTGCCTGGCGACATATTGTATCTTCTTTGGCACAACTTGTAACTCACGCGCCATGTCGAACGAAGCCAGGATAAATTGTTGAAGGAGTTTCACATGGACCTGTTAATACAAGAATATAATTAAATAGTTGTAGTTTTTTGTATTACACACCCACCCACACACATCCTCCCGCACACACTCATACACCCAAACTCACCGGCTCATACACTTTCACTCAAATTACTGTCTTTGATTATGTAATTAGTAGTAGTTTAAAGTATAGTTTGTTAAGAAGCTTTTTGTTTATTAGCCTCCTAATACAGGCATTTTTTTGCCTAAAAGGAGGCTTCAATCTCAATTATGTTTACTCTTGTTTGATTACCATTTTTTTTTTGTTAGAATATTGAAACGGCTGAACCGATTTTAATGAATTATGTCTAAGAACCATCGTAAGAAACCCTGCTTTCAAATAAAAAAAAACCGGTTTAAGAGCCACAGTGCCACAAACAGACAGACAGACAGACACACACAGAGACACACATAGCGGTCAAACTTATAACACCCCTCTTTGCGTCGGGGGTTAATAGAAGAAGAGGAACTAAAAGATACTCGATTCACACACTAACCTCACTTAACTTCGTGCAGTACTCCAGCAAGTAGCTCTGTAGACAGTCCGCAGCAAACTTCACGACGATACTCAAAAAGCTGGGTCTGGTCTTCACAGTCCTGTCGTCCTTGTTCTTCGCACAAGTTTCGCCCGTATTTTGTATGGCGGTGTTGAGAAATGGTGCGAGAGGCTTGTGGTCGACTGTACGCAGGAGTTCGCTCTCGTCGAGACGAAGGCATTGGCTTTTAGCGTGGTGTTTTGGTGGAGGTGTTGCTGGAAAAAGAATTAAAAGTAGCTTATTATTTGCTAAAATAACATTACGCGTGAAAACCCCGAAGGGTTAGTAGGCCGACATTTCTAGTTATGTTTAAGTCCACGTTATAGAGCTATATATATTAATAACTAGCTGCCCCGGCAAACTTCGTTGTGCCTTAGAGTCAATTTATTGCTCTTATCATTTTTTTTATATTAGATATACATACGTTTAATAAGACGACAACAAATAGATCCAAACCAATAATAACTACTACTACTTTTTATGTTGCGAGTCTCTACTGTGATCTTAGTTAAACATTTTGTGTTCGATAGAATTAAAATTACAACATGTATATATAACCTAACCTAACTGACCATACCTATCCTATAGCTAACCTAACTACCTAACCTAACTACCTTACTAAAATGCATTGATTTAAAAAATACTAAATTCATAATTTTAATCTGAACTATTGCCTCTATGTTACATACAATTTATACTTATAGTTTTCCCGGTCTACTTTAATTAAAGTCTTAACAGTAAAATAAGTTCTATTTGCAAAGAATTATTAAAGTTTGTCTCTGTCGTCATTGTTAATTACGTAAATTGATTTCTGAAATATAAGACTTTTTTATGCTACATAAAACCTCTAAGTTTAGTAACAAAACAAATTTCAGAACGTAGGTACGTATAAATTGAAAACCTTACCTTCTTAGGTTTAGCTTAAGACTTGTCAATGTCAAATTGTCACCTGAAGATATTAGGTACATTTCCAAATATTATATTTTATCAAAAAACGACAATACTATTTATGAACAGGGAAGTTAGTTGGGGGACTCCTGTCATGTCATCCAAGATAGCGCTGCGTTTGAAAAATGTTTGAGACAACGAATATTCTTGATATTTATTTTTTCGAGGACTTTTCATGTTTTTTATTAATTATTATGCTATTCCGGACAAAGACAAATCCAAAAAGACCAAAATAATTCAAATTGATCCAGCCGTTCTTGAGTTTTAAGTGGTGTAACTAACACGACTTTCTTTTATATATATAGATAAAGCAGAAGAGTTTGTTTGTTTGTTTGGTTGAACGCGCTAATCCCAGGAACTACCGGCTCGAAATGAAAAATTATTTTTGCGTTGGATAGTCCATTTATCGAGGAAGACTATAGGCTAAATAACATCACTCTATGACCAATAGGAGCGGAGCAGCAATAAGAAATGTTTCAAGCGGGAAAAAAGCTACCATTGCGTGCGCTGCGTAAACGGTTTAATTTACGCAAAAATCTCTTTAAATGCGAACGAAGTCGCGGGCAGAAGCTAGTTTTCGATAAATTACACCACCTCCAGCATAGCAGTCAGGGCAGGTATACTTCTAGACTAACAGAGTAACTAAATAACCACTAGAGTGACAAGAGTGTGATAGAATGGAAGTAAAATTAGCCAGTATTGAATTAGACATACCTAACTGATAGAATTATAACTGTATCAGAAGACATTAGCAGATGATAGACATTCCCGGAAGAGGAAACTATAAGTATTTTACTCTAAATAAAGGTTTACTCTAAATAAATTACTAGACTTTGACTGGAACAACCGACTTCGTAAAAAAAATACATAAAACTACTAAAAAAATTTAAAAAAAATCTGTCTATTCAAAAGACATCAAATTACTACAAAAAATTGCAAATAAAGATTTAAGAAGAAACTAGAATTATTTTACACCTTATTTTTTTTACAAATTCGGTTGTTCGAGTCCAAGTCTAGTAATTTATTTGTATACATAACATAGGTAAAAAGTATATAACTTGGTGACAATATCAAATTCTATGTGCAACACTATGTTTCCCCGTACTTAGGTATACAAATTTTAACATTAATTAGGTATTTTGACTGGCCTGTTGGTCTAGTAGTTAGTGACCCAGACTGCTATGCCGGAGGTCGTGGATTCGATTCCCACCCAGGACAAATGTTTGTGTGATGAGTACGATCATTTGTTCTGTGTCTGGGTGTAATTTATCTATAATATGTATGTATTTAGAAATATATAAGTATGTTTATCAGCTGTTTAGTACCCATAACACAAGCTCTCAAGCTTAACTTGGGACTAAATGGCGTTGTGTGAAAAGTTGTGGAATATTTATTTATTTTAATTATCTTAGCAATGTAACAATAGTAGGAAGTAAGTACAGTACGGCCTCGTTAATCCAGAGAGGCAAAAACAAGACTGTTTTCGGATTATCGAGGCGTCCGGATTATAGTAGGTATGCTATATATAGTTTCTTAGTTTCTGTTTATATTTTTCGCACTCAATTTCAAAGCCCCGGTCTCAAAGTCTACGGAGACACATAACTTCGTGGCTATCAAATTCGTTATCTTCAGCCTATTTTAAAGAAGTGTTTAAAGCTTCTACTTCCTCTGAAATACCAACTTTTTCAGAGGCAAGAACTTCAACGCTATTGTCCTCATCTTGCTCATACGAATTCGAACTCCATTGCCCGGCCGGATTACAGCGATCACCGAACAAGCGGGAGTCCGAATTACCGAGACCCTACTGTACCTACTTTTTTATACATTTTCATTTATATCATTTTTTTTTGTAAACCGTCTCCAAGTGATTGTCTCACCGTAATTAACCTACAGACCTAACAAATGTATGACACTCACACATCATCTCCCATTGGTCCATCAAGTCGTTCATGAAGGCGGTTTGCTCTTCAAACAGTCTTTTGTCCTCTCCTTTGTGTTTCGGATCTGTTGATCTCTGTGACTCTTGACTTTGTCTGGAACTATAAAATAATGACTTATAAACTGAGCGAACTTTACCTTCAAATGCAGGACATTTATTTAAAAACCCCAGCCCATAAAGAGAAACTTACCTAAATATCCACTTCAAAGCATCCACATTAATCCTCTTTTCAGGCCTTTTGTTCTCTTCTGTGATTTCTTGTGTTCGGTTCATGTCTTCGCTGTTGGAGAAGAGAACGAACAGCACTTGTGAGTTGGGGTTGATCTCCTTTATTTGATGGAGATCTAGGCAGTTCTGTGAATGTTATTGTACAGAGTTATTAATTAATTATATTTATAAGACCTCTTTTCATACACAGAAGGACCGAGCATTAACTTTAATTTTATATGACTCTTTTCCGAACCTATTTAAGGTGGAGTAAGAAAATGTTCAACCTCGTTTCGCTTGCTCAGATTCTCACGTACAGTTACAATTACATCATAGAAGCATTTCCAGCTTAATTTTTGTCAAATTTTAATATGATAAAGACCCTAATGAATTCTGTTGATCGCTTCCAATTATTTACATTGTGAAGAACAGTTATAATTAAACATGGCAACTCCATGTTAACGCAGCATGTACCTACAATCGTGTATATCATGGTATGCTTTCGTATAAGGAACATTGAATCTTATACAAGGCAGCATAAGTAACAGAATTTAAAATGGCGCCAAAAACCCTAAGAGTGCTGACTAAACTTGAGCTATATTAGCTAGCCTGTGGGTCTAGGTGTTAGTGGCACTGACCGGTCAGACCCTCAGTCGGAGAATTTATCTACCTATAATATGTATGTACAGACGCCAGCACATCAACCTACCCCAATGTGTCAAATTTCTTTGATAGGTTTTCAACTTTATTCCAAAAACTATAACGTTCATGTTCAATTGGGAAAATTTAGTTTGGGGTAGGTTGATGTGCTGGCGTCTGTACACTAAAACCTACTATAAATACAAGTTGTACAATAAAAGCTTTAACTCACCTCACCAGAAAAAACAGCAGGCTCTCTACTCTCATTCCACACTCTCTTCACCTCACTTTTATCACCATCCCCACTCTCCCCACCATCGCCACTTTGTCCCCCTCTAGCCATAGAGTACAAATTAAACGTATTCCAAAAATCTTCTTCACTTCTTGACGTCGTAATGGTCCCGGAAATATTCTCACTAAAAACATTCTTTCCAATTTTGTCTATCCCAAAAAGATATACAGGATTGAAGTTCTTCAATATACTATCTCTTTTTGAATAGAGGTCTGCGTGGAGCTTTTTCAGGGTCTGGTGGCTGGCAACTCCAGGGTCCACATCCAGATCTGGAGGCAGTATGATGCGGAGGCCATCTTTAAGGAATTGGTTGTTGATTTCAACTTCCAATATTGTCGTGAGATCAGTCTTATCTTGTCGCATTAAGTCCTGAAATAGGATAGACAAAATAATAAAACAAGAGATTCAAGTCGTAGACATTTTGTAATGTACAAACGGCGATACTGTTGATATATTCATATCTTAATACAATTTTATGTCTATGGTTATACTGGCTGGTTTTAGTTTATGATGTGTTAAAGTAAGGCTGTTTTAAAATATGTTTGGAATGTTTTGTAGTTTGTTTTAGAAAGGAGAAATATAGCAGTCGTTATTGAGTTTTGGATAAGATATGTTTTGTTAAGAATATTATGTAGTTTATAAAAGAAATTAAATAATGTTGTGAATGTTCAACAAGTTATTTATGAAGTGGTTGTTTTATTAAAAGAAAAGGATCTCAGTGAGCAAGACAGATTTACCACACAGTAAGCTAACTAATTATACAACAGACACATCACGCGTGGAAATGTGTTTTCTAGTATTAACCGATAGCACATTGTATGAGATTTCCGTACAATGCGGCAAGGCCGTGGCATGTTGGTTAGTAGTCGCAAGAGCTACTGCTGCATATAAAATCTGGGTTTGATTTCCGAGAAGGGCAGTGTTGTCAAATTTTTAGTCGGACACGTAAAAGGAGGCGTACCGATTCCTACTGAAAGACAGACTCCCGGCTTCTACTGAAAAAATCTAGCCCAGTTTACCCGACTCTTGAATCGAACCCATGACCTCATGCTCAGTAGTAACGAAACTAGCAGCTTCAGTAATGTCTTCGTCATATTCTAAGGTTCGTAATACTGTATAGTGGACTCACCTCAACAGGCAGTGTATCCCAGGGTCTCTTATTGCACTCCAGCTCCTCAACTAGCTCGAACTCCGAGTTGCCGAGGGTAAGGTGCACCTGGCGCTGATTGCTACTGCCGTACTGGATGCGGACCTGAGGGCCAAAAACATCAGCTATTACAAGTCACGCATATAATATAACAATACAATAATTTATTGAAATAATTCTACTTCCTACTTCCTATCCTACTAATATTATAAACGCGAAAGTTCGTGAGTATAGATAGATGGATGGATGGATGGATAGATATTTGTTACTCTTTCACGTAAAAACTACTGAATGGATTTTAATAAAATTTGGTGCGGAGTTAGCTGACACCCTGGAATAACACATAGGTTACTTTTTATCCCTGTATTCCCACGGGAACGGGACCTACGCGGGTAAAACCACGGGACGTCTGCTAGTTACTAATAAATTTTATCTTCGGATTGAATGTACAACATTGTTTTAATTTTTATAATTCTATGTTAATTAATATAAATAAATAAACAAATAATAACCCAGAAATTCTATTTTTTTTTTATTTAAAACCCGACGCAAAAACGACGAAGTTGTATAAGTCAACAGTTTTGATTGGGTTTTATTTTCTTTATGTAGGAATCCAACGGCGATACTTAAAATATATTACAATTTATTCATATAACGGTTTTGGTATGGCTAATAATAGGTATCCCTGTGTAACTAAATTCTATATACGAACAGACTAAAATTAAAATAACAATAGTGAAATTACTACATTTGTTTTGAGAAAAAATTGCTTTTCATTAACCTTCGTTAATAGCGGATAACTTTAACATCGCGATGCAGGATGTCAGTCGTTAGTTCCTATTTGGCGAGATAGATGTCGCTACAACATCTTTGAGAGATTTCTGATCAGGTTATACTATACTAGTAATAAGTTAGATTGTTGCTATGACTTACCCATCGACATCCCCTGGGCGGTGGGTCGGGCAGGAGCTGATGTCCTAGCAGGCAGTGTAGTAACCGGGCACGGGCAGATGGAGAAGTACCCAATAGTACCAGCGCAGTGGAGCGGAGAGACTGGGTCCCTACCTCCTGCACCGCTGTGAAGACTTCGGGTTCTGGGAAGAGAATTGTTCTACATGTTAATAAATTATGTATTTATTTAAGTAAATCAATGTATGTACAAGGAAGGACGACAGGGTTTTATTACTGATATAACAGGTACTTAACTGCTTATTGGTTTAACTTCGAGAGTCCTAGATTACTTATCAGTTTTGACTTCGAGTCACAGCCTTATAATTACAAGCCAGAGTTGCACAAGTAAGGAACTATTTCAGCTTTGTAGGCTTTCGCTTGAGTTTCGTTTTCCATGTAAATATTTTTTTTCTTTGTATATTGGAGTGTGCTAGATAACACGTGAAAATCATTTTGAAATGTAGGTAGGTAATGATTTACAAAGTTTAATAACCTTTATGCTATTTACTGAGCATTTTAATGTAAAGATCCAAGATCTTTAAACGAAGACATGGTGTTGCTGGGGAGTTTGTTTCGCGTCTCCATCTTCCCAGCAAAAACACTACTAACCCCTTAGTAGTGTTTTGTAGTGGTCGTATGTCGTCGGTGATGAAGGGCGGATGATTTAAGGGATTTTCTTATCTAATTTCAACATATATTGTTTTAATATGATTTAGATTTTACGCGGCATTAAGCTTTTCATCTGATATACTTCTTACTACTATCGTAGAAGGTCTCAAAGGACATCTCACGCCAAATCCAAGTCTTCGTCAACCGCTGTCTTTGTCGCATTCTCGGAATTTACTGGCCCGAGACCAACGTTGACCTGCTGGAGAGATGCCTCGAGAGCCTGATCGACCACCAGATCAAGCGTCGCAAGTAGAGATGGATTGGCAACACGCTCTGAAGGGACCCCGACCACATACTTAAACAAGCGTTGGACTGGAATCCCCAAGGGAAAAGGAAGCGTGGCCGTCCCCGACAAACCTGGCGTCGCACCGTTTTGGCAGAAGCGGCGAGCATCGGATTGACGTGGAGCCAGATGAAGCGTGAAGCTCAAGACCGATCGCGATGGAAGATATCTGTGGACGCCCTCTGCCCTATCTAGGGGACATAGGACATTAAGTCACTATCGTAGTAGGTATTTTTTTTCTAATGCTTATTTGACGCCATAAATAGATAGACTATACGAACATATTATGAAGCCTTATTATTAAAACAATAGCGCAATATACCTACAGTAACCAGTTTAGTTGTATAATCTATTTATACACCCATACCGGTCCGGTGACGATGGCGTCATATTAGTGCAACAACAGTCATTTTATTATACTCTATGTGAGGAACGAGGGAAGGAAAAGGGGATTTTTGGTACAAAATGGTAATTAATTGTCGTTAACGAGCCATACAAACTATAAATTTATTTACATAGTCAACAGTTCAACACATCACATTTGTGCTTCCTGAAATAAAAATTAAAGGAAATTTTCCTGGTTGATGTTATCGGGACACAGTTTTTAGATTAATTTGCGCGTGAACACTTAGGGAAAAAACATCTTTTGAATATTTAGTTAAATGGAAAAAAAGCTTGCGGCTCACTCTTGCAATTCCAAATGAGTTTGAATTCTAGGAACAATAATAATATATATGCTATAAACTTCATTGATTTGGTTCTTTTGTTGCTTTGATAACCTAATCCTTGAGAAACGTTAATTAATTTCATGCAAAATCCATAACGCTACTGTACCAAAGAGCAATATATCGGCGACATCGTGCAGTGCACGCTGCGTGTCTCTGACGAGTCCGCGCAGCGTGCGCGTGCGCACAGCCACGCGGCGCGACCAAACGCTGCCGCCCGCCATCGCCGGCGCACTCTAGCCGAGTGGAAGATGGAGTGGGTTGCATGCGGTAATACCTGGAAAGAAAATAAGAAACAAAATCGTGAATAAAGTCATTAAGAGCACAATCGCATAGCTTATTAATACTGTTTTAGAGTGGGTCATGTTATGAAAAAGATTACACAGCACAGTAAGTAGACTTACTGCCTCATCATCATCTGCCTAGGAATTTCCCAGCTATGTTAGGGTCAGTTTAAGTAGTAATTAAGTAGTGCACCTTCAAAACCCAGTCACAGCGATACAAGAGGTATTGCTGGGGTAAGACTTGATATCAAATTCCCTTTACCCTCGACGACCATAAATGGTCTATATTGACAGCTGGGACCAACCGCAGCATAGAAAGATCTCGGTACGCTAGGGTTGGTCAACCAAAATGTTTTATTTTAACCCAAGTATTTACTATGGAGAGGAGCTCAATCCTATCCAGCCTGACCTTTGCTGACATCTCCCAGCGATGCCCTAAGCCGAGGCCCATACTCTGCAGGGGTTGCCTTAGTGTGTAGTCGCTTAATTCTGAAATTTTATACTGGTCGGAGATCTTCATTTATTAGTCATCTGCACATGATCGCCCGGTAGAGCAGTACATCCTCCAATAGCATAATAGCGAGATGCCCCACAAAAAAAAATTGAAGAGCTTTTTTTATTGTGTTGGCTGCTAAGACGAGCCGGGGAGGGTCGCTAGTGATTTAAAATTTGATACTTATAGTCATCTTTAAAGTACAAAAAAAGGAGAATCCTCTTAAGCAAATAGGTTTGCTTGTGTTAGGATTCTCCGCAGACAAGTCGACTAAAACCATGAGTCACGTCATTATCAAACTGCGTAAGAACTGTAATTACCATAAAGTATGCCCAAACCATAAACAGCGCATAACATACATAAATTACCAAAAAAAAAAGTAGGTAAGTAGGAAACCACAAAGGATGACGACAAAAAGCCACAAAAACGCGATCCACCAGTGCGTTTAGTTCGTACTCAGTACACAAGTTCGGCGCAAGCGCAACTAAAACGTTCATTATCGCAGAATAAGTACAGAAGTACTGGTCGGCAATGAAGTGATAAGAAACTTGTACAATCAGAACCGCACATTACACTCGCAACAGTGTGTGTTTAATTATCACTTGCTTCAAAAACGGTGAAGGAAAACATCGCTAGGAGACTGAAAATGCCTGAGAGATATTTAGAAAGAAAGAAAGAAAAAGCATTTATTTGGCCCAAAAGGCACACGATAATATAAAACAACAATTTCTCGACGGCATGTGAAGCAGTCAGAGGGCCATGAGCGGCATAACAACTCTGACATGGTTAGTCACTAAACTACACGACAAAAATTATAGTGTGTGGATCCAAGCTATTACGAGTTTAAATTCCAGCATCAGTCGACATACTCACCAATATCGTCATATCTTTGAAAAATCCTGGAAAAAGATACTTTTTTTCCTTATTTTATCTGCAACCAGCAGTTGTGCTTTAATCAAATAGGTTGAAATTGCATTGCCAGTTAGAGATCCACATCCTGAAATGTATCATCTCATCATATAAATGGGTGTAGGTACAGTTAAGATTGAAGCTATTCGTTTCCTTTTCAGTCTTTAGGTGGAGTCAAAGGACTCTAGTAGTGCAACAGCAAGTTTATTATTGTGGCGTTAGTCGAAAACAGAAACAAGTTCCGAGTTGAGCTCACGATTACTGACAAATGCTTGCACTAACTGATCTGGTCCCCTCATATCTGTGTGGTTCTTTCCTCAAAAGACCATCTCAGACACTAATCTGCATAGATCTTACATGATTTGACCAAGATAATGTTTGGACTTTTAAAAAGACTTTACCCTCTGTTTCTTTCGGTGTTTCTTCTCAGAGTAGTCAGATAGTGAAAGTGATGGGGAGGGGAGGGGGAGGGGAGGAGCGGGGAGGGGAGGAGGGGGAGAGGAGGGGGAGGGGAGGGGAGGGGAGAGTGGAGGGGAGGGGGGGTGGGTGGGGAGGGGAGGGGATTATTTATTATTTTATTCTTCTTAGCGTGTCGATAACAATTCAAATTGAGTCGGCCCAAAATTTGGCGACGAGTTCGGCACTTTCAGTAGCTTCCATCAGTTCCTGTGATGTGCAAGTAACAGGACAGGCTGGACACGATATCAAGTGCCCCATAGTTTTTGGGGCAAGACCACATTTACACTCCAGGGCAGAGAGATTATTTTATTTATTTGTAGATACAATGTTGTTCGTATTTTGCAGTCTGTAAGTAATCACTGGTCGATCTATCTGACTTTTCAATATGATATCATCTGTGTCCAGAGACACGCTCATTTTTCTGTCTGTGGTTATATCTGTGGTCCTTCGTAACCTATTTTATACATTGACACATAATCACTACGGTGATGATTGATAATTATGAATCATGTTTCAGCCCAGATTTCGAAATTCACACGTGTTTAACTACGCCGTTTGATCTCGCGTATACAAGGACTAAATACTAATATAGTAGGATTTCGATGGTTTCCAAAAGCGCACATAGTGACAAAATGTAGGTACTTAATAATGCGAATTCAACATCAAATGGTTTACATAAATATATATAACAATACGCCCAAAAAACAATTTATGTACTACGTATAGTTTTAACATTCTCATGTAAGTGAATTAATGTATTCTTATGAGGTTTCAGCCTGTGTATGTATGTGAAAAGAAATCCTTTCAGCATACCTTATTAAAAACGTTAAGCAAAAGGAGTATGCAACGTATATAGTAGGTGGCGCTCTGTAGTTTCTAAAGGTTAACCTCACGCCGTTTCCGTAGTAAAACCGCATCAAAATCCGTCCATCTGTTTTGGAGCTACGATGCCATAGACAGGCAGTTATAATTATACCTACCTAACACCCATCTTTTCGCGTCGCGGATTTAAGAAAAGTCTTTCAGAACTTTACATAGGTATTGTGACAGTTGGAGTACAACGCTTGCCTGTTTTGTCTACACTACCATTAAACCCCAAGAGGACACCTGTGTCCGCGCTGTCAGTCTTTCTGTTGTGTCTCTAATTAACACGATTGAAAAGTTAAACCCCAAGAGGACACCTGTGTCCGCGCTGTCAGTCTTTCTATTGTGTCTCTAATTAACACGATTGAAAGGTTAAACCCCAAGAGGACACCTGTGTCCGCGCCGTCAGTCTTTCTATTGTGTCTCTAATTAACACGATTGAAAGGTTAAACCCCAAGAGGACACCGGTGTCCGCGCTGTCATTGTCTTTCTATTGTGTCTCTAATTAACACGATTGAAAGGTTAAACCCCAAGAGGACACCTGTGTCCGCGCTGTCAGTCTTTCTATTGTGTCTCTAATTAACACGATTGAAAGGTTAAACCCCAAGAGGACACCTGTGTCCGCGCTGTCAGTCTTTCTATTGTGTCTCTAATTAACACGATTGAAAGGTTAAACCCCAAGAGGACACCTGTGTCCGCGCCGTCAGTCTTTCTATTGTGTCTCTAATTAACACGATTGAAAGGTTAAACCCCAAGAGGACACCGGTGTCCGCGCTGTCATTGTCTTTCTATTGTGTCTCTAATTAACACGATTGAAAGGTTAAACCCCAAGAGGACACCTGTGTCCGCGCTGTCAGTCTTTCTATTGTGTCTCTAATTAACACGATTGAAAGGTTAAACCCCAAGAGGACACCTGTGTCCGCGCTGTCAGTCTTTCTATTGTGTCTCTAATTAACACGATTGAAAGGTTAAACCCCAAGAGGACACCTGTGTCCGCGCCGTCAGTCTTTCTATTGTGTCTCTAATTAACACGATTGAAAGGTTAAACCCCAAGAGGACACCGGTGTCCGCGCTGTCATTGTCTTTCTATTGTGTCTCTAATTAACAGGATTGAAAGGTTAAACCCCAAGAGGACACCTGTGTCCGCGCCGTCAGTCTTTCTATTGTGTCTCTAATTGACACGATTGAAAAGTTAAACCCCAAGAGGACACCGGTGTCCGCGCAGTCATTGTCTTTCTATTATGTCTCTAATTGACACGATTGAAAAGTTAAACCCCAAGAGGACACCGGTGTCCGCGCAGTCATTGTCTTTCTATTGTGTCTCTAATTGACACGATTGAAAAGTTAAACCCCAAGAGGACACCGGTGTCCGCGCAGTCATTGTCTTTCTATTGTGTCTCTAATTGACACGATTGAAAAGTTAAACCCCAAGAGGACACCGGTGTCCGCGCAGTCATTGTCTTTCTGTTGTGTCTCTAATTGACACGATTGAAAAGTTAAACCCCAAGAGGACACCGGTGTCCGCGCAGTCATTGTCTTTCTATTGTGTCTCTAATTGACACGATTGAAAAGTTAAACCCCAAGAGGACACCGGTGTCCGCGTAGTCATTGTCTTTCTATTGTGTCTGTAATTGACACGATTTAAAAGTTAAACCCCAAGAGGACACCGGTGTCCGCGCAGTCATTGTCTTTCTATTGTGTCTCTAATTGACACGATTGAAAAGTTAAACCCCAAGAGGACACCGGTGTCCGCGCAGTCATTGTCTTTCTATTGTGTCTCTAATTAACACGATTGAAAGGTTAAACCCCAAGAGGACACCTGTGTCCGCGCTGTCAGTCTTTCTATTGTGTCTCTAATTAACACGATTGAAAGGTTAAACCCCAAGAGGACACCGGTGTCCGCGCAGTCATTGTCTTTCTATTGTGTCTCTAATTGACACGATTAAAAGGTTAATGGTATTAAGTGTTTGGTGTTAAGGTGTTGATAATATTCACACAATTTGTTACACACTGTGTGTTTGTCAACTTTCTCTTCTCACCTCACAAAACGTGACTAGAAGACGGTACTTACCTACTGCTATTATCTAAGCGGCAAACATTAACCTCTGAAAACCTATGTGATAAGTACCATTGGCGTGTTTACACTGTTATATACTGCTGGGGTCTGCTTCCAGTCCACTAGGACGCAGCAGAATACCAGTGTTTAACATGGTACGACTGCCAGTCTAACCTCCACAACCCAGAAGGGCGGGCGTTTTGGGGGACTGTCTTATGTAATTTTTGACGTTCGAAAAGTGCTGACCCTCAGCCTAATTTGAATAAATGACGTTTGATTTGATTTTAATTGAGTAACTGGGTAACACGATATCCAGGATTACCCCCTGGTTCTTTAACTATAGTAGATATAACTGATTTCGAATTTGCATCTAGGTCATATGTAGATAGAATAGGATTTCAAAGTGAAATAGTTACACAACCCAAATTTTCTTTCTTTGGTATTGTTTGTCAGCACATGGAGCTCTTCAAGTTCCGAATTGAGCTCACGATTACTGATAAATGCTTGCACTGACTGATCTGGTCCTCTCGTATCTGTGTGGTGCTTTCCTCAAAAGGACTCGGACACTATAATCTGTATGATCTAACCAAAATAATGTATGAACTTTAGAAAAAAACTATAGTGACTTCTGAGTTTCTTTCGGTGTTTCTTCTCAAAGTAGTCAGATAAAAAAACGCCGACCTCTCCTAGCTAAAAAATGCATGTAAAAGTGTTTTTATGAACCTATTTACAGAAATAAATATCAGTTTATCATTATACTTCACTACAAAAACGTTTTGATATCTTCTAAGCCGTGGCACGTGGCCCTGGCCTTGGTGGTGTAGCATTTTGAGCGAAATTCATCCAAATTTAAGCAGAAAGCCAGTGCTTAGCTAGAAGCCCACTTAAGGGATATCAGCATAACGCTGACGATAAAACCTTTTGCTTGCAATACCTACAATTCTTTAAACTACTATATAATAAGAAACCTACTTACCTACCTAGTTGTAATACTAAAAATAAAATGCGATTGTTCTATTATTTTTTAAGTGGCGGTCCTTTTCAAAACTTCAACATTAATATTGACTGTCTAGCGGCAAGACCCCGGATACGCTTCCGAGCTTAGGCAAAGTTAGGTTAGGTTAGTAACTTAGGCCTAGTAAGCAAAAGAACAAGGCAGATTAAAGACCACGAAATTAAATTCTCACGCTAGAACTGTCAACTTCTATCATCATTTCGTTGTTATAATAGCTGAATATGGTTAAACGCATCGCTAGACATTCAACCAATGCTGTGTACCAATATGCAATGACCCGACAAAGTCAATGAACCTAAGTATTTTAACTCACAATCTTAACAAAAACAGACCTTTGACCATAGGTAAGAAACTGGTCCTTAGTCACTGGTCCTTCTAGACCCCAATAAACTGCAGCAGACAGACGATTTATTACGTGGAAACATTGCAAGGTCAACACAACTGGCGATAACCCGCAGGACAATTACCTTGAAGGGAGAACAGACGTCACTCAAACTGAAGTAAACAAATTGCATAGTAACCTTATTCTTAATCTTTGTTTATATTGAGATTTATTATTTGATGTTCTGAGAAAAAAATGTGTTATAGGCACCTAGTAAATGTTCACAAAGAGGGTTATTACAATGAAAAGGTGTATTCCCGTTTGAGCACCTATGCATTTAGCACCAAAGGTATTCCCATTTCCCATAGGTTAACGCATAGGTGCTCAATAAATAGGTGTTCAAACGGGAATACTCCAATGAAAATCTCGAAAGGGTTAGGTGTTAGTGACTGTTTTAAGGTTTACCTACACTTCACTTTCTAATAGCGATGTAAGGGGGATTTTGGGTTTGTCGCAGAAAATATCGATATAGAAAAAAGAACGAAAAAAAATTAATGCCTGATGGTCAAGAGGTCGCAAGCGGTACTGCTAAGCACGAGGTGCCGGGTTCGATCCCCGGGTCGGTATCAGACCGGTGCGTGTCTTGATTTGTGCCCGATTGAAGGCAATAGGCTCGCCCCCTATTACATGGGGCTTAGACACAACTGTCGAAATGAGGGTGGTCTACTGGTGCATCTCTGCCTAACCCTTCGGGGTGAGGCGTGGTGTATGTAAGTATGTTAATCGTATGTTACCAAAAAAATATTCAGACGGCAGTATTGGCCCAGCGGCTGAGTGATTGAATGGTGCGATGCATGCCGTGGGTTCGATTCCAGAACGAAACAAATATTTGTATTGCCTAGAGGCAGTTTTTCCGGGTCAGACTATTGTGTACCTACCTATGTATAAATATAATATACACCTCGTATCATCATCGTAGCGTGTTGTTGCGTGTATAACCTTCCTCAAGAATTGGGTCATCAAGTGCATTTAATGAATTTTTCAAATTCCATCCGCAGTGTGATCAACGCATTTAAACAAACTCTTCAGTTTTAAAATACATAATATAATATCCTTAGATAAACGATACGGGAACCTTACGGGTAGTACCTAAGAGCCCCGAAAGTCTGACAATCAGGTTAAAGAATGGGTATGGTGTTAAAGAAGACGGATGAATGAAAGGTGACTAACGAAAGGTATAAATAAGCAAAGGCAAGAAGAAACGCCATGAGGGGACGCTCTAGAAGGACATACATAGACCTTATTGGTGAGGTTCTTCAGAAAGGTCAGGTGCGTAGTATTCGCAGCCGGCCACATTGTTTGAATGTAAAAGAAGCAAAAGAAGTATGTCAGAATCGTAGCAGATTGGGCTCTGTAGTTTACCACCACCCACCCTACCCACCCTACCTGCCTACCCACTGGGAAGAAGACGTGAGTTCATGTATCTATGTATGTATCGTGTTACTCCATGTAAAACGCAGGTGCATCCGGTTAAACTGGTAACCGACCCTAACATAATTAGGAAAAGCTTAGGCAAGCTGATGAAATAGACACTTAAATAATGCAAAACCCGCGTCACAAATGTCACTTTAAAAGTATAATTATACGTCTGCAGACAAAAAATCCACAGACCTTTATAAAAACCGGTCCAGTAGTTTAGATTGCTGATATATTCTGGTAATATCCTAAGATTCATTAACATTCTCATTTTGAGACCGATCATTTCCTTCAATTGTTCCAGTAAAAAACACTATTTTAATGAAAGTGAGATTTAAAGTTAATTTTAAAGACCAAAGATTAGATTAGATTTTTTTATTCTTTATAGTTTGTGCATCATCATAATTGTTTTAACCGAAAAAAAATATTTCCAGTAGGTACTTATGCGTTTGGCGCTGTTTATCATTATAAAACTTATTAAAACTTTGCCCGACTCGGGGATCGAACCTGGGCCCTCATGATCAGCAGTAGCGCATGCGACAACTAGACCAACGAGACAGTTATTTATTTTTTCAATAGTCTCAAAATGCTCGGCTCTGTTCTTAGTTTTTATTTTAAATGTTATTTATAATAATTACGAGAAAATCATGATAAAACTAAAATTATAAACTCGCTCGCTGTAGTGTGACTCCCATGCTTCTATCGGTACCCCGTTATCTGTCTTCAACATCTTGTACTTACAAATTGATTAACGTAGAACTTAATAATTAATCATAAGGTAGGTCGTGATGCCCCAGTAGTTACGGCCTCGCCTTTCATGCATGAGGTTGTGTGTTAAAATCCGGACAAGTTACAATGTGACTTGTGTTATTTCAATTCGAATATGACTTTACGTCCTTAATAGTGGATATTATGTTATGGAAGTCCAATGGAGTTGGGCAGGATACCTAGCGCCTTTTTATAACTATTGGATAAAAACAATGGCCTATCGACCTAAACTTCTCAGAGTAGCGAAATACCGACCACATCTTATTATTAAAAAAAATGACGTGAAACAAAAAAAAACTGTTTGTATCAACCCATTTACAGAAATAAATATAATTTATCATCCATCAGTATTTTGACTGGTCTGTTGGTCTAGTACCTAGTTAGTGACCCTGACTGCTATGCCGGAGGTCGTGGGTTCGATTCCCACCCAGGACAAATGTCTGTGTGAAGAGCACGATCATTATGTCCGTAAGGATTGAGGAGCCACATCAGATTTTTAAAATCTGATCTCACCATTATTTAGCAGCAATTTAGCTTATTTTGCAGCACGAATTCTAGATTTAGCAGCAAAATATATCACGAGTTATTTTAATACAAAAGTGGCTCCTCAATCTAAACGTCTGAATTGAGGAGCCACCTGGAACTCGTTAAATAATAGATGAATATTTATGAAAATTTTGTATCATTTAGCAGCAATTTAGCATATTACCTTCTAAAAATTTCGCTTCTGTAGCGCTAAAATGAAAGAAAATACAATACTTATAATATGGCTCCTCAATCTAAACTCAAGAGGTGAATTTCTATTAGTTGTGAGCAATCAATTAATATATTCGACATAATGATCATTTAGCAGGTGTTGTGTTTGTTTTTGCAGTATAGGAATAAAATGTTACACAGAGTAAATTTTGTATATGAACGCATATTCTTTGGCTCCTCAATACTGACGTTCTAATTACATATGTTTGACTGTAGCCACCTAAGATCTCAACGGAATTTAAAGCCAGAGATACTAACATTTAGCAGAAATGCCTGCTAAATATATCTGGACAGTTCAGCAATGTATATATTTTGGATTCTGAAAAAACAATACTTTACTGTTTTCTTGTAAATTCAGTGTGTAGGGTGACCACATTTTAGGGGTACCTACAAATTGATATTTCACTTGCCTACGTAAGTAAAATATTAACTTGTAGGTATTTCATAACAGATTATATCTATCGTACCTACGATTTGGTTCTTTAGCTATCAATTTCGCTATAAGTTGTATATTATATTGCTATAATAGAATAAATGAATATTGGCAAATCATCCAGTACTAATCAGTACTTATACAAATTTTAGAATCGTAATCATCGTAACAGAACATCTCATCTTTCGGTGTAAGATAGTGACATTTGTAGTGGCCTGTGCCAGTTTCGATAATTGCAGGAATAAATTCTATAGCACCTACTTATTTATATGATTTATTCGAAAATATTACAAATTCTGGTATTTCTTTCACTCTAAACTTTTCACAACCATTCAGTTCATATGAAACTGTGTTTGATATTTACGCACAGTTTGGTTGTTACAAAACGTACAGTCGGCTTTTTCTTCAGCGATTAGAGTTGCATCTTCTAAACCTTGGATGCCAAAAACAGAAATTATGTTCAAATTCAAAGGCAAAAATGCGATCTGCCTGGATACTAAATAAATATTATTGTGGGGGTTCCTACAAGTTAATATTTTACTTACGTAGGCAAGTGAAATATCAATTTGTAGGTACCCCTTAAATGTGGTCACCCTACACACTGAATTTACAAGAAAACAGTAAAGTATTGTTTTTTCAGAATCCAAAATATATACATTGCTGAACTGTCCAGATATATTTAGCAGGCATTTCTGCTAAATGTTAGTATCTCTGGCTTTAAATTCCGTTGAGATCTTAGGTGGCTACAGTCAAACATATGTAATTAGAACGTCAGGATTGAGGAGCCAAAGAATATGCGTTCATATACAAAATTTACTCTGTTTTACTATTTTATTCCTATACTGCAAAAACAAACACAACACCTGCTAAATGATCATTATGTCGAATATATTAATTGATCGCTCACAACTAATAGAAATTCACCTCTTGAGTTTAGATTGAGGAGCCATATTAAAAGTATTGTATTTTCTTTCATTTTAGCGCTACAGAAGCGAAATTTTTAGAAGGTAATATGCTAAATTGCTGCTAAATGATACAAAATTTTCATAAATATTCATCTATTACTTAACGAGTTCCAGGTGGCTCCTCAATTCAAACGTTTAGATTGAGGAGCCACTTTTGCATTAAAATAACTCGTGATATATTTTGCTGCTAAATCTAGAATTCGTGCTGCAAAATAAGCTAAACTGCTGCTAAATAATGGTGCGATCAGATTTTGAAAATCTGATGTGGCTCCTCAATCCTTACGGACATCGATCATTTGTTCTGTGACTGGGTGTAATTTATCTATAATATGTATGTATTTAGAAATATATAACGTCGCCTTAGAGTGAAAACCTCGTAAGTGTAAAAGAAGTAACTTTTCAGGAGGAAGAAAAAACTACGCGTCTAACTGATAGATGCGAGTATTTACGAGGTTCTCATTTACTGCCAGATGGCGCTATGAGTATCAAATGAACAAATTAGTCACATCAGGAGGTGCGTTGCGAGGTTTTCTTCCTAGAAACGCAATAAAATAAATTTGAGCAAAAATGCATTCCCGAGGTTTTCACTCTAAGACGACGATAAGTATGTTTATCATCTGTTTAGTACCCATAACACAAGCTCTTAGCTTAGCTTGGGACTAGATGGCGTTGTGTGAAAAAGTCGTGGAATATTTATTATTTTATTATCATCATTTTATCCTAACTAGGGTTGTGGTAATCCCCACAGTCCTTCAATGGTGGATACAACTTGTTTGCTTCGTTCCGCCTTTAAAAAAAATAGGTTACAACCTGTTCTCAGACCTACTGAATATACAGTCAAAATTTCATAAGAATCGCTCAAGCCGTTTCCTAGGAGTTTAGGAACAAACCGAGAATTTTATAAATTAGAGATTTACATACATACTTTTAATAAGATTTAAAAAACGACGAAACACTTCGAGAAAAGGTAGGTAGTGCCCTTGCGCTTCGCTTGGCTGGTCTTGGCGGGGGCACTACCGTGCCCCCATAGGTCCAAAACAATGATAACTACTACTATATTTTATTTAGCGAGTCTCTAATGTTCTCTTTAAACCTTTTGTGTTAGATAGTGCCATTAGAATGGCAAAATATACATTATACATATGTATAACCAAACCTAACTTACCATACCTATCGTATAGCGAACCTAACTACCTAACCTAACTACCTTACTGATACCATTAATTTTGAAAAACACAAAATACATCATTTTAAACGGAACTCCCCTGCTACCTGTCAGTATGTTATATACAACACTAGATTAGGTAGTAGTAATAAAAGTAGCAGTAGTAGGAGGTAATATTTTAACTCGATTGTTATATCATCCATACATAAAGTACTACCGTGGTACTACTTTGACAGGCCTGTGGATCTTGTGGTTAATGGCCCTGACTACTATGCCGGAGAAAAATGTATGACTTGGCTGTTTCGTTACTTAGTACTTCAGAAACTAAATATTCGCATCACCTCCACGACGCGGACGCGACGGTAGCGAAACGGCGAAGCCATACATTTATACTGATAATGTAGAATTTGTGAAGTTGAGGTTGGTAGGCTAGGCTGACCTGAGGTGGCGGCGCGTCGTGTTCACGCGCGCCCCTCTTAGACGTCGCGAGGGGAGTCCAACACCTCACTCCCATCGCTGACTTGGTGAGGCCCGCGGGGCCGGCACCAGTCGGGGGTCGCGGAAGTATCTTCCGTTCCCGTGACCCCCGGCGCAGGTCTGACAGACCCCTCCGCCTCCCCGGGCGGGGGACATCCATGAGGATTTTTCACCCCTCAAAAAAAAAAAAACTGTAGGCTAGGCTGTGTAGATTCAGAAACTTGACTCTACATGAGATCTGGTATCTTTTCCACAAGGCAAACCTTACGTGGTAGTCTTGGCAACATTTTACATGAATTTTTTTGGTGGGATATTGTATAAAAATAGTCTTACAGTCGTCCGTCGTGTCTATTGCACATCGCCATCCTCCTATTTCTGTCAACCTATCTCTTTTTTTTCTAAATCCCTTTCACTGGCATCTTTGCATACATACCTACTTACAATTTTTCTCAAAATTCATCCCACACCTATTCCCAACCATGTTGGGGTCAGCTACCTGTCTAACCGGATGGAGCTGAATACCTACCAGTGTTTTACATGGTGCGACTGCCTGTCAGACCTCCACCAACCCAGTAACAAAGTCAAAGTCAAAGTCAAAGATCTTTATAGTGAGACAGTGGTTACAGAGTTGTTATAGTTATATTAATGTGCCAATGCACTGCTCTACCATATTAGGCCTACAATAGTTTTACAAGTTGTCTTAGACCTAAGTTTATGTGATATAATTATAGTTATTTACTAAGAAGTCATTTAATTTTTTCTTAAATATTTTAATATTATCAATTTCTCCTATTTGCTTAGGAAGGTTATTATTAATTCGTGAAGACATTCCGAAGAAACTCTTAGAAAGTAAAGCTGTTTTAGAGGGTATATAATTCACTATTTTGTCGGCATGTCGATGAGAGTGCAGGTTTCCAAACTTTTCCCTATTGGTTTTTACAAACAACATTGGTTTTTACAACAAGGTAACATGACACCCCTTGGTTAAACTGGTTGTCAGAATTTCAGGCTCTAATTACTCGCAACGATTGCCAAAGATCTACAAATGACAGTCGGGACCAAAGGCTGAACGTCCTATTCAAGGCTTGGAGGGGTTTATTTACAATGTAATGAATGGTCACCCATCCACAAACCGACCCGTAGCTTCGCTCAATCCGTGCGTCTGATATTATTTAGCCACAAGCCCCTTCAGCCGTAAGTCCCCCCCCTACCCTTCACCCCTTTCCTTCGTTGCCCTTCTGCCTACTCATCTTTTCTCCTCCACTATCAATTCCGAGGTATTCCTCGAAGCGCTACTATTTTGAGGCGCTCCTAATGAGGCGCTCCTAATGAGGCGCTCCTAATGAGGCGCTCCTAATGAGGCGCTCCTATTTTATTGCTCGGAGCGCACCATATATATTTTATTCGAGGAAAAAAAAACAAATATTTTTAATTGGTATCGGGAGCGGGCCTAAAAGGTGCGCTCCGAGGAATAAAATAGGAGCGCCTCATTAGGAGCGCCTCAAAATAATAGCGCTTCGAGGAATACCTCTCAATTCCATCCAAAGGTTGTCTGTAAGAGATCGCTTTTAGCGATAAGGCCACCCATTGTAACACCCTATGTACCCCTTAGAGGTATAATTAGTAAGTGTTTGTGGTGTACAATAAAGAGTATTATATTCTATTCTATTCTATTCTAAGTTACTGTATTAAATCTACATGTTTTTGCATAAGTAGTGCAGTTGACGCTCCATACATCGTGTCAAGGTGAATCGGAGTCACACACTTAAAAGATAACTATAACTAGTAAACTTATGTCTCGTCTGACCGTATTGTTGTCACCGGCCGGTTCCGCGAGGACAACACCTGTAAGACCTTGAGTTTTTTAACACAAAGGTCCAACAATAACCCAGTGACTCAGCACGCATTGTACCGACAACCGTATGAGCTCTAAATTCATTGTAGGTAAGTACAGACGCCAGCACATCAAGTTACCCCAATGTGTCAAATTTTCCCAATTGAATATGAACCTTATTCAGTTTAACATAAATTTAAAAAACGTTCAAATAAATTTGACACATTGGGGTAACTTGATGTGCTGGCGTCTGTACTATTGTTTCCCAATTGTACAGACGCCAGCACATCAAGTTACCCCAATGTGTCAACTTTTCCCAATTGAATATGAGCCTTATTCAGTTTAACATAAAGTTAAAAAACGTTCAAATAAATTTGACACATTGGGGTAACTTGATGTGCTGGCGTCTGTACTATTGTTTCCTAATTGTACAGACGCCAGCACATCAAGTTACTTTATGACAAACAAAATAAGGTTCATATTCAATTGGGAAAATTTGATACATTGGGGTAACTTGATGTGCTGGCGTCTGTACAAGCCGAAATTAATAGATTAATATTGGTCTTTTGGTCCGCTTTGGTAAGTAACGGCGTGTTTACTTACTCTCGGCTCGGCAGCGAAGGGTGAAAATCCAAAAGGGCAATCATTCAAAAATAATTATATAAAAAATTTAAATTTTTTGACAGAATTTTGTTACTTATATAGGTAAGTATAATGGCCATGTTAATTTTACCTTACACAAAACTCAGTTTGCAATTATTTTTGTACAACTAAAATATGTATGGACTTGTACAATGGTAAAAGCCTATAGTTCAGTTTCAGCTTAGTAAGGTCGCTGGACTCAAACGCACCTGACCTTTCTGAAGGAAATCACCGTCCTTTCCTATTAGGCGAATTTACATGTGCCTAATAATGTCTATGTGACACTTCCTGAATAGTACATAAACTGCATCATAGGGCACCGGGAAAACCCCACGATACTTTGACTGTAGCAAGATTGCACAACATCCAATGCTGTGAGTCATACCAAAATATTTATACATTGCTGCATCATTAACTATCGAGTCATTAGTTCAAGTAGGTACTATCTAATTGTTGAACTATGTTAATTAGGAAGAATTACTTCCACCATGACGTAACGGCGCAACGCAGCCCAATGGTTAAAAAGCCTTGCCTGTCATGAGAGCTTGTGAGTACCTACCTTTGTACAGTGTAGACGCCAGCTCATCAAGTTACCCCGTGTCAAATTTTCCCAATTGAATATGAACTTTATTCAGTTTAATGCTTGGAAACATGCTGGTCCTGCTCCATAGGACAATCATTGGAGTCTTGACAAAATCAACCGGGTTGCTAATATAATAATGTACCTCTGTATTGTTTTCTATTATTTTTTATTTCTGCACTTGTTTTTAAATTAATGTAATTACATTTGTAAATATGTGAGCACAATGTATCTAGCTGTACCACATGTAATTATCAACTCCATTGCTTTTTTTTTTGTTTGCTTAATTCTATCTTAGTATAGTACTTTTATTCTAGGTGCATCGTCCTCACATACAAATCTTATTGATGTATACAAAGTATTGTAAAATCGATTTTAAAAGAGTAAGTATGGAGTTTCTTGCCCATTCTTCTCCATACAAATCTACTTTTTGGAAGGGGCAACTAGAATCATTTTTTAAAGTTAATTTTTGTTCGACGTTCAAAAGTGCCTTATAGGGGCCTAATTGAAATAAATGGTTTGACTTTGACTTTGACTTTAACTTAAACTTTATAGTTTAAAAACGATCAAAGAAATTTGCCATTGGGGTAAATTAACGTACTGGCGTCGTGACCGTCAGAATGGCTGGACCAAGTGAGATATGTCCTTAAGACCATGTGCACTATTTAATACCTATTTGCTACTATTTACTACCTAAAGTGAAATATTTGGTACCTTTGCACAAATAAATATATCAATGAAATAAAGTGGTCAGCCATCCTGACATCAGGTTGGCTGGCCACTTCCAAGTTCTCATAGTTTTAGAGTTGTATTAACCGCGTTATTAATGTTATATATTATGCTACTTATTTGCTACCTTAACATATATTTTTTACACAACTTTATAAAGCTCCTATATAAAATAAAAAAGTTATTATAATTACAGACATTAAAACGAATGCACTTAAATTAATAACGCCAAATCTTAATTTCGTAACATTGCTAATAATGGTTTTTCAGGCACTCTCTAAACTTAACTTTAAAGCTTTCGTAACTTTTGATAGGAGCTTCTTAAAGTTGTGTAAAAAATATATGTTAAGGTAGCAAATAGGTAGTAAATATTAACATTACAAAGCGGTTAATACAACTCTAAAATTATGAGAACTTGGAAGTGGCCAGCCAACCTGACGTCAGGATGGCTGGCCACTTTATTTCATTGATAAATTTCTTTGTGCAAAGGTAGGTACTTACCAAATATTTCACTTTAGGTAGTAAATAGTAGCAAATAGGTATTATATAGTGCACATGGTCTTAAGGACATATCTCACTTGGTCCAGTCATTCTGACGGTCACCTGGCGTCTGTACAACTCCTGCAGGGCTATTGCGTATCTCCCCGTTGACAGTTCACAGCGATGCTTACTGGGCAAAGTGTTCAACAATTAACTGTCAAACAGCTAGTTTCGTATTGACCATCATCAGCGCACTTGCAAAGATGTGACGAAGCGCGCAGTGCCCCCGTCTGATAGTCACCGTAATTACTTAAGTACTTACCATGTTTTGGTAAATTCTCATTTGTCATCAAAGCTCGGTGTGCATTTAGTCGCCAGTCAGTCAATGGCAATGAAAATTCATTTATTTATTTATAGTTAATTAAAACAGTTATACACCAATTACAATAATTAACCTAGTATTAGGTACAGACGCCAGCACATCAAGTTACCCCAATGTGTCAAATTTCTTTG
This sequence comes from Euplexia lucipara, assembly GCA_921972225.1. Lineage (NCBI taxonomy): Eukaryota > Metazoa > Arthropoda > Insecta > Lepidoptera > Noctuidae > Euplexia > Euplexia lucipara. Next base: position 14,681,839 of record OV179167.1, on the reverse strand, counting down.
ATCGTTTTTCAACTTTATGTCAAACAGAATAAGGTTCATATTCAATTGGGAAAATTTGACACATTGGGGTAACTTGATGTGCTGGCGTCTGTACTTATAATATCTTCTACATACTTAATAAATAACAGTGGAAATTCTCTCATACTTTCTCTCGCAAAACTTCAGACACACTCGCATTATCTCTCTCCATTCATCGGCAAACAGATCACAATCAGGATTAACTGCCAGGAGGGCATTGAGGGCTTCCAGAGTCCGACACACCGGCGACTCTGCTCTAGCGACCGTAGGAAAATATATCCAATAGCTTGCAGAACTTGAACTTAAGAAGCTCAACAACTTGAAGAATTCTCTACCATTATTTATTACCTAATCCTCACTCAAATGAGACCAGTTATAGCCTAATTGAGTTACCGATGGACTGCCCAGTCAAAGGTCTTGAGTTTGAACCCAAGGCACACCCCTCTGTCTTCTCAGATTCATATGCGTATTGTATGATTATCACTTATCTACTTCAAAACCAGTGAAGGAAACCATCTTGAGGAAACTGGCATACCTGAGAGATATTTCTTGATGGCATGTGATGCCAAGTCAGGTTTTTTTTTACGACTTTCCCACAACGCCATCTAGTCCCAAGCTAAGCAGAGCTTGTGTTATGAGTACTAAACAGCTGATAAACATACTTTTAAAAACATATTATAGATAAATTACACCCAGACACAGAACAAATGATCGTGCTTATCACATAAACATTTGTCCTGGGTGGGAATCGAACCCACGACCTCCGGCATAGCAGTCAGGGCCACTAACTACTAGACCAACAGGCCAGACAATGGCACAAACTCTGGCACCATGTTAGTTACTACCCACACCTAAAGAAGAAGACTTAAGTTGAGCAAGTTAAAATAGTTAGAATATAAGCTTACGGTACTTAAACAATTAATTATTTAATAACAGCTGTACATAATAAATACATAAGGTGCAAGGTCTTGGTGTCAGTGTTAAGTAATGTTTACACAACTGTTAGGAACAGAGTAGGTATCGAAAATTTGCTTCATAATTAAACTAACAGTAAGTAATTCGAGAAAACTGGCTAATTAGGCAGTCAATTGTTTTATTGTTTGAGAATTACAGAATTTTGTGTTAAGGTCTTACAAAGCTAATAGTGGCAGTTATGACTTGCGAAACTTAAAGGTTAAGCATTAAATAGATTATTTTACAGTGTTATTAATTAACAGCCATTTTTAGGGTTCCGTAGTCTGTCTGTCCGTCCGTCCGTCCGTACGTCCTCGCTTAATCTCTGTGACCGTAAGCACTAGTTTTTCCGTGCATTCATGACCTACCAGGAGCGTTGCAGGAGCACGGAGCGCGAACATAATGGATACTCATAAGTGGGAACACATATTGTGACGGAGGGGAAACTACGGAACCCTACACTGAGCATGGCCCGACACGCTCTTGGCCGGTTTTTATCATTGTATCTTGCAGAACATTGGAGAGGCAAGTTTGGAAATCGACTAATTGTAAAAAACAAAATAGTATATAATATACCTTGCACGGTGTAAAATGGTGTTGCACATAGAATTTGATATTGTCACCAAGTTATATATACTTTTTACCTATGTTATACAAATAAATGACTTCGAGTTTACATGTAGCAAAATGATTTGGTATGCATTTATTTATGATTTTATTGTGACTTAAAACCTTTCAATTGAGTCAATTAGAGACACAACAGAAAGACAATGACAGGCGGACACTGGAGTCCTATCGGGGTTTAACAAATGAATACTTGATAGAATAGTTTATTGTCTATAGATTAAGTGCTTATTAAGTGTTTCAGCATCTTAAAGGCTTGTTTCCAGTTTTCTACATGTAAGCAGGCACGCCCTTTTTACTTGAAGGCTTATACTTATTCAGTTAGTTATATTATATTATTTTGCATGAGTTTAGTTGTCAATGTCGGTACTTACTATTCTTATTAATACTGTCGTGTATATTAGTGTGTGCTAGCTATCGTGTAGCAAATTATTTAATTTTAATGATTAAGTCTATTAATTACTAATGTTGTTTAAACTGTTCTTCTAACATATCAGACAGACGTGTTGCTGGGGAGTTTGTTCCGCCACTTCTTCTTCCCAGCAAAAACACTAAGAAGTGGCGAAGGTTTTGGGGGACTTCTTATGTAATTTTTGACATTCAAATCGTAACCTATTATTCAGCACTTTGAGGTCAAACACAAATGCGTACATGCAATCTACAATACTAAAAAAAACTAAGTTTTTGCAAAACCTCATAAACTATAGCATTAGAATTGAATATATTACCGTAAAGAAAATATCAGAAAAAAGAAAATAACTAAAGTGTGACAAACTGATAATATAATACAAAAATGTCTTAAAAGAAATGTCATTTGTAACTTTTACTTTTGTTAAATTTCTCAGAACTTTACATGCAAACATCAGTCTTATTCACAAGAAACATTGGGGATATTATTCTGTGCACTGTGTTTAAAATAACTGCCTCAAAAACCAGTTTACCTGCTTTATTTATACACAAGACGCACATTACCGTCAACAAGAACATTATCAACCGGCTGGTAATTAACAACGTAATCATTTTTTCGGAAAAATTGGAGGTAAACAAAAAAATTCGCAGACTTCCCGCCACGGAGAATATTCAGCGGATTTCGGAGCATTGCAAATTTTACAACCGTAGTTTCGATCGTAAATATAATTGAGGATGTTACGGGCCGTTGTTACAACATAAATACACTTACCACGGTAGTGAATGTGTTCAGAAAACTTTATAATCCAATTACAAACAGTTGTTGGCACATAACTTGATTGTCTCGTGTTCAGAACGCCACAAATTAGTAACTGTTATCACTCCAGTCAGATGTTTCACCACTGTTATAGTGTTATAGCACTCATTATGTTTTGAAACGAAATTAGCACAAGGAAAGGAAATCCAAACAACAAAAAAAAAAGCAAATAGCCTCCTCTACTCGACGTAGAATGACATTGACGGGTCTGTTCTGTGTTGCCTTACTCAGCATAAAAAAGTAAAGTAATCGTTGCTTTCCAATTTTGTAAGTTTTTTTAAATGATTAAAAATCATAAAAATATTTATATAATAAGAGCAGCTTACGGCACTTTTTAACGTCAAACTTAAGTTAAATTGAATATGTGTAAAATACTTTCATTCATATGCCTTTTCCTGTTTTGCACACACACACTTTTTATCATTGTGACCACCTATGTACCATGTTTCTGGCAAATAAATATTCTATTCTATTCTATTCACAATAGGACAGTACAGCACATAATAGGTAAAAGTAGGCAACGCTAGGTAGCGTAGGTATCGCAAATAAATTATGTGACGTCTTTCTGTATCTTTGTTATTAAGATGTAGTGACAAACAGATAATTGATTTTATTTACCTATTTTACCTTTGAATCATGGACATGTGTTTAGTCTTGCAACATTATATTTGTCAAACTGCGTTTTATTATTGCATTTAGAGGCTAGCAATCGTGGATATTTAATTAATTAACAACACTATAAAATTTACAATTAATATTTTAGTTTAAAACTAAAATCGCTACTTATTTTTAATATTGTTAGTTTTTTACGGCATTCGTTTTTTACGTTATATTATAACCTCAATCGCTACGCAAAAAACTGAGGGCGTTAAGTGTTATATCTAATCTTGACAATTTTATCGTTGTATTTTGCATCTGATCTTACCTAAAGAAAAGCAGCTGATCCCTGATACCCAAGGCGCCACCTGTACTTAACAAACCGAAACTAAAGTGAACTTAGATAAGAACCATTAAGAATATTCATCCGCTAGGTGTCAACTGGTGACCTAGTTCCCTCGCCTAGTAAAAATAGCGGTCGACAATAGCTCAAACACTATTTATAGTGCGTATCTAAAAAAAATCTCAAATCACACACTGATAACTCGGTTGTTTTTTTTTTAAACATCACTCGAATACCGTCCGTGTGTCAGTGACGTCGTGGTCCGTAGCGCGCAACTCACAAAACCTACCTATCCAACATAAGTGCCACTGTAATCGATAAAACCTCGCGTTACAGACAATCAGTTGTTTTTTCGTGAATACCAGTGCCCTTTAGTTGCCGCTAGAGATTTTAGTTTAGTAAACAAGGGAACATGTTATATTAGTGTTTTAAAGTGTTAGATACAATGGAAAGTGTTAAAAGGTACATAAGGAGTGAGTCTGCGAGTTGCGCTCATATGGTTGAAGAAAGCACGGCGAATAACAGGAAGACGGCAGACCCTCACGAGAAGCTGAAGGCTCTGCTGAACTCTCCCGATGATGACACGGATGACACACTGCCTCCTTCGGACGCCCCTAAATTCGGGACAGTCATACACAATAGAATCTTTGTGGGAGGGTTCTCTTTGACCACGACTGATGAGGACCTGTGGAAGTTCTTCTCAGGGTTCGCAACTGTCACGGCAGCCCGGGTGATCTACGACCGAGCTGGTGTCTCCAAGTGTTATGGTTTCGTCACATTCGCGAGCCCCAGAGTCGCGAGGCTGATCGTCAAACAGGTTCGTCTCTTACTCTTTAATGAAAAACTTTTTAGCAACAATGTTGGGTGTATTCGAACGTTTAATTAAAAACCTGGGAGTTTTAATTCATGGTGTTTGTAGAATGTAATTTTTTTGGGTGGAAAATGGGACGAAAATTGTTTGGTCCATTGTTTCGTGTACCTACCTAATTGGACGGTGGACAATAATGATCAGAATTTGTAGGACAGTTCGATATTTTGTTATCTGTTCTGTCTTAATCAGCTCTGAACTAAAACAGGTACCAAGTACCTATATAATATGTAGGTAGTAAACGGGAATATTTTCGGCTGGGCAATGTTCTTTGTTTAGCCTTGTGATACGGAAAATTTCGCCCGATTTTCCGAGGCGTTTTCTTTCCAAACATGAACAAGACATCTTGTTGTATTGTCCGATACGGTCTTTTGAATATGGGACCCTTACCAGATCTTATCGTGTTTTATTTTCGACGTATTTTTTGGGATGGTCTACTAACTTTATACGGAAAAAAATCAGGTGCTGCACTTTATATCAATTCGGCATTGAACTTCATTGCAAGTATTGCAACATTATCATATTGTACCTATGCGATAATATATTGTAATAGCTTTAGGAATCTGTTATCGTTATAGACTTAGACTATATACCTCTAGACGTAGCCCAATTTACAGTGTCAAGTGTGGAAGTGAGACGCAATAATACAAAGTTCGTAGGAAAATTGAGACAAAGCATCGTATCTTCTGTCCCTTACGGCGTGCCGGATTTTTGCATGGCTAACTTTTGAATGTTAGCCAAACAAAGTGCTGTCACTGTCACGTATATTATTATGCTCGATTTAATTTAAGTTTTCGGATGGTTTTTGCAATTTTTGTAATAGTTTAAGTCATTAAATGAGAAATAGACTCCATTAGATAAGTGTTTAGTGTATGGTGAATGCGCTACGATGGGAGGATGCAGTATAATAGGCTGTAAAAGCCGCTCAGAAAAGGCCAATAACAAAATCTCTTTTCATTCGTAAGTATTCAATACTGTTTGTGTTATTGTATGATTATTGAATTTATACATTTGTGCGCTTTTATTGTCATGGCTTTCAGACCAAAATATGGAAGATTTCTTAAAATAAACTTGATTTCATAAATCACATAACCTAGGAATACTTACTTACAGTGTTGCTACACGTTTCAAATCTTTTCCCTTAACTGTCAGGCCTAATGTTCAAAAGGTAGGCATAATAATCAAATAAATCTATGGTGGCTAAACACACAAATTTGTGGGCGAACCCTTATTTTTAAGTTTAAGTGAACATGTGTATTATGTGGTGTGTATATGTAGTGTGATATTTGGAAGTAAGAATTCATTTTATAAATAAATGTTAAGTATAAACAAAAAATTAGATATTTTCAAAATAAGTTGGTTTTGTCTAAAGGACAATAGTTATTATACAGCAATGTCAATGTCACACTGGATGTCAGCCATACCTCAATATATTTTAATGATAAATAACACGCGAAAAAATAATGTAGTGTTCTTCTAAAGAGTTACTTCTATGTACACACATCAAGCTTCACCTGGTAGTAGTGTATTTTATTTGTGAGAATCAAGGTAAGATTGAAAGTAGGTATTTTACGTGAAATTATATTTTCTCACACATGGATACTTCTACACTCTTATTACCACGTTGAATACGTAAATTATAATTTACAATAGTGCTAAAATTGGAACCCGCAGTTAAGTAGAATTTTGGTCGTATTTTGGGACTTTTTTAAGGAATAGCAACACTGAACTTTTATATTGCTGTCGCATGTGCGGCCACGCGGTAGCTCGATCTAGAGGTATATTATCTAAGGTTATAGAGACAACACGACGTTTGAATGACAGATTACTAACCAAGAAATGGAGCACAATGGCTCAAGGAGGCCTTTTATCTGATACTGTAAAAAGACTATGATTATTTTAGCACTACGCTTGGTAACATTTTATTAGTGCACGTGCACGCGTATTTAGTGATAAGAAATTATCGCATGTTACTATGGATTTTCGCCATGTGGTTGTCGATCCTGAACACTCCCAGCACGCTTAGCGTGGCCAAATCGGATTTGTCTATTAGAAGAATCGACAATGTCATCGTTTTGAGCACGACAAAGACAAGAATGAAAAGAAGAAAAATGTGTAGATTTGAGGTACTCCTCGAAGCGCTACTATTTTGAGGCGCTCCTAATGAGGCGCTCCTATTTTATTCCTCGGAGCGCACCTTTTAGGAGCGCTCCCGATAGCAATTAAAAATATTTGTTTTTTTTTTTTCCTACAAAAAAATATAGTACCTACCTAGTATAGTAAATAATAGGAGCGCCTCATTAGGAGCGCCTCAAAATAGTAGCGCTTCGAGGAATACCTCGTAGATTTTACAGTCGTCAATAGCCTATATCCTACCTACCTAAATAATATCGAGAATTATTTCTTGAACTCTAATCGGCAGAAATGTTTCTAGGTAAGTACCATCTAGGAAATGATACCTATTATAAGTTAAAAGGTGTAGATAGGTTATAAGCGCTCCGCAAGCGACACGCTAAAATGTGGCTAACTAGCTACACTGGACCTCAAAGTCACGTCGCGCCTTCAACAGACGCGTTGTGTCGTAGGTATTTGAAAATCGAATGTTGTTAAGGTTACCCTTAGACCAATTTTATTGGTCAGACCAATTTTATTGGTCTAAGAGATAACCATACGGTGAGCATTCTATGCTACGCGTGCAATAGGTAGGTACCTAGTACCTACCCATCTCAGCTGACGCGTTGAAGTAGAATTTTCAACAAAGTGTTCTTTTGACATTTTGCGCTTTTTATATTCTGCTCTTTTGCCAATTTGCAACCAATTTGTCATTTGGCTCTATTGACCCTATGCTCCTAGCTCCTATACGATTTTTCTCTTTTATGAAACAAGAACGAGACAAACATTTATACGAGGTGTCAATTTTAGTTGGTGCATTAAAGCTGCCATCTGCCATACAAATAATACGTACTTTGACATTTTAAACGCTCTGACCACATTGTCGAGGGAATGTCAAAGTTGTTAAAAGGGAAAAGTACGCAAACAAAGTGCTAGTTTGTCATAACGATGAAATACTACCAAATAAATTACATCAACGCGACTCTGAAACAAACCTCCAAGCAGGTTAAAAAATATAGGGGTATTTTTTACCCCGGAAAATGCAACGGATATAAAAAATATGCTCTGTTTTTGTTTCAAAGGGAACCCGTATGACTAGTGACAGATTTGCTATCGTACTATATTGTCTGGGCTTGATTAATCTAGACGATCCCGTGATCACAAGCGGTATTGAGCCCCTAAGTCTAAGGAGAGACTTTGTCTCCTTATGTGTGTTCTACCGGTTGTATAATGGGTTGTGTTCCGAGGAATTGTTTGATATGTTGCCCTCGGCCACTTTCTATCATCGCACCGCTCGCCATCGACAGGGAGTTCATGCTCACACACTGGAGCCGAAATGGTCCCGTACAGTGCGGTTTCAGAGGAATTTCCTCCCGCGTACACTTGGATTGTGGAATGAGCTCCCTGCCGAGGTTTTCTCAGAGGGCTACAGTATGGGGTTCTTCAAAAGGCGAGTAAATAGGTTTTTAAAGGGTCGGCAACGCGCGTGTGGCGCCCCTGGTGTCGCAAGTGTCCATAGGCTACGGTAACCGCTTACCATCAGGCGGGCCGTAAGCTTGTTTGCCACCGTCGTGGTATAAAAAAAAATTTAGGATATATAAAACTACTAACGTGGCTTTGCCAGTTTAGTGCCCGTTCCCGTGGGAATTAGTAATAATTAAAGTAGCCTATGTCACGCGGGGATAGTGTAGCTGCCGAACGGCAGTTCTTTTAAAATCGGTCCAGTAGTTTTTAAGTTTATTCGTATACGTAAATGTTTCCACAACTGAAAACAACAACTAACAAGTGTAGATAAAAAAAATAAACCAGCATGTAACAGTCCCACAGCTGGGAAAAGGCAGCTCTTCTCATACAGAAAACATTGATTACCACGCTTGCTCAAGGCAGATCTATAAGTCCAGCAGGGCCATAATTGGCTATCTTTTCATTGCCAGAGCAAATGGCTTCCAGTTGCACACCGAACTTTATAACGATATGTAACAAAAAATTGGTAAGCAATGTTTTGTAACGTTACTTGCAGTCAGGATTAGCTGCTCTTCTTCTTCGGGATGAAATCATGACTTGAATCAAATGATTAGTTTATTACTATTAGGCAAGTAAACGTTTTTTATTTCATCTCATGCACAATCATTGTTCTCTTTCTTATTGCAATTTATGTGGATTTCAACTTACGGTGACTATCAGACGGGCTACGCTGCCTGCGCCTCGTTACATCTCTGCGAGGGCTCATGAGCTCATCCAAGATTCTGACTAATGATAGCCAATACAAAAGTAGCTGTTTGACAGTTAATCATTGAAAACTTTGCCATGACTAAGAACTGCCAACGAAGATACGCAATATTATATATAGCCCTGCAGGTTTCCTCAAGATGTTTTCCTTGTCGATGCCAATGATGTCTAAGATAAACTTGGAAAGTAGGTTCCTACATAATAATATGAATTAAAGAACTCACATTGATTGGTACTTGGTATTTACCCGGATTTAACCCATAACCTCGTGCATGAGAGGTAGACGCCTTAACCATCACGACACTGAATGACGAAATCATCCGGGCCAAAAACAAAAACGGATCAATATGACCTAACACCCAGGTTTTTCTAGGTTAGTCACGGACTCACCCACGGCCAATATTTGCATAAAACGTAGGAACGTTTCTAGCATATCTTGATATAGATCAATCAAAACAGTTTTGGATCTGACGTGTAGATAAGTCGAACGCCTTTTGTGTGCGCGCAGCGAGAATACACATGTTTTTGTGAGGTTTTTAAGTAGGAGGTGTTTGAATGTGCGATATACAATCTTAGGACATTAAAATAATTCTTTGAGCTAAGACGAACTTCTATAGAATAGGAAAATAGTCGTTTCAAAGGAATTAGACAATAGCAGCCAGACGGGTCAACGGAAAGTTAAACTACGCTTGTCGAGGTCAGTCCTTAGACGTGGAGCTCATCAAGTTCCGAGTTGAGCTCACGAAAACTGACGAATGCTTGCACTGATTGATCTGGTCCCCTCAAATCTTTGTGGTGCTTCCTCAAAAGTCCATTATTTCAGACACTATTATAATCTGCATGGTCCTTACATAATCTGACTAAGATAATGTCTGAACTTCAAAAATTTAAATATCATTGATCAGATGGGTGACAATCACATATAGGTATTATAGAGACTCCTACGTGCCTCTTGAGGCTGTTAAAGATCTTTGACATTCGTTATGGCAGTCGTACAATCTGACGGCCAGACTTATTAAAGGGTCAGTAACTGGGCTGTGAAGGTTATATAGGCAATCACTCCCATTTAAAGTACCTACCATGAGTTAAGGCAATTTTTTTTCTGTAATAGGTTCATAACAGCACTTCTACATGTATTTTTTTAGATAAATTATATTTATTTCTGTAAATGGGTTTATACCAAAAATAAGAAGATTAGGTCGGCAGGTCGGCGTTTCACTATCTGACTACTCTGAGAAGAAACACCGAAAGAAACTCGGAGGTCATAGTCTCTTTTAAAGTCAGTCAGATCATGTAAGAACCATGCAGATTAGTGTCTGAAATGGTCTTTTGAGGAGAGAACCACACAGATCTGGTGATCAGTCATTTTTCAGTAATCGTGAGCTCAACTCGGAACCTGAGGAGCTCCGTTAATAATATTACCGATTAAGCAGATCTCAATGACAGTCAAGTTGCTGCGAACGTTTCCATGTAGCAAGTCAGTTGCTACCTAACTTATGTAATTAAACTTGGTGTAGGGAGTGGACGAGCACTAAGTTTTGAATGTGTGACAATACACAGCACCGGGTGTGATACAAACTAAACACCTACTTCAGTTTGTCACCTAAATGTCTAAGGATGAAGTTCTGAACTGATCTGAACGCGTTCGACATCTTTAGAACACAATATTCCACAACGAAGATGTCTATAGATGCAAAAAATGGTCTGATCTTCTTCTTATCGTGTGGTTAGTAACTAACCTGGTGTCAGAGTTTTAATGCCGCCCATGGGCCTCTGACTTGGCATCACATGCCGTCGAGACATATATCTCTCAGGCATGCCGGTTTCCTCACAATGTTTTCCTTCACCGTTTTTGAAGCAAGTGATAATTATACAGTAGTGTAAAATTGATATTTTTTTTGACATTGCTTATTTTTATTTAATTTTTGGAATTTTCATTGCATCTAGTTTTAAGTATAATATTGTAAATGTTATTATTATCAATATGTTCGACACAATACTGATTGTTCTGAATAAAGATAACTACTACTACTACTACAATCCGCACATGAATCCGAAAAGTCAGAGGTGCGTGCCTTGGGTTCGAACTCGAGACCGATGAATTGGCAATCCAACGGACACACCACTAGGCTATCACTGCTAATGGTCTGATAAATGTAGGAAACTAAGTACCTATACAAAATTGAAAAAAAAACACTTTTAAAAAGATCCAAACTCAAATACTTAGGGCTGAACATCAGAACTTTTTGACCGTCATAGTCGACATAAGGCAATCCCTCAAAACGTGTATCTTCACCACTACCTAGTGTTTTTAATGGGAAGAATAAATGGCGTTACAAACCCCCATCAAGACGTCTGTCTGTCTGTCAGTATTTAGAAGAACATGAATTTGTACAGTACCTGTGATGCAATTTAGATTAGCTTAAATTTAATAATTCAATATCAAATGGCATGATACTACTACTTAAAAGCAGCCCGGAGTCTACATTCGTACCAGATTGACGACAATAAGCTCGCCCCCTATTACAAGGGACGAAATGTGGGTGTAGCAATAGGTTTACCGCTACCTTCAGGGCTGATGTAGCGTATTACATGTTAAATTTGTAATTCCCATCGAAACTTATAAATGACACGAAACAACAAGTAATTAGTGTTTCCATAAAGTCGCAGTTTAATCATACTTCGGAAATGACAGCCGCGCTCACGACCCGCTATCGAAATGTAAATCGTCGACACCCGAAATGTCCCGACATTTCACTAACATGCGCGATGATTGACGGACCGAATAACGGCGTGACGGCTTTTGTGTTCGGGGACGCTGTTTCGATTACAATTTCTGGAACGTTCTGTGAAGCCTTTTTGGTTATTTTGTAGTTTCATGGAAATGCACGGTACGTAACTACCTACGCACAATCAATAAAAACGAAACGTGTCGAGTGCGAGTTGGTTAAGACCAACCAATTGGTAGGGTTGGTTATGAACCCTTTATTAAGTAAAGGGTTCATAACTTCCCTCTCTTCCCTTATCCCTTGACACCTCTCAAGTTTTTTTTAATATAATTTAAACTGCCTACAAATTATTTATTTATTTATTTAATAAGACATGGAAGACTTACAGCTTAAAAACTTAATAAATAAAAAATGAAAGTATAGTCGACAGGAAGCCAATTACAAGTCTTCGCGTGTAGAAGTTGACTGGTAATTGTGATGAGAGCAAGCAACAAAATCACGCATTGCATTTATAGTATAAGGGAACACAGCTACAGTTTGTTTAAAACAATTATGGTGAAGCAAAAACTATAAAAAATAAAGGGAATAACCTAAACAATTTTAGTACAACGGCAATTTGAAAAAGTTAAGGCTCAAGCACCTTCTAGCAGTTGTCACACAAGTTGCAAAAGGATCCAAGTCATACTGTTTACATATTCCATTAAACTGTCAACTAATAATCAAGTTATTAATTTAATAACACTAATAACTTTGAATTTGATCTGTTACTACATAGGTTACATACATTTTCGCTTTTTCTCATGGGGGTAGGCAGAAACTATTTAGAGCCATATACTACGAATCTTACATACCTCTTTTGCTTCGTTTACATTCATACATGTTGTCATACACACACGCCGCTTGCGAGTAGGTAGGTACTATGCACCTGACCTTTCTGAAGAACCTCACCAATAAGGTCTATGTATGTCCTTCTAGAGCGTCCTACTACCGACGTGTCCACTTACATTTGCCTTATAAATAAATACTTACCTTACGTTAGTCGCCTTTCAACTGGACCTAACTTACTATCCTACTAATATTATAAACGCGAAAGTTTGTGAGGATGGATGGATGTTTGTTACTCTTTCACGTAAAAACTACTGAATGGATTTTAATAAAATTTGGTATGGAGTTAGCTGACACCCTGGATTAACACATGGGTCACTTTTTATCCCTGTATTCCCACGGGAACGGGACCTACGCGGGTGAAACCGCGGGACGTCTACTAGTCATACATAAACACACATTGCTATGTAATTTGTGGTGGTAAATACTACCTAATCACTTAGTATCCCACAAAGTTGACTGCCCGTAAGTACTCCTAAAATCCCTTAGTCCAATTTTTTAACACCAAAGGGAATTACAATGAGTTGACCTATTATATCCCGGGAAGAATAACAAAGGCTCTCCTTCATGCTATGACCGTGCAGGAACCTTGGCAATATTCCGAAATGCTCAAGGGTGAGGCGAGACAGACCACGATATAAAATTACACAAACAAAATGTCTTATTTTCGCCAGAAATGGCATTAACTCTTAAGTCTACTACCATAAAATAATGTTAAGAGTTATTACCTATTTCAGTATGAACGCGTTCATTTCTAGAACTATCAGTCGGTCACGGTACCTCTTGGTTAGACGAGCTCGTCTCTTTGTAATTTCCTAGTTTTACCTGATGTTCTTTTTGTTTTAAACTGTACAAAATGGCGAATTCCATGTAGCTCAATGAGATTTTAAAATTATATAGTGGCTTTGCAAGACATAGCTAAAGGTCTCGGTATGTAATAATTTTAAAAACTGCTATTGCTACTGCTGAGTGTGCTAGGTCCCGGGTTTGATCTCGGGGTCGAGCAGTGTTATAGACATTTTTTTTTCATCTGGTATTTCTCAATATCTAATAAATAAATGTATAATGGACTCATCCGCGGGCTTACCTCGGCGAGTATAGTTTAACCTTCGATAGACCGATGCGGCTGTTCCAATTTAGCCCCAAGCCCTATCCAAAGGTCGTGGGCTCAAATCTCACCCTTTAGATCTATGAAAACAAGGGCTAAGGCTGTTTACTTAGGTGACTAACATTATGTGTCTAGCTTAGTCTTAAAGGTCATTAGGTATTTCGGAAGCTAGATACTTATATGTATATTGAAAGAAATTAGGCTTCATTCTGCAGTTTGGGATGTCTATCTTTCTGGAGCGGTTGGAATGACTGTGATATAAAATAAATTTATTTATTATGCAAGTAGGATATGGAAATCACTTTTACACGTATTTTTTTTTTATTTTAAACTATTTAGTTGAAGTCGGCATTTCCTAACTAACTACCTCTGAGAAGAAAAGCCGAAACAAACTCAGGGTTCATTGTCTCTTTTTAAGTCCAGACATTAAAAATATATTTTTTAGGTTTTTCGAAATTATATACTTTTCATTCATAATTTGTACTTTGAAATTCGGTGCATTCTAAAAAGAAGTAAGCGCTAAATGACGTCGGTGGAATATTGATACATCCTTTGCTTTACTGTGATACGTCAAAAAAAACTGCTACTTAGATGTCACTGTCATTTAGCAGTTGTCAATGTCATACATTGACATTAGATATGTCTTGTTTGACATTAGATATGTCTTGTTTGACATTAGATATGTTTAGTTTGACATTATGGTTATCATCTTAAAAATTAGCTTACTTACGCAAAGGTAACTACTCCATTCCACCGTATAAGTGACGTCATCGCATGTTTTTTGGATTTTATTTTCTTTTCTCAGAAACTAAGCAATATAAATTAAAAAAATATATTTGAACTCAGCATACAAAAATGAAGAAACGGTATTTTTGTTTTAGGGTCATGTCAATTTTCAAATGTTGTCAATTGTCCCTTTAAGAACATTGTAGTCATTTCGTGTGTAGGAGGAATTTGTAGCTAAATAATAACGTCCACACGGGTCAACCGAAGGTTAAGCTACGTTTGACAGGGTCACTTTACATATCAAGACTCCTACGCGCCTCGGAAAGCTAGCTTAGCTTTTGGTTTCGGCTGCCGTCTGTAGATCTCTGGCAGTCGTTACAAGTAGTCAGAACCTCGAAAGTCTGACAACTGGTAACCAAGGGGTATCGTGTTACCCAGTACCCGGGTTATAGAGGTCAGACGATCCATGTAAAACTACGGTATTTAACTGCAGCCGGTTAAACTGGAAGGCGACCCCAACATAGTTAGGAAAAGGCTAAGCAGATGTTGAATAAATTCGTGTGCAGCTTAATATATTCTCCTGAGACAGACAGCCGAGGCCAGTTTCTTCGTGAAAATACTTGTTTTTTTTTCTAATAAATCTTATTTACCTTATTCAGTGTCAGGCATCGGCAGTGAGGGTGGCAGAGTTGCCAGCACGGTGCCAGGGCACGTTTCCGGTTGCCAGTTAAGATGTTCAAATAACAAAAATATTCCTCTTTTTATTTCTTACGCGGGAAAACTTTTATTTTATCTACAAAAAAGGTAATTTAAATCAGCCTGAGTTTTGTTTCAGTTAGGAAACACAGACTTATTTTAATTTAAGACATTAAATTGTCGTGTACTCGTAAAAGAGTTATTTTTAACCTATTTCCAAAGTACTATCTATAGATATCAATTACCAACGAAAAAGAAAACATTATAGAAATAAAACACTTCACGCATAAACCCTTACTTAGGTTTTCTTTGAAAAATACCTCCATTTATTTATTTATCAAAATCTCCCTTGCAACCATCCTTACAGGTTTTCCCAATGTGATAGTGCGGTCCCTAACAATCTTATTAAAAGCACTAACTTCTACTAATATTTAAGTACCATACGTAAAAATAAAAATACTAAATTTAAACAAACAAAAAACAATTTTTTACGAAAAAACAACCGACTTCTTAAAAAACACTAACTGGTGAAAAATAACTCCAGTTTCGGAAGTCTGCGGCTTTGGTGGTTTTCGTTCATTATTGGCCGCCGACTTCCGAAACTGGAGTTATTTTTCACCAGTTAGTGTTTTTTAAGAAGTCGGTTGTTTTTTTTGTAAAATCAGGTTGTTTATTTGACAAAATCAACCTGGTTGCTAATATAATAATGTACCTATACTACCTATGTATTGTTTTCTATTATTTTTTTATTTTTTCACTTGTTTTTAAATTAATGTTATTACATTTGTAAATATGTGAGCACAATGTATCTAGCTGTACCACATGTAATTATCGACTCCATTGCTTTTTTAATTTTTGCTTAAACCTATCTTAGTATAGTACCTACTTTTATTCTAGGTGCATCGTCCTCACATATTATAATCTTATTGATGTATACAAAGTATTGTAAAATCGATTTTAAAAGAGTAAGTATGGAGTTTCTTGCCCATTCTTCTCCATACAAATCTACTTTTTGGAAGGGGCAACTAGAATCATTTTTTATAGTTAATTTTTTGTCGACGTTCAAAAGTGCCTTATAGGGGCCTAATTGAAATAAATGGTTTGACTTTGACTTTGACTTTGACTTTGTAAAAAAGTTTTTATTTTGTAATTTTTAGTTTCTTTGTATGTAAAGAAAGTCTTTCAAAACTTGAAAGAATCATTGAAATTGGATAACAATTGCTAAAGAAGTTGTATCTCTAAACATTAATCTGTACATCTCTGCCGGCCCCTTTTAAAATAGAATGGCGTAATGTTATGTTGTGGAAACACAAAAGCTCATCATAGACATCTGACTATAGCAATCGCGAATAATTTGCTGTTATGCGTTGAAGAGTTCCGTTGCCTGTCTTCTTCATCAGTTTTTCTTCACCAAATGATACTTTCTAAATGAAAATGCTTGATTAGTTACTAAAAATGTCGAAATCGGTGCATGTGTACCTATAGTTTTTGAGGAGTTCCCTCAATTCCTCGAGGATCCCTCATCAGATATGAGTTTTGATAAAAATGGGACCATCTGTTCGTATACCCTATCAAATAAAAGAAGAATTTTGAAAATCGGTCCATAAATGACGGAGTACTGAGGTAACAAACCCTAAAGAAAAAAAAAAAAAAAACATACAACCGAATTGAGAACCTCCCCCTTTTTTGAAGTCGGTTAAAAAAAGACTTTAGTATTTACCTCAAACAAATTAAATCTAATAATTGAAGTAACAGGAACATCAATACTTCTTAAACTTTAACTTAATAATTAACTAACTAGGTAATCACTTATTAATTAACTATGAGAAACATTTCTCTGCTCTCAAATTAAAAATAAGTATATAGGATTCAATCACAAAAATATACAATGTATGTCACCTGTAAAATATGTGCGATCACTTCCAGCAAAATAATTATAACAGTACCAAAGCTATCAATAAATGAAACATTTTCAATCTTGAATATCAATATTTACATAAACTCACGCCTTTTTCCATGGAGGTGGGCAGGATCTAACACAAGCGTTGTGTGAAAGATGTGGAATATTATTTTAAATAATCTTCAAAACGCCACTACAATTGCAGATCTTTGTTTCAATGAGCCTTAAAGTTGTTTAACCACGTTTTTTTCTCAAATGATCGTTTTCACAAGAACCTACAATAGTTCCCGAATATTCTTTAGGCATTTACAAGATGAACTTACTTATTGTTAAGGCGTTTACTTAGTGTGAAAATAGGCATTATAACGCCTTAGAATTAGATATTATAATTAAGTGTCTTATGACCAGGCCGTAAAAGTTAATGTGCAATAAACTAATGATTAACGGAAGGCTGTTGTAATAAATTATGGCGACCTCTTATGTAATGGATGTAATGTGTAAAGTAAGAGCTATTACCCACACTTTAATAAGTCATCATCTGCCTAGCCTTTTCCCCGCTATGTTGGGGAGGGCTTCTAGTCTTCATAGACTAGGTACCTACTTAGGTCATTATCTACCCATAGTCCATTTAAAATAGGATTAGACTGTCCTAAACGCGGATACAATATCAATTGTCTACAGCAGCTGTCAAAGTCCAAGTCAAATCATTTATTTCAATTACACCCATAACATGCTCTTTTGAACGTTAAACTTACAAGTTAAATAAATTAAGATAATGTTTCTAGTTGCGCATTCTAAAATATAGTTTCGTATGGAGAAGAATGTGCAAGAAACTTCATACTTACTCTTTTAAAATAGATTTTACAATATTTTGGTGTACATAATCAGATTATAAGTGAGGACGATGTAGGTACCTTGAATAAAAACTACTATACTGAGATAGGTAGAATAGGATGAGATAGATGATATAAGCAACGCCATTTGTCATACCACTAACGCAATAAAAGTTAATGCATTTCTTACTTTAGCCGCCCCCCCCCCCCCCCCTCCACCCTCCAAACACTCTTTTATTTAGAAAATAAAATATAGCCTGTGACACTCGCAAATAATGTGGCTCTCTATTTGTAAAAGAATTTTCAAAATTTCTTCGATAGGTTTACAACTTTATTTTAAACACTAGCTTTTGCCCGCGGCTTCGCCTGCGTGGATGTCGAACGTCTGTCTCCTATTTTGTCTCTTTAGGGATTGAATTTCCAAAAATCGTTTCTAAGTGGATACTTACTCTTCACAAAGAACACCCGCTCCAGTTTTATGTCTCTAAGATCAGCGGAGGCATTGCAAAAAGAACATACTACGTTCATATCACCGATTTTCGAATATGATCTGTAATCAATAGTGACAGCATAAGTGAACCTACTTTTATATTTGTTGGTCCACGGTTCATCTAAATCCTCTGCATGTGCATCTAAGTTATCAAAAATATGTCTAAATCTATACGCGGAAAGCCTAGCTTCACGCTGCTCGTCCGTTTCCTGCGATCGAATATTATCAATTCGTCGTCTTTAATTTGACAAACTTAGGTGTATCCTTTCAACTGCCAGACGGTCGTGATATTGAGAGTATATGTTTCGGACTCTCGAGACAAAACGTGCCTTTCACGGTCAGTTGAAAGTCTTAACTCACGCTTAGTATATGTTTCGGACTCTCGAGACAAAACGTGCCTTTCGCGGTCAGCTGTAAGTCTTAACTCACGCTCAGTATATGTTTCGGACTCTCGAGACAAAACGTGCCTTTTGCGGTCAGCTGTAAGTCTTAACTCACGCTCAGTATAATGTTTCGGACTCTCAAGACAAAACGTGCCTTTCACGGTCAGTTGAAAGTCTTAACTCACGCTTAGTATATGTTTCGGACTCTCGAGACAAAACGTGCCTTTCGCGGTCAGCTGTAAGTCTTAACTCACGCTCAGTATATGTTTCGGACTCTCGAGACAAAACGTGCCTTTTGCGGTCAGCTGTAAGTCTTAACTCACGCTCAGTATAATGTTTCGGACTCTCAAGACAAAACGTGCCTTTTGCGGTCAGCTGTAAGTCTTAACTCACGCTCAGTATAATGTTTCGGACTCTCAAGACAAAACGTGCCTTTCACGGTCAGTTGAAAGTCTTAACTCACGCTTAGTATATGTTTCGGACTCTCGAGACAAAACGTGCCTTTCGCGGTCAGCTGTAAGTCTTAACTCACGCTCAGTATATGTTTCGGACTATACTGAGCGTGAGTTAAGACTTACTACTATATTTAAAATCCAAAAAAACAAATAAGGAATAATAATCGTAATTACCTACGGAATCAAAAGAGATAAAAAAAACTAACAAATAGAAATAATAATTATATTTACTAAAAACTACTTCAAAATAATATCTAAAAACGACTATAATTTAAATCTAATCAAATGAAAAGGGCGAATAATAAATTAATAAAAGTCGTGCTTATTCAATAAGAACGAACAATGCTTTGCATGTCCCTTCGCATCCACAGTCAAATAAGTGACGTTGGCGCGTGAACGCCCGCCAGGTGCCGCGGTGATAGTAGCATACGTACCTACCAAACTCATAGTTCACTCAAAGTTCATATAAATATATTGTGTGTTTATAAACCGATGTCTGTATCTTTTATTTTATTAAATGTTATAAAAGTGTACGTTATTATTTAATATACTTTGAAGAAATGCTTAACGATTAAACGTGTTATTGTGGCTAATTTATAAGATATAGATATATGTTACTGAGAAATTTATGGTTGATCTTTTAAAGATCAATATCTTTGTAATACATACTTTTTATGTATGATCAACGTAAGCGAGGATAGGGGCTCAAAAGCGCATTTTCATCCGACTTGCTTCGAATTTATCGTCACTGCTCGGCTCCTATGTGTCTTAGTGTTATGTTATATAGCCTATAACCTGCCCAGGCGTATGGATTACAATCGTACCAAGTTTGGTTGAAATCCCTTTAGTAGTTTTTGACCCATGCGTGCACATACAGACAGACAGACAGACAGACAGACAGACAGACAGACAGACAGACAGACAGACAGACAAAAAATGTACTGATTGCATTTTTGGCATCAGTATCGATCACCAATCATCCTCCAATATTAATTTTGAATATATTTTCAATGTACAGAATTCACTTCTCTACAGTTTTATTATTTTAAACATAATAAGGTTCATTGAATGTTCAATTGGGAAAATTTGACAGTTTAGGGTAGGTTGATGTGCTGGCGTCTGTACATTATGGATTGCAATAAATACTTGTTTGTCTAGCTACTGCAAGCTGCCAAGCGTGAGGTTTTGGTATCGATTCTCGGGTTGGGCAAGGGTTACCGAGCCTCCAATTACATAGGACATAAGCATAACTCACCAAGTACCAACCCGCACTGGGCTTGTGAGGTAGACTACGGCCCACTCATTCTTTCATAGAAAGGGCTGTGTGATTTTGAAAGGCTGATTATGTCCTAAGCATAAATGGGGAAACATATAATTATGTGTAGGTCCTACAGACAGGTGTCCATAGTAAATGTGTAAGTTACATCCATTTCCCCATTAACCGTGGCAAAGGTTTGCCATCCCCTTCGGCCAACACTGGCGTAATGTCGAGTTAAAAGGACCCCAAAAAAAGTAAATTAAAAAACACCAATGGGGCAAAATGTAACGAGATTTTTACAACGACAATAGGAACTTTTCCAAGTCCGTTACTTTCACATTTTCGAAAAAATCTGGGGCAGTTATAATTACACCAAACACTCCGCGGTTTCCCGGCCTATTTTACTTTGAGAATGATAGCTTCGTATCGTCATCTGCCTACCTAGGACTTGGGTTCTACAGTTACTTAACTAGGCAGTACTTTAATGTAAAACTTACTTCAAAGAGGATTTTCTTATGGGTTAAAAAAACGTAGCCAACACTAGGAACTTCTCTTGTGTCGTGGGTGCTTATCCCCATGAGAAAAAGGCGTGAGTTTATGATGTATGTATGCGCAGCTTATTGTACAAAGGCCATGGAATCATCGATGTAAAACCTTGTACAGAGGCCAACACATCAAGCTTCCCCAATGTTTTAAATTTCTTTGAAAGTTTTTCAACTTTATTACAAGCAGAACATGGTTCATGTTCTATTGGGAAAATTTTACAGTTTGAGGTTGTTGTAATAGGTTTTACATCAACGATTCCTCACTGTGCCCATAGATATTTATCTCACATATCGGGCTGCTCAAGGGTGCAAGTAATTAACCGTCCTTATAAGCTCTCTTTAAGAAAATAACATAAGGCACATCACGCCTGCAATCTATGTATTAAGTAAAGTAAAAGTATTACTTACTTATTAAGACCCATGTAATATGGGCGAGGTTATTGCCATCATTCGGGCACGGATCTAGACTCCGGGCTGCTACTGAGAAATTTCAGATGGAAAAGCTCAATAACCCTTTGTACGACACGAACATCGAACTCGAGACTTCATGATCCATAGTACCACTAGACCGTCGAGACAGTCTTTAAGAAAATCTGAGGTTAATTACTTCGCTCTTTTCCCCCAACCTCTCAACGTTTAACAGATTCTAATCACCCCCTAAAATTGTGGGGTAACCACCCTACACACAACATACTGATGTCAAAGATATTTTTACCCCTAAAAAGGGGAGAGATTAGAACGTCAGACAGGTGGCAAGTCGCTACCCACGTCATTGTCAACCGTGACGTCATATTAAAAAAGTACGAAACTTTTTACGAAATGAGGTTGGACATGTTTTTTTGGGCCCGTTTCGAAGCAGAAGTTTTTAGAAGGGGTCAGAGTTTATACTTAGTATAGAATTATATATTGTAAAGATGGGGAATTGATAAATTTTACAGTGGTGGTAGGAAAACGACAACAGATTTTTATTAAGGACTAGCTGTGCCCGCGACTTCGTCCGCATGGAATAGTGACTTTTCGGGCAGCAATTTGGATTACATGTACCGTCGTTTGGGTAGCTAAAAATTTACTTAAGAGTAATTCTTCTCCGTATACGATATTTAATTTTGACGTTGGTATGGCCATCGGGGATGAAAACATACAGGCTCCTAGGATTGCTAACCCGTGACAAAGCCACATACAACTGACCGTGCGAGAAACAGCTGAAACTTAGATCTACACCCACAACTTTCAGCGTCTGACCTTGAGCTTTATTAATGGTCATCGCAAAACATAGGTTGACTGGAAACTGGACTCGTTTAAAACTAAATGGAAAATTGAGTTATTTAGTAAACACGTACTTAACGTACGTAACACGCTTAAGTAAGGAACGTTCCTAATACTCATACCCCGCCGTTACGTAAAATTTCCTGGCTCAACGATAGGAAAGTGTTATTTTTAACTTTTTAAATGTTTTACTTTTTTGCGATGGGGGTTTTTTAAATTTTTAATTTAGCTTTTATTTTATAATTTTCAAGCGCATTAATTTTGTTTTATAGAGTTTACAGTTATGTGAATTTTTCAGTGCATTGTATGTAGAGTCAAATGCTGGTTAAAACAAATCCAAACACGATATATCTGCTATTATTTTGTCAAGAGTCTACCTACTGGTGTGCAGGATAGCCTAGCTGCAGCATCAGCTCATCTTGTTGCCATCAGTGCATTGTGTGCAGAATCAAATGCTGGTTAAAATGAATCCAAACACGACATATCTGCTATTATTTTGTCAAGAGCCTACCTACTGGTATGCTGGATAGCCTGGCTGCAGTATCAGCTCATCCTGTTGCCATCAGTGCATTGTGTGCAGAATCAAATACTGGTTAAAATGGATCCAAACACGACATATCTGCTATTATTGTCTTCCTGGCTGCATCAGACCAAATATACCATAATCTTGCTTATTAATGTAACATACTTGGGTGTTTGAAATTTTAAGCCACACATATGTTTGTAGGTAAAGTTAATACTCACAGACGTCTAAAATAGCCACGGTACCTAACACAAAAGAGCTGATAACCTTGAAACGGCTGAACCGAGTTTGATGAATCATGTCTAAGAACCATCGCAAGAAACCCTGCTTTCAAATAAAAAAAAACGCATCTAAATCGGTTCACCCGTTTAGGCGCTATGGTGCCACAGACAGACAGACAGACACACATACATAGCGGTTAAACTTATAACAACCCTCTTTTTGCGTCGGGGGTTAAAAAATTTAAAGAAAATTAAGAAAATCTTTTTTGCAATGAATAAAAAATGGTTAGTGTTTTTTTTTAAGTCGGTTTTATTTTTTGCAAAAAAGATTTTTATTTTTCCATTTTTAGTTGTTCCCATACGAATAATTGCCATGAATTTATTTTTATATTGTTATTTGTTAACAATACATGTCATGGTAATAGGGTTATCCACTTATCCCTAATAGATGAAAATTAACATACCTAACTGTCGAAATCTAGGTATATTGTACACATCTGCGTACCCCTCAGAGGATACGGCGTGATGATACGTCATGATGTTGCATAAACAATAAATATCCAAGCGATTCCAGCAATCACGACAGATTTGCTGTCTATTTTTGAAGAGTTCGCGTCACAAACACACAAAAAAAAAAACATACCGTCGAATTGAGAACCTCCTCCTTTTTTTGAAGTCGGTTAAAAAGAACCCAACCTACAAACCCTAAAATTTAAATAAATGAAATATGCAAACAGTATTCAAGTGAATCGCAATAATCGCGAGGCGTGTACTCTGATAGAATACCTTAACAAATGTTCGCCGTGATTCTTTAAATTCACATAACTTTTTTATTTATGAACCGATTAACATGAAATAAACACTAAATGTTAAGTGGAGCTTACTACAATATATTAGTGAAAACCGCATTTAAATCGAATAAGCCGTTTCTGATATTAGCGTGCACAAACATACCGACAAACAGACAAACAGACAAACAGACAAAAAAAAAACTAATTACAATTTCGGGTTCGGCATCGATATAATAACAACCCCTAATACTTTTTTTTTATATATTTCCATTGTACAGACACAACTTTTCTACAATTTTATTATATGTATAGATAGATATAGACTAGCAGACGTCACGCGGTTTCACCCGCCTGGTTCCTGATCCCGTGAAGAATTACGAAGAATTTCTCAAATCGGTTAGTTTCGGAGCCCATTCAATGCAAACAAACAAACACTCAAATCTTTCCTGTTTATAATATTTGTATAGACAATTTTTTTCAAACTAAGATACGTTGGAAAAGTATTTCAGTCTTACAATGCACGAAAACACTCACACACTTTTGTGTATAAAAAAAAGTTTATTTGGGAAAGTTTATTGAAATCATGAATACAATCACGTGTTTAAGTATCGGTTACTAATTACCGGTCACCCTATACCTACAGTGTGTCTCATTCAAATCGGTCAGTATGGGAAAGTCTGAAACTATAAGACATACGAAGATCTGTTCTGAGGAACCATGACATCGATTTTAATAAAAAGAAAAACTGCATTCATACATTTTAAAAAACACCTGTACTCCGTTCGGGAATCGAACCCAGTTATTTTGAAAAAAAAAACTACACTATTTCTAATTAGATATCGATTGTGTAGGTCTTAAGCAGTAAATGTCTGTATGAAACATGATGTCTAAAATGAATAAAATGCATTGTTTCCACATACTTTAATTTAGTTTAGTAGGTGACCACCGCCTTTTTCAATACAATATTCAACACGTTTAGGTAACGATCTTACAATTGCATTTTGTATCTTCATGTCACCACATGCATGAAGATACAAAATGCTATTGTAATTTGCGTTAAAATTGTCTGTATGGCTGCTTTTAGGTCTACAACGGTGTCATAGCTTGTTTTGTACACTTCATCCTCAACGTAACCCCACAAGAAATAGTCCAGAGGCGGTATTGAAA
The DNA here is from genome assembly GCA_921972225.1 of Euplexia lucipara. Taxonomy (NCBI): domain Eukaryota; kingdom Metazoa; phylum Arthropoda; class Insecta; order Lepidoptera; family Noctuidae; genus Euplexia; species Euplexia lucipara. The sequence goes on along the minus strand of OV179167.1, from coordinate 14,656,893 downwards.
AAGGCGGTGGTCACCTACTAAACTAAATTAAAGTATGTGGAAACAATGCATTTTATTCATTTTAGACATCATGTTTCATACAGACATTTACTGCTTAAGAAATAGTGTAGGTTTTTTTTTTTCAAAATAACCGGGTTCGATTCCCGAACAGAGTACAGATGTTTTTTAAAATGTATGAATGCAGTTTTTCTTTTTATTAAAATCGATGACATGGTTCCTCAGAACAGGTCTTCGTATGTCTTATAGTTTCAGACTTTCCCATACTGACCGATTTGAATGAGACACCCTGTATAAGTACCTACTATCTTAAATCTCTTTGGCTTAGACATAGAATTAATAAAGACTTCAAACCTTCGACTTAATCTCTATACAAATAAAGAAATGTTCGGTGTGATACAAGTCTGGAACAACGGAACAATATTCTAAGTTTGCCAAAAGATACTGCCAAGCCTTAGCCAAGAACCGTTAGGGATGGAAGCTCGCCCAGAATTGGTCGCAGTCCAGATAAACAGCATGCTCGCTTTAAAATGGGTGACTTTAATACCCTTGGAATAATTAATAGTAAGTAGGTATGTCGTTCGCTGTACTTTTATATAAGTAAATGTAATTGCTGAGAGGAGACGCCCACTGATTTAAATGGTGATGTTTTTCAGAAATGGCAGGTGCGTAGTACTCGGAACCGGCGTTGTGTATAACCAGGGACTCGAGTCTCCTATTGCAATCGTGTATCAATGACCGGTCATTGATCGAATATTTGACAACTTTGACAGTTTTTGTCTGGGAAATGTGTCATAAGTTTGACGTTATACGTCAAAAATCGATCATTGACCGGTCATTGAGACACGATTGCAATAGCAGACTCGACCCCCAAATGTATGAACATTAACGAAACAAAACTTTTTGACAAAAAATACAACCGACTTCAAAAAAACACTAACCGGTGTAAAATAACTTTAAAGCCGGTTGTATTTTTTGTCAAAAAGTTTTTATTTTACAATTTTTAGTTTTGTTTTTATGTAGATGATTCATTATTTTCCATTTATTTTAATACTAGCTGCCCCGGCAAACTTCGTTGTGCCTTAGAGTCAATTTATTGCTCTTATCATTTTTTTTTACATGTCGTCTTATTAAACGCATGTATATCGAATACATACGTTTAATAAGACGACAAAAAATAAATCCAAACCAATAATAACTACTACTACTACTTTTTATGTAACGAGTCTCTACTGTGATTTTATTTAAACATTTTGTGTTCGATAGAATTAAAATTACAACATGTATAATAATAACCTAACCTAACTGACCATACTTATCCTATAGCTAACCTAGTTAGGTTAGCTATAGGATAAGTAGCAGGTAGTTAGGTTTGGTAGTTACCAAACCTAACTACCTTAATAAAATGCATTGATTTAAAAAATACTAAATTCATAATTTTAATCTGAACTGTTGCCTCTATGTTACATAAAATTTATACTTACTACTGGTCTACTTTAATTTTAAAGTCTTAACAGTAGAATAAGTTCTATTTGCAAAGAATTATTAAAGTTTGTCTCTGTCGTCATTGTTAATTACGTAAATTGATTTCTGAAATATAAGACTTTTTTATGCTAAGTACATAAAACCTCTAAGTTTAGTAACAAAATAAATTTCAGAACGTAGGTACGTATAAATTGACAACCTTACCTTCTTAGGTTTAGCTTAAGACTTGTCAATGTCAAATTGTCACCTGATAATGAACTGGGAAGTTTGACTCCTGTCATATCATCCAAGATGGCGCTGCGTTTGAAAAATGTTTGAGACAACGAATATTCTTGATATTTATTTTTTCGAGAACTTTTCATGTTTTTTATTAATTATTATGCTATTATGCTATTCCGGACAAAGACAAATCCAAAAAGACCAAAATCATTCAAATTGATCCAGCCGTTCTTGAGTTATAAATGGTGTAACTAACACGACTTTCTCTTATATATATAGATTATGTAAGTCTATAACGATGCAGGGTTCTATCCACCATATACCATAAAACACAAAGATCAAACACCATTTTCCACCAAAGAAAAGGGGGGTGTGTTAAGACGAACGCCTTCAAAAGCCGCGAGAGTCACTCAAAGACTCGCGGTTCTCAAGAGTGTGATCCTCGACGTGAAGAGCAATGTCTATAGCTCTTGAGACAATGGCTGTCTTATATGGATGTATTTATTTGAGGAGGGGCGGGGTTATTTGAGGGTAGTTTGTTATTTGCGATAGGCATGTGTCATCAATTATGAGACATTAGCTGTGAGCTGGAGTTTTACTAGCTCTTCATGGTCTTAGCGTGATGTAAAATTGCCCTTTCTTAAGAATTAATAATAGTAAAAGTTTTATTTGCAGATAACAAAGATCCATAGTTTTAGTTAGTATTTTGGTTTTTTTTTGGGAATTGGGCTATCAAATGCAAAATGCGTTTTTCAAGTTCTATTACCGCGTGTGCGTTCAAACTAAGAAAAAAAAACGTAAAAGTCCATTTAGCTTATTTATAAGTAAAAAATCATTTTTGTTCTATTCCCAATTCATTTTTTTTAAGGCCAATTTAAGTAGGTATATTAGCCCGCCCGTGATCAATAGTAAAATTTTCAACTTGAGCTGATCTAGTCAGCTTCATTACTTCCACTATTAGATTGTTAAAGATTTTTTCTTGATTAACTTCTCTCATGAGTCCGAATAACGAACAGTATGTCACACGTCGGTAGTAACATCTTTATCTTGAGCTGATCTACATCTGAGCTACAGCTTGTAAGAAAGTAAAAATAGTTATTTTTTCAAATCAGACTTACGCAAAGGGTGTAATAATATTTCATTTTACAATAGACAGTCCAATTCTCGAGAAAGATACAGGCTATTTAACATCGCGCTTAGAGCCTTAGAAACTGCTTAAATGTCGGGGTACAGCTAACGAGCAGGTTAAAAAAAACTATTCTACCTGCAGGTTGCATACCTCCACAAAAAAATACTCAAATCCCCATACTTACGTCCGCATTTAATCTTGATAAAAGAACTTTAACAGACCGCACCCCGCTATATTTTATTAATAAAAAAATAAATCCAAATAATTTTCGTGGTCGAACACTTAGATGTGGTTCCCGATATCGTCCGAAATGAAATCCATTTGTTACCGGTCGCGTGCGACGACTAAATAATATAGGTGCGTTGGAATTGGCCTCAGTGGGAGCGACTAGCGATTTGGTAATAGCGTTTTGATTAGATGTTCGGACGTATGTTTTCGAAAAAAAGAAGTAGTGCGTTGAGGTAGGTCTCATTAAAAGCGACCAGCAATTTAGTAATTGATATAATAAACAGGCGTTTTTATTAAAAAAAAAAGAAATAAGTGCGTTGGGGTGTGTCATTGGGAGCGACTAGCGATTTAGTAATATCATGTTAATAGTTTCAAAGATTAGTAAATAGACAATGTATAGTTTTTGCCAATTTTTCATTCGTCAACAGGAAATTTTACAGTTTAATTTTATTTTATAAAACCATTTTGGTTGATGAACGAAATGGTTGCCGCTTATAATTATGATATAATCTGTAAAAAAATAGAACAACTGAAAATGGAATTTCTACTTGCAATAAACAACAATGATTAAATAACACAAAAACCCCCTTTAAGTTATGGGTCTAATCAATCTTACGTTTCAAAAACGCCCATTTTATGTACTTCAACAGTTACTTTGACTCTTATTTTATATAACTGAGCTCATATTATTCAAAGTGAATCAGTAGGTAGTCAAAAAATATAACCCAAGTAATTTGTGATCACAACAAATTGTCATTGTTATATCTTGAATCAAACACTTTACTTGGTGTTTAAATATTATGTTTAATTAGCGAACACAACATTATACAAAGCAAGCGTTCCGGACGCCATTACTACCACAGAGCCCAGGGTTGCCATATATACTACACTCTCACGGGCCAATCTAAACTAATTCTTAGTTTTAACTTATTACTAACACAATATTACCCTTACCTACATAGATGAATACCACCCTCTTGAAGATATAAATAAATAAAAAACTAAGACTTAGTTTAGATTGGCCCGTGAGAGTGTAATATATATGGCAACCCTGGGCTCTGTTGTAGTAATGGCGTCCGGAACGCTTGCTTTGTCAAGTAATGTTGTTCGCGTATTTGTCCTGTAGTTTTTTAGATATTAATTTGTAGCTTAATTTTATGGGCTTATCTGGTTCACATAAGTATAGAAATGTTTCAAATACTCTGGGTGTCAATTTCGTAATTAGCAAGGGTACTTGTTTCTCTTCTGGAATCTCGTTCAAAATAATTAAGGACTCTAATTGTTGTTTGAAAACTTCCCAATTTTCGCCATCAAATGGTTTAATCTCGTAGTTACTTGCCATTGTTTTCTTTGTAAATTTTTGCTGAGAATTGGTCGTAAGTCTTTGTTTTTCTTGATGATAGTCACTCAGTGTTTTCCTTATAACATCAATTGTTGCGTCTGGTGGACAATGTATCCCTTCTTCTATTAAAACTTTTACTAAGGTGGTTTTTCCGCAGCGGTAAATATATGTTCTTTTTCCTTGTTTAATTAATGAAATGAGTTCTTCCTCGCTAAATTGGCACTCCGACATATTTTACTTTCCATTTTATTTTATTACAAGATGTTGCAGATTATTTTTATTTTCGTTGTCCAAATAACCTCACTTTTATGTAATCGCAAGCGAATTAATTAATCACTTTTACTTAAAATTTGCACGCAGCAGTGGTGATACGTACTCGTCGCCAATGTTATATCTTGAATCAAACACTTAACTTGATGTTTAAATATTATGTTTAATTAGCGAACACAACATTATACAAAGCAAGCGTTCCGGACGCCATTACTACAACAGAGCCCAGGGTTGCCATATATACTACAGTCATTGACTATTTATAAACTGCCCGTTATACATAAATTAATCGCTTTTTTAATTGGTTTTGATATCGTGTTGGTTGATGATTGTGTTGACTTGTGAAAAGCGGGTGTGATAGGTAAATATTTTTAGGGTTTGGTGCCACTGTTAATGAAGGAAACGTTTCGTGACAGTAAAATTCAAGAAACTGCCAATCCCCATGGGAAAAAGGCGTGGGTAAAAGATAGATGTTTATTTTGTAAATAGGTTTAAAGTCCAGACATTATCTTGGTCAAATCATGTAAGAACCATGCAGATTAGTGTCTGAGATGGTCTTTTGAGGAAAGAACCACACAAATATGAGGGGACCAGATCAGCCAGTGTAAGCATTTGTCAGTAATCGTGAGCTCAACTCGGAACTTGAGGAGCTCCACGTGCTGACGAACGGTATAAATGTATGTAGGTATGTAGGTATGTATACTAAATGTATGTATACTAGGGGTATTTACAACACAGTTATACCGATAGGTATACCAGGTTGGTAGGTAGACCGATGACTTCAAGAGATCAAATGTTTTACGAATAGGTACTAAGTTTTTTTTGTGAGCTTCCCTCTTAAGAAAAATCACCCCTCACCACTGTGGCCCACAAATACGGCCGCAGCTACACACTTTAAAGGGGGTCATATTATTATGTATAGTGGTGGTAACTTCTAATAAGGGGGTCTGAAGTTCCTTGGTTAGTTATGAACGCTTGTTATGTCTTGGGGAGAGTCATCACACCTTATGCCCCCCTTCCAACGCCTGAATCGCGATTGGTATGGCAAACAAATAAATATAATAATATAGGCAGAAACCCCATCTCTATACTCCTTTTGGTATTAACTTACATTATATTGTTAGAGCAGCATTAAAAGTACCAAAAAACCTATACTAATACAAACAGTGACCGCTCTCAGTCGCACCCAACCCTTACATACCCCAGATAGAAAGGTCGGTAAACCAGCTTAGTTAAATGAAATCGCAGATTTGTATTATTGGCATTGTAAAAAATGTCCCCGCAGGTACCGGGACACATTTGTTGCTGTCTCATATTTCAGGAGGCTTTTAGCTGATTCAGGAGAAAATTGAAAGATATATATCGTAGGTACCGTATACTGAGAAATGCGCTAGACCATTATTCTAATATATGTAGTATGTAGTGTATTCATTCTAGAGCGCTTCACCAATTGTGGAATTTCAATCAAGCACTAGTTTATAATGTTTAATTATTTACTAGTTTATTACGATTTATCTACGCCAGTTTTGAGATAGAAGCGTTTGAAACTTATTGTGAATTTACTTGAAAATAGGTGTTTAGAAATAAGGTAACGAGGTGTGATTGACGCTTTTAGAAAAAATAACACAAATCTGCATGGTTCTAACATAATCTGACTTTAAAATAGACTGTGACCTCTGGGTTTCTTTAGGTGTTTCTTTTCAGAGTAGTCAGATAGCGAAATACCGACCTCATCTTCTTATTAAAAAAAAATACATGTAAAAGTGTTTGTATGAACCCATTTACAGAAATAAATATCATTTATCATTTATCACAACCTAAAACTCAAGCCTTTTACCCGTAAAGGTAAACATAACCTACAAACCTTTACATACTCTTTTTATTTATTTATTTGGGACAAACAAACAGTAACACATTATATCTGCGCAAATAATATAAACAAAGATATTATATAAATGTGAAACTCACACCGTTATCCACAGCATATATATACAATTAATATAACTATACTAATGAACAATCTATGCGAGTAAGACCACAAGACTATTCAAATAACATCGGAATACTTAAGTTTATTTAACAAAGCAGAACGATTTTTGGCTTTATTAACGTTCACGCGTCTCTTCTTTATAATAATATCCCGCCAAAAGTAAGATAAAGTATGAATGAAGTGAGCTGTTGATCCTTAGCGATTTTGTTTGTTTCTGATAACATCTCACTTGGCCTTAACTTCACCTAAATTTTGACGGGGAGATTATTACATTATAGACTGTCTGTTCAAACATGCACACCAGTTGCGAGTACTACGCACCTGACCTTATTGAAGATCTTCACCAATAGGGTTAGTGTATGTACAGACGCCAGCAGATCAAGTGATCCCAATGTGTTAAATTTCTTTGATAGTTATTCAACTTTATGTCGAACAGGATAAGGTTCATATTCAATTGGGTAAATTTGACACATTGGGGAAATTTGATGTGCTGGCGTCTAACCTACTTGTACGTACGTTTACCGTATACATGAATAATCTCGTCTTTATTTAAAGCCCATTGAAAAGGAAACGTTTTCCCGCACTATGTATGTAGGCAACACAACCTTAAAAAATGTGTTGTCCTAAATAAGGTTCGGCTACTACGCCGTAGCTCTTGTGATGATGTCATCGCTACGATAACTACGCCTTCGTAGCAGGTAACCGATAACGCTACGCGTAGACTTATTCCTGGTTGAATAAATGTTGTGAATTGGGTGGTTTTTTATTTAAACAATATTTCTGAATCTCAAATATACAGGGTGGTTAAGTCTACGATGCACTTTATGATTTCATGAAATAGTGCGGTACCTTTAACGGTTCTGATTTTTTTCATCAGAAAGTTTTTTCTAATGTTTTCTAAACATCGTGATTTATATCTATTCAAAAGAGACTTTTAAACAAAAAGTAAATGATACACTGCTTTTATTACGTGCTAATTAGTTTTAATTAGTTGTTGGTATTCAAAACTATTCATCCAGTTACAAAAACTGTTTCACTTATGGAATATTCAAAACTTTTTGTATATATGCTCCCAATGATAGAACGAAACCTAGCAGACTTACACTAGTGTTTAATATTAACAATTAATCAATCTGGTAAATCGAGTATTCCACCTACCTACCCCTATGAGGAAAAAGCTTGAGGGTATGTATGTGTAATATTGACAATGAATTGATCAAAACACATGTGTGCCAGCTATTTGCAATGTTGCCAACTTTTAAAATGCATAAACTTTAAAGCAAATAAAATAAAATCATGTACAAAATAAAACCGAAACCTTTTATGTTCCCGCGAGTTGTAAATAGTTCTGTTAATACTTTACTGTACGCCGCTCAATTAATTTTAACATTCCGAACTGAACGAGCAAAAACAATGCGTTTAATTTGAAAAATAATAAAAGGACCTATTACAAAAACGCGTAACTATTATTTTAATTTGTTTGTATATGCTTCATAAACAGTAGTAGTAACAGAGAGATCGCCAGGATCGCCGTTAAACCGCTGCTGGCCTTCCTCGAGGAGCTAGGATAGATGGAATAGGGCATATTCTCACCCGTACGCAAAAAACGCGCTTGGTCGTGGAGTTGCGGACACCTGCCCCTTAAACCTAACCTAACCTAGGTAGTCGCTCTATGAGAAATACTAGACTTCAGCAGCATCCGATTACACTGGAGGCAGATGATGAATATTGCTCAAATTAAATTTCCGATGACGTTTCCATCATCCATCTTCCATAAAACTCATAAACCCTTTTCTAACAACTGACAGTACGTTGTTGTATGTGTTCTCATAAATTCGGTTCCGTACAGAGTCCTAATTATTTTTCCAATACAGAGGTGACTTGCAAAAGCTTATTGTTGTCTGGCCTGGCAATATTATCGATTCGATGGACATAATCTTCTGTTGAGTCACGACTGGACTTAATCTGGACTTAATGCGTTGGCTATGGCTATAAGGTGTTTCCTTTTTTTTTATAGGTCTATTAGTTTAACTAACAAAGGTGTTACATGTACTTATAAATTTATTAAAATATGCTTCTTTGGCCTATTTGGTCACAAGCGCGAGATCCTGTGTTAGATTCCCGCAGTGACATTACTCTTGTTTAGTATATTTTGTTGTTAACATAACACAACATAGTTTAATAATAAATAGCAGACGTCCTGCGGTTTCACCCGCGTAGTTCCCGTTCCCGTAGGAATACAGGAATAAAAAGTAGCCTATGTGTTAATCCAGAGTGTCAGCTAACTCCATACCAAATTTTATTAAAATCCATTCAGTAGTTTTTACGTGAAAGAGTAACAAACATCCTTTCATCCATACTCACAAACTTTCGCGTTTATAATATAGTAGGATAGTATATAAGCGCTTATAGACTGTAATGAGCCAGAGGTGTGCCTATATAAGTACACCCACATTTCGCCAGTCACGCAGTTATATTCCTTATAACAGAGGGTGTGCACTGTTGATGAAAAATCTAGGCACTAAGAAATCTTAGATCGAAAATCCAAAAGCACTTACTCGACTCCGAAATCGCACTCAGGACCTTCAGTTCAGTAGTAGTAATAATATTATGTTCTTCTTATCGTATAGTTAACAAGCAGACGTCCCGCGGTTTCACCCGCTTAGGTCCCGTTCCCGTGGGAATACAGGGATAAAAAGTAGCCCATGTGTTAATCCAGGGTGTCAGCTAACTCCATACCAAATTTCATTAAAATCCATTCAGTAGTTTTACGTGAAAGAGCACACAAGCTCTGCTTAGCTTGGGACTAGATGGCGTTGTGTGGAAGTTGTAGAATATTTATGTATATCTATATCAATACCATACCAAATCCAAACCTTGGATTCGGTATTTCGAATTATATAAATTTCTCGTGATCTCTTGAAAAACAACAAGAAATTAACACACAAAAATCTCTATAAATCCACTCCACCATGTTCAACCTATGATAAATCTACCGTTTGTCTAGATTCGTCCTTGAGACACAGACAGGGAAACGAACTTTCTTAGATAATAACATAAATCTCTGTCGGAGGCGCCGACGATGCGACAGCTCCAGTTTTTGCCTAATCTTGTAGGCTTGTACCTAAGACAGAACATTTTCATCTAGTTTGTGTATTCTAGTAGTCTAGACTGAAGACCATGAACCTAGATTTTTTAAAGATACCAGTGACGAGGGGTCAATTTTCTTAAGGGGGCAGACACCAACAAAATTAAGTACAGAGGCCAGCACGTCAAGCTATCCCAATGTGTCATATTTTTTTTAATAGTGCTTCAACTTTATCTCAAACCAGATGTAGCCTGCGTAGCATGAACACCGAAGAAACGGCCTTTGTCTACAGACGACTCGGCAAAGTGACAGATTATATCCATTTCTTTCGTCTCGAGCATGACAATGTCAAAAAAGATGAGAAGTTATATGTCGATTCGTCAGCAGTAGACAAGAAAGAACAATGCCGAGCATGAAGTGCGTACCTATTTTCTCCACTTTTGACAGTTATTTTCGAAACATTTCCTGTCAACAAGTGTCAAACAGTCTACCTACATCAAATGAGACCTAGACAAGCAATCTTCACCTCTAGCAACTCGACAGTTGCTATAGACAGCATGTAAATTTCTTTCTCTACGTACAAACGCTTGTCGACGAGTCGCCTCATGCTTGGGTAGAAGAAATGTCAAGTTGGACGGAAAGAAAATTGTCGTGTCTCGGAAGAAAAGAAATTAAGTGTTTAGCTCCCGTTCTCATGGGTATACAGAGATAAAAAGCCTTTGTCACCCGGGGATGGTGTAGCTTCCCAACCGTGAAAGAATATACTTATTTTAAACATCTATTAAGATAGTCATGTATGGTATATATTTATGTAAATAGTAGGTACACCACACACTGCCAACTCATCTTTTCTCCTCCACTATCAAGTCCATCCAAAGGTTGTCTGTAAGAGATTGCTTTTAGCGATAAGGCCGCCCATTGTATCACCCTATGTAGCCCTTAAAGTTATAATTTATAATTTTGTATGGTGTACAATTAATAAAGAGTATTCTATTCTATTCTATTCTATTCTAAATAATGTTTTAAATCGGTCCAGTAGTTTCGGAGTCAATTCAGTGCAAACTAACAAACAATCAAATCTTAAGTTCCTCTTTATAAATAAGTTTAGGTTTATAAATTAGTTTAGATTATAAGAATAAATAAAATATGTCCATGTTCAATCGGGAAAATTTTACAGTATTTGTTGTCTCTCTCTATTTGGCAATACTATAGTTCGGCTATCATTACTCAATAGCGGTAAAGTTGCTTTTTCGAATCTCTAAAGGGAATTCGATGAAACCGGGATGTATGGACACTTTGACACTGAAAGGTACCGAAACATACACATGTATTACCTTTATTTTATCTGTAACTGTGTCCTTAATGGGCTATTAGTCAAAATTTTAGTGTTTAAGTCCCTCATCTAGATTACAAGAAAATATACGACATGTAGTTTTTCTTTTTTCACGAAACCAAAAAATAACGGCGATACATCGAGTTAAAATGTCGCATGACGTCACTAACCAGTACAGTTTATGCTAGCTAATGACGTTACAAGCCCCCACTCCTCAACTTAAACGCGCTTCATCTAAGCAGATCAAATAATCAAATCACTGAATTAACAAGCAATACATTTTAAGTTCAGAATTTTTTTATTAAAAACAATGGGTACAGTGCTACCCAGTTGCTTTTTTGTAGAGGTCTGATAGGCATTTACTCCATGTAAAAGACACACTGACACTGACACTGACACTTTTATCTAGCTGCAGCCGGTTAGACTAGATCCAGATCACAACATACTTAGTTGGGTAAGTGCAGATCGACGATGAACTAATAAATAACCATAGTAAGAAAAAAATATTGATTATTTTTTTTTTGTAATGAATCAATGCGTAAACTTACACCTTTTACCCATGAGGGTGGACTAAGGCTAAAGAACGCCATCTGCTACGATCCTTACATACAGCTTTTGCTTTGTTAATGTTCATACATCTAGTCTACACGCACGCCGGTTGCATGTACTTCGCAGCTGACCTTTCTGAACAAAATCACCAATAGGATTAGTGTATGTTTCATGTAATTTTTGGTAAACTAGCTTTTATTGCCTCACAAGCTCATTGCGTGTTTGCGTGTTCAGCCCATTAGTCCAATGTTTTTGTCCAATGTTAGTCTGCGGTGACTTAGAATTAGAGACCGGCTGAGTACGGATTCGGCCCCTTTTGCAATTTGATTTTTGTACTACAAATGATTTTGAATCCTAATTAACACTGTTAACACTTACATTTCATTGATACGCCTCAGCCTACTTTGGCATGGTCTGGTATACCGTGGCTGGTGGATGGTCATCCATTCTTGACCTTTCAGGCATGGGGTCCATGTAAGTGTCCAAAGTATTTGCATATCTTCGTTACAAGTAGTCCGTAGTTCGAAACTTGGTTAAACGGATTTAATGGGTATCGTGTTACCCAGTCAAGGTCAGGCCGGTTACATGTAAAATACTGGTATTCGTCTGCATCTAGTTAGAATGGAAGCCGACCTAAGCATACATATAAGAAAAAAGTAAGTTAAGTAAGATGATAAACCTTCAACAGTTCATCATTAGACTACGAGTATATTAAAAGCGGTTTTGAGCACTTTTACGTGGCCTACGCAAATGACCGGCAGATAGCGTCGTGTGGTGGGTCGTCGAGCTCACTGAAATAGGTTTGAGCTACACGATGACTAAAGCATGCTTGCCGTCTTTCGGGACAGGTCAACTCAAAGCTGAATTGATTCTTTCTTCAAAAGGCTTTTCCAGACTTTGCCCTGCATCGTGAGACTCGCATAAAAAATGAATACAATCTTTTGTCTGGACTTTAAAAGAGACCATGACCCCTGAGTTTCTTTTGGCATTACTTCTCAGGGATCAGTCACTTTGGAAATGCCATTTAGTGCCATTTAGTTTAAAAAAAAAAACAACATGTAAAAGTGCCAAGAGGCTTATGTGCGTCATAAAGCTCTGATACCACGTTAGTAAGTAACTACACGAAAAGTAGAAGACCATTTTACACTATAGAAGGAACATGATCAACAACAACATGAACATGGGTTCGATCCCCAGGTCGGGCAGCAGTGTTATTAAGCTTTTCCATCTGGACTTTCTCAGTAGCAGCCAGGAGTCTGGATTTGTGCCCGATTGATGGCAATAGGCTCGCCACCTATTACACGGGACTTAAACATAACTGGCGAAATGTGGGTGTACTACCAGGTACACCTCTGTCTAACGCTTCAGGGCTGGATTACAGGCGTTATGTTATTTTATTATGTTATGTTATTATGTTATGTAGAAAAAAAAACATTAGTTCCAACTTTTCAAAGACAAGACTTGCCCTAAATTGTAAAATAAACAGTAAAAATGTACAAAGGACAGCACTCATCCGCCCTCCCGCTACCCCAAACAAATATTTGTCATTCTCAAATTATTTACTGTAGCAATATTAGGTTCCTAAGTAGCCCGTGTTCTAGAAACATGATTTACGTTGTTTCAGTGTTTACTTTATCGATCGATTATTGTAAGTTTCAAATCATTGAATAGTTTTTAACTGTTGGCAGTCTTCTTTATTTGATTAGTCACTTAGCGGTGGCTCAACTTAGCTTGGGATGGCGTTGTGTGGATTGTCGTGGAATATTAATATTAATAATACCAGCCTGTTACTGTCCCACTGCTGGGCAAAGGTCTCTTCTCATACAGAGAAGGCTAGAGGATTGATCACCACGCTTGCTCAAGGCGGATTGGCGATTACAAACTTATATTAACCGACTCATTGCCATTATCATTTTCATGCATACTTTAACCAGGCCCCGAACATTGGACGATGACGCGCCAGGGGCGTCATGGGCCTACATACAGGATGACGTACCTTGGGCGTCATTGGTACCCTATGATGTTTTATGCGTATTACGCCGTTATCTTGCGTAGATCTCTATTTTTTAAAATCTGTTTTTAAGTAAGTTCGATATGACGCGCCAGGGGCGTTAAGGGCCTCCCGTGATATTTGCTAATGACGCCCCCGGGGCGTCATTGGCCATGAATTGGTTAACAAGTCAGTCAACATAAGTCCAGGTTATCTCACGATGTTTTCCTTCACCGATGTCAATGATGTCTAAGATAAGCTTAGAAATTAAAATATTATTGTTATTTATTTTATTTACTTACCTGCACGGCGGAAGAATCCACAAAATGACAGATGACATGGTAGGAACTTTTCTGCCTATTATAGAAGAAATAATGCTTCGATATTGTAGACTATTATTTCTGACTGAAAAATCAACACGTTTCCTTTCTTCATTCTTGACATTGTAGTGCTCAAAACAAAAGAAAAGTTTCTACAATCTGACACCTTGTCGATTCTTCTGGAGACGAAATCCGTTTCTCTGGTCAAGCTACGAGCGCTGGGTGACATCACGTGTCCCATGAGTTTCCATACGATGTTTTCCTTCACCGTTTTTGATGCAAGTGACACATACAAAACGCACGTGAATCAGAAGAGTCATAGGTGTGTGCCATGGGTTCTGGGCAGTCCGCAGGTCACAGGACTTGGCTATGACTGCTTAAACCGTTATAACTGTTGGTAGAAGTGTGGCTCTTGCAACGTGCATCTGGAGACTATTATAATGATAATGAAAGTAGCTAAGCCTTCCCCACAAAGCATAGTGCAGCGCAGTGAAACTCCAGCTCGTTAGTAATTACAAAGCAAAACAATAAAATTGAGCTCTGTACAAGCCAGCTTAAAAAGAAAAGCCAAAATATCAAACGGAGCTCAAAATAAAACAACCCAGATACCCAGTTTTTAATTAGGCTAGCTTCAAAGCTAAATACAGAAACATAATCCTAAAATTCAGACCGAAAAGGCCATCATTAGGCTATCATTTGAAATAGCCGTATTAGGTAATAAAAAATGGCCGCCGCCACCTTTCTACTTTCAGGTTTAACCTTTGAGATACCGTTTGACATTTAAAAGGTTCGTTTAAATACCATTGAGATTGCTAAATACCGCTACGATAGCAACTCGTTAGAGATATTCTTTCGTTGAATAAGAGTTTAATTTTCTTAGGGTGCGCACACATGCGGTAATGTCCTTTGAGTGTCGTACTTTTAAACCGACTACAAAAATGGAGGTGTTGTGTATTACACTGTTACGCTGTTTTTGGCCGCCGTTGTTTGGGTTTCGTGGTACAGGTTCATACCTTAGAATGATACACTTCATTGCAGTAATAACCTCACTTTAATAATCGCAATCACAAAGCGTAACTCAGATAGGTAAACCGATAGTTTCGTACTGGACTAGTATCTTCGTTGGTGTCTCAAGTCTAACTCAATTCTGTCTAGCAGACACTCGCCAATACATCCCACGCGATGACATGACTATAGCCTTGTGGTCTAGTAGTTAGTGAGCCTGACTACTACGCCGGAGGTCGTGGGTCCGATACCCACCCAGGGCCTACCTATAATACCTATGTATGTATTTAGGTACATATGTATGTTTAGTACCTACCCATAACACAAGCTCTGCTTAGCTTGGGACTAGATGGGACTCTTGTGAAAGTTGCGGAATATTTTGTTTATTTATTATCCACGTGACATCTCCCCACCCCATTTAAAATGACAGCTGACATCTCTACGTTAACCATAGACCAAAGACTAAAATTAACCACTCCCTAGAAAAAGACAGAGGGACTGTGTGGTCAATACCTGTCTCTTACTCTCTCTTTTAATCAGAGTTCTAGAAAGAGACAACTATTGGCCGCACGTTCGCTTTATCTCTTTCACACTTTCTTACCAGTATTTACTTCACAGCTCGATAAGGAACACTCAGTCCATTCTCTATGTCTATGCCATAGACTCTGTAGTAAAGTAATTAACTTCACAACTTCTTATTTCTGCATATCATTTTCCACGACACATAGATAATTTTGTTCCTGGGCTTTAAAGCATAGCTAACCAAACAAGCCCCGCATTGAACAGAAAACCCGCTTCATTATCGATGTGTACACACCCGTGTGATGCGTTTATAATGAGAAAAGCTAGCTGAACGTGCAGGCAGTACCTACACTTTCATTATGACGTCACGTTTACAGCATTTTTATCGCGATACATGCACGGGTAACGAGGTTCTTGCGTGCAAGGAACTCGCTTTGCACGTTAATGGACTGCGCACCCTTTTCGTTTCAATCTTTTCTTACTCGACTTTAAAAAGAAAGAGGATGTTCTCTATCCGTCGTAATGACAGCCGTGACCAACGGGCTTAACATGTCTTCCGACCTTGGCAAGATTAGTTTATACTGCGAACGACCCGTGTTGCTTTTGATTTTACCACAGACCCCAAAAATATAAATATGAGTGTTTACGTTCGTGGGTTTCTTAAATTGTCCAGTGTTCCGCTCAAAAAACAAAAAAAAAGAATCAGCGAAATTGGTCCAGCCGTTCACATGTGATGCCATGTCCAAGAAAATAGGTAGGTATTCCTTTTTGTAAATATAGATATTATTTACGTCGACCTCAAATTAGTTCTCAAATATCTTAAGTAGCCAGTCTATAGGTACATCTAACAACCCGATCACTGGGCAAAGTAATCACAAAGTTAAACTAATACCTCTGAACCCTTGGCCCTATATGAGAGGGCCCCGTGATAAATCTCCCTGTATTAGACCCTCCGTTTTATTTCTGAGGGATTTTTACCAAGTTTCTGGAAGCTAAATATTTGGTAAGCCTTTTGTGGGTAACTAATTTGGGGGTGTTTGAGTTTGGTAATTTTTGTTTGGGCGTTTAGGGTTTTACTTTGCTACTAGTTGCTGGAGAATTGTTGATGTAATTGATTGAACAATGACGTCCTGCGTAGAATTCAGATATCTGAGGAGCAACGTACTTTTCGTGTGAATACTTAACCTACTAACTAGACCCGAAGTTCAAAATTTCTATCGGCATCGTTTTTTCTAGTTTTTGTTACTTTAAAGCTGTAAACTTTGATAAAACATGCGCGAGCCGAGCGAGCAAAGCGAGCGGTGCTGTGGCAGACTAAGCGCTACACCGAAGATTGTCGTAGAAACTACTTAGGTTGTGACATCTCGACGAATGGATAATGTCGTTTCTTTAGAACCAACCAGCCACTTTTGAGCCGGGATTCGTTCGTTTAGCATTAGAGTAATAAATTCCATTAGTGTTTCAGAAAAAGCCTAAAATACTTCGTCCAATAAGCAAACACAGGCAGTCAAAAAAGTAACCAATATTTTGTTGAAATACGATTCTCCTACATCCATAATCTCACGTAACAAAAAAATAAAATCAAAAGTAAAAGTAACATTTCCATTAATATCGAGTACTAGTAGAACAATAATAAAAATGAAACTAAAAATATGAGCGACCGCCGCCATTTAACGCGAACGCAAAAGCTTTCTGGAACAAAGCAAATACTTCAGGGTTGGCTAATGTAGGCGGCGGATTTACGGAGTAGCATTTTGAAAGTGGTAAAATCTTGGATCTAGACATTGTTTTAGCTTGTTTTTTGTTGGAGCTGGTTAATGTAGAGATCATAGGATATTTGATACATAACATAATACTCAAATCAGCATGAGTAAGGTGAGACGCCTCTCAGCTAGATGAACCGATGACCTGAATAAAATGGCTGGGTCAGGCTGGATGCGGAAGGCGGAGTATTGTGGCGCAGCCAGAGGCATATGTCTAGCAATGAACTGCGAGAGAATGTTTAATTCTAGTTATTAGGGTCGAGCCTATTGCTACAAACCAGAGACTAATCGAGACTATGGGCTGTTACTGAGAAAATCCAGTACAAATAACTGCACAAGTCTTCCTGACCTGATGATAAAGAAATAAAATACATATATTTGGGACACGCACAGGAGTACGGAGGAGGATTGTGGAGTTCTGGGTCAGAAACCTGGTTAGGACAAATATATCAGGTTTTTCGTAATAAGGAAATCATCATTAGCAGTTCTAGAGCCAGGATTTAATGACGTAGTAGAGTTTGAGAGGCGTTGTAATACGTAAAAGTTCTTCAAATTCGCACAAAATCGCAAATAAGCCGATATAATGTTATAAGTAAAGAAAACCTGAAAATATTCTTCATAACATAGAATATTATCCTTCCATTTTCGGATATGACTCGACAAACATTATTGTTTGTATCGCTATGGGCTTGTTTACTTAACTTTATTCATATTATATTTATGCGGGATCACATAACCAATATATTCACATCACAAAACTTGGAGCTAACTCGAACTATCAAAAATGGGATAACTTAGTTTTTATATCTTTCTATTCTGCCTTTACTGTCACCTTGTAAGTTATTTGAGCTGTCTTTTGTTTTTTCGATTGTGTCCAGGAATTTAGGCTTGTTCCTATTGTCATCTATACCTATCTACTTTGTGAGAGTAACTTGACCGGCTGAACTTTTATCATCAGTCATCAGCTATCTAAGTGTATCTCGTGTCGACACGAGATGAAAGACTGGCGAGAAAGAAAATGATATCGGGTGGTTAACAGCTCATACTGTTTTCGAAACGTGCAGGCTTATGGAATAGAATAGAAATCTCTTTAATTTTCTCTACAAAATCCTATATACATATAATAACTTATAGGGATACAAAAAAGACTTGACTTACCATGAGCGGCCATATCGTTAAAACCCCTAGCCAGCCAACTTAAGCTACCTACCTGGTATGTGCCAAACTTATAAAATCATTTTACCACGAGCATAAATAATTTCCTTGTATCTCGTGCTAGCATTATTTGTATCTCATGCCGAAAATTTACGTGTATCTCGTGCTCATACATATAAATACATAATAGATACCTACCGCACCAGAGATAAATAATTATGGAACACAAATCGTTAGGTAGTAAGTAGTAACTACAGATATTTTTCTTCCCCTGCCAGCCCTGTTTCAAGAGCCTGTTATTAAAATAAAAACGACAGCGCGAGTCTAACTTTCATTTAGCTATTATTATCCTATATCTTTTATTTTCTCTTTCAACACAGCACATAAATCTGTCCGAAGTTTGTATTTTACACTTTTTTTATTGTTAGGCTTTTAAATGTGTCTGTAAAATGTGAAGTTAGGTGGGCTATGTGAAGTTTTTTAATTACTTAAGCTCTTTAAAACGTAGGTAGGTCTAGGTACTTATGAGTAAATTAAATATTTTCAGATTAATTGTGTACCTACATTTTTTTTAGTGTAAAAATGGTATGATTTTATTAATAATGCAGTTTAAGTCTAACTAAAATTTTGAAAAGTTATTAAAAGTTTAGTAAAATCCAACATAACTCTTACTTCGCCCTTAATGCGAATTTGTACAAAACTCAATAATTTATTTCATTCCACAACGTAGATACAATGTCACAAAAAAAGGTACTGTAACTTTGACGGGTGGAAGTGTTGACCTGCCGAAGGTTTGATTCCAACCCAAGACAAATGCTTGTATGACGAGCACGATCATTTGTTAAAAAATAAATTACACCCAGACACAGGTCTGGATGTAATTTATTTTACAGTTGTAATGTATTAGAAATAATTATGTATGTTTGTGAATTTTCTAGTGCTTATAGCACAAGCTCTTCTTGTGTTATGACTCTGCTGGTCACAGCAAAGGAAAACTTCAAAAAAAAGTATCTAGATATTTTTTAAAGTTGTAATATGGTATACAGTTCAAAAAAACCTTCATCTAAGTAAATAATTATGAAAATTAATTATTTCCAGTCTTTAGAAAACTCATTTTCAATTTCTCAATTTTCTCCGTACGATCGTATTGTACAAGAACTATGAATAGATTTTAAAATCATAGTAATTAAATTGACGACAGTCATACACCCACCAAAGTGAATTTAAGTAGTTAAGGGAAAATGTAACGTGAAAACCCTGACACGTTGTCTCCCTTACTCTAATAGGTAGTAGTATATGAATAAACTATATCACTATCTCACTCACTCCCGATAATATGGCTGTCAATAGACGTGTCTCTGCCTATTCCCCGTGGTGTTTGGTACAACCATAAAACCGCACTTTCTCGCGGTACATAATTTAGTATGATCCCACTACATTACTTTCAATACCGAATACAAGGCTGTTCGTAAAACCACTTTACTTACCTACTCAGGGTGTTTGACGCATGGATTGACACAATTCTTGGGTTAAGCTACGCGTAAAGGTTGGTCCGTGGAAAGGTGACCATTTCATTAAGTGAATGGCGCTATACATGGCGTTGTGACCAGCCAGTCTATGTCCGAAAAGACACGACTGGCTGTTCACAATGGTGTGCTGGTGACTACACTAACGTATGGAAGTGAATGTTGGGCGTGGCAAAAGAGACATGAAAGTAGAATAAATGCTGTAGAAATGCGTTCCTTGCGAAGTATGTGTGGCGTAACAATTAATGACAGATTGAGGAATTATGTGATAAAGCAACGTTGTGGTTAAAAGAAGATGTAGTAACAAAAATTGAAAAGAGTATGCTTAGATGGTTTGGTCACGTTGAAAGGATGGATGAAATGCGACTAACGAAAGGTATTTACAAGGCAGATGTAAGTGGGAACGCCGGGAGGGGACGCCCTAGAAGGACATACATAGACCTTATTGGTGAGGTTCTTCAGAAAGGTCAGGTGCGTAGTACTCGCAACCGGCGTGTGTGTATGACAACATGTATGAATGTAAACGAAGCAAAAGAAGTATGTAAGAATCGTAGCATATGGCGCTCTGTAGTTTCTGCCTACCCCCATGGGAAAAAGGCGTGAGTTGATGTATGTATGTATGTATGTTCATTACGGCACAGATATCTTTGCAAGTACCGAACTGAGACTCCTGAACACTGCTTCTCGGTATCTGGAGTCCATTGCCACTCCAAGCACTATCTCCCAAGATTATTTAAAATAAGAAATAATATTACATTATTTTATTTTATTTTAGTTTATCTGTGTTCTTGTTTGTTTTTTTTTTCTATTTTATTATTAACACTTATTTTTTGTTATTATTTCGATTTTATATTTCCTCAACTAATAGCTTGTATGTTTAGTTATTAACTGTTAGTATAAGTTGGTTATAAATAAATAAATTTATTAATTAATTAAAATTACGAATCAAGACTCTTCCGTGCCTCGGAAAGCACATTAGCCCTGATAGTCATTCGTAGACCCTTGACGAAAGCCGCCCGACAGCAGCCGCCAGTTTAACCAAGGGTTACCCAGTTTCTGGGTTATGGAGGTAAGACAGGCAGTCGCCCTTTATAAAACAGTGGTATTTGGACCTCAACATATTTGAGAAAAGGCTATGATGGAAAATAATTGTTTTAGTGTTGTGTAAGGTATTCTTGTGCCGAAACAACATTTGGTGCAATGTAATGGGATTTTTGACAAAATTTTTGTTTTTAGTCCCTCATCTATACAGGGTGTCTCATTCAAATTGGTCAGTATGGGAAAGTCTGAAACTATAAGACATACGAAGATCTGTTCTGAGGAACCATGTCATCGTTTTTAATAACAAGAAAAACTGCATTCATAGGTACATTTTAAAAAACATCTGTACTCCGTTCGGGAATCGAACCCGGTTATTTTGAAAAAAAAAACCTACACTATTTCTATTTAGAAATCGATTGTGTAGGTCTTAAGCAATAAATGTCTGTATGAAACATGATGTCTAAAATGAATAAAATGCATTGTTTCCACATACTTTAATTTATTTTAGTAGGTGCTCAAAATAACCGGGTTCGATTCCCGAACGGAGTACTAATGTTTTTTTAAAATGTATATTTTTCTTTTTTCACGTAATCAAAAAACAACGGCGATACATCGAGATAAAATGTCGCATGACGTCACTAGCCAGTACAGTTTATGCTAGCTAATGACGTTACAAGCCCCCGCTCCTCAACTTTAATGCGCTTAATCTAAGCAGTTTTCCATCAATTTAAAACGTTTTTAAAACGTTTAAATGTATGAGGAATTTTTAAAAATTGGACATTGAGTAAACCTGATGGATGGTGACATTGTGGCTTGGCTCACGCACATCGGTGCCAATAAACTCGAACCTATCGCCATCGTTGGTCTAGTGGCAGCAAGAACTACCGCTAAACATGAGGTTCTTGGTTCCTATCCCATGTGGGGCAAAGTGTTATTGAGCTTTTTAAATTTCTTAGTACTAACCCCGGATTGGATGGCGATAGAGTCGCTCCATTTTACATGGAACTTTTACAAAACTGTCGAAATATCGCAGTATTAATGTACAAATCTGCTTAACCCCAGCAGGCCTAGAGATATTATAAATTCTATTTCTATTATCGTAATCGATAAAGCGACAATAGAAAGAAAATGGCGTATATGGAATCAGCTGTTTGTCAACTGTTAAGTGTTAACGAGTAGAATTTGTAATATGGCTGAAAATGAAATACAATTGACAGTTGACAAGCAGCTGATTCCATATACGCCATTTTCTTTCTATAATAGAAATAGAATTTGTAATATGCAGGCCTTGTCATGTTACAAATTCTATTTCTACTATAGAAGGAAAATGGTGTAATATGGAATCAGCTGTTTGACAACTGTCAATCGTTAACACTTTACAGTTGACAAACAGCTGATTCCATATAACGCCATTTTCTTTCTATTGTCGCCTTATCGATTTCGATAATAGAAATAGAATTTGTAATAAATAAAAATAGAAAGAAAAAATTAGAAGAATTTGTAGAATTGTTTCTATCAATCAATTTTCTTTATTGTTTGTTTCTGTTTTTGTTTTGTGTTTGTTTTTGTGTTTTTTGTATTGTTTGTATTGTTTTTTTTGTTTTTGTTTGTTTTTGTTGCTGTTTTGTTTTTTTTGTTGTTGTTTTTTGTTTTTTTGTAGAATTTGTTATTATTTGTAAGTTTTTATGGTGTACAATAAAGAGTATTCTATTCTATTCTAATATGACTAGGCTTGCTGGCTAGGCCTACAGGCATACAGGCGCAATATTATGATGTCAAACAATCTATCGATTCTTTCTTCTGTGATGCAAGAGCCTCCACAAGATTCAATACTTCAGCTTATACCTTGCTGACTACTAATCTTTGAACAAAGGCATAGGGACAATATTCTTTGATGGCTGAAGCATGGCTCAAGCTTACCAGCTATGATCTGCTTCTTTAAGCGTGATTGAAAACTAACCTGGTCTCAGAGCTTTTATGCCACCCATGGGCTTTAAACTTGGCTTTATATGCCGTCTAGAAATATCTCTCAGGCATGCCAAATGCTCACGATGCTTTCTTTTACTGTTTTTAGAAACCAGTGATATTTATAAATGATTAAAAATAATAATAATAATACCAGCCTGCTACTGCCCCACTGCAGGGCAAAGGCCTCTTCTCATACAGAGAAGGCACGAGCATTGATCACCACGCTTGCTCTAGGCGGATTGGCGATTTCAAACTTATATTGAACCTGGACTTATTCCAGGTTTTCTCACGATTTTCCCTAACCGATGTCAATGATGTCTAAGGTAAACTAAGAAAGTACATATGAATTGAAAAAGTCACATTGGTACTTGCCCGGATTGAACCACAACCTCGTGCATGAGAGGTAGGCGTCTTAACCGCTGGGCTATCACGACATTTTATAAATGATTGGTAATAAAATTTACTGTTTCGTCGGTCTAGTGTTAGTAAGCGCTACTGCTGAGCATGAGGTCGTAGGTTCGATTCCCGGGTCAATTAAATTGAGTTTGTCTATCTGGAATTTCTCAGTAGCAGCCCGGAGTCTAGAATCTTGTACGGTTGATGGCAAAAGGCTCGCCCCCTATTACATGGGACTTTAGCAAAACTTTCGAAATGAGGGTGTACTACGGTACACCTCTGCCTAATCCTTTAGGGATTACAGGCGAGATGTTATGTTGATAATTATAGAACACGCACATGAATCCGAAAAGTTCCTTGGGTTCTGTTGAAACCTCTCTTTATGCTGTACTAATGAAAATACAGTTTTATTATTTTTAAATAACTTTTAAAAATCTGTCATAATTTTTTTCTTTTTCACTTTTACACTGTTTTTTCTCCTCCAACCTACATCTTTTTTTTTTTGTGGATTTCCTTGCTTGGTTGGTCTAACTTCCTCTCCCACAGGTTCGAATTCGATACCTATGATTTGGCAGTCTGCCGATCACACCACAAGGCTGTGACGGCTAGGGTTTAGTTATTGATTCTAACCATAGATATAATTCTAACTTATACAAAGGCTGTTGTAAAATTAACATAAACTTTTGATGTTTCATCCACAAAATACTTCGACTCTTGTTTTATTTCGCAAGAAATATAAGATTTGAATATCCACCTCAAACATCTGTAAGTCTTAAGTAAATTAAAAGCGGTAGAACTGAACCGGTTTCCTTGTACATTTAACGAATGCCATAAATTAACTAAAACCGTAATAAATTAGTTATATGTGGGATAAAACAATGGTATTTTCAATGGTAAAAGTGATCGCTAACTTACCCATTGCAAGTTAAACCAATCAAAGTTTAAGGGTGTAGGTAAAGTGCAAGTAATGTTTAGAATTTATGGTATGTAACTTGCTTTTTTATGGTATTCACAAACATAACGTTTACTACGCCTGTAATCTTCGAAGGTATGAGCAGAGATATACCTACAGTTCATGCCTGGTAGCGCTAGTTATGTTTAATCTCCATATTGGGGCGAGCCTATTGACATTTAACAGAGTACAAATCCAGACTTCGGTCTACTAGAAAAATCCAGATTACCACACCCAAAGAGATATAAAAGACTATATAAAGCGGGCATGTCAAGGAAATGTCATAGAAAAACTTTGATCCCATGTCTCAGTAACGCCATCTAGAATAATATATGAATATTGGAGCGGCAACGGAGCGTACTAAAAAAAAACTCATAGACTTGTGTCCGACAGGACACACTTTTTCGGACGAAAATTTTGTTTGTGATGTCCGGTCTATAGGTATTGATTGAAGGTCTTTGACCACACCCAACCTCACCGTCTCACACACACACAACACACAATTTCACTCTAATTATTTTGTTCTAATAGGTACAGGCAGCTTGTCTTCAATCTCAAATACGTTTACAAACAATTGATTATTATCAAAGGGTATACAAAGGGGGCTCCCTCTATCAGGCAGAAACTTCTTTGTTGTTTTGTCTATATAAAACTAAAAACAACACACTCACATTATGAACTTGTGAGCTTCACAATCATTAATTGCATCATTGCTTACCATCAGGTGGGCTCGCAGTCAGGCACTATAATCTATAGCATGAAATGAAAAAAAATCATGCTGGTATCATTAAGTACCTATAACTACAAAGCACTTTAAATGTTAATGTTTCAAATTTATACGCCTACAGACGACCTTTCGCCCACCACCGATTTACAAGCACAATCATATTAATAAAAATCCTAATAAAATTGTTTCGTGTTTTAACGACAGCTATTGTCTGTCAGCCGCAATCTCAACAACAAAGTATTAAATATAATAATACTTATTACTTTACTAAAGTATTAAAATCCTTTCCGTAAAATTCTGCGAATAACACCCTCAAAAGGTTTCCTTAAATATCCATGTAACAATAAGAAACGATGACCTTTTCGTGAGGAAGCTTTTTGGGGTTCCGCTTTTTAATATTTCGGGCGAAAAATTTATTTAAAAGTGTTTGAGGTTAATGACTTTAAAACGACACGGGTACAGAAATAAATCGGGATGAAAAAGGATCAACAGAATCTAGTATTTTGTACATACTTACTTAAACACACGCCTTTTTCCCATGGGGATAGGCAGAAACTACAAAGCGCCATATGTTACTATTTTTACATACTTCTTTAGACTCGTTTACATTCATATATGTTGTCATACACAAGTACCTTTTCATGTAGGTACCTACCCAATGCTAGCGGTGCCTAGCGGTTTCACTTGTTCCTAAATATCGTAGTGTGACGTGAAATAGCCTTAAATCTTCCTCAAGAATTGGGCTTACAACTACTTTTTTTTTACTTCGATATCATGTGCAACCACCATCTTATTTTTGTCTAGAATCCAAAAAGTACTCTCCATAATTAATGTTATTAGGGCCTTAAGACATTATTAAATGCCTTATTTATAAAAATCCATCAAGCCATATAGGAAATAGATATAAAAACATACATATGCTTGAAAACCAGTACCCTCCTTCTGATGCTGTCAGTCAAGAACATCAACGCGAAACTACCGAACCCAACCGATAGATTTCCACTTAGCTTGACCGATTTTTTAATATCAAAATCACTGAATCAGCTCCTTGTGTAAGTCCAAGCGAATATTGCTCAGAAGATATTGTTGGCAAAGTTTTTGTGAGACTTTCAGTCTTTCAGGGTATCAATGTAAGTACCGTCTACCACTTTCAATCTTATCACGCAGGGCGTAAGGGTAAGAATTGTTTGACTGCTAACTTTAACGAGTGTACACTCGATTCTTGACGCCTCACTCGATATGTATGAATATGATATTGTCAAAGTTTTTTAGGACATCCATGATGAATGTTTTTGAAGTTTTTGAACTTTTTTAGGAGCGTTGGTCCTTTTTGAGATGGGATAAGCTATAGATCACTCAACACTGTTACCGTTACCGACACCTCTGTATATAAGTAAAAAACAAACCAATTACTTATTTATTTACTGACGATAAGTTTACACTTTTGCCGGCATTCCCGGAGTGCCACGGTTTTGTTTGGAGAGAGAAATCGGTCACTGGATTTGTTGCTAGAAGTAAACGATCGTATAGTTTGGAAATCCCTCTCAGACATGCTGGTTTCCTGACGATATTTTCGTTCACCGTTTTTGAAGTCAGTGATAATTTAATTATACAATACTCACATGAATTTGCAATGTTTTACATGGAGCGCTTGAGGGCTACGATTCAAATAATACCAATTTTATTTTATCTCATGAACGAAGTTAATAACCAAAATACTTAGAGCGATGTATGTTTTACCTCTTACAATGTAATTATTAAGTATGGACGGGACTAAAGATACTAATAAAAAAACCATACAGGAAGAAGAAACAAAAACAAAACAAAATGAAGAAAACGTTAATATCTTCGCAGTTAACAAACTCTGGCGGCTCTAAAGATTTGTTACAATCTTTTGCGGAACAAATCACCGGAATGAGGTCAGATATTAAGAAGAAATATCTTAATGAAAATCGATACGACTCTCTCAGCTTTATTTGTGTCCTTGTTTCTCGGTATAAGTTACTGTCGTTAGCTGGGACTCCCTAAATTACGACAGAATCCCTCCGGAATAGACATTACTGGACATTACTTGTGAAACATCCTAATTAATAATTTTAAATCTTCATAATAATATAAATTGTTTGTTTATTTAAATTGTATTTCAATTGCAATTTTTATTCTATTTCAAATTGCATTGTAATTGTATTTCAATTGCGTTTCGATTGTATTTTTTTTAATTGTATTTAAAATGTATTCGATAGATATCTGTTACCCATTACCAAACTGTTTTTAAACATTCCCGTGAGGCCGTGACCATCATTGGAATTTCGAATCTATGGACCTCCCTATAATTACATCATTGACTCAATGATTTGATTGCGATGAATAACGATTATCTATCATTCTTTTCGCGATTTAATTACGTTTTTAATTCTTATTAAATATCTCTTCAAGGATAAGCTATGGCATGGAAAAGATGTTGTCGACATCCCAATTTTACGCTCAATCTATGGGTCAATTAATTAGGAAGGGGATTGGGTGTAATCTTTTGTTGTTTGGGGTCCCGATCTTTTCGAAATTGATACTTCAGTACAGGGATCACCATCGATTAGAGATAAAATCGTTTATTTATTAGAAAATAAAACAAATAAATAAATATTCCACAACTTTTCACACAACACCATTTAGTCCCAAGTTAAGCTTGAGAGCTTGTGTTTTGGGTACTAAACAGCTGATAAACATACATATATATTTCTAAATACATACATATTATAGATAAATTACACCCAGACACAGAACAAATGATCCTGCTCATCACACAAACATTTGCCCTGGGTGGGAATCGAACCCACGACCTCCGGCATAGCAGTCAGGGTCACTAACTACTAGACCAACAGGCCAGTCAAAACTAACTATTAACTTTCTTTAAATCATTATCGTTCTTAAAATGGCAATTCTTAATTGGCTCGCCCCTAAAACATGGGACTTAACATAGCTGGCGAAATGTGGGTTTACTACTGGTACAACTCTGCTTAACCTTATGGGGATAACAGACGTGATGTTATGTGTATTACAATTCTACTGCCCTTATTCATATTTACTTATAATGTCTTCTTCCACCTTAAAATATTACAAGCTTTAATCGAAAAAGCTAGAAACCTTTTATTAAAATTTTAAGGGAAGGTTCATATCTGACGGAACATGCGTCGCGTATTTTCGGTCGCGTAACGCCAGAACAGACAAATGTATAGAAAAACACTTGACGGTTCACACTCAACAGATGATGCGTTAGTGCGTCGAGGTACATTGTCGCAAACGCTCGGCGCATGTTCCGTCAGATATGAACCTTCCCTTAATCGCAAAAAAAAACAGGTATAGCAGCAGCTGATTTATTTGACTACCACGTTGGTCTAGTGGTTAGAAGCGCTACAGCTAAGCATGAGGTCCCGGGTTCAATTTCCGGGTCGGACAGATCGTAGCTCTGTAACAGGCTGGAGTCTGTATTTGTACCTGATTGCTGAAAATAGGCTGGCCTTCTAAGGGACATGAGACATAGACGTAATGGGTACAACTCTGCCTCTCCCCTATTGGGAATACAGGCGTGATGTTATGTTAAGTTGAAAAAACACACATTAATCTCCTGATTTGTATTGTTTCAAAGCCACATTTACAAAGACAATGAATAACCTTGAACGCGACTCATATCAGAATTCATAACGCCAATACCGAGCCCATTTCCTGGGCCCGCACACCTCTTTATTCTCTTTTATTACCCTTAAGTACATCAATACCCTACACCGAAGTATACTATTACCCTGAAATGGTACTATTTAGGTCGAATACCATTCGTACAGTTCCGGTCAACGCCATTCATAATTCCGAAATGGCAAATCATTGACGGTGAAAAGCACTTTCAACGATTTTCACCCCTTTGTACTAACCAAGGTCGATCAGGTAGAATATTAGAGCGAGACAATAAATACTACTGTGTCGATATTTTTTCGTTTTAGGGTGAAATGGGGAAAGGTTATCGTTGGGGCTCCGCGGAATTGAGGAGTGCCTTGTCGACTGACGACCTAAAATACAGCGTTGGGTTGTTATGAGAGAAAGAATGATTATTTATTGGTATAGTTCTAGTTTTGCTGCTGCCATTAAGACAATAACACACGCCTTGGATGGCTTTGTTTTTATGATTAGATTAGCCTTGTAATCCTCGATGTATGAGATAGAATTATTCATTTGTTGACTTTCTCTAAGTCTCTTAGAAGTCGGTCGATCTTAAGGTGACTGTACCTACGTGTACCACCACGCGTTTCATGATCAACATAAAAACGGATTGACGAAAGAATCGACAAATTGAAGATGGTAGAGACATTTACGCCAATTATAGAAGTAATAATGCTGAGGAGCTTGTGGCTAAGAGGAGCTTGTGGCTAAATTATAACAGCCGCATGGGTCGATCGAAGGTTAAGCTACGCTTGACGAGGTCGGTCCGTGGATGGGTGACCATTTATTACATACCAAGACTCCTCCGTGCCTCGGAAAGCACGTTAAGCCGTTGGTCCCGGCTGTCATTTGTAGATCTTTGACAGTCGTTACTTGTAGTCAGAAGCCCGAAAGTCTGACAACCAGTTTAACCAAGGGGTATCATGTTACCCAGTTACTGGGTTGTGGAGGTCAGACAGGCAGTCGCTCCATGTAAAACACTGGTATTCAGCTGCATCCGGTTAAACTGGAAGCCGACCCCAACATAGTTGGGAAAAGGCTAGGCAGATGATGATAGAAGTAATAATGCTCGATTATTGTAGACTAAAGAATCTACTCATTTCTCCTGCATTCTTGACATTGTTGTGTTTTTGGAGGTTTGAGGAACAGGGTGTAAAGTTCCTCATCCACCATTGAAAAGGGAGGATCCTCCTCGCAGACGGGTGTTGTGTCTGGTGGGCTAACTACTGTCCGAAAGTTGTAGTCGGGAACTTGTATACGTTCCAATTGCGCGGATAACTCTGATACCGCGATGTAGGATAAAAAAAGTAAAAAAAAAAAAATATCGGTCATTAGTTCGTATGTGGCGAGATAGATGTCGCTACGTCACTCTCCTCCGAGACCGGAGGTCGATAGCAGGCTGAGTCTTGGAGTGTTTGCCAGGCCAGTGAGGTGTTCGAGTGAGTCGGAACCCGATGCCGCATAGTTCGCGGTGAGTCGGAACTGTCTGCGGTGATGAATGCGTCTCTGCTTGCTGACCGGCCGAAGTGCGCGTCTGCTGCATGCTGGTGGTCAGGATACCCGTTGAAGCCATGGATGCTGGCTGGCTGGGTGACTCGCTGCTCGAAAGCTTGAGGAAGTGATGATGACGTCACGATGATGTTGAACGAAGGCTGCGCTGACGTTCATACTCAGGGTCACTAGTTTGGAGGTATGAGGAACAGGGTGTAAAGTTCCTCATCCACCATTGAAAAGGGAGGATCCTCCGACCAGACGGGTGTTGTGTCTGGTGGGCTAACTACTGTCCGAAAGTTGTTGTCGGGAACTTGTATACCTTCAAAGTGCGCGGATAACTCTGATACCGCGATGTAGGATATATTGGTCGTTAGTTCGTATGTGGCGAGATAGATGTCGCTACATGTTCAAAACAAAAGAAATGTTTGAACTACTATCTGTCACTTTGTCGAAACTTCCGTAGAATAAATCCGTTTCTAATACGGTTGTCATGTGCGTGTGTTTTGAATTGCTGTTTAGTATCAGGCTGTATGTTAATCGAAATATGATTTGTGGCACATGGCACATCCACCTTAGCCACTTTTTTGAAAGGGGTCGTGGCAGACGCACGAGTCTATCAAAGGGGCTACGTTTAGAGAGTTCCTCGACAGTGCCTTTAAAAGCAAGTCTGGGTCACGACTGCCATTCTTCCGGGTTATAAGAAGCCCGACATCAAACAAGGTTGTGAAGGTCATATAAGCAGTCACTTTATTTAAAACTAGCAGTTCTCTCGCGACTTCGTTTGCGTGCATTTCGTACTTTAACACCCCCTCCAAACCGAAATTAAATACAGCCAACACTTACAAATAATGTGGTTTTCTATTGGTAAAAGAATTTTCAAAATCAGTTCAGTAAATCCAGAGAATACCTACTCGTCACAAACTCACAAACTTTACTCTTTTTATAATATTGGTATGGAATACTGGTGATCTGGCTAAACTGGAGGCCAACCCAAACGTATTTGTTAAAAGAGATAGGCAAATGAAATTAATGGTCTTTACTGGTGCCAAATGGCTCCACCAAACTACCTAC
Source organism: Euplexia lucipara (assembly GCA_921972225.1). Classification (NCBI taxonomy): domain Eukaryota; kingdom Metazoa; phylum Arthropoda; class Insecta; order Lepidoptera; family Noctuidae; genus Euplexia; species Euplexia lucipara. The sequence continues at coordinate 14,625,625 of OV179167.1, read as the reverse complement.
ACGTTATGACTTAACAAACAGCTTTAACACGTAAAATAGTAGATATTTGAACTCCACCATTTTGATCGAATGACTGTTTCGAAACTATTACCACAGACTAAAAACATACAGTCGTCCGACGAAGCTGTCTAGACAGGGAAATCGTGCGGGGTGTGAGAGGCGAGACGCGGGAAAGCCGCTCCCGCACTGCGAACAAACCGATGTTCGTAGTGCTGGAGGTATTATTCAAGTCTAACGCGTGTAGAAGTTGTCGGCATTTTTCCAGAGATCTTGCATTGATCAAGATAATTCTGCTTTTGTTACAGACCGCTTGCCTTAACTGCCTCGTTGGTTTAGTGGTCGCAAGCGCTACTGCTAAGCATGAGGTCCCGGATTCGATCTCCGAGTCGGGAAAAGTGTTATTTTACATGCATACATAATAAAAACAAAAAGAAAAGTAAAATAATTATAAGTAGGGCATCCAAAAATTCATCCGCATCACTGCCAACGTTAAACGTGCCCAAAAGACTGGCCGCGTTGCCACGTTGAATGGCAATGCCTGATTCTCTGACCAGTGTTATTGAGTTTTTCCATCTAGAATCTTTCAGTAGCAGCCCGGAGTCTGGTATTGTGCTCGATTGATGGCAATAGGCTCGACCCCTATAACATAACTGGCTCTGCCACCCCTTCGCGGCTTACAGGCGTGATGTTATATTGTGTATTACTAATTAATCACACTTTAGCAATATCAATTACCGGCAATACTTCACAGAAGGTCTTGTAGCCAATGTTTTCGCAACAAATTAGACTTGCAAATCGTCGTTTGGACCTCAAATTTCGGGGCTCGGGGCAAATTTTAGCCGTACCCTATTTATTTATGGATGGCGTTTAACCGGAAATGCAAGATCGTCTATCCTAAAAGGGTGGATTTGTGTCATTCGCTTAGGGGTAGTATGTCAGGGACATCCATCTAATCAGGGTTGGGTAGGTGATTTTGAAAATGGGTGTGGATCAGACATTCAGGTCGTTTTTTTTTTGTTGTAGGTATTTTGACAGTATTAGTACTTGCTTTCTATACAGGGTGTAACGGAAAGGGTATATACATCCGAAGGGCAAGGATTCTCTTGGTGATAAGAAACAACATGGTAACGTTTTTATACATATAGGTACATACATATAATTGTAAAGTTGAGCCTGCCCGCGCCGTCGCGCCTTCGTCGGTTAGGCTGAGCCCGATAGGTCTATACTAGGCGCGCAGAACCCGAGATAGATATACTTGAACCTTGCCGGACAGGATTCTGACCCTCATAGTGCGGTGACACGTTTGTTATGATTTTGCATTTAATAAACTGTCGATATTAAATAATTTCGTTAAGTTTTAAAGTTATTAGTTGGGAGCTGAAATTTTGAGGAAAGACTCGTTAATAAATACTCTATTCACCCTGTTTGTATGTATATACCCTTTCCGTTACACCCTGTATTAAAATAAGATAATAAGATTTTAGTTTTTTTTTTTCTTAGTTTTTGCTGTGCCCGACAGGGTCCATGATTTATATTCTTAAGACCATTTTATGTACATTGTGGAACGCAATAAATATTGAGTATTGCTCTTCTGATTTTCTGCTTTGCCTCGCCTTTCTACACCACCAATTATTTTTGTATGACGATATGGATAATGGCAGAAGGATTATAAAATATTATGAACATGAATAATATTTTATAAACTAATATCGTTAATACATAATGCAGATTTAAACAAAATAAATGAATGAATGGAGTAATTCAATGAGAGTTTATACATAGAGTACCGTGTACCGCACTATGAGTATAAAAATAATAAAAACCAGTCTGTAGCCAAGGAAAAGACCTCTTCTCATAGAGAGAAGGATCGGGCATTACTCACCACGCCTGCTCAACGCGTGTTGGCGATTTCGGACTTATATTAATTACTAGCTGCAACTGACCCGCTTTTAACTCCTTGAGAACTAGGCTCTGGGCTCAGGACTAACATTTTGAAATCTGTCTGATCTTTTTTCGAGTTTAGTATGTATATACAATAAATAAATTTACTGCCTCGTTGGTCTAGTGGTCGCAAGCGCTACTGCTGAGCGTGAGGTCCCGGGTTCGATCCCCGGGTCGGGCAAAGTGTTATTGAGTTTTTCCATCTGGGATTTCGCAGTAGCAGCCCGGAGTCTGGATTTGTGCCCGATTGATAGCAATAGGCTCGCCATTATATGGGACTTAAAAAAAAACATCACTGGCGAAATGTGGGTGTACTACCAGGTATACCTCTGCCTAGCGCTTCGGGGATTACAGGCGTGACGTTATGTATGTATGTAAATAAATTTAAATTTTCTTACGGAATTTTTTGTATGACCTAAATGTTGACTGGTAGAAAATGCTTAGGGCATTAAGTCCGCCTATGTATGTATGGAGTATTAAAAAAAAAGGTTGTAAACAAGACGAAAAATATACCTACCTACTAACAAAGTTATGTAAGTAAAACAATAATTATTAATATCTTCTTCAAAAGATCGTTGTTTAAACAATAGACGGCGTTTCACCCACGAGTAAAATAAGTCGGTTTTAAGATTTCAACAAATTCTGCTACACATGCTGTTATGAGATCCTATCATAATAATTACACACGATACGAGATACGTCGCATCCCATACGAGATACGACATATCTCATCTCAGAGCGAGTGACAAAGCCATTAATAACGTATACGAGATTATATTTATAACAAGCTTTTACCCTCGTTTTCGTCCGCGCGGAATTTGATATTATTATTGTTTATTTATTACAGCTTCTGTATACAGCATTGCATTAGAATAATAGTAAAAAGTATCAGACTTATACAGTCGCCAATAATAGGTCGACCACCATTCATGTGAGTGAAAAATTACAAATCATCAAATTAAAGTTAAAAAAAAAAACATAATGAAATTAAAAGTACATGACATACATTGTTTTACGCGGAATCCTATTTATATTCCTAGCACTAACTAATTTACTTTGTAACTCCTTATAAAGTTAAATATCTGGACCGCCAGTGAAAATCCCATTATAATCTGTCTAATTGTCTCAAAGATTAGCCCATACAAAAGACAGTATTTTTTCTGATATACCTATATATAATTTATCATTATCAATTAACTTAATTACATATATAATTATCAATTAACTTAATTTATTCTTTTACATGGAACTTCATTCCGTTCTGTATCTGGAGAAGGGTGTTGGTAGTCGTGCTACTGTATATGTATAGTTTTGCAGCTATCATCGTTTTACTTATTGTACTATTGTCTTGAGTTATTGTTCCTAAATAAACTTTTTTTTAATATCTATATTTGTTTTTATTTCGATATACTACCATATACAGGTTAGATTAATTCAACAAGAAACCACTTTAAAAATCATTATATTAGAATAATAGATGTAATGAATAAGTATATGTTTTTCTTTGCAGAGTGCTGGTGTGATGTTCTCTCCACTGGGACGTCTGCGTGTTGCGCAGGCTGTCAGAAAACAGGTGATTATTAATCTATTACTGTCAGATTCATTACGAAAGATATTCGTTTAACTGAAAGAGAAGTGATCTGTCATTTCACGTCAATGAAGATCTTTGATTTGGGACCATTAGAGACACAATACATGAGAAAGAGGAAGTAACAGTTTATAAGATAAAACATGTTAAACTTAGAAACGTTAAAAGTGAAATGTGTGAAAAACTACTTAGATTTTTGTATGTACTTAATTTCAGGATTGGTGTCTTAGTAAAAGTTGTTTAAATTCATGAGTGTTGGACTTCTAAACTACACTATAATTATAATTATGTCAGCTTGACACACTCTATCTCTAAGGCGACTGGAGTTTAATAATAATACCGGCCTGTTACTGTCCCACTGCAGGGCAAAGGCCTCTTCTCATACAGAGAAGGTTCGAGCATTGTTCACCACGCTTGCTCAAGGCGGATTGGCGATTTCAAACTTATATTAACTAGAAGTCCAGGTTTCCTCACGATGTTTTCCTTCTACGACATCAATGATGTCTAAGATAAACTTAGAAAGTACATGTAAATGAAAAAGTCACATTGGTAGGTACTAAAGTACATTCTAATTAAATCTCTATTAATGATATCGTATTCTATGATTTTCCACATAATCCATCTACGAGTCCGATGACCATGAAAAGATTTATATTGATATACCAATAGACCTGAATTTTAATAAAAATAATAATAATAAAAGAAAAAAATGACGCCAAATATCAAATGTTTATCAGAGACCATCATAGGTTAGGTTTATCTTCGAAAATCATGCTAAATTCTTCAACAGGATGACTTTAAGCATAGTTCGTCTACTTCCAGATGAGCCAGCTTCCAGTCCTGGGTTCAGAGGCTGCTCCTCTGCAGGCACCGCTGTGCTACCAGCTGCTGTGTGCGCCCCCTCTCGCGCCGCTGCAGCCATGCGCGCCTTGTGAAATGCCCCCGCCACCGTATGCTGTGTATCCGATGCCGTTTGACAGTAAGTGCTGATGCAGCAGCAAGAATACTTTCTACTGATTGCCAAGTTGGTGTAGGAGCCGCATGCTAAGCATGAGATCCCGGATTAGTTGTGGAATTATTATTACAAGAGGTACACCAATGCCTAACGGTATGATGATTATTTTTTCTATTATACTATGGACAGCAGCTGATACAGCCATAGAAGTTTAGGAGTTTTGTGAAAGCTCCAACCAGCCTGCGTGGCATGAACACCGAAGAAAAGGCCTTTGTCTACGGACGAATCGGCAAAGTGACAGATTATATGGACATTTCTTTCGTCTCGAGCAAGACAATGTCAAGAAAGATAAGAAGTTATATGTCGATTCGTCAGTAGACAAGAATCAACAATGCCGAGCACGAAGTGCGTACCTATTATCTCCACTTTTGACAGTTCTTTTCGAAACATTTCCTGCCAACAAGTGTCAAACAGTCTACATCAAATGAGACCTAGACAAGCAATCTACACCTCTAGCAACTTGACAGTTGCTATAGACAGCATGTAAATTTCTTTCTCTACGTACAAACGCTTGTCGACGAGTCGCCTCATGCTCGGGTAGAAGAAATGTCGAGTTGGACAGAAAGAAAATAGTCGTGTCTCGGAAGAAAAGAAATTAAGTGTTCATGCTACGCGGGCAGGACGCGATGTATTTCGAGACTACAATATCAAAAAATAGAATATCGATTTATTTGCTCAGAATGCAGGTATTTACAATAAGGTGATAAAAATTATTAAAGTATCCTTGTACATTCTACCATTTTGGCATGCAAATACTGATACAGTTCATCATCGACATTTTGCGAGATTATGAATATACACATCAACGGCCAGAATCGCGACTAAAGATCATTTTAAATTGAATTGCAGTTCAGGTTTCTGACATAAAAATGAAATACCTACAAAATTTTAACGCATAAGTAGCTCATATAGATAAAAGACATTGGAGAAATGAAAACATACAGATAAAGATCTAATAAAAAAAATATTTAATTCGCTGTTTTTAAGCGATTTTCATTTAGATTTATTTTAAATGTATAGAATATGTCTGAATTAAATTAATTAATTTATTTATTTAAACATAGCTCGTAACACTCCCGATTAATACACCTTTCAAACAAAAAAAAAAAACAAAATCAAAATCAGTTCACCCGATCGGGAGCTACGCTGCCACTGATACACACACACACATACACTCATAAATAAACAGACACGTCAAATTTATAACAGCCGGCGTCGTTTAGCGTCGGGGGTTAAAAATAGAAGACCACAATATTTGTTTGGTTCTCAATACTTTTCTTGCTGTTTCTAGTTACCAATCTTCCTCAATCTCTTTCTCTTCAGCTACTCCAGCGATCTACGGGCCGCCAGCTCAGTACGCGCTGGTCCCAGCCCCGTACAGCACTCCATGCTGCGAGGCGTCGTGCTGCGCCCCCATGGACAAGCAGCCCCGAGCGCCGCCGCCGCCGCTACACCCCGCATTCATCTACTAAACTCACCCCCTGACGAAATATATTCAAGACATTGAATTGCATCTGAAGCAACAGGTACTGATGTTTGTAGAAACAATAGTAAAAAAATACTTTCAAAAAATATTAAATTTCAAAAAATTGTTAGGGGGAAAGAAGATATTACATATATATACGGAGTTGTGTGATTATATCAATTCCATAACGGACTGAATGTTTTGGGTCAAAACAATGTTGGCAATAAAATAAACAACGAAACTATAATAACATAATTTAATTGTACAGGAACTCACAGACGCTAGAAATTTTATTGTCGAAACAACAGATCGATACAAAAGTAAGATCTAAAAATAGAGCATGATTTGAAATCTTTGCAAGATAAAGCAACAATGGTGATGCGTCTTGTTTTAAAGATAAACGTAAGTGTGTATTTATCAATAAAATAATGCCTTTTCTATCTATATAACCACTATTTCAACTACCTATAAAACGTTAATATTAGTCCTAAAGTCAATGTCTTTAATATATTTCAACATTTAACATCGTTCGCGAAGAAGTTTTATTTACCAATTATATTCAGCTTCTTCGATGTATTCCATCTTGATTGCTCAAGTCTTCCAATCCAGTTCATGTTCATCTATCTTCAATACATTACTCCTCTATAAAGAAACTATTTGTGAGAGATTGTCTGTGACTAATCAATGGACATCATGCAGAGAGATGGTAAAGTGTTCAAGTTAGCTCTCGAGTTTGCTTCGATTCCTCTGAATGTCTGGTCGCTTTTATTTATTAGATTTAAGATATTTAGCTTCAAACTGGTATATTTAAGAAACCGTGGATTTGTGCTATCGTTATTATTATAGTGAATCTTATTGGTGTATCAAATTGTTGTTTAAATTTAACAAAAAGTATTTGTCTGTTCCGTGGCGTGACGTGCTCGTGATGTTAGATAATTATGATGACATCTATTTACGATAATCTACATTAAACATTAATTGTGTCCATCTCTGTACAATTCACGTTATATTTATTTCATACATCTGAATTTATAATATTTAGAATAAAAGATAAAATTTTAATAGGTACCCAACAAAGATCCTTCAAAATTGGTAACCAGTGAATAGTCAACGCAAGATCAATTTGATACATCTCTAGCTATTCTCATTGTTAGTGTTTAAATATCAAAAACTTACTTCGGTGCGGATATCGCTATCTTAAACCATAATAACAAAGTTAAAGGAATTCTTGTCGATGTTAAAAATTCTTATGAATTCTTCAAACTGACAATCGTCATTTCAGACCAACAAAAATTAAGATACTTAATAGGGAGGTCATGCGAATCGAGATCTCAGTAATGGCATCAAGCATAATACAGAAATATTGGAGCGGCAGAGGAGCGTAAACTTTTACTAATCGGTTTGAGTCCACTATGACAAAAGCATCGGATGAAAATTTAGTTCCTGGTGTCCCTGTGTCATGTCTTTATTAAGTATAGAATGCCTTTGTTTGAGACGAATGAAAGTAGGTCTGTTGTCTAGTTTTTCGTATCCGCACCCAAGTCAAGTATATTAACACTTTGTTTAATAATACAACAAATTTTATGTGCGACATGAGCGCAACGAATTAAAGACGAAATCGATTAGTTGCTAGTTTTAGATGACGTTACCTCTGATAAAAGACAAATTTGTTAATGCTTGTTATCCTTCAAAAGGATTTTCGTTTATCCTTAGTGTAAGATTGTTTTTTGAAACCCCAATGATGGCGAATAGGCGTCTTGGAACTGAAAATTGGAATAAAGATTTTGATAGAACAATTTGTAGAATAATCAGTACTTGTAATTGAATAAGTGGATATTGGTGTAAGAGAGATATATCGTAATATGTAAAAGCTTGTACGAGCTATAGAAGAAGAGGTAATTATTAGCGAAGTATTTAGAGATCTTTGGCGATTGGCTGCTTGCCTACTTAACGAGGGACCTAGTTTGAAGATAATAATAGTACTTTTAGAGTCAGATTTTAGTTTCAATCCCAAGACGCCTATGACCTTCTTGATCTAGAACAGAGAAAACAAAAAATATTTTTTAATATTATTTAGTTTTTACATGTTGCTGTTGAAATAAACTGGGGTCCAAGATGTGATAAGGAAATGTGAAGTTCAAAGTTTGATTTAAAAATTTTGAAGTTCACATTTCTAAACCCGTTATTGTTGTGTTGGAAATAAGAGTTAACTCAGTTTTTTATGCACACATTAAACTTGCTGACATTGAACATGTTTAAGTAAGAGCAGTAAACAGACTGAGAGACGTACAAAGAAAAGAAACGACAAATGATGAATCAATAAAAACAACATCGGCTATATCTTACTTGAACATGTTAATAAAGCAATCACGAATAAAAAAATGTTTTTAAATGTTATTGATCGAACAACAGTTCTCCACAAAATGATTAACAATAGTCTTAACTAAAGAAACCCAAACAGCAATGATATCGTCAAATATGTGATACGGAATAATTTCAGAAAATATAGCAATAGTTTGTTTAGTGTCGTTAGAAGTAGATTCTTTTAAAACCTTCATGTTCTCATGACCCGTTGCATCGTCGTCGTTAATATTAACATAAATATTGAAGAATTTAAATACTTTAAAGATAAGGTCTCTTGCACATGTGATAAATTCAGTGTCACGCGAGTTATTAGTCCTGTCGTGAATGTATTTGAGTGTATGGCTTACCTTACTGAGCTAGAGTTCTTTCTGATGCAATTGGGTTTCCATATAGTAACAGAATAATAATAGGACCAAACAACGATTCCCTCAAAATCAGAAATGTGCAATAAACTTTGCGTCTGTCTAAACTAGTATATCACAAATCGCTATACGTAATATTGTTGTACTAATATTAATCATTTTGATATCGTATTCTATCACTTTTTATGGCTGCTAGTTGTGTGATGCTGTGGTGAATGAATCTGCAGGTATCTTTAGTTTTACTATTGTTTTTATTTTCATTTCAAGCTCTTTTGATTATCTTTTGTCTCGTCTCTTGAACTCTTATCGTTTTTTTTTATCACAGTGGTTAGAAATCTAATTGTTTTCATTTTCGTGAATATATACTAATTTATTGGTGAATATATACTAAATTACTACTATTACACTTTTAAAAACTTTTGCTATAACTATTCTGTCAGCAAGTTCATTCACCCGAGCACTGTCGATGTGGTCTTCTGCCTTTAGACTTAAGGCTTTCGTCTCAATTACTATTGTACATCATAATTATACGATTAGTGTTACTGGAAATGCTGTCAATTTATCATCTTGGATTTTTACAATATATGTATATGTTAAGTAGATATAGTATTTAATGCGATGCTTCGCTCAATATATCATTTGTATCTTCGTGTGCTTGTAACTTCAGTTCCTCGACTTTGTGTTACCTCAAAAGTAATGTTTATAATATCTAATCTATTGTCGTGTCGTAATCTATCATGTTGGTGCGCATGGCGGAGTGTTTGCCATCGATCCGAAGGTATATAATAGAATCCTTGTAAAGAGATATCAAGGAATGGAAATTGTGATAGAAATAGAACAGACAACTTACTTGTTCCGTAGGAGAACAAGCAATATATTCATCAGCTCTGACCGATTTCTCAAGAATTGCATGAAGCAAATGGCCGCCGTGTGAACCAGAATAGCACTCATCGTATACATTTAGATGTTGCACTATCGATGTTTTGAGTACAAGAAATTTATATCCAAGCTAAACTTAAGATCTATCTTTATAACTTTCATTGCTTTTGGAGTATTTGGCGTAAATGCATAAGTACTTACACTATGTTAGAAAAATTTGAAAACATTTTAAATATAGAGTCACTGGAACTTCGAAATTTACTAAACATCTTATCAATTTAAGGAGGAATAAATAACAAAGCAAAGAAGTCTAAAATGAATGTTATAAAAATACAGTTTCTGGGTGTAAACAGCTTTCCACAACGTAGGTTTTTTTGTATGTATTTACGCCAAAAACGATCACTAAGAACATAATACGTGGCCTAGATACATACTGCCTAACATATCGAATAACGAATCACTACGCTAAAGTTAGTTATTTTTGTTATAAATGTATATAATCTCTCGCTAGGTGGTTGTAGTTGTGTGGACGAATGTAATTTAGACAATATTAATGTAATTATAGTTATAGGAAGATTAATGTATATTTATTGAGATTGTCACTTAACTTAGGGTCGGCTTAGTATTGTGTACTGTCTTGAATAGAACTCGTTTTAGTTTGAGGTTTGGTTTTATATGAAGAGAGAACAAGTTGAAAGTCTACGCCTAAAACAAGAAGAGAGAGAATCGAATAAAGAACTAGAAAAAGCAATATATCGGGTGACTGGTAATTAGTGACCGATACTTAAACACGTGATTGTACTCATGGATACGAATAACTTTCCCAAAGAAACTTTTTTTTTATACTCTTTAACTTTCAATTACTTCAATTACGTCAGTACTGCACAACGGGCGGTGGGGGTGGCGAGGGAGGTTTTGACGCTATACTACTAGTAGATTTTGTCCATCCCGAGGTCAGACCACAGTTGATAGGTCGTGCTGATTCGTGCCTACTGTGATCGATCGTAGGCGCGCGCACGTTAATTTCAAACAGCGTTTTTGTTATTTTATTGTGTATAAAAAAAAAGTTTCTTTGGGAAACTTTATTGAAATCATGAATACAATCACATGTTTAAGTATCGGTCACTAATTACCAGTCATCCTATATACACAAGGTTTCAAGAAACTATAAAACAAGTGTGAGTTCTAGTATTATATTCGTTGTGAAAGCTTTATATCTACTAAAGCCAGTTCTATTAAAGACCTATCTGTCGCCATTTGTGAACCGTAGATATAATTAATATTAGTGGGAAAAGCTGTCAATAGGAGTAGTGACACTCACTGTATCACTGTCGGTATTTTTATCATCATTCAGATTATCTACTGGTTCAGGATTAACTCCAGTGTTCTTTAATTGTAATCCGATGCTTACATTTTCAGGATTATGTTTTAGATGTGGTAAATTTTTATTAAATTCTAACAAAAAGTCCTGTCTAGATTAGATTTGTGTATAAATCAAAAAATTTCTTTACAAATTTATCGAGATATTATTGAAGAAAATTTCATCGAAATTGCTAACTCTCACGAGATTCCTAAAAAGATACTTACCAAAATTGTTTTTTATGTTATGAACAGGGATACTATTTTCAAGAAGAGAATTGTCTCCTTATTTCTTCTTCCGAGTATACTATTATTGCCTTCTGATAAAAGAGAGGCTTTTAATCCTTCCTAACAGTGTCCACATCATTGACTCATGACATACAGGGACAAAGACAATACAGTTGTTTTATTTGTAGTTATTTTCGTAGAATGGTCATCATGAGATGGTTCGTTACGTCCACTTATCATTTGCTTTAGCGGGTAGACAGGATTAGTAGTTATGCTAAAATAAGTCTTAAGTTTTGCTCGATTGTGTACATTTTGTAAAGCTTCGTTACCTTTGGAATCATCAATATTGAGAAATGTACGGCATTAAAATCTGTATTTTTTGCACAAGTACAGATGCCAGCACATCAAGTTACCCCAATGTGTCAAACTTTCCCAATTGAATATGAACCTTATTCTGTTTGATATAAAGTTGAAAAACGATCAAAGAAATTTGACACATTGGGGTAACTTGACGTGCTGGCGTCTGTACATCATCGCCATGCAGGGCTATTGCGTATATCAGTTGCCAGTTCCTAGTGATGATCGCTGGGTTAAAGTGACCAACGATTAACTGTCAAACACCCAGTTTCGTATTGGCTATCATCAGTGTTTATCTAGTATATAGGGTGACTGGTAATTAGTGACCGATACTTAAACACGTGATTGTACTCATGAATACGAATAACGTTCCCAAGGAACCTTTTTTTTTAACTCATTAACTTTCAATTAATTCAATTACGTCAGTACTGCATAACGGGAGCGGTGGGGGTGGCGGGGGAGCGTGTGACGCTACTACTACTGGTAGATTTTGTCCTTCCCGAGGTCAGACCATCACCTGATAGATTGTGCCGATACGTGCCTACTGTGCTCGATCACGCGCGCGTGCGGGAATTTCAAACAGCGTTGTAGTTATTTTATTGTGTTATAAGTTATTGTGTAAAAAAGAAGTTTCTTTGGGAAAGTTTATTGAAATCATGAATACAATCACGTGTTTAAGTATCGGTCACTAATTACCAGTCACCCTATATAGTCATGCGCACTCGCAGAGATGTGACGAAGCGCACAGTACCCCGACTGATAGTCACCGTAACTTGAAGGCCACTTAAAGCGCAATACGAGTTTTTTTTTTTAATTCTCGTTTTCAATCAAAGTTTAGCTCATTTGAAGAAAATGTAGCCAATAGCCATACAGGTCGTGTTTACTTTTGTCATTTCATGTGTTTCTTCTTTTTTATTGGAAGCATAGTCTACTTCTATTTACACTTAAGTATAACTGTCTTATAAAAGTCTTGTTACTACAAAATCTACGCAATCGAGCCAAACTAAAATATAAGTACTTCTATTGAAAACTCTCGATGTTTACAAAAACTGAAATATCCAAAAAAAAAAGTATTTACTAAATAATAATTATTACTATTAATAAACAGAAATAATCGTAACTTTTCTCAACTCCAGTGTCCGCAGCAAAAAGCTTAATAAATTAATTAATAAGTTACTTCTAGTGATTGTCCAGAAAAAAAGGCAACTGTGAACGTTTCGTTGATTTTGTCCAATTTTCGAATTGTATAACGTGCTGTTTGTATTGTATAGTGGCGTTATGATGGGGAAGATTAAAAAAAAAAACTTTAAATATACATTTTTATTAAGAAATCTTAAAACAGATTCCAAATTTTTTTGAAGCAAACGCTTTTATATTCAGAAGTAAAGCAGTTCTGCAATTTTAATTTCACAAACATTTTAATTGTTAAAGGAGTCTCATAAAAATGGGCCAAGTAAATCCCCATAATTAACAAAAATAAAATAATGTTAATGATAGCTGACTGAAGAATAATTGTTGTCATCATCATGATGATAAACTGAAACATAACATAACTTATTATTATTGTTAACATAAATTAATTATTATTTATAATATATAAAAAAAATCTTGGGACTGAAAATTAATAATGAAATCGTGGCGTCACTGTCCAAGCGAACACATTTTTGATAAAAACCTTTACAATTTTGTAGTCCAACGTTTTTTGTTACGATAGTTTTACCCTTTTTAGAGATACGTGTAACGCGAAATAAAAGAATATTATTTGTTGAATATAGAAAATATTTCATAGCAATATTTTTATTGTTAACTACTTTTAAGGTACCCTCTTAAAAGCTATGCGACATAGTAAACGGCTTTTTATATATCGACCAGTGTTTAGTATGTATGGCACATAATAATTATTATATTATTATTAAATAGTGAATTTAGAAATCTATTAAAAGTCACTTATCAAGCTGTCTTTATACTGTATGTAGCAGAAATATATATATGACTATCTATCCTATACTACTATTGCTATACATGTTAGAATGTGACTCTGTATATTTCCTAATAACTATTAAGTGTGGACAAATTTTAATGTCGTTATTAATTTCTATATTTAATAATAATAATAGAATATCTTCAATAATAATTATTATAAAATAAGTTACGCGCTATCGTGATCATTATTCAATCATTACGCACATAAGTAAAAAATAATAATATACGAATTAATTATAAGTAATAATAATAATTACACCATTGTATCATCGAATGTAATTGTTGATTGTTATATTATAATTATTATAATACAATTATTGTCTAGTTATTATGTATGTGATATTGTTATTGGAATAATAGATATTTTAAATGCTAATAAAGTAATTTATCTATTACCCTTCTTGTTGACTTGTGTGTGATAGTGTTATTAATTAAGGTATTAGATTTAAGTTAGAAATTTAATGGTAATTTCATAATCTGGTCGAAGTATCCGTGGTAATTAAAGAAAATAAAATAACAAACCCAATAACTGCTTGATGAGCTCTTGAGATAAACGGTACATTTTTGGACATACCTACAGCTTTTTGTCATCGAAAGACTTTATTACCCTTTTCAATGAAATTGACTGTTGTTTTAAAATATGAATAATTTTATTTAAAAATCAATTATTAATTGAAACGCTTTCTTTCATTCAGTTATTCCAATGCTTATTCAACATCAAAACAATTAAGATTACCTATTCTTCCAAAATACCTACTATTTAAAAATAAATAGATGCTATTTATTCGGCATTTTATATAAATTCATATTTTAAACCAACAATTACTTTATCAAAATATAAAGTTACCAAATTATTAAAAAAATATCTGATAATAATAATTGTTATTATTAAAATTATTTATTATTATTATTGCCAGATAGCTGTAATTCAAAATTAAGCTTTGTATGTTAACTTAGTATGATCTCACACGAATATAATAAATTATAAACGATCTATTTTACAAAAAATATTTTTCCTGATAATTGTAGTAGAGTTTTTCTTTTAAAAAAGTTATATTAAAGCTCTCATATCACTTGCAATCTGCGAATCACTGTGAGAGGGACGTCATGAGCACGCATTTATAAAACATGAATAATATTTAGAAGAACATTCTTGAAGTACTTAATTGGGTAAAATTTCAAAAGGCAAGTAAAATATTCCAGTAAAAAAAATACTAAGTACGCCTTTTCCTAAAAACTGACTCTGCATTTTCACCATTAATTGGGTTACTGTAATTGTTTTGACAGTGAGGTACTTTGCACATAGAGCAACTATTGCAGCAACTGGCAACTAGCTTTTTCCATATTATCAAATGGGATTGCGCTCACATAGCAACTCGAGTTTGAGTACAAAGTTGATAGATACCTCAACTAAAGTGACTCCGTATGTAAAGCGCCTGAAATAATTAATTTACGATCATAAATTAAATGATTCAGTAAAATACACTTATGGCAAATCGCGCACAAATGCTCTTATTTTGTGACTATTGACCAACAGTTATTTCATAAATATCAATGGACAAAAATTAAATGTTATTTTTTACAATTAGCGTATTTATTCTGTCTGGCATTAATTATAGCAAATGTTCAATAAACATCACAAAACAACTACAATCCAAGGTTTTGTATTAAAAATGGGTGCCCATGACCCCTTCTATAGAGCTAAGTACAATAATTAATATAATATTGAAGCAATAACAAATAATTTAATGTAAGTCACGTGTAATAAATTTAATTAATGTACAATTTGTTGTTTTTTTTAAGACCCCTTAACCCATTTTTTAATAATAATAATGTCTGTCAATGGCTTAATAGCTAAGAGCCTCGAATCCTCGATCAATACCTGAAGAGGCTCTCGTTGGGCAGCTGGATCAAGGGTTTGATTCAGGAAGCAGTAGTACTTCTGGACACGGCTCGCATTGATAGGCGATTCCTCTCCCTGGAACCCTGACCGCCGGTAGCTTGGACCCTGTTTCCGATACCGGTGGGCTGCTATTATTTATATTTTTAAATGTTGTTTTTTATATTTAAATATTTAAAAATGTAGATATTTAGAAAAATCAATGAACGTACGTAATAATAATTAATGTACCTAGGTATTTGCGTTAATTATGGTATAAAAAGGATTGCATGGCATAATCTCTAAAAGAGACTCCAAGATTTTCGATTAGACGAGGAGTGTGTGTATGGTTTGGCAACCGCACCTCCCTGCTAGTCGAATATTTTAGTACAGACGTCAGCACGTCAAAATACAGTTTGGGGTAGCAAACTGTATTTTTTTTCAATTGAAAAGGAACCTTATTTCATCACACTAATCCTACTAATATTATAAACGCGAAAGTTTGTGAGGACGGATGGATTGGTGTTTGTTACTCTTTAACGTAAAAACTACTGAATGGATTTTAATAAAATTAGGTATGGAGTTAGCTGACACCCTGGATATACAAATAGGTTACTTTTCATCCCTGTATTCCCACGGGAACGGGACCTACGCGGGTGAAACCACGAGACGTCTGCTAGTATTATTATAAAGGCGAATGTTTGTGAGTGTGTATGTTTGTTACTTCTTCACGTCTAAATGGATGAAAAGATTTGTTAGAAATTTGGCACACAGATAGTTTGTAATCTAGATTCACGCATAGAATAATTTTTATCCCGGAATTCCCAAGGTATCGAGATTTTTGCGGGCGAAACCGGTACATCAAGCTATGCATTTCCAGTTTACGCTGATCTCGCATTGTACAAAAATCCTATACAATGCGAGATAGTTTTTTTTTTAATGTATAGCTTGATGTGCGAGCTTGGTTCATGGTTGGTGGTGAAGTGGTAGTAGACTTAAGGGGCCGTGCATAAAATTCGCTTGCTGGAGTTTAGGTAACATCAATGCGATGCTATATTTGTGTGTACCGTTCACGAACACACGCGTAAAGCTCGAGCGTAGTGATCGCTTAAACTGTTTTAATATTTTATATCATATTTTGAGTTTCTAAGTAAATTAAGACGGTTGAGAAATAAATCTCCGGAATTTTTGTGTATACATATTTGTTTACTATGTTGGTACACATGTAAAAGTACGCAAGTTAAAAAATAGTACGAATATATAATAAACTGAAGATTAATTAATATGTTACTTTTAAAATTTCTTAAAAGTGATTCAAACAATAGAAAAAAAAATACTGATGAGTCTTGAAATTTCCGGAAAGTAACGACATTGAATTTGTTTTTCAGTATATTGAAGTAAAAATTAAAAAAGTGGGTCCCTCACGTGCAAGTAGACTATATACTGGTATTGGTAAGATTAAAGTTGATCAATATCAGTCGATTTCAGGCACGGCCCCTTAAACACAGATAAAATGCGGGTGTAAGTATTATAGGTTTTTGCCCTACCTTTTAGGACATACATACGTAATGTTATGTAGTAGGTACCTACATGAGTATATACAGGTTTAGTTAGCATTGACCAGCATTGGCTGACACGAAAACCATAAATAACCGAGTATCTATTAGGTAGGTACCTACAAGATGCATGCTCAACAAAATCAAATCAAAACAAAAATGAATTTATTCAAATTAGAGAGAATAGAGAATCAGCACTTTATTGAATGTCAAAATTAATCATTCATCTCTTTACGTCTGTATTTAAAAGTAGATATAAGGAACTCTTATGCTATGGTGCAAGACTGATATAGGCTAAGAGTTTAATTTTGGCCGATACATGGAATAAATTATTGGTCAAGTCGTTAGTGGCCCTGAAATGAAATGAAATTATATTTATTTCTGTAAGTTGATCTTCCCAGATACTTTTACATGTAATTTTTTTTAAAACTTAACTAAATGGCATTTCCAAAGTGACTGCTCCCTGAGAAGAAATGCCGAAAGAAACTCAGGGGTCATAGTCTCTTGTAAAGTCCAGACATAAGATAGTATTAATTTATTATGCGAGTCTCACGATGCAGGGCAAAGTCTGGAAAAGCCTTTTGAAGAAAGAATCAATTTAGCTTTAAGTTGATCTGTTCCGACAGACGGCATGCATGCTTCAGTCATCGTGACTGAGGCATGCATGCATGCCTGACTGCTATGCCAGAGGTCGTGGGTTCAATTCGGACAAAATGTTAGTGCGAAGAGCACAATCAGTTGTTTTGTTTCTGGGTGCATGCAATTTATCTAGAATAGATATGCATTTAGAAATAAATGAGTAGGTACTTAGATATATTTATCAGTTGACTACTAGGTACCCAAAGTACAAGTTCTTCTTTTGTTTCATAATATTATTATTATTATTTAATATTAGAACGAATGGACTGATACAAAAAACTTTTTTACAAAAAAAACAACCGACTGAGTTTCGGAAGTCTGTGGCTTTGGTGGTTTTGTTTTGTTCATTATTGGCCACCGACTTCCGAAACTGGAGTTATTTTTCACCTGTTAGTTTTTTTTTAAGAAGTCGGTTGTTTTTTTTGTAAAAAAGTTTTTATTTTGTACTTTTTAGTTTCTTTGTATGTAAAGAAAGTCTTTCAAAACTTGAAAGAATCATTGAAATTGGATAACAATTGCTAAAGAAGTTCTATCTCTAAACATTAATTTGTACATCTCTGCCGGCCCCTTTTAAAATAGAATGGCGTAATGTTATGTTGTGGAAATACAAAAGACATCTGACTATAGCAATCGCGAATAATTTGCTGTTATACGTTTAAGAGTTCCGTTGCCTGTCTTCTTCATCAGTTTTTCTTCACCAAATGATACTTTCTAAATGAAAATGCTTGATTTGTTACTAAAAATGTTGAAATCGGTGCATGTGTGCCTATATTTTTTGAGGAGTTCCCTCAATTCCTCGAAGATCCCTCATCAGATATGAGTTTTGATACAAATGGGACCAATCTGTTAGTATACCCTATCAAACAAAAAAAGAATTTTGAAAATCGGTCTATAAATGACGGAGTACTGAGGTAACAAACCCTAAAAAAAAAAAAAAAATATACAACCGAATTGAGAACCTCCTTCTTTTTTTGAAGTCGGTTAAAAATACATCATTTTAAACTGAACTACTGCGCTGCGTGTCTCTATGTTACATACAATACTAGCTGATGTCCATTTGCACTTAGAAATATGATGATAACTGAGAATTAACAAAAAAATGGTATTGCACTTTAAGTGGACTTCAAGTTACGGTGACTATCAAACAGGGTTCAGTGCGATTCGTCTCATCTCTGCGAGTGCGCATGACGTCATCCTAGATACACGCTGATGATAACCAGTTTGACAGTTAATCGTTGAACACGTTGGCCCATCATCGCTATGAACTGTCAACGTTTCGGAGGTAGGTACCTACGCAATATTATAACCCTGCAGTTAAGAATTTTGGTTTTGTTTGGAGATGCTTGTGTTATGTGTGTCGTAGTCTAATTGTTTATGGGCTAGTTGGGTTACAATGAGCGGTCTTACCTATATCTAACTAATTACATATTTCATATTATTTTTTTCGTTGGTCTGGTGGTCGCAACCGTTACTGCTGAGCATGAGGTCCCGGGTTCGATCCCCGGGTCGGGCAAAGTGTTATTGAGTTTTTCTATCTGGAATTTCTCAGTAGCAGCCCGGAGTCTGGAATTGTGCCCGGTTGATGGCAATAGGCTCGCCCCCTATTACATGGGACTTAAACAACTGGCGAAATGTGGGTGTACTACCAGGTACACCTCTGCCTAGCCGTGCGGGGATTACAGGCGTGACGTTATGTATCGCCATCCCCCGAAAACAGAGACTTTCGTTTCGTATAAGTCTGACTTTTATGAAACGAAAGTCGCTGTAGAGAGAATTTTTTTTTCTAGAGTTTAAGTTTTTTTTGTTACCTACATACAAAAATACAAATCTATGCTCTTTATTATAATGTTAGTAGGTATTATAAGTACAGATAACTCCAGGTTTTCTTGCGATGTTTTTCTGCACTGATGTCATAATGGATTCGCTAAAGGAAAAAAAGCAAAACCAAAACCATTGGGATAGTAAACTATCTGTATAACAATTCCTACCACCATTCTCTTCATTTATACAACCCTCATGTCAAACCACGTGGTCGTCTCAGTTCCACGAAGTAGACAGGTCAGTGACCCCGTGACGCGTAGGCCCAGACGTCTAGATTAACTGGGTCTAAGCCTAAACGCGTCATCTCATTTCCATCTGAGTCAGACGAGATAACTTACTATCATGACTCTGCCATTACCTAAACGCAGACCATTTTTTTTTGTGTAGATACTTAGTTTGCAAAAATAAGAACACAGATTAACTTACAGACATCAAGCTACCCCAATGTGTCAAATTTAAATGATAGTTTTTTTTTTATCTTGGGAAGGGAGATGTTCAATTGGGAAAGTTATTTGACGATTGTAAAATCGTCCCTAAATAGAATAAATATATCGATCGTCACACTAGTTCGGCCATTTCATACAAAAGGACCCTGATGCTGATGATTAGTACCTACCTACAACAAATTTTAATAATCAATAAAACACATAAAGTAAAGACGCTAGCACCCCAAGATACCCCAAATTGTCAAATTGTCCCAATTGAGCATGAACCTGATTCATCTGAGTACCTACCTACACATACAAAATATTGTGAAATCTATTTTAATTCAATAAACCCCAAGAGGACACTGTCCAAACTGTCATTGTCTTTCTATTGTGTCTCTAATTGACACGAATGAAAGGTTAAAAAAGTGTAAGTATGGTTTCTTGCACATTCTTGTCCATACGAAACTTCTTAGTAGGTACGGAACCCTACGTGCGGGAGTCCAACTCTCACATGGCCGGGTTTTTATTAGTTTACATCCTATTTTCAGACCTACTAAATACACAACGTTTCATAAGAATCGCTCAAGCCGTTTCGGAGGAATTTTGCTACAAAACACTGTGACAGGAGAATTTTACATATTAAGTAGAAGAAAATATAGATTGTTTTCATCGTAACTCCAAAGAAGTAACTAGAACAATATAGTTTAGTGAACCACATCTGTGTTTAACTCGGTGTTAGACCCGTTTAGTCGGCAACATAACAGTTGGGGTCGGTCGGCACATTCGCGTCGTACGTCGCTCTGAATTACCACCACTGGTACCCCCATTTGACTATTCATTGGCCGCAATCCAGTTATGGGGATGAAGGAAGAATGGATACGCCAATTTGTGCCTCCTTTTTAAAATCCTTCATTAAAAAAAGGAGATAACATGGTAAGGTGCGGATACTTTACAACATAGGTACCTACCTACAGAAGTAGAATCTGGAAAAACTGGTGGCTACCAAACTATGGAGGTATATAAACCTGTAGGAGTCAGTATTCTTCCATTCAAGAAGTCACTTTGCACATAGCAAAATATAACAATATACTTAACAAAATAAACTTAGGTACCTACCTAAGCATGAATCATGATAATAATTTGGAAGCTTTGCCCACAAGACGACCCACTGACCCTTGTATGATGTAAATTGGATTATTAAGATTATGGCTTTTAAATGGATGGTTATTTATGTATAAAAATCTAGATAAAATTTGATATATTTAAAACTGGTGGTGGTGGAATTTCGAAATAAATATTTCAGCAGTATGCTAGGCCTAAAAATTTGTAGTATAGGCAGTACTTTCATAACAGTTTACACACCAATTTTAATAACTAACAACATAGATTCATAGTACCACTTACATTAGCGGCAAGAAAATTGCAGTCTGGAGCTTCATTAAGAAATTTTTCTATCTACGTTAGGGACCGTGAAAATTTTGAACTTTGTAGCCTTATGCCCAACTGACATTCTTTTTAGAAAAGATAGGTTTAGTTTTGCGTATGTTTCAATATGCACGTTATGTTTTGTTTTTAAAGTAGCTTTCAACAATAAGTAAATATGTAGATATTATATATATACATTGTAGATGATCGCCTCGTCTGTGATAAATCTAAAAAATAAGATAGCAACACCGTCTCCGAAAAACAGCTTGCGCCTTTTGAAAGTCTCCATTCATTGAAGACATGGTATGATCTCAGATATTTTTCGCGAGACTTATCAGGTAGAAACTTAATTCTGCTTTAATAAATTGATGTTTAAACTATTCCGGTGTTAAAATACTGTTGGCATCGATAGTTTCACTCATATTTTAATATTTTTTAACTTATTCAACTCTTTACGCCAGCCACGAAATTTCATTCCCGCTCTTTTATTTAAATTAAGGCGTGTTCGGAAATAACACCCATGATATTTTATTATTCAAAATATATTACGTTACAATATTGACACTAGAAAATTTATTTCTAGTGTCAATATTGTAACGTAACGTATTTACTGGTTCAATATCAGTTTTATTTGCAATAAATACTTATTGTTGTTTAAATACAACAATAAGTTAATTATTCAATAAACTACATTAAAAAACATAATTATCTTTTTTCAAAATTCATTTAGTTGCTTACTAAATTCCGAACGTGCTTGTCTTTGAGGTCGAATTCAAAATTGGAACTTCGAAAGGGCTGGTCTTTGCCCCTCTCTCTTTCCAATGGCAGGAAAGAGATAGAGCGTGAATGTTTCAAATTGTATGATTAAGCCAAGGCTGAATAAGATATTCGCGGCGTTCTGAAATCAAAAATTAAAAAAATACTTGGTCTCACTCACTCAGTGAGCAAAATCAGGCAGCTAAACCTACATGTTTGAGCTACTGGAGTGAAAAAAAGTTTATTCCATCTGACACTTGGACGATTCTTTCTGCGGTGATCATGCTACTCCTGCTGGGTGTTCTGCAGAGCTCTGAGTGATGTTTCATAGTGAGGAGCTCCTTGGACGCGATATAATAAGGCTTGGATGAAAAGCTTGTTGAAAAAACTTTCTGCTACTGCTGCTGTTGCTTCCACGCTTTAGGTAAGGTTTTTTATATTCCATAGATTCCCTTATTATTTACTATCTTCGTATCTAATAGAAAGCCCCTAAAATACATGTATTACCCAATGATATTATAAGCAAAAAGGTGTAGATAGGTTATTTAGACAACATTCGATGTTCAAAAACGGCACACTAACGCACGCACGCCTCCGTTGTATCGTCCCGCTTATAACCTATCTACGTCTTTTCACTTATAATATCATTGGGTTAAAAGCGCTAAGCAAGCGACACGTTAAAAAGTGGCTAACTAGCCACACTTGACCTCAGTGTAGCGTCGCGCCGTCAACGGATGCGTGCGTGCGTTAATGTGCCGTTTTCAAATATCGAATGTTGTTTTAAAGGTAACCTATCTACACCTTTTTACTTATAATAATTATCATTACGTTTAGGTAGGTCGTATGTTAAATTTGACGTTGTAACCACCCGATTATCTGCAGCAAACGCTAGTATACATCTTTTCTTCTTCTATTTTTTTATCCAAAGAAATACATAAAAACAACACTAACAACTAACTAACGATAAGCTGTATAATTTTGATTTACAAAAAGAAAATCATAAACCCATTTATTCAAATTAAGCGAACAGTCCTTCAAAACGCCTGCCCTTTTAATGTTGTAAACCAGTGCTCGACTGCAATTCCACCTGATGGTAAGCAGTGATGCAATCAGTGATGGTGAAGCGCACTAAGTACCTAGTTTATTAATAACCTATTCACTCGTGGTGTTTTTGTTAGATAGAAGAAGTAGCGCAACTAACTCCCCAGCAACACATCTGTCTGATCCGTTTGAATAACTTGCTAAGTACCTATACCTACTTAGAAACTCATAATACTGAAAATCGTAAAGATCGGACAAAGATACATTGTTTGGTCACGTCCGCGTCACCAGCAATTTGATAGCATAAAGGTTAAATAAACTTGATGAATTTACAGGGACCGATTATTTGCAACGCCCGAAATTAATAATCAATCCATAATCCAAGATATAAATCGATCGCAGATATGTACCGATCCGTGGATCGATCTTCAATCCTAGTGCCAATAACGTAAAAAGACAATCCTAGTTTTACTCAATCTACAGATATCGGGTAATCCATTCCCTCTTGGACATTTCATTTTATTCAAAACTTAATAATGTTTTTGTTTTACATTTATATGTCATTTGGAAATAACTTTACAATAACAGGTTTTACGATTTATTGTGATATCAGTTTATGTCGAATCATCTATTTGCTATAATAATATAATTTCGAACGATATTCATCGAAATGTATAAGTTAAAAAAGGTGTATTGGGTAAAATGGAGCGTTACGATGGCACGCGTGTGAGTCTGTGGTGGCTTCAACTATCAAATTGTTCAAACTTCAACTGAACTTCATTTTCGAAATAAAATTTATTTTGTTAGTACCTAAAAGTAATCTTTAAATAATATGAATTGACCTACCTATTTGAGAGGGTACCCTCCTCTATAATTTGGGCTCCCTTATCCAAGGATGAGACGAAGTCTTTGTTGGAGCTAATAGAAAAGACTACCGTACAATCATTTTATCCAAAACTACCAACGCCACCAACAACAAGAAGAAAACGAAGAATGGCTTCGATGAGCGCATAGATTTAATGCCACTACCCTATTTCATCGTCGAACACCACAGCAACAGCGTTTAAAGTGGGAGAATGTGAAAAGGAACTCTCGTAAATGCAGCACTTTAATAAGAATGAACCGCATACACGTAAGTTGTTTTCAACATTCAGTAATTTTAATTCAATGTAAAGAGACACATGCCTCCCGTGGGCACAGCCTCTCGCGGGAGGCCTGTGCACACGGCCCAATGCCAGTGAAAAAGAAAAATACCTACCTAATATTTTTTTTTATATTTTTGCAGACTGGTGGGGGAACATCAGAGTACGAGTATGTACATACCCCCTGATAATGTACTGGACCTGGACTGGTGTTGCTGAATTATTAGGGAGTACAGCCACTGGTTCTGTTGTTGGCATGTGAGTGCCTGTTGCATTCCGCCTTTGTACAGTTTTTTACTTGTGCATAAACATGTTGATAAAATAAAAAATAAACCTTATTCACATATTATTGTTTTATTTGATTACATTAAATAAATATTCTTGTTTGGATGTCACGGTCAACCATATTTTGACTACCTATACTAGAGGTGGTGACAATTTCTAGTGTTAGTACATTCACAAGATACTATTTAAAAATACCTCGATGAGGTTACGCTGATGGCAGGCATAATTTCAGTCAACAGACAATATTTAAGTACTACAGATTTCGTTAACCTAAACCTAAAAGTAAACTCGGCGTCATCCAGAGTTTGCATGTAGTTTACTCTTTTAATAAAACTCTTCTCGAAAAGCGTTGTAAGTTTTTCAACTAACCGCCTCAGTGAGGTGGACTGTCCCTTACGGGCGCCTCTCCACGTTTCACTATATATATTACCTTTCTTGCGAAAGGTAACATTTGAATGATCGCCAATTTAGACCAGTTTGGCGAATACTAGCTTTCCATGAGGCGACTGACCCCCTCACTCTTCACTCGCTTCACTATCTGTACTATCCCAATCACATAACTGCACCAGAACCTCCATATCACTGTCACTATCGCTGGAAGTATCGATAGTGCCAATATTTTTAATAAAATCCGTGAAGTCAATCCTAAATCTGAGGAAATTTGAAGATTACTATTTGGATTGTTTTCACCGATCAAAACAAACGTCAAATACAAAGGATAGGTTACTGGCACAGTGAAACTGTCATTTCCGAACAAAGGTCAATCTATAGTCTACGATCCGCCCTCTCAAAGATTGGCTGGTTTTAAAGATTGCGATTTCGATCCGTGGATAGCATATTGGCACACTTTATCACAAATCGGGATTTGATTTTCGATCTTCAATCCGAAGATCTTGGATTAGATTGATTATTAATTTCGGCCGTTAGTTGTCTATCGATCGATTGGATTTCTCGATGATATTGATTGTCAAGACGACTTGTGTAAGCGATTGTAAGGTTATATCGAAAAGTCATTCGACTTTGTCATTGTTTCGTTACGTCATTAGACATTGTCTGGCACTTAGCGATCGAAAATAATTGATTACGGGAAACGAAAGTTAACACCGAAGAGATTTAAAATACTATAGTGTGGGCATGGCAAGGAAATGTCATAGAAAAACTTTGATCCCATGTCTCGGTACCGCCATCTAGAATAAAATATGAGTATAAAAAAAAAACTCATAGACTTGTGTTCAAGCAGGACATAAGTTTCGGACGAAAATTTTGATCATGATGTCCGGTCTATAGGTATTGAATGTCTTTGGTTAACACCAATTCCATACATTTCGGATTGGTGGACCTTCGTTATCGTCTAAGAAAATGTGACTTTGCCTTGGTCTTACCCAGAAAAAGATAAAGCTCAAACGTTTTCTGACCATAGAAACATCTGGACTATAAAACATAAAAAAGTCCACTGCAACTTTTAAAACATTTTGAATTTTTACAACATTCTATAACAATACCATATTCATCTGAACTATACTCATTGGCAACTACATGCGGCCTTGTATAGGGGCTATTCCTCATTGAACGATGTAATAGTTTCTTTTTTTTCTTTCTAGAATATCCTTCGACTGTTTTTGTAATTATCTGAAAAGCAACATTAGCACTACAGTCAAACGAGCTGAAAAATAAACTATGATTAGCATATTAAAAACTGTTTGACCCTAATGTTGTTAATCATTTCGATATCTATTTGTTCTTCACTATAATCTACCTACATCATTATCTTCCTGCCCTTATCTCGTGTTATTTGGGGTCGGCGCAACACGTTTTTTTCTTCTTTTCTATCCTGTCACCCGTCATTCTATCACTAACTTACTTCTCTTTCATATCACTCTTCACACAATCCACCCATCTTTTCTTTGGTCTCCCTCTCCCTCTCCACCAATGCACATGTTTACTCATAACTATTTTAGCAACATGCGTTACATCTCTCCTCTTTACATGACCATACCAAGACAAAAGATTCCCACACTATAATCTAAACTAATATTGAAAAGACGAAAAATTTTTCTTCGTGTGATAAACTCTAAGTGTCTAAACTTGCCGATTTCAATAATTCTTTCAACATTGGAAAGCTACATTTACCCTGAGTAACATAGGCTTTTTGTTCCCGTATTCCCACGGGAACTTGAATTACGCGAGTGAAACCGAGCGATGTCTGCTAGTAACAAATAATATTGACCTTAAAAATCCTCCACTTAGTTTTATTTCCATTGGATTCATTCCTTTTGACGGTATAGAAAAGTATTTATTTAATCACAAAATTTGTATCACATAATTATAATCTGAGGCTGTAGTTCTGTAATGTGTATGCATGTTGGGAGGATTACATTGCATTCTCAGGAAAATTCACAAACGTGAACCTCAAAAAACGTAGGTTTTTTTCTCCATGAGGAGCACCTTTGGACCTCCAGGCAAACCGTGCCTCCTCTTGGGACCCGTAGCTGGATAATTAACTCAGTCCGTGAATGGATGACCTTACATTGTATAAGTTAACATTGCCTAGTTTTCGAAGTCACAAACTGGAGGTTTTTTTCGGATTCATGTGATTTAAAATTCAAATTCAAATGTCTATTGCTCAACACGTTTCACACACATTTTATAGTGAACTGTGTTTCACCAAGTTAGGCATACAAAAATAATACAATTTAATGTACTATAAAATGTCACCTGACAACAACAACTGTGAATGACTGCCTCGTTGGTCTAGTGGTCGCAAGCGCTACTGCTGATCATGAGGTCCCGGGTTCGATCCCCGGGTCGGGCAAAGTGTCATTGAGTTTTTCAATCTGGGATTTCTCAGTAACAGCCCGAAGTCTGGATTTGTGCCCGATGGATGGCAATAGGCTCGCCCCCTATTAGATGGGACTTAAACATAATGGCGAAATGTGGGTGTACTACCAGGTACACCTCTGCCTAGCCCTTCGGGGATTACAGGCGTGACGATATGTATGTATGTATAAAATGTCACGAATTACAATTAATACTATATTATACCTACTATGATTCCAATTCGCACTCAAAAACGATGTAGGAAAAAGTCGTGAGAAAACCGACAAGCCAGAGACATATTTGTCGACCCTGTGAGCGGCATAAACTCTGACCCCGACTCTCTGACTCTTACTCTGACTCTGACTCTGGTTAGTCACTAACACGCGAAGAATTAGAAAGACCTGCATAACAAAAAGCCTTTTGCTCAGACATGAGAACGCAGCCTTACAGTTACATCGCGAGGCAACCGCGCAAGCTATGTAAATCCTCAAAAATATTATTTTTAATTTATCGTGGTCAAGTTGACTTTATTATCTGCTCGCTTTATGATGCAAGGGATTCTTGTAAAGGTTTATTTTTACTGGCAATGTATGGAGTTTGTAATGTTTCTTGGACTTCTTTATTCTGTTAAAACGGTGTCAAGAGATTTTTAGAATTTTTCTGCGTTTTTGTGCTTCGATAAACAAAATTTCAGATTTTCTATACCTACTTAAACGCAAGGAAACATATTATGTTTTTTTTTGCGATAAATCAATTTGTTAAGAAATTGGATTACTTCTAATCATCATCTGCCTAGTCTTTTCCCAACTATGTTCCGTATCAGGTTAAGCTGGAAGCCGACCCCGCTTCCAGTTTGACCGGACGCAGATAAATACCAGTACATGGAGTGACTGACTGTCTGACCTCCATAACTCAGTAACTGGGTAACACGATACTCTTTGTCTCGCCGTTTTGTCCTCTCTCTGTTATAGATTTAGAAATGACAGCAACCAGCTTAACGTGCTTTCCAAGGCACTGAAAAGCCTATGCAGCATGCCTGGCCATCAGACCTAGCCATATTACAAAGTCTATTTCTATTATCGTAATCGATAAGGCGACAATAGAAAGAAAATGGCGTATATGGAATCAGCTGTTTGTTAACTGTCAAGTGTATTTCATTTTCAGCCATATTACAAATTCTACTCGGCAACACTTGACAGTTGACAAACAGCTGATTTTATATACGCCATTTTCTTTCTATTGTCGCTTTAACGATTACGGTAATAGAAATAGAATTTGTAATATGGCTAGGTCTGCTGATCCACAGACCGATCTCAACAAGTGCAGTTTAACCTTCGATTGACCCTTACTGCTGTTATTATTCAGCTTCACGCTCCTCCGATTACTTTTCAATATTGACGTTGTAATTAAATAAATAAATATTCCACAACTTTTCAAACACCGCCATCTAGTCCCATGCTAAGCAGAGATTTAGTTATGGGTACTAAACAGCTGATTAACATACTTATATACTGCTAAATACATCCCGGACGAGCCCCCAAAATTTGTGAGAATGTGGGCACAGAGTAAAACGTCTTCTCATACGGACAAACTGAATTTATTTCTCAATATATTGACGGCACTAACTACTAGACCAACAAGTCAGTCTCTCGGTCAATAACTCGTATGACATCTATACTAATATATATAAAGAGGAAATGTTTGATTGTTAGTTTGCATTGAATAGGCTCCAAAACTACTGGACTGATTTGGAAAATTCTTTCACTGTTGGAAAGTACACTATCCCCGGGTGACAATGGCTACTTTTTATCCCTGTATTCCCACAGGAACGGGAACAACGCGGGTGAAACCGCGGGACGTCTGCTAGTACGATAATAAACTTCATGTTTCTTCAAATCAAATAATGTTTTTTTTTTTTTTTTTTTTCACAACTTTCCACACAACTCCATTTAGTCCCAAGTTAAGCTTGAGAGCTTGTGTTATGGGTACTAAACAGCTGATGAACATACTTATATATTCCTAAATACATACATATTATAGACTAGCTTCTGCCCGCGACTTCGTACGCGGATACTGTTGCTTATGCCAGCGACAACGGGGTCGTCAAAATCGAAGATCTGAAACGTCTGACGTCGAATTGTAAAAGCCCGGGGACGGCAAAACAATGGAATGCGCGAGACGATCCAAGACGTTCCAGATTTTTTATTTTTGTTGGTCAACAGGAAATGCCATCAGACTTAACAACTTTTGCTAAGACGCCATTTTTATTATGTATATGCTATATTGTCGCTGGGCTTTAGAGTTCCACTACAGGTGCTCCAGATCTTCAAATTTAGTTTCACAGCAGAAAACACTCTTCACGTGAAATAGTTTTAGCAATGGCACCATTTTTATATCTCTTTTACTTTAGGTGTTCCATTTTCTAAAATAAATTATAGCCTAATGTTGCGTGACGTTCACGCTCAGCGGTCAGTCGCGCTTCTCCTTCCCCCACTTATCTCTAGAGTAGATGCGTATTTACGCTGAAAACTCAAGCGTCATGCTTTTTCCGTGAACGTCTCCAACTCGCGAGACAGTGCATGATGTTCATGATCAGCGGTCAGTCATATATTCTTCACTGGTGTCTAGAGACCTGGATACCTGGTAGATGCGTAAATACGCTGAGAATGCAGGCGTGCTTCGCGATCCCAAGAAGTTTCCACGGAGCGAGTTGCAACCTCATGTTGTCGAACAGCATCAAGTCCCTCCTAACGCTCTTCGGTAGATTGTTGGGATCTTATGATCTTTAATCATTTAGCACTTTTGGAACATTGAGAAAGATTTGACCTCTTTCTAGGTATGGTTATAGTTTTATTGTGATGATACATGATCAATTAAAATCTAAGTGGCTGCTTCCCAGCGTTACCGGGTAGGAAACCATGTAACAAAGATAAATAGAAAAGGAAATTAAACACTCAAATAACATAAGCCCGAAGGCATATTAATACGATAAAAAAAAATGGAAGTTTTGGCCAGTAGAGTCTAATTTTCAATGATATACCATCGTCATCGAAAATCAGCCCTGAACTGTTCCCGCCTTCACCGCGTGGAGGTACTTATGTTATTTTATAAATATGCAATGAAATTAGTGATAGCTTTAATTTCTATATCAAATGTATCTGATCTTCGATTTTTATAAGTCAACAGGAAATGCCTATCAGACCGAACAACTTTTGCTAAGATGTCATTCCTATGTGAGTTATGGTGTAGCTGGGCTCTTGGAGTTCCACAACAGGTGTTCCAGATCTTCGATATTTATACGTCAACAGCGAGTGCTCATAAGGCTGAACAACTCTTGCTAAGACGTCATTCCTATATATGTTATAGTGTAGCTGGGCACTTGAAGTTCCACATCAGGTGTTCCGGATCTTCAAATTTATTGTCTCAGCAGAAAATGCTCATCACGTGGAACAATTTTTGCTATGGTACCATTTTTGTATCTCCTTTAGTTTAGCTGGTCTGTTGCGGTTCTGCATCAGGTGTTCCGGATCTTCAAATTTATTCTCTCAGCAAAAAATGCTCATCACGTGGAACAATTTTTGCTATGGTACCATTTTTGTATCTCCTTTAGTTTAGCTGGTCTGTTGCGGTTCTGCATCAGGTGTGCCGGATCTTCAAATTTATTCTCTCAGCAAAAAATGCTCATCACGTGGAACAATTTTTGCTATGGTACCATTTTTGTATCTCCTATAGTTTAGCTGGTCTGTTGCGGTTCTGCATCAGGTGTTCCGGATCTTCAAATTCATTCTCTCAGCAAAAAATGCTCATCACGTGGAACAATTTTTGCTATGGTACCATTTTTGTATCTCCTATAGTTTAGCAGGTCTGTTGCGGTTCTGCATCAGGTGTTCCAGTTTTCAGGATAAATTATAGCCTATGTGTTGCCCAGACTTAATATCTATACAACAAAAAAAAATCATTCAAATCCTTCCAGTAGTTCCGAAGATTAGCGCGTGCAAACAAACAGACAAACAGACAAACAGACAGACTTTTTTTTTTGGATTCGTACTCTATTACTGTTTCTAAACCCCCCTCAATTATTATTTTTTAAATATATTCAATGTACAGACACAGTTTTTTTACAGTCTTATTATATGTATAGATAGA
Organism: Euplexia lucipara; assembly: GCA_921972225.1. Classification (NCBI taxonomy): domain Eukaryota; kingdom Metazoa; phylum Arthropoda; class Insecta; order Lepidoptera; family Noctuidae; genus Euplexia; species Euplexia lucipara. Next base: position 14,594,149 of record OV179167.1, on the reverse strand, counting down.
TAAATTACACCCAGACACAGAACAAATGATCGTGCTCATCACACAAACATTTGTCCTGGGTGGGAATCGAACCCACGACCTCCGGCATAGCAGTCAGGGTCACTAACTACTAGACCAACAGGCCTGTCATATCACACACACAACACAGCACATCATATGTGTAAGTAAATGGTAGACATATCTAACTAGCTGCCATGGCAAAATTCGTTCCGCCTTAGAATGAATTTATTAGTTTCATTTAGTTTTTATGAGTTTACATCGTATTCTGAGACCTACTGAATGTACACAAAAAAAATCATAAGAATAGATCAAGCTGTTTCGAAGGAGATTTGTTACAAACACTGCGACATGAGAATTTTATATATATGTACATATATTAGATACCTACGTTTAATATTATACTTTCAAAAAGATGACAACAAATAGATCTACTTAAAACAATAATAGCTATCTACTATTACTTTTAATGTAAAAAATAGAATAATAAATTATAATCTACTATATAAAAATAAGTCGGGTTTTCCTTCCTGACGATATAACTCCAGAACGCACGAACCGATTTCCACGGTTTTGCATTCGTTGGAAAGGTCTCGGGCTCCGTGAGGTTTATAGCAAAGAAAATTCAGGAAAAAAACAATAAATTACATTATTAGAGCTAATAAAAATAAATTAAATTACATAAATCAGATGCAACCTTCATAGTCACTAAGAAAAACTAAGACACAAAATTAGAGAAAAGTAAATGACAGAATGATTGACAACTGACATATTGTCAGGCAAAAAGTAAATATTGAAAAGCATTGTGTTTACTGTGGAATTGTGAAAAAAAAGTAAAAAAAATAAGTTATTCGTCTCCTAACATTTAAATTGGAAACCATCAAATCAATAACGTGTATTGTGCAAATTTTTATTGAATTTCAACACCAGGTATTTGTCTTTAAGGTGGTAAGTTGAACTGTGTAAATTATGTGGATCGTGCATAGTTAGGTAATATAAATAATATTAATAATGTTCTTTCTAATATATAAAATTTTCGTGTCACAATGTTCGTTCCCATACTCCTCCGAAACGGCTTGACCGATTCTCATGAAATTTTTATGCATATTCAGTAAGCCTGAGAATCGGCCACTATCTATTTTTCTAACCTCTAAGTGATAAGGGGTGTTCACCCCAAATTTATTTATTTAATTTTTTTGATATTTTTTATTAAGTGGCATCAAAAAATACATACAACTCTAAATTGACACTTTTTTATCACCAACCCTTGCTTTTTAATAGTCATTTTCATAATTTTATCATTTTCTATACCGCTCGATAACATCAATTATTATCACTTGGTAAGTTATCCCCTCCATGTGTCTACCGGTGTCACTTCTTATCCTGTAAACAGCACGAAGTAGGGATGTTACCTCTACAGTTTTCGGCTATTATTTATTAGTGTTTATGCTTCAAGCGTAGTAGTCAAACATTTTTACTATCTCGGTGTAACTCTCATATCAAATATATTCTTGAGTAACTTTATTATTTATTTATTTTTAACTAATATTATTGAATATAATTAATTATTAATCTATAAAAAATAATCGCAAAATGTGTTGGTAAGTGCGTAACTCAACAACGCCTGGACCAAAGACATTTAATACATAATATATAGACCGGACATCACGAACAAAATTTTCGTCCGAAAAAGTGTGTCCTGCTGGATACAAGTCTATGAGTTTTTTGTAGTACGCTCCGCTGCCGCTCCAATATTCATATATTATTCTAGATGGCGTTACTGAGACATGGGATCAAAGTTTTTCTATGACATTTCCTTGACATGCCCGCTCTATAGTATTTTAAATCTCTTTGGCCTGGACAAATTTGGCCAATTCTTTTTTCTATTGTTCGTTGAAGTTCAAAGATGGTTTTTACGGCGAGAAAAATTCGAATAGTTGCCGGAAAACCCCTAAAGAGATTTTCGTCAAACATTGCCAGCTGATGAACTCAATACATGTCTGAAGTCCTCCAATTGTGGAAACATGTCAAAGTAGTTCAGTTAAGCAAGAATATGCATGTCAAATTGCAAAATGACCAATCTGGAAACATACCTATTCTCTAAACAACTCATTGACATTGGTAGTGGCAAATTTCCTATAGACATGTTGACTGGCTGCATTAACATTTCTCGAAGTTTTTGTCAGTTAACTCGATCAAAAGATGAACTTATCCAGAAGGTGTTTCCAGATGTTTCTCAAAATTACAGGAACCATGATTGGTTGAGCGAACGAGCTATATTGGCTGCAAAAAACATAGATGTAAATGAATTAAATTTAAAAATGCAAGAACAAATTACAGGCGAGTCGAGGATATATGAATCAGTTGATTCGGCTACTAACCAAGATGATGTAGTGAACTATCCACCAGAATTTTTAAACTCGCTGGATTTGCCAGGATTGCCACCTCAATCTTCAATTAAAGGTTGGATCGGTAGTTATAATGTTGCGAAATATCAACCAACCGCGTCTTTGCAACGGCACACGGTTAGCGATAAAAAAATTACTAAACAACGTGATAGAAGCAACTATACTGAAAGGAAAGTATAAAGGAGAAGACGTTCTCATACCGCACATCTCAAGTATTCCGAATGATGTGCCGTTTGACTCTAAACGACTACAATTTCCAGTTCGGCTTGCTTTTGCTATGACCATAAACAAGTCCCAGGGGCAATCATTAAGTGTTTGTGGTATTAATCTGGAAAACCCATGTTTCTCAAATGGTCAATTTTATTGTATGTTGCCTGTGCGCGTGTTGGAAAACCATCAGATTTGTTTGTCTATATGCGCCAGATAATCAAACAAAAAACATCGTATATCACAAAGCACTACAATGAAAATAAAACTGATTTTTGCTAATAATTATGATTCACATGATTAACAATAAAGGGATTACTTATTTTTAAATGCTTAATATGATTTATTTAATTATATTTCTTATTCACAACGCCCTATCACCAGGGTGACGGTTCTGTTCAGTAGGTTTTTTTGCCCCGACTATAAAATATGTAGGAACAAAAAAATGTCACATTACAAATTATTTTGACAGGAATTTATTGCAATTTAATTAGGCAGTACGAAGTCTGCCGGGTCAGCTAGTGATAACATATATACATACCATATACATACCTATAACCTAACCTAGGTTAGGTTAGGTTATAGGTACCATACTTATCCTATAGCGAACCTAACTACCGAACCTTACTACCTTACTAAAATGCATTGATTTTGAAAGATACAAAATACATCAACTTAAACTGAATTATTGCGCTGTGTGTCCCTATGTTACATACAATTTACCTAGTTTTACCGATCTGCTTGATATTCCAGATAGTATAATAATATAATAGGTATACCTATTTGCAAAGAAATATTAAAGTTCGTCTCTGTAGTTATTATTAACTACATAAATTGATTTCTGAAATACTAGACTTTTTTATGCAGCTTAAAACCTCTTTCCAAGATTATTTTTGTTTATTTATTTTGGCTCCTCAACAATGAGTACACTGTTACATTTATATAAAAAAAAAACATTTCAAGCATAATTTCAAGTGCCCCATCACTTATAAAAGAACACTACATGCACCACAATATGCGCCTTAACAGCTAAACAAACAATGAAATATTGAAGAAAAACAAATACAACAATCTATAAAATAATTCAAAAATTGATCAATAAAATAATTAATTAAATAATTAAAATTATTATCAATTACAGTTGAGCTTAAGTAGGCCAAACTGAATCACATAGACACACATCATATACATCACAAGTTTAGCAGCAAAACAAAATTTAGACCGTACGCATTACACATTGACAACCGAAAATATATTAATCCATTGTAACCTTTTTTATTTTTAAAATTTAAGCGATACAGTATTGTACAGACGCTAGCACATCAAGTTACCCCAATATGTCAAATTTCTCCAATTTAATATGAACCTTATTCTGTTTGCCATACAGTTGAAAAACGATTAAAGAAATTTGACACATTGGGGTAACTTGATGTGCTGGCGTCTGTACATATACGTTGTGGATTCAAAATCCTTATTAAATACGTTCTTATAATTAGGGGAGTATACCGTACAGACGCGCGACGACGCCGCGACGGGAAAAACATCAAATGTTTGACATACAGCAACAGATTGTATGGTTACTCTAGCTGTTATTTTTTGTACTTTCCTTACAATAAATTTGACTCTTCGTTAAAGCCCCCTTAGACTTCCACGAAAATTTCAACACTTCGTTAAATTAACCAAATCGGTCCGACCATTTTCAAGTTTTCGTTAGACTTAAACGTCATTTCATTTTTGAATAAATAGATATACTCGTATAAAACTCTCGTGTCACAGTGTTTGTTACAAAACTCGTCCGAAATTACTTAAACGAAATGTATAAATGTTGGACCTTCCTATTGACCATTGCTGGTATGCAAAACATAACATTTCCATAACTAACTTACACGTAACTTAACTAACACTTCATTTGTATTTGTAAGTTTAGCCTTGCAGTAATATTTATTTTATTATGGTAATCATTAGTTGTGTAAAAGCATTTATTGACTATATAAACTTCATACACTAATAAACAAACCAACTCTACATTACTCGATCCATGACATACACATTAAGCCATAAATACACTCGTGTACAAGCCAGTAATATATGTAAAAGTGTGGCCAAAAGTGTCCACTGCGTAAAGGCCATTAAACTCGAGCAGCGGGTAACGACCCGCGGGCTAAGGGATGTGATGCTGAGCATATGTTTGACACACCCTATTGTATTAGGGAAGTTCCTTGTGATACAGTGTGGGGATGACGGTCTGACAATAATAGGAATTTCGTAAATACAACCTGTCTTTTTTAATATTCCATAATAAAATTTGAGGTTTGTATTCTTTAAGTAAAAATAAAAGGCAGATGTAAGTGGGAACGCCAGGAGGGGACGCCCTAGAAGGACATACATAGACATTATTGGTGAGGTTCTTCAGAAAGATCAGGTGCGTAGTACTCGGAACCGGCGTGTGTGTATGACAACATGTATGAATGGAAACGAAGCAAAAGAAGCAGGTATGTAAGAATCGTAGGAGCTTGTGGCTAAATTATAACAGCCGCATGGGTCGATCGAAGGTTAAGCTACGCTTGACGAGGTCGGTCCGTGGATGGGTGACCATTAATTACATACCAAGACTCCTCCGTGCCTCGGAAAGCACGTTAAGCCGTTGGTCCCGGCTGTCATTTGTAGATCTTTGACAGTCGTTACTTGTAGTCAGAAGCCCGAAAGTCTGACAACCAGTTTAACCAAGGGGTATCATGTTACCCAGTTACTGGGTTGTGGAGGTCAGACAGGCAGTCGCTCCATGTAAAACACTGGTATTCAGCTGCATCCGGTTAGACTGGAAGCCGACCCCAACATAGTTGGGAAAAGGCTAGGCAGATGATGATGTAAGAATCGTAGCATATGGCGCTCTGTGGTTTCTGCCTACCCCCATGGGAAAAAGGCGTGAATTTATGTATGTTAAATAATGCAAAAGTTCTCGAATATGTGGTTCAAAAATGCATAGTTTGGAAGATATCATCAATCATAATTAATTTAGCTCAAACCAAGTTCCATTGATAAATATGAGTAATTATTTTTCCTTCTAACCAATCATTCATATTTTAAGCTAAGAAAATGCGACGTTCTCATATTTTTATTTTACGTAAGGGTGTTTTACATTTTATAGTCGTGTCTTAATCAAATTATTTTGTATGAAAAATAAAAACGAAAAAAAAATGTGGTTAAAAAATAATTCAATGCCAGTTGATTCTTTCGTATGGTCTCTTATGCGAAAAACAGGTTGTACCTATATGAATTAGCTGCCACAGCAAACCTTCTGCCTCATAAACAATTTATATTGTGTTCATCATCATCATCATCATTTCAGCCATAGGAAGTCCACTACTGGACAAGGACATAGGCCTCCCTATAGATCTCCAATAAGACCGGTTGGAAGCGGCTCGCATCCAGCGCGTTCCCGCGGCCTTAATCTGTCCACCTTGTGGGTGGACGTGCTACGCTGCGCTTGCCGATACGTGGCCTCCACTCGAGAACCGACCGACCCCATCGGTCATCAGTCCTCCGTGCAATGTGCCCTGCCCACTACCACTTTAACCTGCTAATCCGCTGGACTATCTCGGTAACCTTGGTTCTTCTACGGATCTCCTCATTTCTGATTCGATCTCGCAAAGAGACTCCGAGCATAGCCCTCTCCATAGCTCGTTGGGCTACTTTACTTTATATTGTGTTATAGTAAATAAATAGATAGATATTCCACAACTTTTCACGCAACGCCATTTAGTCCCAAGTTAAGCTTGAGAGCTTGTGTTATGGGTACTAAACAGCTGATAAACATACTTATATATTTCTAAATACATACGTATTATAGATAAAATACACCCAGACACAGAACAAATGATCGTGCTCATCACACAAACATTTGTCCTGGGTGAGAACCGAACCCACGACCTCTGGCATAACAGTCAGGGTCACTAACTACTAGACCAACAGGCCAGTCAAAATTTCTGGTATGTAAGCTGATCTCTCATTGTTATAAGATTTCCGTACAATGCAAGGTCAACGTAAACTGAAAATGAGAGCTGGTTGATGTGTTACAGCCATGTGTACAACAATTTTATCTAACCCAGTGAAACTTATCAAAAAAATAATACATTTTATTTCATACTTATTAACAGTTTACTAAATGTAAAAAAAAACTGTAAATTAGAAAACAAGAGAGTGACCTTACGAGGGTTCCTTTTTTACCTTTTGAGGTACGGAACCCTATAACGACTGTTATTTCCAACGCTGTATCATGAATTCAGAATCATGTTAAGCTTCGATGTCAATTCAACCCTGTACTAAGACAACTACAACAAACTATTAATATTTCACAAATTAAACGACAACACGCTTCTTACAAATAGACAAACACACAAAACCTACTTGGACTTCTGCCCGGCCCCCGAGCAAAAAGGGCGTGAAGTCGCCATTTTAAAATAAGCATACGCAATGCGTATTTTATTAGAGCTGCTCGCATCCTATTCCCACGCTTAGCTACAAAATAAAAGTACTAAATGATAATAGCGACTTCGGCGACATCTATCGTAGGGATGCACTCAACGTACACCCCCCCCTTCTCCCCCCGACCACCCCCCACTCTTCTATCAATCAGTACTGTAGCGCAAATGTGAAAAATCGAAAAAAACCGTCGCGAAATTCGCCTGTAGACTGGTTTAGAGCGAGAGGGAAGTAGTGATGGACGAACGTGAGAAAGAGACGAAGAGAGGATAGTCTAAATTATTGTATTATACATAATAATATTCGGGTGGTTTAATGTATATGGTAGATTTTTAGATGCGAAATTTGTAGACTGATTTAAATTATGTTTATGTGTTTCTGCGTTCTTTTAAAATATTTTAAGCTTTTAGAAGAGTATACAATATTTGTAATTTAATTTAGGGCGCGTAAAGTAGGTAAAACGTTTTTTTATAATTATTTCAATAGATGACTGTGAAACTAGTTCATTTGCGTTAGGTTAGTTTACTGTTGTATTATAATGCAAATGTGTCGAAAATTACACCTTGTCCACTAGACTTTGCAAGCGGTGTACTATATTAGTAGACCATAAACATGTGTGTCTTGTGTTCTCCTCCCGGGTTGGGCATAGTGTTATTAGGTGTTTTAATTCAAACTAGCAGACCCGACAGAACTTGGCCTGCTTGAACATTATTTTCAAACTCGATCGCAGCGCCATCTACCGGGTCCGATTGTAAATTTAAACCATACAGGCACCAACACAAATGCAACAAAAAGAGAATTATCCAATTTGGTGCGATCGTCCGGAAGTTATGCGCGTACATACGTTTCGGCGATTGGTTTTATTTCAATAGATTTAATTTATTATGAGTAGCTAGATTACTATACAAGCATATTATCATAGTTGTGATTTGGGCCTCATCGATGGCAAGAGGGTTTTACCTGAGACTGAAACATAAGCGATGAAATATAGGATGTCCCTCTTAATAAACCTTTTGGATAATAAAGACATGATATTATGCGTGTTAAAAATATTCACGAGATCTTTGCTGACGTTGAATTGCTAATAGATCACTCGTTTTGAAGTACCTATAAAAATTGTAATGAATCTCGACATTTAAAAAAATAATCACCATCTGAAATCCTAACATGTACTGTAATACTATAATCGTATTGTCTCCATTTTCTTAGAGGACGCTTCGAGCGAGCCCACTACACACCCCTGCAACTGGCTACACCCCACAACCAAAACCTACCCTACCACCTTCTCATAAAGTTGAAAATCCACTGTCAGAATTTGGCCCATAAGTCTTATTGTGTTAAACCGTCGTTCGCCGAGACCCGACGGCGCGGGTGGTCGAAAGAAACCTCACCACTTAATTTAGGGTTAAAATATACTTCACCCGATTCTGGATAGTGGGGGAAGGGGGGCTCAAGGTCACAAGGGGCTCGTCACGACACATGTCATTGGTCTGAGGCTAAAAGACTGGTTGGTGATCATGGGAACTGGTGTCGAAGTGTCCAATTTAATTAAGATGGTGTTAATTATAACGAAACAGTTATGAATGTCGTGATGGCCCAGTGGTTAAGGCCTATCATACAAGAGGTTGTGGGCTCAAATTCAGGCCAGTACTGTTTGGCTTTTTTTAAGTTTAGTTCCAGTTCAACCATGGGGTATTTTGTTTGCATAGCGTATAGACAGTCACTTCATGTAAAACAATGATTTCAGCTGCGTCCGTTGGCACTGGAAACCGATCCTGACATTGTTAGGAAAAGGCTAGGCAGATATGAGACATCGGCTAAGAAGACATCGTAAGGAAACCATGATTTTAGAAAATTGCCAATCCGCCTTAAGGAAACATGGTAATGAGCACGCAGGCTTTCTCCGTTTGAGAAAAGCCTTTTGCCCTGCAGTGGGACAGTCACTGACTGATATGATTATGATCCATTTTTAAAGATACCACCAGTAAAGTCGGTCTGAATTGTGGTAATTACGGTGTCATTGCCAAAAATCTTCAAAGAGAACCCCTATTTCAAAAGTCATCATCATCATCCTTTTCCCTGCAACTATGTTGGGTTCGGCTTCCAGTTTAAGCGAAAGTCTGATTACTAGTATTTTGCATGGAAAGACTGCCTGTCTAAGTTACACAACTTACTAGCTATCACGATACCCCTTGGTTAAACTGGTCGTCAAACTTTCGAGCTTCTGATACAATAACGACAGTCAAATATCTACTACTAGCAGACGACACGCGGTTTCACCCGCGTAGTTCCTGTTCCCGTGGTATTGCAGGAATAAAAAGTAGCCTATATCATCCGGGAAAAGTGCAGTTTTCCACCAGTGCAATAATTTTTAAAATTGGATCTGTAGTTTCGAAGATTACCTCCTACATGCAAACTTACAAACAAACAAATTTTACCTCTTCATAATATTAGAGACTAGCTTTTGCCCGCGGCTTCGCCCGCGTGGATTTCGAACTTCCGTCCCCTATGTTTTCCCTTTAAGGGTTGAATTTCCAAAAATCGTTTTTTAGTGGATACTTACTCTTCACTAAGAACACCCCTTCAAGTTTCATGTCTCTAATACCAGAGGTTTGGGCTGTGCGTTGATTTAGAAACGTAATAATTTTAGCATAATACTTCCGGATAGACTACTTTCAAAGTTGATCCTTCCGGTATGTAGGTATGCATAAAGATTTCTGGAACTACTGACCCGGGAAAGAGCGACGTACAACTGACCATGTGTAAAACAACTGAGACTTAGATCAACCTGCCTAGGCGTCTTGATTACAACTGTTCCATGTTTGGTTAAAATCCCTATAATAGTTTTTGAACTATGCGTGCACATAGAGACAGACAGATAGACAAAACATTTACTGATTGCATTTTTGGCATCAGTATCGATCACCAATCATCCTCCAATATTAATTTTGAATATATATTCAATGTACAGAATTGACTTCTGTACAGTTTTATTATAATTATTATTATTTAATATCTTAGTCATTCAATTTAGAATTTAGTGACTTTGTTTGCCATCGACACGCTAATAAGAAGAATAACTTGGTAGTGGGTCATAGTCCATTGAATTTTATGGCAAACTATATTGTATTTTAAGATAAAACATTATAGTATCTTAGCCGTGTGCATCGCCCCTTCGTGAACTCCACTGCGGGTGACGAAACCTACGACAAACTTATTATTTGCGGTTGGTGCAGTTGGGGTTAGGGATCGAACCGCAAAATTAAGTTTGTTTTTTATTGTATATACTTTTTCGGAATAAAAAGTACCCAGTCTTATGCCCAGGATATTATAGAATAAGTATACCAAGTTTCAGAGTAATCGAACCGGTAGTTTTTGCGTGATACCTGAACATACAGACAGACAGACAGACAGACATACAGACAAAAATTTTTAGGTTCGGTTTCGGTCTAGTAACACCCCCCGCTATTTTTTTTATATTTTCAATGTACAGAAATTTTTCTTCTACAGATTTTTTATTATAAGTATAGATTTCTCGAGAGGCGCTGCTCATTTTCAGGGGCAGATTCTTCCGTACGGCGTACTCGCTCGAGCGGCTCTTGTCTGTGATGTCTGCCGGGACAGTTGAGATTTCCGTATAAGCATGCTCTCAACAAACTACGCACAGACTTGAAAACAATTATCACGTACAACGAAATTACAATATTTTCGATTCTGAGGTATCTATCAACAACAACAACCATACGAACGAAACAACCGAACCGAAACCAATAAGCAACTGACATGTAATATTAGAATTCTAACTCTTACGACAACGGAGTCTTAACACCGCGATTCAGAAAAATGACGTAATTACAGAACGCCATCTATGGGCAAATAGGTAAAACGTCTGCACAATGAAACTTATGCTAGGGGCATTTTGCGTTTTAGTAATTTTATATTATCTCCGAAACTGTATGACCAATTGATATACTGTAAATGGCAAATCGTATCTGTATGATGTTCTTGTGATACTGAAATAATTTATTGTCTAATGAATTAATATTTTGTTGCTCAAATAATCAACCAAACGTAAGTATGCCGAAAAAAAAATTTTTTAATGCAATAAATGAAGTATAAAAGATAAAATATAAAAGATAGAGATATGGTATCACGGACTTTTTTGTAGAAATAATTAAGACGGTCCAGGTAGCCATACATTGTTTTTGATTTTAAGCAACTGTTTAGGCAGCGCACGCAAATGATTCTGTTTTATGAGGTATTTTTTTCCGACTTGCTAGACAAAAGTTGTGATAGCTCGGTTAATATACATGTTATAGAAATAATTTATAGCCTATAGCACTCAGGAATAATGTAGCTTTCAGCGAGTTAAAAAATTTTTAGAATTGGATTATGAGTTCCAGAGATTACCCCCTACATACAAACTTACAAACTTACAAACTTACAAATTTTACCTCTTTATAATATTAGTATAGATATAGATAGAGAACCGGGACCAACGGCTTAACATAGGTTTCCGAGGCACGGAGGATTCTTGATATGTAATTAATGGTCACCTACCAACGACCCAACCTCGCCAAGCGTAGTTTAACTAACAGGACTGGCCTGTTGATCTAGTAGTTAGTGGCCCTAACTGCTATGCCAGAGGCCGTGGGTTCGATTCCCACCCAGAACCGACGTTTGTGTAATGAGCACGATCATTTGTTCTGTGTTTGGGAGTAATTTATGTTTAGTATGCATGTTTTTAGAAGTATATAATTAAAAAATTACAAGATTATATTCAAGATACTAATGCTTGGAAACATGCTGGTCCTGCTCCATAGGACAATCATTGGAGTCTTGACAAAATCAACCTGGTTGTTAATCTTATAATGTACCTACGTATTGTTTTCTATTTATTGTTTTATTATTTCACTTTTTTTAAATTAATGTTATTACATTTGTAAATATGTGAGCACAATGTATCTAGCTGTACCAACTTAATCATGTAATTATGAACTCCATTGCTTATTTTTTATTTTTTGCTTAAACCTATCTTAGTATAGTACTTTTATTCTAGGTGCATCGTCCTCACATAATTATAATCTTATTAATGTATACAAAGTTTTGTAAAATCTATTTTAAAAGAGTAAGTATGGAGTTTCTTGCCCATTCTTCTCCATACAAATCTACTTTTTGGAAGGGGTAACTAGAATCATTTTTAAAGTTAATTTTTTTCGACGTTCAAAAGTACCTTATAGGGGCCTAATTGAAATAAATGGTTTGACTATGACTTTGACTTTTTATAAATCTGAATCAGTTGACTAGTACACATTACTCATAGCACAAGCTCTGCATAGTTAGGGACTAGATGGCGTTGTGTGAAAAGTTTTTTAATACATTGATTTATTTACTCAATCTACGTAACAAGCTCCTGCACCAAGCTACAATCTACATAGCACCACAACTAAACTACACACACACTACGACTACATGTTTCACCATCTATCTAGGTACCTAAAATAACTAATAATTCAAACACCCATTACAACTATGACACCAGCTTGAAGTTATTTAAACTGAAGCTAAAACAAATGCAGGCGGATAAATAATGTTAATGTAAACATATGAATACGTAATGAACGAGCGTCGCTCCGGTATTACTCACTGTCCGCCATGTGTCCGGACAAGTACTGATACTTATAGGGACAGCAGTACAGAAAATTGAGCACAACTCTCTTAACTTAGTCCAAATCTCAAAATGTCTAAATCTCAAAAAGTCTAAATCTCAAAATGTCTAAATCTCAAATGACCTAAATCGCAAAATGACTTCATCGCCTTAATTACACATCAGCTCATAATGTCTAAATCTCAAATATCCCAAAGTCGTAAATCACGCCTGCTGTCCCTGAAGAGTAAGGCAGAGACGTACCGATATGGCACCACCACTTTTCGCCTGTGTTATTGATAGTTTTAAAATTCATTTTATTTAGAACTTTTACTAAGCGGCAGTAGTGCAATGACTAATTAATGTGGCATGGCGATCGAGAAGCCTTGAGTTCGATACCTACTATTGATGTGAATGATAAGCAAATTTAGCTTAAGGAGTTTTGGGCTTTCAGAAGCTCATGGAATTGAATGATTTTGTATTACAGATTTATAGTCAAACTAGATGTTCCCTTGGTTTTCCTCGCGTGGAATTCAGCAATAATCAAATATGAATACATATAAAAAAAGAATGTCCCAATCCAGGGCTTTTTACAGCTATTTAATTTTATCCAAACACAGCCGCAGTTAATACATGAAAAGCTTAACAAACAGACAGACAGAATTCCTTCGTACCTGAATATTAATAACTGTGAATTTCAATAGCCATAGCAAATATTTTAATTAATTTATTAACATGGAGTGTTTCAACCGTAATTAATTCTCCCTCCTACGAGTCAGGCTGAGTTTTGGTTGCAAAAGTATGACACAATTGATTTTCATTAAATTCTCGTGCTTTATAACACAAATAGGTACCTACTACGCAAAAAGCTCTGTTTTAAAACTTATAAAAAGTTAATTCCAATACGTCGTCTATCGTGTTGTGTCTGTCAATCATTAACGCAATCAAAACGGTCGGTTAACCAACCAAATTCACACGGCACGGTTGGCGCATCGGCTGAGCGATTAGGTGCGGCGTCGCGTATCTCAGGTTCGATTCCCGTTCGAAACAAATATCTGCACGGCCCACGGGTAATTGTTTGTGTATGTGAGTTTAAATGTTTACAAATATAAATAAAAATAAATATAAATATTTCCACAACTTATCACACAACGCCATTTAGTCCCAAGCTAAGCTTGAGAGCTTGTGTTATGGGTACTAAACAGCTGATAAACACACTTATATATTTTTAAATACATACATATTATAGATAAATGACACCCAGACACAGAACAAATGACCGTGCTCATCACACATACATTTGTCCTGGGTGGGAATCGAACCCACGACCTCCGGCATAGCAGTCAGGTTCACTAACTACTAGACCAACAGGCCCGTCAAAAACTGCACCCAACAGGCCCGTCAAATGCACCCACTATACAGGAAAAGTTCCTAGCGTGGGCCAAAGTTTTTTTTAAATTAGATCCTCTGGAATGCTATGAAATGCTTGTAGCAAAATTGGTTCTGATATATAAACGATATTCATAATATTGACCTATGTCGTAACTGGCAAAATATGAGTGTACTACCTTTTAGTACACTCATACTTCACCAGTTATAACACCTCTGCCTAACCCACGGGGGGTTATAGGCGTGATGTTATGTTATTGTTTATTACCTATGTTAATTTCTATACATAGTTACGGCACAAAACTCTAAGATCCTTATTTCGATGCCTAGGTCAGACAAAATATATGTAATTATCGAGTTCTACATGAGCCTTAAACGTACCTATGTCGAAATATGGGTGTACTACAGTCTAAAAACCTACAGTCGTCCGACGAAGCCGTCTAGACAGGGCAATCGTGCGGGGTGTGAGGGGCGAGACGCGGGAAAGCCGCTCCCGAACTGCGATCAAAACGATTTTCGTAGTTCGGGAGGTATTATACAGGGCTAACGCGTGTAGGCGTTGTCGGTATTTTTCCACAGATCATAGGCGTCGTCCTACTGTAGGTATCAATATTTATACTGTGGTAATACGGTGTGATTTAATATTATGTCTTTTCTACCTAGCAAAGCATAAATGTCGTAGAATTAAATAGATTGAGTAAATAAATCAATGCATTCAACAACTTTTCACACAACGCCATTTAGTCCCAAAACTAAGCAGAGCTTGTGCTTTGAGTGCTAGACAACTGAATAACATTTATATATTTCTAAAAACATACATACTAAACATAAATTACCTTCATTTTCATCATCCCTCATACATTTGTCCCGGGTGGGAATCGAACCCACGACCTCTGGCATGGCAGTCACGGCCACTAACTACTAGACCAACAGGCCAGATACGAGGTTGTGGATTT
The DNA here is from genome assembly GCA_921972225.1 of Euplexia lucipara. Classification (NCBI taxonomy): domain Eukaryota; kingdom Metazoa; phylum Arthropoda; class Insecta; order Lepidoptera; family Noctuidae; genus Euplexia; species Euplexia lucipara. The sequence goes on along the minus strand of OV179167.1, from coordinate 14,579,063 downwards.
TTTGTTATTTTTAGCGTTACTGCTGAACATGAGGTCCCAGGTTCGATCCCCGGGTCGAGTAAAGTGTTATTGAGTTTCCCCATCAGAAATTTATTAGGTTTCGTGCCTGATTGATGGCAATAAGCTCACCCAATAAGTCGATCATGAAATAGGACATAAGACTTAATAGCTGGCAAAATGTGGGTGCACTACCAGGTCTGCTTAACCCTTCGGGGATTTCAGGTGTGATGTTATGTTAATGATTATTTATATGCATTATTTGACTGGCCAGTTGGTCTAGTAGTTAGTGACCCTGACTTCTATGCCGGAGGTCGTGGGTTCGATTCCCACCCAGGACAAACGTCTGTGTAATGAGCACGATCATTTTTTCTGTTTCTGGATGTAATTTATCTAAGTATAATATGTATGTATTTAGAAATATATAAGTATATTTATCAGCTGTTTAGTACCCATAACACAAGCTCTCAAGCTTAACTTGGGCGTTGTGTGTAAAAGTTGGGGAATATTTATTTTATTTATATTTATTTACTGTTACATAAAATACAACCTACCTAAAACAAACTTAATATCGTGATGCTAATCCACCTGCCAATATCTCTACTAAATCACTACAAACAATACACAGAAACACAGCCAATTCCATTCAAAAGAAAAACACAATAAAACTCCATTTAAAAATTTAAAGAACTATTTTTATTTAAGATTCATGAAATACGTACAATATGACCAGAGCATCAACTACACAATTCCATGATAATACCCCCATGTAGTTTGTTTTATTTATGGCACTAAAATACTTGACAGACTTATATATGGGCGCTTTAGAAATTATTACACTCACATTAAATTTCTAGCTGTTAGGCTACGAATACGCTACGAATGTGCTACGAGACTGTTGTGTCATTCGTAGCGAGTCGTAGAGGGTCTACGGCGTAGAGCCTTGTGTGTTTATTGAGTTCAACATTTAATAGGGGTGTTGGTTTTGTTTAAGATTTAGGTGAATTAATTTTGGTTATTGAAAATATTAATAACAAGTTCGTTGATACTTGAGATCCATCCGTAAAAAAAAATGTTGTGGATAAATAAATAAATATTCCACAACTTTTTCACACAACACCATTTAGTCCCAAGTTAAGCTTGAGAGCTTGTATTATGGGTACTAAACAGCTGCTAAACATACTTATATATTTCTAAATACATACTTAATAAAGATAAATTACACCCAGACAAAGAACAAATGATCGTGCTCATCACACAGAAATTTGTCCTGGGTGGGAATCGAACCCACGACCTCCGGCATAGCAATCAGGGTCACTAACTTAGACCAAGAGGCCAGTCAAAATTAAATGAAAGAATGAATTCTTAAACTCCTCATTACCTTAATTAAGTGAGGTACTCTTAGGTGTTATATTTCATGCTTCTAGACTCAGCAGTTTAGGCTGTCAGTTATTAAATTTAATTACATTTAAGAAAAAAATCTTATGAAACATGGTCTTCATAGCCTGAAATATATAACATTAAGTGAGCAATCGTGGCAGTATCCATCTTAATATGAGAAGAATTCCTGCAGTGGACATAATAATATTTGTGCGTAAACATTTTATTTATAACTAGATGTGGTAGTCAGATGCTCGGACAACTGACTATCGTCCAATAGTTGAATGATTCTAAATAACAAAGAGATTTAAAATACTATAGAGCGGGCATGTCAAAGAAATGTCATAGAAAAACTTTGATCCCATGTCTCAGTAACGCCATCTAGAATAATATATGAGTATTGGAGCGGCAGCGGGGCGTACTACAAAAAACTCATAGACTTGTATCCAGCAGGACACACTTTTTCGGACGAAAATTTTGTTTGTGGTGTCCGGTCTATAGGTATTGAATGTCTTTGCTAAATAATAATAAATATTCCACAACTTTTTAACACAACACCATTTAGTCCCAAGTTAAGCTTGAGAGTTTGTGTTATGGGTACTAAACAGCTGATAAACATACTTATATATTTTTAAATACATACATATTATAGATAAATTACACCCAGACACAGAACAAATGAACGTGCTCATCACACAAACATTTGTCCTGGGTGGGAATCGAACCCACGACCTCCGGCATAGCAGTCAGGGTCACTAACTACTAGACTAACAGGCCAGTCAAAAAATTATATATTACTCATCTATTGATAATTTCTGGGTTGGCAGGTCTCGATGGCCTAACCAGTTGATCTTGGCTGGAGGGCCCCTGGCACGTTTAAATCGAAGGTTTAAGTCAAAACAAATAATTTATTTCAATTAGACCCGATAACAGGCACTTTTGAACGTTATACTTACAAATTAAATAAATTATGATAACGATTCTAGTTGCACATTCCAAAAAGTTGTTTTGTATGGAGAAGAATGTGAAAGAAACTCCATACTTACTCTTTTAAAATAGTTTTTACAATATTTTTAAATACATAATCAGATTAAAAAAATAAAATAAATAAATAAATTTATTTCAGTTAGATTATATGTGAGGACGATGTACAGACGCCAGCACATCAACCTACCTCAATGTGTAAAATTTATTTAATAGGTTTTCAACTTTATTCTATACACAATAAGGTTCATGTTCAATTGGAAAAACTTGACAGTTTGGGGCAGGTTGATGTGCTGACGTCTGTCATCATCGTCATCCACAGCCCGACTTCACCCACTGCTGGGTATAGGCCTCTCTTTTTATGTACCAATTTCCACGTCCCTGTGCCAGTCTTATCCACGGTACTCCCGCAATGGCAACAATGTCTTCCGGTCCGCCCATCTCGCCGCAGGACGCCCTACACTTCTCCTGCCGTTTCTTGGACGCCACTCGGTCACAGCTTTACTCCACCGGCCATCACCGCGTCTAGTTAGGTGTCCTGCCCAACTCCATTTGAGTTCCATAACGCGATTTCCAATATCGATGACCTCTGGCGTCTGTACCTGCAATAAAAAAATCGTGTGGCACTGGGAGACTGCCGCGGTAAAGCTATTGCATTGCATTTTTATCAACTCCTCTCCCCCACACCTCCCCCGCCCCTCCTCTCACCCCTCCCTCACTTCCCCCTCCCGTCCCCTGCCTCTTCCCTCCACCCCCCTCCACATCCCTCCCCTGCCCCTCCGTCCCCTCTCACAATACCCTCTTACCTCTCTCACAATCTCCCCCCTCCCCCTCCCCTCCCCTTTCCCCTTCCCACTATCCAATACGTCTATACAATACGTCTAATCGCACACAACGCCGTGTCGAAGACTGCCGAACTGAAACGACGTTAGACGATGCACGGCCTTCAAGCCACACCTCCTTGCCCGTCGGAGTGGGGAGCGTGAGGTTTTTTCGTTACGGAATTTCTGGATTCGGTCCCCGCGCTCAAGGCCCGCGATAGAAGTTTTTAAGCTATGCAATAGCTTAAAAACTACCATACTGAGGTAGGTACAAGGTGATATAAAATAAGCTACGCAGCTGGTAATTAGATTAGTATATTAAAAGATACATGGTGCTTACATATTAACATAATATTTGGACCAAAGATGATTATTAAAAAATGTAATAATCATGATAATTAAAAACATAAAAATAAAATGAAAATCAACTAACAATGTGTGATTTAGAGAAAAAGCAAACATCCAATGTCCTTCTAGGGCGTCCCCTCCCGGCGTTCCCACTTACATCTGCCTTGTAAATACCTTTCGTTAGTCGCCTTTCATCCATCCTTTCAACGTGACCAAACCATCTAAGCATACTCTTTTCAATTTTTGTTACTACATCTTCTTTTAAACCACAACGTTGCTTTATATCATCATTCCTCAATCTGTCATTAATTGCATGATAAAGTAACATATTAAAATATTAATGAAATACAATTGCTAAAAGTACATGGAATTTGTTATTTAAAAAACTTATATGGAATTTATTGTAATATATAGAAAGATTATATAATACAAGACAAAATAGAATCACAGAAATGAATGTAATGTAATTCAATGTAATAATATTATCAGTAATAAAGGCTATTGTTATTGTTATTAATTAATACCAGCTTGCTCGTATCCAACGGCAAGGCAAAGGCCTCTTCTCATACAGAGAAGGCACGAGCATTGTTCACCACACTTGCCCCAAACAGATTGGCGATTTCAAATAATATTAACCTCAATTAATAATTGGCTTTTTGTTGCTTACTTAATTGTTAACCATTTATTGCAGTCGTTGGTTTTCCTATCTAAAAAAGTAATAATCAATTTACTTAGCTGTTTATGATTTTTCATTTCAAGTTATTGTAGTAATTTATTTCTTAACCACAAATAGTGTATGCGGTGTGAGCCTCTAAGTAATTGTTACACTTACAAATATAAGTAGATAAACAAATTACTTAATTGATTGTTAACAATTGTTGGCTGATAAATCCTACTAATATTATAAACGCGAAAGTTTGTGAGGATGGATGGATGGAAGGATGTTTGTTACTCTTTCACGTAAAAACTGCAGAATGGATTTTAGTAAAATTTGGTATGGAGTTAGCTGACACCCCGGATTTTTTTTTTATTTCACGACGGTGGCAAACAAGCTTACGGCCCACCTGATGGTAAGCGGTTACCGTAGCCTATGGACACTTGCAACACCAGGGGCGCCACACGCGCGTTGCCGACCCTTTAAAAACCTATTTACTCCCCTTTTGAAGAACCCCATACTGTAGCCCTCCGAGAAAACCTCGGCAGGGAGCTCATTCCACACACAACAACACACAGGCTACTTATTATTCCTGTATTCCCACGGGAACGGGACCAAAACGGGTGAAACCGCGGGAAGTCTGCTAGTAATATATAAATAAGTCCAACCTTCTTTACCGGTATCAACGATGAGGAAAGTCAAAGCAGATGAAAAACTTGCTACTTGAGGGCAAATTATACTGCGAAATTGCAGTCACTTCTATGGTCGAGATAATATCATCAGCATCCCTCACCAATCTTCCATTGTATCAGACAGTACATTACCATCTTATCTATGATGGCATTCAGTAAAATCCTTTCTCAAGTCATTTTTTATGAGTAGTACATGATAAGTGGCTTAAAGATGTCAGTGCATTTCTCGCTCGGTTTTCTGAAGAGCGTACGAAAAACGAAGTATATCTTTGTATATTCCATAAGTGTGTGATTTAGGAGCCCAACTTTATTTCCCGGAATGAGGGGAAACATTTTGACTTCATTAGCATATGTTGTGTAATGTGGTATCTTACTCCAATAATCTTTTGATGTAAAGGGCTTAGTGGTAAATGTGAAGGACAAATCAGATGAAAAACGTATTTTTTAAACGTTAAATATGTGCATTCCTGATTATATGTTAATATATTTCATCAAAATATTAATATTTTTATGTAAAATCCAACACAAATAAAATTCCATTGGTAAAATTTATGATATCTAAGATCTTACTGTCTTAGGACATAGAAAACATAGTTTTTTTTCTCCGTCTCGTCTCAACTAGTCATAATTTAACATAAAAACGTGCCCGGCGACAAAATGGAACATCTATATTCATGCTCAATAGTCTTCTAAAATACGAGGACGACTTAGACCGTCAGGATCGACACGACTCGCGAATATACACAAATGATCTGATTAAGTTCTTTTGAACGGAAATCTTTTTGACTAAATTGCATTCGACGAGCGTCGAGTCAAGCTAGCGGCCAATGAGGGCTGATGCGATTACTGCCTGACTCATAGCCAAAAAAGAACACGATGCGGCATTCCAATTGCAACTGTGTGTAGTATTTTCTCCCGATTATCAGGGAGCGTTTGAAGGATGCAACTGGGGGGGAGGGAAGGGCGACGGCGGGGGAGCGCGCGCCGCCCAGTCGAGTCGTGGCCGCCGCGCACACCGCACGTAAATGGCGCGCTAGAAACAACCAAATGAGTACTCCGCGAGACCAAACGCGAACCCCGATCACCACCAGACGACCGGCCAGATATTGTTGACTGTGATCATTTTGTAGTTTAAATTAATTAATCATCTAGTATAAGAGTGTTTCGGACTGTACCGGTTTGTGGCTAATGTGAGTTAAGATCTTGAGGCGTGTGGCTGCGGATCACGTGCCCTACATTTGGGTGTCGTCGCCGGAACGCTCAAATGCTGCATTTTTACGTTTATTTACAATCAGGCAATGCTTCTGTAGTAATAGTCGTGTAGCCTAGCTTAATACGTAGTTAAGTACTCATAGTGTTATTACTATCATTAAAGTGTATCGTCTCGTAAAATGTTGATGTCATCTGTATCGAACGCATGCGATCTCGCATGGCATTTGCGATTTTGACTGTGTAGTGTTCATGTATCAGCTTGATGCGATTAATTGTGATCAATAAATCATTCAAACACTCTTTTTTTATGTTTTTAGTATCATCCCCCGTCCGTTTACCGAAGACCAGCCAGTCTTTTGCACTGAGTGTCTTTGCGTATATTTATGTGGCGTAGCCGATAGCGTTGTAGTTTGAACCCTATGACTAGAGTTTAGAGTCTAGATTGGGGTGTAGAGCTTTGAATAGAAACATTAAATCCGAATGTCTGTAAATTCACCATCTTATTTCTTCATTTTTAGTTAGCTCCTCCGCAATGCTTCGCTAGTGGTTATATACATTTCACTATATATGTAGTTTTTGGAGTGTGTAGTTTGTGTAGTTTAAGGTTGAAGTGACGTTGTATTGGAGTACCGTGAGCGATGCACGTGGTTACCTGAAGGTAAATAATTGCTCCCACGTGGCTGCGAGCTCAATTAACCTCCCCGTGGGGTCGGCACGCACACTTTCACTGATGGAAAACCTGTACAACTAACTGTTGTTATAAATACAACCATTTACTGACGTCACCCTCGATTTGGGCGCTACTAATTACAAATTTTCGGGTTGATTGCGTTTTCTACTAACAGTTTTGGCATTCGATTCGATTCATTTGAATTTGAATACGATTTTTAACTAGTTTGGACTTATTATAACGAAACATTTTTATGGTTATCTTTGACAGAGTGTTATCTAATATTTTCTTAGAACAGAAACTTCTGAAATATATTGAAATGAAACAGATCAGGTGACTTATATTTAGAGAAATTCAACCACAGCCATGACCATCAGATTTATATACGTAGATGAATTAATATTCTATTCGGATCATTTGGTAGAACACATTAGATACGTGGTGTGTGTGCGTCTGTGCGTGAGGGTGTTTGTGTCTGGCCGGGTGGATGGGTGTGCGAGCGGTGTGAGGGTGTGTGAGGTCCCCCCGGCGGCGCGGAGGGGGGGTTGCGGGCCGGCACATGGGCGATCGATGCGGGGCGCGTTGCCCGCGTATCATTTGCGTGCCACAGCTCAGCTCCCCTCTCCCCTGATTCCTTCGATGACCTACAGAGTCCAGGATCCCGTCAGATCATTTATATTATATCGTAGGGAACACGTGATTCTCACATGGTTTTACGAGTATTGAGAGGTTATTTTCTTATGTCACGTCGATTAGCAATTATGTTTTATTTATTTAATTGTTATTTGGGTTTGGGATTGCTGCCTTGTTTCTGGCGCAATATTGGTATCGTTTGGGGTTATTGTCAATGAGATCATTTAACTTTCTAGAATTATCGTGAAGGAGTTAGATGGAATGATTTCTTGTTATAAATAAGAACTTGAGCCACTTGAAGTTATTACAGCATTTAATAAGGTTTAACAAATTAGGAATCAATACAGTCAGAACTTAAATTCTACGGATCATTATAGCAATTCCTGGTCTAATATTATGGTACATATAACTGTCCTACAGATGAGACAAAATACTGGGAATGTATCAGTTTTTAAGTTGCAGCATCAGCATGCAAGATTGCACGTACGCATATGTAAGTTAGGAAAGAGGCTTCGTAATCTTCATCTGACATCTTAAGTATTTACTTTATTCAGTATGCAGTAGAGTAATGTCGTACAAGAATGGTGAAAATTTATTGGTGAACCTACCATTTTATATTTATAAAAGAATGTGGCTATGAGTTCTTGACGTGGCGTCAAAGCATCATGAGAGGGTGATTAAATGCACAAAAACGACATAGATGTTTTGTTTTTTAAAAGTCGTTATTTGTAACTTGAATTATAAGAACTTAGTAATTCAAAAGGTGTCCTTTAGAATTACTAAGAGATATAGATAAATAAATTATTGGCGCGCATGAATATCTGTGTCGCCATCGGTGACTTAGTAGGTTTTATTGAAATCTTTAAATGACAAGCTCCTCTTTTTTAGCAATTGGTTAAAAAGACTAGTGTGTTTTGTTTTCGTAATGCTTATAATAAGAAGACACTTGGAATAAGAGGAACACAACTCCTACTTTTTTCTGATTATCTTAGTAATCGTTATCAGTGTGTAAAACTCGGTCAGTATAAAAGTTCGGATATTAAAAATAGCTGTTACGGCATTCCCCAAGGAAGTATTTTGGGACCAACGTTGTTTTTAATTTACATAAATGAACTGTGCAACCTAAAATTATCAAATGGTATAGTTATGTCATATGCAGATGACACAGCCCTGTTGTTCTCGGCTAAATCACGGGATGAGGTCTATAAATATGCTCAGAGTAACTTTAACATTGTGTCTAATTGGCTACGTGAGAATCTACTAACATTAAATGCAGATAAAACTAAATACATTTTATTTAGTATGAGAAACACTAACATACCACTTACTAACCTTACCATTTATGTTCATAACTGCACGACAGACGCTGACACTGCATGCCCGTGTCCTACTCTAGCAAAAGCCGATTATATAAAATATTTAGGTATTACGATTGACGCAAACCTCAATTTCCGAAAACACATTGAGTTACTATGTACTCGAGTTCGTAAATTAATGTATGTCTTTAAAAACTTACGTTACATTGCTGACTTCACATTAATTAAACAGGTATATTTAGCTTTGTGCCAATCTGTTCTTACCTACTGCATAACTTCATGGGGAGGTGCTGCAAAATCAATTTTAATTCATCTAGAACGCGCTCAAAGAGCTATCCTAAAGGTAGCCACTTTTAAGCCTTTCAGATTTCCTACGCACCAGCTTTACATTGCATGTCACGTGCTAACAGTACGCCAATTATTTATCCTGCACATAATTTTATATCAGCACGTTGAAATCACTTACATACCAGTACCTTCTGACAAGAGAAGGAAAGATTTGGTCTGCATAAAGTCTCAAACTAGACATGCTTTTGTAACCCGATTCTATATCTATTTAGGACCCGTTTTATATAATAAGCTCAATAGAATACTTGATATTTATAGTGCTAGCTACAAAGATTGTAGTCTAAAGCTGTGCGAATATCTGGGTAAACTTGATTACGCTGATACAGAAAAACTTCTAGTAGTACTTCAATAACTCTGTAGATATTATTATTAAGGTATTTTTTGTTTATATTGTATTTGCATAAGTAGCATAGTGGAAATGTAATTCAATTCAATGTATTAACTGTAGTCAGCTGTTCGCTTAGTCTGGGGATGGCCTGAAACACAGGTTTTTATTAACCTAGCTCAGGTAGGTCGCCACAAGATAATGTCAGTTCCACCGCACCTTCGTTTAGATATTTAGAGATATGTGTTAATTAAACTCGTTTTTTACAATTATAAGTTTTTAAGCTATTTTGTTTAAAAAAAACTTGGTTCGACTATGTATTTTAAGTTTACAAATGTAATAATGTGTAAAAGGACCTAAATAAATTATTATTATTATTATTATTATTATTATTATTAAATATCTAAGAAGTACCTACTTAGGAGTTTATTTTTCCTTTAGTGAAACATCATTCAAATTGATCAGCTTATGGTTTATTATAAATATTTGTATCCGTGTTACAGTAACGTATTTAATTACAGTATAGGTAGTATTGTCGTGCCAGGTTTTGCCAAACAAATAATTTATTAGTAGATTGACTTACACTTAATTTGTGGGAGCTTTATATTCAGGGTTCTCGATGTTTTTATCTGTATTCATCTTCCTATCCTGCGGCAATTCTAATCAATGTTTTGCTGAACATGAGGGTAGTATAATAAAAATAAAGCTGGAGAATCAATCAGTTAAGATTGTGTAACTTTTGTTTCGACTTCATAATCTTGTGTACTGCTTTATAGTTCGATTATTTTGTAATAAACGCGTTTACAAACTATTTTGACTTTAAAAGGAGCCCGTTAAATAAACGTTTGCCTTTATTAAAGTCTGTTAAAACTTGTTAAGAAATATTTCTTCATCTTATTCAATAACCAACAAAACTATTGTCTTCTTAATATGAAGCAAACGTTTTAACGATTAACCTTAATTAGTAACACAATAATACTACCAAGCTAAAAAATACAATATACTTACCTACTTACAAACTGCATAGTAAATACATTTTAGTTACTAGCACAAGGCCTGATAGTTAGATAACTTTTACATGAGAAATAAAAATGGGGGATTGACAATATTTGTATAGAAAATAGGTCAAGGCGCCATTTTTATTTGACAGATAGAAGTTATCTGACCATTGAGAAATCAGGCTTAAGTTGATGAAATCACCAAGCTATGAAAAAAATGTAACATGCAGTGTCAACTTAACTAAACTAGAATAAAACATATCATTTATTTACTCACTCTTTTATTTATTAAAAAAAAAAAATACCAACAGCTTTCTGCATGAAGTGTTTTTTAGGATAATTAATAATACAAACCTTATTCTTATTACCCAGTCGCTAAATACCTACAATGACACAATTTTGCAATAACAAAATAAAATTACAAAACTAAAAATCAAAAAAAAAATATAATAGTAGAAGTAGGCCCCAAACTAGGTTACATTAGATTTTTAAAAAACGTTCGTATTCTACATAAGAACGCAAAGTTTCTTAAAACTACGTGACCTAACTTGAAGATTTGACCCATACGTACTAACTTACACGACAAATTAAATAAAGACTACTAATACACGAACAACTCCATTCACAGCACATTGTCGAAACTACGTATATTTTGTTGAAAACCATTTAAACCTACCTCCGCACAATTTACAACATCCGCGAACATACACAGTTACATTTCCTTTCATCCATATCACAGGACGATCTCATTTACCTAATTTAAAGGGTCACTCTCCATTGATGGCGTATTAATGGCATCGTCAACAACCCTTACTTCCTTCCCGGTATTATTCGGGAACCGACGACGGTTCAACCAAGTTATTTGGTTGAAATTTTTCACGGTAGACACTCATCCGCACCGAGTTCATTTACTTTTAGCGGTGAAGCGGTGTCGGGGAAGTTAAAATGATTCTGTTCGTTGAATGGTTTTGGTTTCTGACAAACTAACTAGAGGCGTGACGATTTAGTATGTATGAAATGAAATGATATGTCTAATGAATCCTCAAAACATGTCCTTGTAGAAAGATTTTTTGCTTTCTTCCTGTATAATAGACTAGCAGACGTCACGCAGTTTCACCCGCGAAGTTTCCGTTCCCGTGGGAATACGGGGATAAAAAGTAGCCTATGTCCACCGGGAATAGTGTAGCTTTCCACCAGTACAATAATTTTTAAAATTGGATCATTAGTTCCGAAGATTACCCCCTACATACAAACTTACAAACATAGAAACTTACAAATTTTACCTCTTTATAATATTAGTATAGAGTATAGATTAGTATAGATTAAATAGAAAACTAAGTATCTATAAACTAAATTACTACAGCTGTAAAAAAAATATACTGAAGTACTTACTAACCATAGACTATGCACAGACAGAAGATCTACTTGTTGTCTGCAAATAGCAATCTTAAGATTTCTCATGTTATTTCACTATATGTATCTTTTTTTATTTACTTACCTAAGTTTTAATTCTAGTTTTTTTACGTTTAAGTAGTCATTGCTAATTTATTACATTAAGTATTCAAGCACTTATTAGCCTGAAGCACAGGTTTACCCTAGTTCAGGCAAAATTGCAAATGTGCACTATTTTTAATTATCAAGGTCTAGATTGTACAGACGCCAGCACATCAAGTTACCCCGATGTGTCAAATTTTCCCAATTGAATATGAACCTTATTCTGTTTGACATAAAGTTGTAGAACGATCAAAGAAATTTGACACATTGGGGTAACATGATGTGCTGGCATCTGTACATGTGTTTTTTATAAAAATAAACAATTATTATTATTTTCATTTATTTTTTGTACATACATATAAATTATATTTTTAAATATTGATACAAAAAAGATATAAAAATATAAAAAATAGTAGGCCACCGATGGCGGGAGCAGGGTCCAAGCTACCGGTGGTTAGGGTCTCAGAGACAGGAACCTCCTCAAAATGCGAGCCGTATCGAGGAGTACTGCCTTCTGTATCAGGCCTTTGATCCAACCGCGTAACGAAAGCCTCGACAGATGGTCGTCGAGGCTTTTGGCAATAAGGCCATTCGCCGTCACAACAATCCGCACAATGACAGCAGAATCCACATGCCACATGTCGACAATTATTATTATTATTATTATATATGCGTGCACTGACTCGACAGGGCTATTGTATCTTCGTTTAAAGTTCATAGTGACGAGTTAGTGTGATAAGTCCATCCAAAGGTTGTCTGTAAGAGATCGCTTTTAGCGATAAGGCCACCCATTGTATTACCCTGAGTAGCCCTTAAAGTTATAACTTGTAAGTTTTTATGGTGTGCAATAAAGAGACAAAATTTACCAATACTTATACATATACATAATAAACAACAAGCATACACAATTTAAACATATATGCACGTAATTTAATATTAACAATGATGAAAATAAATTGAAATATCTAACGTAATTTACCACACAATAATATACATAATATACATCTATTAGATCTACCTATAATAATAATTAATTCCATGAATTGTTACTTAGCCTTCATCCTCTCTCCTAACTTTGCTGTGCCCGACAGGGTCCATATTGATCTTGACAATATTTTATACCATCTATGTACATAATATGGAATGCAATAAAGTATTGAGTATTGAGTATTCTAGGTATTCTATTCCATTCTATAATGATGACATTCACCCACAACGTTAAGTCATTTCGTCTCAATATTAGGTTTCACCTAGTTAAGAGATGCCCCGCCATATTTAATATGTCCAGACAACATAAACGTAATGACGTGAAACAAAACACATAATATCGTAACAATTACATAAAAAGATGTCGTAAGCAGAACTGACAGTCGTTATTTACGATGGATTAGTTTTTAGACACACGTTTATCGGTTGATACAGAGGTAAAAATGAAAACACACAGTTTACTGCACACTGTAAATTTTAATGTTTACAATGTTCAACTGTTGTTGAGAAGGGCTTGGGCGTCATGAAGACAGCAGCAAGAGTTGATTGAAGGTAAAGCGATGTTTGCCAAGGTCGGTCCGGGGATCGGTGGTTATCCCTCTTTGCCTAGAAAGCACGGTATTTACGTGAGCACAAGGAGACGAAGCAATAGAATGACACACTAGGATCTAGGTATCAGGCGTAGGATAGCTAGCCTTTCGGTATTCTATAGGATACATTTTGGAGAGTGTGCACGGGAATTATATGAATTGATTCCGCCATCACCCTTCTTCCATTGGACAACCCGTACGCCGTACGGCGAGTGTCTGGCCTTACATCGTTGGCACCCCAACGATCCGGACAAAGCGTTTCGCTTCGTCGTTTATACCGCGTACGTCGAAGGACTGGAACAACTTGCCTGCTGCGTTCTTCCCGTCCGAGTATAATTTAGGTGTCTTCAAGGCTGTGAATAGGCTCTTCCTAAACTAGTGCATTTCACCATCATTGATTGCATCACTGCTTACCATCAGATGGGATTGCAGTCAAGCACCAGTTTATAATATTTAAAAAAAATGATCTTATTGGTGATGACTTTAGGAAGGTTAGGTGCGTGCGTAGTATTTACTGTCAACCGGCGCGGCGTGCGTGAATGACTAAACGTAAACGATGTGACGGAAGTTAAGTTAAATTTTACATGATCTCCCAATTTTGATTATTCTTTTAAATGTACACATTATTTAAATTTAAAATTAAACGATCTCGTGAAGCAAGGCTTCCTCTCTCTAACCCTATTGTTGTGCCCTACAGGGTCTATAATGATCTCATTTATATTAAACTTACCGCCTAAGATTACATATGGATAGCAATAAAGATGTTATGTATTGAGTATTGAGGCAAAAGGAGTATATAAAGACAAGTTAAATGATAAATAATATTTATTTCTGTAAATAGGTTTTCACTACCACTTTTACACATTTTTTTTTAACTAGTAGATAAGATCGGAGTTTCACTACCTGACTACTCTGAGAAGAAACACCGAAAGAAACTCAGAGGTCATAGTCTCTGTTAAAGTCCAGAGATTATCTTGGTCAAATCATGTAAGAACCATGCAGATTAGTGTCTGAGATGGTCTTTTGAGGAAAGCGAAGGAGATTACATAGCGAACGACGTTATGTAGTATTAGGCAAAGACGTGAGATTATGATGTGTTTGTGTGTAGGTAATTAATCAAATGTTTTTTTACAGTAATATATTCTAAGTTACATTTGCGAAGCTTAGCAAAAAACGAAATTATTACAATTATACAATCTTGCCTGATATTTTCAAACTGATCGTCTTTGCCAATTCTTATTTATATGAATATCTCAAGAATTAGTGGTCCGAGGCGATCACTCGACTGAGCCCGACCTGATTATAATGTCTAGACAAGAAATATAGAGATCGATCGAGGCACACTGGCTTCCTTATAGGTTCGGCTAAATCATAATTTCTAGACATTTTTCTAGGATGATACACACCCATGTTTGTGGTGTCTGAAAAAGTTGTGGCTTAGGATAAGAAATAAATACCATTCATCGGTATTTATTTCTGTAAATGGGTTCATAACACAGATAGATATAGATGGACCTAGATAACGCAAGAGCCACTACTTCGCGTGCCTAGCTTACGTACAAAAATCGTAAGTGGCCACTCTTACGCTCCGTTTCCTTCCAACGGTAAGTCATTTTGTGATTAATATGAATGCGTTATTAATTTAAAAACCAATTATTTTAAATCTAATACCCTCAGTAATACCTGGTAATACCAAATTTGAGAAAAACAAAACATTAACATTACTTTGCGTACAGTCAAAAAATGGCACGCTTGGTTTTCATAAAAATCAAAATCAAAAGTCTCTATTTAAACTAGGCTGAGAATCAGCACTTGTTGAACGTCAAAAAAATACATGAGACAGTCCCCCAAAAACGCCCACCTTTCGCCACTTCCTCGTGTTTTTGCTGGGAAGAAGAGGTGGCGGAACAAACTCCCCAGCAACACATCTGTCCGATTCGTTTGAAGAACTATGCAAAGAATTAATACAATGAAATGTTCAAAAAATAACACTAAGGTTACAGATCATGATACTTGCGTTATCTAAGTCTATCTATATCTGTGGTTCATACAAACACTTTTATATGTAATTTTTTAATAAGAAGATGAGGAATGTTTCACTATCTGACTACTGTAAGAAGAAACACCGAAAGAAACTCAGAGGTAATTTTTCTTTTAAAGTCCAGACATTATCTTGGTCAGATTATGCAAGAACCATGCAGATTTGTGTCTGATAATGGTCTTTTGAGGATTGAACCACACAGATATGAGTGGACTAGATCAGTCAGTGCAAGCATTTGTCAGTGAGTCTTCTATCCAACTTTACACAGAGTGGAATGGGAATCGATGCACATTCGGACACCATGACTATCTGTGAGTCTACCGGTTGGTAGCCCTGACTGCTATGCCAGAGGGCGTGGGTTCAATTTCCACCCAAAACAAATAATAATAATTTATTCACAACTTTCACACTGCGCCATCTAGTCCCAAGGTAAGCAGAGCTTGTGTTATGAGTGCTTAACAACTGACAAACATTAGTTATTTATTTCTAAGAAATGTTTGCGTGATGAACAGGATAATCTGTTTCGTGTCTGGGTATTATTTATCCTTAGTATGCATGTATTTAGAAATATATAAGTATGTTTATCAGTTGTCTAAGTACTCATAGCACAAGCTCTGCTTAGTTTGGAGATAGATTGCGTTGTGTAAAGGTTTTGTAATATTTATTTATTTATTTTATGAGTTGTCAACTTGATTCTGGAGGCCTACGTTGTAGTTTTTAGTTAAATTTCCGTAGTAATAATATTTATTTTTATATAAATAAACACAATAATTTGTAATATCAAGACGCAGACTTTGTACTTCTATAAATTTTACTTAAGTACTTGCTGCAAAGTGAAATTAAGAACGAAACTCAGCACTTTTCACACAAATTTCTTTAAATTTTTAATCTTCTTGTGGTTATCGACATTTCCAAATTGTTAATAATACCAAAATAATATCTTCTGAAGCCCTTATCTTAAACAGTTGTACTGTTAACTTTTTGATATCAACTTTATGTTTTCCCAATACAAATACTTCAAGCACACAAATGTTCATAGGCGGACTCATGTCTTAGGTATTTTCTTCCAGTCAATCTTTAGTTCATGCAGAGACAAACAGTTGTAGGTGCAGTTCCGTAAGAAATTTGAAGAGAAGTAAACATAATTTTCCAATTTTCTCTCAGTCTTACAGTACCAGTTTCTCTACCTACCCCATTTGTCATGTGACGTCACACCTCTTCATACCTCAGGACCCATGATCTCATTAAGTAACTTGTGAACTCGTCGCGAGCCACTGGATCCCAAAGTTACCAACTTTTACAAACTTTATGTAAAGTTTTTTTCAATGTCAACAAACTGTAATACGATTCTGTAAGAGAATGAAATTTGTTATCAAGTAGACAGGTGATAGCTAAGTTATGAAAATATTTACCAATGTAAATGGTTAGTTGTGAAAATGTTTATTGTTTTTAATACAAATGTTCTAACTTTAGTATTGTTCGTGAGAACGTGGAGCTCCTCAATTTCCGAGTCGAGCTCACGAATACTGACAAATGAAAATGAATTGAATAGTCAAACGAACTTACCTGTAAGTGAAGTTCGACGGTAATTATACGAAGTCTTTGTTTCATTCGAAAATGAGAAGAGTCCTACCCGACCCAAACAATACATGCTATCTAAATACAATTTTATGCATGGACCCCACGTTGTAAAACCAATCATTTGCTGTGAACTTAATGAAGATGTTTGACAGATAACTGACAGGTGCGCGTAACACGAGGGGATGCGTTCAGTTTTTGGCTGGAGGCTGCAAACTAATGTGATGTCGATGTGGTATAAATTAAATGAGCCCTACTACAAGTAAACCTATCTCATTGAGAATGAAACAAAGACGAGTATAATTTGAAATGCTTGCACTGACTGATCTGGTCCCCTCATATCTGTGCGGTTCTTTCTTCAAAAGACCATTTCAGACACTAATCTGCATGGTTCTTACATGATCTGACCAAGATAATACTTTAAAGGAGACTGTGACCTCTGAGTTTCTTTCGGTGTTTCTTCTCAGAGTAGTCCGATAGTGAAACACTGACCTCGCCTTCTAGTTAAAAAATGACATACTGAAAATGCTAAAAAGGACATAAATAAATAAAAAAAAAAAAAAATCCACAACTTTTCACACAACGCCATTTAGTCCCAAGCTAAGCTTCAGAGCTTGTGTTATGGGTACTAAACAGCTGATAAACATACTTATATATTTCTAAATAAATACATAATATAGATAAATTACACCCAGACACAGAACAAATGATCGTGCTCATCACACAAACATTTGTCCTGGGTGGGAATCGAACCCACGACCTCCGGCATAGCAGTCAGGGTCACTAACTACTAGACCAACAGGCCCGTCATAATAGGCACGATTAACGGTGTGTCAATATAAAAATTCTATTAAGTCTATCAGTTACTAGAAATTAAAACATAATAGGCAAGTTTTTTTTGCTTATTCAAATTGATGAAAAACTACTCAGATTAAGCGCATTAAAGTTAAGGGTTTAGGAAAAGCCCCCTCGGCTTGTCAGGTCCTAATTTAGTTTAAACTGTACAAAGTTGTGATGTCATGCAACATTTTGACTTGATGTATCGCCGTCATTGTTTGATACTTACACATATTTTTCATATTTTCAAGTAATAAAAGAAAATTATGTGTGTTATGCTTTCTAGTAATCTAGATAAAGAACTACAAACTAAAATTGAATCAACTAGGCTATTCCATGTATGACAAAAAACAAATAACGTACAGATCCAACAACATTTTGCCTGACTACAAATCAGTGTTCTACAAATAATATTAACATTTAACTCTTAAAATAAATCAAGTATCCACATCTAAATAGTCCATTTTTGTCGCGAGTAAATAATATATTAAGTTCCAATCGTTTGATGCTCTGTACCAATGTCATGGCGGTCACCTTGGGGCGCTGTTTCTTAGAAATAATCTTATTTCGTTTCTTTTTTGTTGAATTCTAAGAAAATTGTGAATACCGTTGATTGCTAGCACTTCTTTGATAAGTCAGCCTGAGATAGTTTACTAAATAATATAGACAGGATTATTTTGTTGAGTGAATGAATTGGAATAGTTTTGGTAGTGTGATTTGGTTTTGCCTTGTGAACTTTTCAAAGTAAATGATAAAAACAACATAGTGCAGAAAATGTATTAACATGCTATTTTTATGCTTAAGTATGTATGTATACAACTGTACTCTTATATTTCGTTACAAGTGCCTAAAAAGATAATGTGTAAAAAAGTAAGCTTCATCTCTTTTAAAACCAGTTAATTTTTCTAATACATACAATTCTCTCAATCCACTTTCCGTGTTACAGTTTGAAGATAAAAATGTAACATTGAGGTGAACTATAATAAAGAAAATACAGTGAGGATAATAAAAAACACTTTCCACAACAAACAAACACACACCGATATTTAAAAAAAAATTACAGTTTGAAGATAAAAATGTAACATTGAGGTGAACTATAATAAAGAAAATACAGTGAGGATAATAAAAAACACTTTCCACAACAAACAAACACACACCGATATTTAAAAAAAAAACATTTTTTACACATATTGCAAATTAATCGTGGCAGAACTTCCTTCCATCAACAGAATATAGTTAAGGTTACTATAACCTGTAAAAACTACTACTATTACAGTACACCTTTGAATTAATCATTCCCACTCCTTAGGGTGCTTCTACACGGTGCAAGTAACTTGCGCATATTGAGGCACTTGCGCAAGTTGTATGCATCATTAACTTTACCGTTTAAAACATGTGCGGGTCTAGCGACTCGAGCATGTACCAAAGCGGGCCACCCGCGCAACTAACCCGCGTACTCTATGGCGCGCACGCGGGTCACTTGCGCATGTAGCTCTTGACCACGAGCAAATAACTTGTGCGTACTGCTTGCGCAAGTAGCCTAGGTCTTTACATGCTTTAGTTATTTGCTTTATGTACAAGTACAAGCGAGCAACTTGAACAAGTAGCTTGCGCATATTACTCACGCGTATAACCCGCATCTTTACTTGCTCTAGCTACATGCACCGTGTAGAAGCACCCTTATTCCCATGTTTTTCTCACACTTCTCAATGTTATCGGCGGTAATAAATAACGTGCTGATGTTTACAATACCGGTCCACGCCCAGGATTCGAACTTGAGATAGTACGGCGTGTTTCAAGGTTACGACCACTATATCCTGTGTGTTAAGGTTCATTTTTGTTATGTCATGTGAGTGTAGATATGGCCTCTTCACTTCTGCTAACCCTTTAAGGGAAGGAGTTACTAATGTAGGTATGTTGTTTAAGAACATCCAAATCTGCATGGTTTTCATACAATCTGACTGAGATAATATCTAGATTTAAAGGAGACTGTATCTTTTTAGATTGGTGTTCGTTTTAACCGGGTCTTATTATGAGTCTAAAGTATTGAGCCCCCGACACAAATACAACAACACAGTAACTATCCAATTTAGTGCAATGGTTCGCAAAATAATACAGTAAAATCCATTTCGGCGATTAGATTTTTATTTATAAAGATTTTAATTATCATCGAATAACATGAACTTATAATGTTTTGTATATGTGTTGAGTATTGAGTATGTAAAATGACAATTGTTTATTATTATTGACATCCCATTTTCTCGGGTTTTGTTTTATATTTAACTTTTGATGTATGATCCAATTTTGCACACCTGTTAGGGTAGGATATGGTTTAAAGGTCTATTATTTGTATTTCATCCATATGTGTACCTACCCATATTTCATGCAATAAATTATTTGATTTGATTTTTTTGATCTACCCCATATTTTACCAGCTATATTTGGGTTTACCGTCAGTAACTAGATGTCTGAATTCCACAACCCAGACAAAAGATCGAAAGCTTAAAAGCCTGACAAATGATAAACCTAGCGGTATTACACAGTCAGATTATGGGAGACAAATAGGCATTTACTCGATAAAAATGACCCTAACATACCTATGCCTGGAAAAGGCTAGGCAGGTGATGATTAACACTTTGAGCTGAGCAACGTTATAAGGCGTAAAACTTGATAAACGCTATTAAAAACAACGTGCAATCACGTCAGAAAAAAATACCTATGTCTTTCTTCAAAGAACGTGTATAAACGACTGAGGCTAATACAAATTCCTTCAAGCTACGTCATCGCACCGTATGCTAGAGCTAAGCTGTCTAGACAGGGCAATTGTGCGAGGTGTGAGGGGCGAGACGTGGGAAAGCCGCTCCCGCACTGCGAAGAAACCGATGTTCGTAGTGCGGGAGGTATTATTCAAGTTTAACGCGTGTAGAGTAGAAGTTGTTGGCATTTTTCCAGAGTTCAAAGGCGTCGTCCTACTGTATTAATATTTATACTGTGGTATCACTTTAAATTTTGGACTGCTAGCGCCACTCTGGAGTGTTAGTTTTTTTGTGCACTTTATAAGGCTACTCGCACACATACATTCTAATTACGCATACATTCTCACACATGGATAAACGCGACAGTTGTGTCAGATTTCATATTATCTTTGGTTGTATGAAAAACAGAACGTCACTAATCGTCATTTATTTTGTATGAGAAAATAGTGCGCTACGCAACAAACATTTGAATACCCAGATGCTCAGCTGAAAGTGTTAAAACATGACAATAGGCTAGATGACTAAATTAGTTTTTAGTCCCTCATCTAGATTACTCACATAATACTTTTCGTTTTTTCACGTAATCAAAAAATAACGGTGATACATCGTGCATTGCGTACACAGTTTACACAGAATTACGACGTGACTAGCATATGTCACGCGGTTTCACCCGCGTAGTTCCCGTACCCGTGAGAATATAGTGATAAAAAGTAGGTAGCCTATGTCACTTCATGCGAATACTGATGAGGCAAGATTAATTTTAAGTTGTCTGGTTCCGTTTCGTGTGTGGTTTTACTTACATAGTTTAATTAAGTATTTCTGTAACTAACCCGTGGACCTAGTCTGATGTCTGAATAAATCTATTTATATAAAAAAGTTATGTTGGTTTGTGTACACTTCAAAAACTCAAACAGTTCTGCACCGATCGAGCTGAAGTTTTAGCATGATATATAATCCGCATCAAGGATTGTTTTTATCTCATTTTTTTTTCTTTTTTTTTTAACCATTCAATCACAATGTGACACAGCGAAGCGTGGTAGGGTACAGCTAATCTGTATATACATTAATGTTATGTTGGTTTATGTACGCTTCAAAAACTCAAAAAGTTCTGCACCGATCGAGCTGAGTTTTTAGCATGATATATAATCCGCATCAAAGATTGTTTTCATCTCGTTTTTTTTTCTTTTTTTTAGCCATTCAATCACAATGTGACACAGCGAAGCGTGGCAGGGTACAGCTAGTGAATTATAATTATTATTAATAAAAATACTACAACGTCACTTCAAGGCTGATAGAATCAAAGACAGAACCTCAAGGTGACCTCCGCGACTTTGGATGCCCGTCAGATAACTGACAAACAGTCCCCCAGAGGCCAATTTTCTTTTTTTCTTCTTTAATTTTTTGATATTTTGCTACAGATCATTTTGATAGATGGGATGTAATTGAATTTCTGATGTCATTGGTCTTGTCACGCCAATTGTTTTGCTGTGTTTGCTAAAAATGATTGGATGTGTTTGTCGTTTTGTTTTGTCTGTTTTTGAAAAAGTCGTAGAACAAATGTTGTTGTTTTCCCAATTGAACATGAACCTTACAGAGTTTAGAATAAAGTTGAAAACCTATCGAAGAAATTTGACACATTGGGGTAGGTTGATGTGATGGCGTCTGCACCTACTACAGCAAGAATAGAATATAATAACTTAAGGGGCTACATAGGGTGATACAATGTTCGGACTTATCGCTAAAAGCTCTGCCTAGCTTTTCGGGGATTACGGGCGTGATGTTATGTAATGTTTATGTGTTGAATACTATCTTATACAAATAAAAAACAGAACAAACTTCATTCCGTACCTAAGACTTTTAAAATCATGTTTACCCCTCCATTACGATCCGCTGCATAACTTGGACAATACAGCCCGGCACTATTGGGTACCACTGGCTTGCAGAACGGCGGTACTATCGGTACCAATAGTGACATCTGATGTATATACGTTTGTCCGAAGACCATTAAATTCGTAATAACGCTATGCAATTGCTGCGCTGAGTCGTTGCGATTTCACGACTACTAGGGCTGGCACGAAAGAGAAACATTTTAAAATTTATTTTTTGATAGTTTCGTTACATTATATATTTTTTCTTCAAATAAGTCCTAACTGGACACTTGTTATATTATAGTCTAGGTATTTGTTTTAGAAAGCTTCTTGTATAAGCCAGAATATGAGGCCTGTTTATTTTCTTTTTTTTTTGTCGTAAAAATAAGAAGACCAGATAAATCGCTTAAAATTTGAATGAATCAAAAACAGATCCGGAAAAAACATCAGAAGCCCAGTTTGAGTGATTGAAAACGCTCAAAATCTATCGTAGTGATAGTGAGCTATCATCTTGTCAAAAATTTATGTAAGACGTCTTTTCGACAGAATAACTAGAAATTAGAATGCTAACGTTCTTAAAAATATGTAAATAAGCCCTCTGATTAAAACCTGAACATTTATTCACAAAAGTAATTTTTTCAATGGCTGTAGTTAGTTTTTATAAAAAAATTGTTTGATTTTGCCTCTAAACTGTTGTATACTAATTTAAAAGGAGAAGATATCGGGGAAGTAATTCTCACAATACTCTTCAACATTATTAAATTGATCCAGAAAAATGTCCTAAACAAACAATATGTAACATTGCAACACCAGTCTCCCCAAAAGCACATATAACTTCTACACCGAGATTTTTCCCCCTCGAAAGTCTTATGAATGACGTCATCTGACATTCGCAATGCTTATGAAATACACAGGTGGTTGTCGTATCTCTTCGATGTGATACGGTCTAAGAAATTCAAAACAGCATTACACATACAACAGCATTTTAACAGTGATTTCCTAGTGGCGTGACCGTCTTACTAACCCAAGTCGGTTCGTATTCATATACGGATTTCATAATTTTTACTTGCTTCAAAAATGTTGAAGGTAAACTACCTTTACCTTCACCATTTTTGAAGCAAGTAAAAACTAAACCGGCATGCCTTGTGCATTTCTCAATGGCTTGTGAAGTTAAGTCAGTAGCCCATGGGTGACATAAAAACTCTGGCTGATTATTAGCTTACCACACGATAATAAGAAGAAGGCCATCATTATTAATGCGTGTAAATTATGTCTAATTTACTTGGGCCCATTGTAGAGAAGTGATGTCAAAAGCAAAGCTATACAGGACACTTGTAACATTATTAAGAACTAATTAAATATTCCACAACAATTTTCACACAACGCCAACTAGTCGCAAGCTAAGCTAAAAGCTTGTGTTATGGGTACTAAACAGCTGATAAACATACTTATATATTTATAAATACATACATATTATAGATGATGAAAAAATGAATGATGTGATAAAGCAACGTTGTGGTTTGAAAGAAGATGTAGTAACAATAATTGAAAAGAGTATGCTTAGATGGTTTGGTTACGTTGAAAGGATGGATGAAAGGCGACTAACGAAAGGTATTTACAAGGCAGATGTAAGTGGGAACGCCGGAAGGGGACGCCCTAGAAAGACATACATAGCACACCTTATTGGTGAGGTTCTTCAGAAAGGTCAGGTGCGTAGTACTCGCAACCGGCGTGTGTGTATGACAGGATGTATGAATGTAAACGAAGCAAAAAGTATGTAAGAATCGTAGCATATGGCGATCTGTAGTTTCTGCCTACCACCATGGGAAAAAGGCGTGAGTTTATGTATGTATGTATATTATAGATAAATTACACCCAGACACAGAACAAATGATCTTCTTCTTGATTCTACAGTCATATTTAGTGCCTTGAGGAATATGGTAGGAATTATAAATTATCATGTTTTCATTTGTTTGTAAATGAAGTAAAAGAAGTGTGTAAGAATCGTAGCAGGTGGTGTTCTGTAGTTTCTGCTTACGCCCTTAAGAAAAAGGCGAGAGAGTGTGTATGTATGTGTTTTCATTTGACTTAAAATGTTGTTGATATGTATTCCGCCACATTAATCCAGTGATTGCAAGTGCTACTGCCAAGCCTCTTGCTGTCTTGAATACAATTCTCGGTTTGGGCAAAGTTTACATTGGATGTATTCAGTTTTTTCCGCCACTTCTTTTTCCCAGCAAAAACACTAGTGATTGGTGAGGTTTGGGCTCTTATGGGAACTGCCTTATGTGAATCATATAAAAGGTGCCGACCTTCACCTAATTATAATGAATGATTTTTGATTTTGGTTTTGCGTAAACCCCTATTACATAGAACTTTAACAATGCCAGTGAAATTTAAGTTGCATTTTATTTATTATACGTCCAGTAATCCAAAAGAGATTACAAGCATTGTTATGGTATATAGGTAGACTGGTAATTAGTGACCGATACTTAAACACGTGATTGTTCTCATGAATACGAATAACTTTCCCGAAGAATTTTTTTTTATACTCATTAAATTTCTTTTATCACAATAACACAAAAGCTGTTAGAAATTCGCGCGCGCAACTTTGATCGATTAAGTGGGGAGCGGATGACGCTACTACTACTAGAATATTTTGCCCTTCCCGAGGTCAGACTATCAGCTGATAGATCGTGGCGCTTCGTGCCTACTGTGTTTGATCAAAAGCGCGCGCGCAGGAATGTCAAACAGCGTTTTTGTTGTTTATTGTGTTATAAGTTTTTGTATAAAAAAAAAAGTTTCTTTGGAAAAGTGTATTGAAATCATGAATACAATCACGCGTTTAAGTATCGGTCACTAATTACCAGTCACCCTATACAAGGTGTTTTTTTTTATATCCCATAACTCTAGGGTTATATTCTGTAGGTGAAAATAATATTAAAAGAATAGATGGTCCAAAAATGCATAGTTTCGGAGATATCATCAATCATAATTAAATTATCAGTTGTTTAGTACCCGTAACACAAGCTCTGCTTAGCTTGGGACTAGATGGCGTTGTGTGAATAGTCGTGGAATATTATTATTAAGTATTATTTTTATTACCTACCTAACTAGTTCAAAAATTGTCACCAGTACGACGAATCTTCTTTCTAACGTCACTTTTCTTTCACGTAAGGGTGTTTTACATTAATCATCGTGACTTTGTCGAATTATTTTGTAAGATAGTAAAAAAAAAAAAAAAAGATTGTAACATAATTCATATGTCAGTTGATTCTTTGATATAGTTTCAATCATACCTCAAGTTATGGGATATCAAAAAAAAACACCTTGTTTAAGTCTTCAAAACTAAATTAGACTAAAACTTATACTGTCAACCCTAGCTCCATCTGTGTGACTTAATATCTACAGGGTGTAGTTGTGTGCGTCTCCTCCCAAACCCCCCCTTGGCAAGCTCCGCAGTATACATAGCTAGATACCCGTTATGTATTTCACTATATACAGTATACGCATTTTAACACCAGTTTATGTACAAGGCAAAACCACTAGTGTTTGACCGATTTGGCTAGACCACAGTGGTATAATGCGTTTGAGTGCCCGAAGGATTTATAAGCAGCATTATCAGAGATTTATCGTTAGTTTTTGGTATAAATCAGTTAAAGTTAACTGGTGGCTTAGCTTGCTAACCAGTGTGGTTTGGTCAGCGAATGATTGTGGGTTTAAATTTATACAAATCTGTATTTTCTTTACTTTTCTTCCTGTTTCTAATTTTTTGTTAGTTTCAATCAAATATTTATAGCTCTTGCTAGAGATTTGTTCCGCCACTCCTTCCTCCCAGCATGTTTATGCTGGGAGGAAGGAGTGGCGGAACAAAACCTGCTCTTTGAAAATTCCTAGTGTTTACTAGGAATTTTCAAAGAGCAGGTTTTTTGGGGGACTGTCTAATGTAATATTGACTTTCAAAAAGTGCTGATCTTTTGACTTTTGTTTTTTTATATATAGGCTAGGTTTTTATGGTTTTTCATTCATTCGCAATCCTCCAGTGTAATAAAAACAGTTTTTTTTAAAAATGCTTTGAACTAAAATACGACAAAACTACGGGGTACAATTTGTTGGTAACATAAAATAACTTATCTAGATAGAAAGTGTAAAATAAAATGTCTCAGTGAAAAATTTAACCTAGAAACTCATAAAAAAACCTTGGGTTAGTTTTGGATTTATGCCCGATAACAAAAAAAAACGTAATTTAGAGAGTAATTGTTTGTGTGTCAGGCTGATCCTTGACCTAACCTATTGTGGATCTAATTGTGCCCCATAATAATCATGGTATTGTTTCCTAAAAGCCTCATACATGTCCATTTCTGTGTAGCAAGCTACGCCGTAGCACGAGCTACGTCGTAGTGGGGCCTACGCCGTAGCTTCTGCGCTACAATGAAACAGAACTATTTGTTAAACTAGTGATTTATTTTGCATCACATCATACCATAGCAAGTATTTGGATACAGGCTCTTAAGCTTAATTGCGTGGCAGCCCGAATGGTATTCTTAGCGCATTGTCCCAGAGGTGGGACTCACCAATGTTAATGAGGTGGATGCGACTGCACGCGGCTCCTCATACTTATAATAGGTACATTTTTTTTTATGTGTTGTATTTGATTCTTATTATTATTATTATTCGATTTAATTTATTCTTGTTAACATATTTTGACATTTACGATGAATTTTTATATGTAATATTTAGAATTTTTGTAATTTTTGCATTTTTAAATTTTATATTCATCTTTATGTTTTATGTAAGATTAATGATAATACCAGCCTGTTACTGTCCCACTGCAGGGCAAAGGCCTCTTCTCATACAAAGAAGGCTCGAGCATTGATCACCACGCTTGCTCAAGGCGGATTGGCGATTTCACACTTATGTTAACTATAAGTCCAGGTTTCCTCGCGATGTTTTCCTTCACCGATGTCAATGATGTCTAAGATAAACTTAGAAAGTACATATGTACTTTCTAAGTTTATATTCATATGAATCGAAAAAGTCACATTGGTAATTGCCCGGATTTGAACCACAACCTCGTGCATGAGAGGTAGACGTCTTAACCTCTGGGCCATCACGACACATCTAATATACCTAACTTAAATTCAATAATGTTTCTAATGTATTTTATTTTTATGTAGATAGGTATGTAATTCTGACATTTATGACTTAGCAAGCCGAGGAATATTTTATGTGTATATTTATTTATATTTTTGATTTTGTCGTTGTTTTACATGGGTCACAGGCCTGAAATAAATGAATTATTATTATTATTTAATATTTAAGCCTTATAAAGTTTCCATTTAGACATTCTCAGTAGCAGCCCGGAGTCTATTGGTCATATCCTCTTTTACACTATCCACTCATCGTCTCTTGGGTCTTCTTTACTTTCTGACGACGAAACTTATCCCGCGACAATGTTTCTATTTCCTCCATATTACGTGGCCACTTCATTATTCAAATTATAATATCAAAATTTCGTACGCACGTCTGTAGTACGTAGACGCACGAAGTACCAATGTTACTTTTTTCAATATATACGTACTTTCTAAGGTTATTTTAGATATCGCTAGTCCGTTTAGAGTAATGCGCAAGAATCGTTAAAAAAAACTTAAAAGTCATTTATTTAAATAAGGCTGAGGATCAGGACTTTTGAATGTCATATATATCTATTTTTAAATAATAATAATAAATTGTTTATTTTCTCCACAATATTACTTTTAATGCTAGCCTTATTTCTGAAGTGACATAAAGGTGGGGCATTATATTGTGGGAGACTGGTGCCAAAAAGCCGGCCCTTTGCCACCCTCTTTCTAGTGCGTTATTGCGTGGTGAACAATGCTTGTGCCTTCTCTAAATGAGAAGAGGACTTTACCCAGCAGTGGGACTGTAACAAGTTGGTATAACAAGTCTAACAACAAAATTATGTTACAATTGAACTCTAATAGTAGTTAAGTTAAATTTAACTGTGTTTCCCGCAAGATAACAGTAGCCTAGCGGTTGACGATTAACCTACTTTCTTATAAAAATGACACCGACCCATTTTTTCGATGTTTCTCGTCCCATAAAATACCTTTTTTATTAAAATAAAACTGCAAGTTTTCGCTTGTTATATGCAGTTTGAATCAAATGTCGTTTTAAGTTATTTTTTATTGTGCTTTTTGCGTGAACGTTCTTGAATAACTGAAGGAATCAAGTTTTTATAGCACTTTTATTTTTGTAGAATGGTGTAGATATTTGGAGCTTGTGCTATGAGTACTAAACAACTGATAAAAATACTTAGATATTTTTAATATACCTATATACTCATCTATACTATATACTATAATAATATAGCAGGGCAGCTTGTAGCTGTTGGGCAGTAGCGACCCCACCGACAATATCCTTCGGGAGAAGTCTTGTTCCTCCATCTCTGGCTTGCCTTAATTGGCCGGCCATAGTGAACACTGACGAGGAACGGAGCTCCCACCTCTTCCTTGACTTAATTGGCTCGCTAGAGTGGAGATTCGCAAGAGCAAACGTGTTCGGAGGAAGGAAGCATTCCAGTTGGGTGCTGGTAGGAATCTTGAACGTACATCAGAGATTGTCCTGATAGCCGTGGAATGCCTTTCTACTCCTTTAGCACCTCAGGACATGTTGCCCTCTTGTCGCTACGTCACTTTGTGCTAGCGGCCGTTTTAAAGGTCCCATTAATTACTGAGTGTGCAAGTCACCCCCTGCCATTTAATCCGTGTTTATATACACCACTAATTTTTAATTAGTATAAATACTTAAGGGGCTTATTCTAGATGGTTTTTTCTCTATCGCTCAAGCATGCCCCGCCTCCAACAGCTGTTTTCATTATTTAAGTTTAACTAATTAGTGGCATATTTAAAAATTGAATTTTGTTTTTTTTTACTTTTGATTACGCAAATAAGGTACTGCCCAATTTATTTTTGTACTTATTAAAAAAAATGGTGTATAGGTATATAAAATTCATAAGGCAGGGGCCGTATCCAGTCCATTTTAGCCACCCTAGTCAATAGTCTATTACTTTTGCTACAATATGTCTACAATAGTCTTACACCAGTCGTAGGTTTTCCTTGGGTGCACTTGTTTAATGCATACAGGGAAAATCTGTGGTTGGGACCCATTTCCTAACCCAATTATGCCAATAGGCCCCCGCAAGTTGGTTCCGGCTCCTTGTATGCCTTCCAAAGGTCCGGAACCCAAGATTTCCGAGAAATTAATGCAAATAATTATTATTATTAATGTTATAAAGAGGAAAGATTTGATTGTTTGTTTGCATTGAATAAGCTCCAAAACTACTGGACCGATTTGAAAAATTCTTTCACCGTTAGAAAGCTACACTATCCCCAAGTGACAATAGTTTAATGAGGGTCGGCAACGCGCGTGTGGCGCCCCTGGTGTTGCAAGTGTCCATAGGCTACGGTAACCGCTTACCATCAGGCGGGCCGTAAGCTTATTTGCCACCGTAGTGGTAAAAAAAAAAAAATTCTGGACTAATTTCTTACGGGAACGGGAACTACGCGAGTGAAACCACGGGACGTCTGCTAGATAGAGATAAATTACACCCAGACACAGAACAAATGATCGTGCTCGTCACACAAACATTTGTCCTGGTTCGGAATCCAACCCTCGACCTCCGGCATAGAAATCAAGGCCATTAACTACTAGACTACAAGGACAGTCAAATAAAAACATCGTCTCATTAGTAGAATAATGTTTTATCATCACATGTCACGATATTATAGTAAATTAGTCATTACAAATAACGTAAGCTATCGACTGGTATATTGTTATTTTTTTTTTAACCAAGTTCAAAAGTTATAACGCCCGAATACAGTTTCTTCCGCTGTGAGGACCTAGAATAACGCTGCTTGATCACATAGCGCAATATTCTGTGTCCGGTTTCGGCACATTCGGCTCCGTGCGCTGTGTCGCATCATTACAAACCACGTTATTCTACGTAGTGGAAGCAAGTTGCGTTGGTGGCGATAAATATCAATATTAGCGATCAAAAGTGAAAGAAAACCTTTTATTTTTTGTGTTAACCGAAGTTGTAGTCATTTCCCACAAAGACAGTATTTAAAATCACATAAGACATTGTTTTATAAAGTTGCAAAAACATTTTAAATTTTAGTGTAACACGAAATAAATAGTTTATTTAATAAGCTCTATTTATAACACAAACTAAGAATAAAGCTTGTCTAATTTATTTCCCTAACTTTGTGGTTTCTTATGCATGTAGAACATTTTACCACGAATAATTTTGTATTTTTAATGTCCGCATGTACACATGAAACATTATTCTATTAAACGAAATATTAAAATTAGTATTGCAAGTGCAAATGCCACGTTTTTCTACTAATTGTTTTATCGTTAAACAACAACAACATTGGGCAACAACATTAGATAAAACAATGGACTCTATTAATACTGGCTAAATATTTGCCGGTATTTTTCTGTGAAAAGTGCTTTGATAGAAATAGTTACATAATAACAGCGGGTTAGATATATTTTAAAATTTATGAGAGTTTGGAGACAGAAAGAAACAATGTAATTAAGTCCGCCTTTGTACATTAGTGTGCCTGAAGTATTAAATAAATAAGTGGGAAATTACAGCACCAAGGCGATAAAATATAGAAGTTTGAATAGGGTCGCACCCAATAAATAGAAATTCAGTTCTAAATATTCTCTTCCTAACATTAGTTAAAAAGTACCAGGCCAGCTTCGACCATACTTAGATGCTTCTAATGGGACGACATGCATAACCAATCAATTACATAAAACTCAGCACTTAGCAAACACAGCTCACATCATATCTAGCCGGACTTACGACATCCCCACGGTCGGACACAAGCGCATTACTCATACACCATCCAAAACTTAAAATCTGGGTCAAACTTTTAAGTATCCGCCACCCATTAGGGTCATATTTTTAATCTGTTCACACTGGTACCATCCATCTTCTTACAGCTTCTATCCTTTTTGTCTCGATTTTCTGTTAAAGAATTTGGTCATTATGAATTATTTGTTGTGTTAAAATGATGTGGTTTTGAGCAAACCAATTTGATGAGAATAGACTAGACATGTTTTCCCAAGGTTGTAGGCACAAACTACAGAACGCATCTTCTACAATACTTTTGCTACGTTTACGTTCATACACACACGCCAATTACGAGTAAACGCACATGGCTCATCTGTAGAACATCACCAATAAGCGAATACGCGTGGAATTGTGGTTATAAGATTTTGATAAACAGAATTCGTCAAAGAGCAGGAGATGCCTCCACCGCGATCTTATGGCATATTTCTAGTTATGCCCCGAAGTAAACTCTTGATGTTTCCCGTTACATTTGGACTATAAAACTTTTGGTTTTCCCGCGAATTTTCCTCAACTGTTTGGTTAGTCGTAAACCTTGTGCATGTTCGTGTCTATAAAATTCATAAACTATTTTAGTTGCTTTTCCGGGACTAGTAAAAATGTGATTATTTTTACTATCGTGAGCGTGATTTTGAAGTCTATTGTTTAACGTTGATATGGACTGCCTCTTGCCTCTACTAGTTGCAAGCATTAATACTGAACATGAGGTACTGAGTTTGATTTCCGAGTCGAGCAAATTACAAAAGCTAACGCCTTTTTGCCACTGGGCTAGGCAGAAATACAGTTCGCTACCTGCTACAAATTTATTACCTTTAAGAAAACTCTATACAGTTTATGTCACTACATCTTCATTCAAACCTCAACGTTGCTTAATCACATCGTCCTTTAATCTTCGAGCATAGTATTGTAGGATTATTCCATCTGTATTTTCTTACTAGCAGCCCGGAATCTGGATTTGTGCTTGGTAGTGACCAATAGGCAATAGGCTCGGCCTTTATCATCTATCCCAGAAAGGCCTAACCTTATGGAAATTACGTATGTCTTATTTAAAAAAAAGCACATAATGACATTAAATGGTAATTTACCATAACTAATCAAATGATAGTGTACCAATAGTTACACCTATGTGCAATGTTTTACTATTATTTAACAGAATTAATATGTAGGCATTAACGATAATTAAATATGACAAACACATACATATTGTAATCTAATCTGAGTTTTGCCAAAAACTAAAATCATACTTAGATCTCCTACAATACACATGTCAAGTACGAAAAGACATGATTTTTATTGAACATGCTTATTTTTAGCGAACAACATTATTAAAAGAAACATAATAATTGTTGGCGAGCATGTGGACTGTATGACTGACGATAGGTATTAAACGAAGACGATGGCGATTATTAAGTAGCTTTAATAATTTAAGTAAAACTATGTAAACCAAATCTAGTCGTTGACAGACACCAAGATAAAAGTAAAAGTCACATTTTAAAATTATATAAGAACAAACCATAGAAAAACAAATAATTAAAAAAGGTTTAAAACAAAGCTCCAGCCAGTCGCCAACAATAATTAACCTTTGAGTTCAGTTTTTTTTTTTTCTGAAATTAGTCAGATAGGTA
Organism: Euplexia lucipara; assembly: GCA_921972225.1. NCBI lineage: Eukaryota > Metazoa > Arthropoda > Insecta > Lepidoptera > Noctuidae > Euplexia > Euplexia lucipara. The sequence continues at coordinate 14,545,985 of OV179167.1, read as the reverse complement.
ATGCCAGCGTAGTATTTTTTTTAATACCATATTAGTAAGAACAACATTCTTATTTAGTAATTACGATCTAGCCAAAAAGACTAATAAGCAACTAAATAATAACTTTACATGTTACGTGATATTTTTAAAACTAAGAATAGTGTCTATTTGCACTTTTACTCAAGTCCGTAGCACTTTCTTAGAGTCTGATTAATTTATGAAAAACACAATGCTTATGTGTTATATGTAATACTTACAGCACAAAATTTTTACTATTATTCATTCACTTTGTACACTACACTAATTCAAAAGGTTTAGTTATTTTTAGCCTACGGACTAAGTAGCCATTAATTAACAACCACAAACTGTTGAGCTGCTAATTATCCCGTTGATACAACCAATTAGAAGTACAAGTTCGAGATGGACCGCAGACCGCAAACTGCATGGGTTTATATGAATCTATCTTTAATCTGCAGCAGCAGGGCTCAATTTCATAGGAAATTGAGGCCTGCAGCCGCAATGTTACCGCGCTTGAAATCAATTTCATAGACATTCATAGAAACCCGTGCAGTGCGGTTGCAGTTTGCGGTTTGCGCGCCATCTTGAACTACCTTTAGAGTTACTATGTGTACAGTATCATGTTTAATATTACTACTCCCGTGAGCGGTGTTTGTGCGGTCCAAAAGACCATGTTGAGATGATCGTGAAACCTAAGCAAATAAAGTCGCACTCACCATAAAAATGTAATAAAAATATTTACGACTTTAAAATTGTGGAAACAAGAATTCTTAATGGAACATGAAGCAACGAATTTATGTGCGACCGTCTAAGAACTGGGGTAATGTTTAGTAGCATTTAGATCATAAAAAGACCCTCTAATTTCCCCAAGAGCCACCAGGTGGCGTCACGGTCGAAATCGTATTTTTTTTATAACCGATTACCCATTTCAACGATCTGCCCCCTTGTGAACTAAACTAAAAATAATGCCACTAAAAAAAATGACAACAGTTATAAAAGAGGAATTTTTAGCAACTTTACCATATTAGAAATATATATTTTTTCCCATGCCTGGGGGTTTACGATGTCGGTTTACGATCCAAGGTTTTACGATTTTTTTATATATACCCAGACGGAGTTACGGGTGGGGTAATGATAACGGTTATCAGGGTACTGACAATCGGCGAATTATTATCGATTCATCGGCAGAACGCGGGTGAAGCCGGGGTGAAACGTGATGGGACACCGTAATAATTTTATTATTTACAACATACGGTACACGCAACGTGTTATTCATAGTGGGGACATATTTTTATGTGGTCTGACGGTGTTTTTCGCACGTTGTTGGTCCTTTTGCTTAGTTTGGCGTATTTTGATTTCTGAGGGATTATGTTTTGTTTTCCTGTTTTCCTCCGTTAAGACCTTTACGTTACCTAAAGAGATTTGTATACGAGTAGCAACTTAGTAGTAATTGGCTTGTTGGTCTAGTAGTTAGTGACCCTGACTGCTATGCCGGAGGTCGTGGGTTCGATTCCCACCCAGGAAAATTTTTGTGTGATGAGCATGATCATTTATTCTGTGTCTGGGTGTAATTTATCTATAATATGTATGTATTTAGAAATATATAAGTATGTTTATCAGCTGTTTAGTACCCATAACACAAGCTCTCAAGTTTAACTTGGGACTAAATGGCGTTGTGAAAAAAGTTGTGGAATTATCTTTCATAAATATACATGCATTCACGCCTTTTTCACATGGGGGTAGGCAGGAACTACAGAGCACCATTTGTTACGATTCTTACATACTTCTTTTGCTTCGTTTACATTCATACATGTTGTCATACACACACGCCGGTTGCGAATACTACGCACCTGATCTAGGTAGTATCTTCATATTAGACATTAAACTTGTGTTCTAGAACATATGAAATGCCATTGCTGTACAGATAGGGGGTTCTAAGAGTAATCATTATAGAAGTAATAAGATAAAATCCTTGTTTTACGGAGCAATACACCATTGATAATTTATCAATTCTTTTTACAATTTATCATTTACTAATAATAACAATTATTGAGTGTGCAAGTCACCCCCTGTCATTTAGTCCGTGTATACATATAACATTGGTGAGGCAGAGGCCATAGTCCTTCATAATTCGAGGTATCCAATCTATTTTAGCCATCCTAGCCTATAGTCCTATATACTTATATTACCATGGTCTGCAATAGTTTTACACCAGGCGTAGGTTTTCCCTGGGTGCACTAAGACTCTTCTAGTGCATAAAGGGAAAATCTGCGGTTGGTGCCTCATTTCATTAAAGATGACAACGGGCCTCTGCGAGTTGGCTTCGGCCCCTCGTACGCCTTCCAAAGGTCCGGAACTAAAGGGTTCCAAAAAATAAAACTAAATATAATAATAACAATACTTTTAATAAATTTAGACATATCTTAAAAAATGACAATCTTGTTTGTAAAAAAAGAGAACGGTGAATGAATAAATAAACAGTAAATCGCTAAACAGATAACAAAAACCATAATTTGAAGGCTTCCCCGACGATTTTGCTTTATGCGATTATCACACGCAGCCTGATCAGAATACCTGCGCGTGGATGCATTTTCTGCGTGTTTTCTATTTAAACGGAGATACAGTTTACAATCAACGTCAAAAGAATGCTGATGGGGTTGCCCTGATACTGTAGTGCTTCAGGGATGTTTGCAGAGGCCAACACCGACAGTTTTAGGGAAATAGTGCGTAAGTGAGTGGCCTCCCTGATGTCTCGTGCGCGGGGCAGCTCCAATGGCCTTTTAAACACCATAACTGAAAGGGTTGAGTGTTATAAAGCACTGGAATAGGGTGCACTGCTCAGGTGGTGTCCTTATTAATATAAGATAGGTGTTAGATAGTTTGTATAAGGTGCTAGCATAGTTTTAAGTGTCACTCACATTTTTATATGGAACTAGCTGTTGCCAGCGGCTTCGCCAGTTAAAACTCGAAAAATATCCCACGGGAATGTCAAATCGGGATAAAAACTATCATTTGAGTTAATTTAGGATATAAACTATCTGTGTACTGAATTTTATCCAAATCCGTTCAGTAGTTTTTGTGAGCGAGAGTTACAAACATCTATCCATCCAAACAAGCTTTCCCGTTTGTAATATTATTAAGATAGTGTTCCGAAATAAAAAACCGGCCAAGAGCGTGTCGGGCCACGCTCAGTGTAGGGTTCCGTAGTTTCCCCTCCGTTACAATAAGTGTTCAAAATGCTTGCATATACGATTATACTACAAACTTAGTCCAGAACTTATTTTGTACAACTTTTTGTCTTTTTTGTACTAAAACTGTTGTTTCCATCCAAGTTCAAAATAATTTTCCTAGAAAGTCCTTATAAAGTTCTACATTTCATATTTTCTAAACTTATGGTTCAAAAGTTAGAGGGGGGGAGGGGGACCACATTGTTATAAACTTTTGTAGCGATTATTTCCGAAATTATTGACATTATCAAAAAATGATTTAGTTCATTTCAAAAAATGAGTTGAGTAAACCCCTATTCATTTTTAAATACCTTTCCAACAATATATCACACGTTAGGGTTGAAATTAAAAAAAAATCACTTCCCACTTCACATATAGGGGGGCTACCCTAACAAAACATTTCTTTCCAATTTTTTTTTACCACTTTATTGGCGTGATTGATACACATATTGGTACAAAATTTCAGCTTTCTAGTGCTAACGGTCACAGAGATTAAGCGAGGACGGACGGACGGATAAACAGACATGGCGAAACTATAAGGGTTTCTAGTTGACTACGGAACCTAAAAAATATTATTATTATAAAAAACGCAGTGTGTTAATCGCCTTAATCAAAAGAAATATCGAAGTATTTAACCAGGTGGGCAGTGGTAATACGATAGCCTAGTCCCCACCCTCCTCGTGCGTGGGAATATAACAGCTGATACAAACTACATTTTATATCAAATTGTAGGGCAATACAGAGCTAATGACTTAACCACACTTTATTATTAAGTGTGAAGCCGATTCTCTTACATTAAATGTGTTATCCAAACTTAGTGCTTTTTTAGTCAATTCCTCAAGTTCCGAGTTGAGCTCAACGAATACTGACAAATGCTCGCACTGACTGATCTGGTCCCTCATATCTGTGTGGTTCTTTCCTCAAAAGACCATCTTAGACACTAATCTGCATGGTTCTTATAATGATCTGACCAAGATAATGTCTGGACTTTAAAAGAGACTGTGACCTCTGAGTTTCTTTCGGTGTTTCTTCTCAGAGTAATAAGATAGTGAAACGCCGACCTCACCTAGCTAAAAAATGACGTGTGTTTGTATGAACATAATTATTTAAGTACAGAAATAAATACATACATACATACATAACGTCACGGCTGTAATCCCCGAAGGGCTAGGCAGAGGTGTACCTGGTAGTACAACCCACATTTCGCCAGTTATGTTTAAGTCCCATGTAATAGGGGGCGAGCCTATTGCCATCAATCGGGCAAAAAACCATACTCCGGGCTGCAACTGAGAAATCCCAGATGGAAAAACCCAATAACACTTTGCCCGACCCGGGAATCAAACCCGGGACCTCATGCTCAGCAGTAGCGCTTGCGACCACTAGACCAACGAGGCAGTCACAAAGACACACACAGACAGAAATAAATATAATTTTATAATTTTGTTATCAATTAAAGCTGCTCGGGTCGATAGAATAGAATAGAATAGAATAGCATTTATTTGCAAATATGGGTTATACATAAGTAGGTAGTAGTAGGTTTTCATCAGAGTTCTGCCATATTTCAGCATTCGGCATGCAAACATTTTCATTATATTAAATTGTTAAAATTTAAATTCTATTGAAACATTAAATTAATTATGTCATTCTCATTAAATAAAATTATTAAAACTCAAATTTTCATTAAAAATATCAACCTAATTATTACACACCTATTTTAAATAAAATTGTTAAAATAAAAAAAAATAATAAAAAATAATAAAAAATAATAAAAATTGTCAGTAACAGTATATACAAGAGAAAAAACGATAATAGATTAATTTAAAAAATTGAGGTAGTTTGATAAAAATTGTCGATCGACGGTTAAGCTATGGTTGTCGAGGTCGGTCTGCGGATGGGCCTCGGAAAGCGTTAAACCGTTGGTACGCGCCGGCTGTCATTTGTATCTTCCGAACACCGAATGTCTGAAGAAGAAGAAGAAGATTGAAGATACCAGGCTGGTATCCGCAACTCCACGTCAAAGCGCGTATTTTGCGTATGGGCTATAATCTACCACGCGAGCCCAGTGCGAATTGGTAGATGTCACATGTCTTCGAACTTTTTGGTTCTAGGACATGCCGGTTTCCTCACGATGTTTTCCTTCACCGTTTTTGAGAGCAGTGGTGATGAAATAAATTACACAAAGTAATGCGCCTGCCTGGGTTTGAAGACACGACTTACTGTTCGTAAGTCGGGACCGCCACCACTAGGCCACCGCTGCTCTCCACCGAACGTCTGACAATCAGTTTGACCAAGAGGTGTCATTTTATCCAGTCATTGGGTTAGGGAGGTCAGTTAGGGAGTAGCTCCATGTTAAATAAATAAATAAACACTGGTGTTCAGCTGCATCCAAATATACTAGAAGCTAACAGCAGACAGGTGATGAGTTTAGTGGATGTTTGTTAGTCTTTAACGTAAAACTAATGAACGGATTTCAATAAAACTATACAACTTAGCGCCTAACACTTCTGTATTAAACATGTCATACTCGTATATGCTATCTTCTAATATATAAAATTCTCGTGTCACAGTGTTTGTTACAAAACTTCTCCGAAACAGCTTGACGGATTCTTATGAAATTATATTTTTTGCAACTTTGTAAGAATCACCAATCCTTCTTGAGCAGGAGTTGTGTTTAGAGGCCTTCTCTCTGATCAGGGCTAGTATTAGTATTATTAACATATCATAACATCTCGCCCGTAATCCCGTAGGGTTAGGCAGAGGTGTACCTAGTAGTTGGTAGTACACCCACATTTCGCCAGTAATGTTAAAGCCACGTAATAGGCCTATTGCCATTAATCGGACACAAATCCAGACTTTGGGCTGAGAAATTCCAGATGAAAAAACTCAATAACATTTTTCAAGAACTGAGGATCAAACCCAGGTCCTCATGCTCAGCAGTAGTGACGTCACGTCACGATGAAAGTCTTCAGACTTTTGATTTTTTTTTGGAAGCCACGGGTAGAAGCTAGTTACCACACACACCACCAACAGTACACCACACACTACCTACTCATCTTTTCTCCTCCACTATCAAGTCCATCCAAAGGTTGTCTGTAAGAGATCGCTTTCAGCGATAAGGCTGCCCATTGTATCACCGCTTGTGGCCGTTAAAATTATAATTTGTAAGTTTTAATGGTGTACAATAAAGAGTATTCTATTCTAGTTTTAATTTGTAAAAAGCAATTGTTTAGACAACCCGTAAAGCAACAAAGCCTTTAATATTAAACTCGCGACCTGTAGTGTCTATTTGAAGCATGTCTACTGACGTCACGACCTACCTAGCTGGGGTTATTGAGGTCATACTTACCTAGTCTGGCATAAATGTCTAAATTAGGTAAAGTAGATAACTTAGAGGTGAAATTGTTTGGCAAGTAAGAGTTATTTCGGGTATATATAATAAGATGGTTTTTGTGGGGAAAGGAAAGATAAATAAAATGTAATGAAAACATTCGGAAAATATCAGATATTCTTCGGTTATAAAAGTGTTTTGTGTGTGTATATTGTTTAAAAATAAAATATGTATCTTTTCTTCAATATAAATAATACACAAAACATTGCAAAAATTTAATGTCTGCTAATTAACGTACCTATTCATATGTGAATAGCAGACGCCACGCAGTTTCACCCGCGCAGTTTCCATTCCCGTGGGAATACAGGGATAAAAAGTAGCCTATGACACCCCGGGATAATTTAGCTTTCCGGGATGAAATAATTTTTCAAATCGGTTCAGTAGTTTCGGAGCCTATTCAATGCAAACAAACAAACAATCAAACAATCAAATCTTTTCTCTTTATGATATTAGTATACAATACCTATGTTCTTCACAAGTAATTCTTATTTTTAGTTTTATGATTACCTTGTATTTCTCAAATTATGTAGATTTGTATTCTTTTTGAGATATAAATGTCTTAAACCGTTAATATATTGAAAATAGAATAGTCGGTACAAAAATATTAAAATAGAAACATGTTGAGAGTAGTGTTCCACCCGTAGTGTGTGTCGAAACTTCTTGTTAATGAATTTTATGTTTATAAACACTGATATTATAAATAAAAAGGTGTATATAGGTTACCGAAAATCGATCTTTAAAACCGGCACACTAACGCACGCACGCGTCCGTTGACGGCGCGACGCGACACTGAAGTCAAGTGTGGTTAGTTAGCCACATTTTAACGTGTCGCTTGCTGAGCGCTTATATGTTTCTTTCTTTCTAACAACTACTTTTTATATCAACCACACTTCGTTGATTATGGTCTTATGGTCCTTCTCGGGAAGAGATTGAAGAGAAAATTCGGTAAGCGTATGAAAAGACCAGCTAAAATACTCGTAATTTGAGTGTAATAGTAATAGTAAAAGGCGTAAGGCTACATTATCGGTCTCTTAACAAGGAACAGGATGTTTTCGAGTCCTTGCAGACTTGTAGACTAATCTGTGCTACATCTAAAGTGTTCCGATTCTGTGATATGCCTTTTAGGTGTATAAATGTGTGGAAATTGTGTTTTTCATGGCTTTAAATACTTATTAGACTAAGTAGGTTTTGTCTCTTGTCAGAAATTTTGAATAGCTTAATTGTCTTTTGGATGGTACAGACATGTGTCAAATTTTCCCGATTGAATATGAACCTTATTCTGTTTGACATAAAGTTGAAAAACGATCAAAGAAATTTGACACATTGGGGTAACTTGATGTGCTGGCGTCTGTACACAAGGCTACATAATTATCAAGAATATTTCCAGCATTAGCTGATCTCCCATTTATAGGATTCCCGTACAATGGAGAGGTCACTGTATATTAGAAATGTATAGCTTAACATGTAGCCACATAGTCTATGGGTATTAAAAGAAATCTCCTACGGAAATTGAAGTGTAGGTCTACCTAAAAACTAAAATCAAAAGTCAGAGTTTAAATTTTTTAGACGTAGGTACTCACACGGGAAAAATTAAATAAATAAATAAATATTCCACAACTTTTTCACACAACGCCATTTAGTCCCAAGTTAAGCTTGAGAGCTTGTGTTATGGGTACTAAACAGCTGATAAACATACTTATATATTTCTAAACACATACATATACATAAAATTACACCCAGACACAGAACAAATGATCGTGCTCATCACACAAACATTTGTCCTGGGTGGGAATCGAACCCACGACCTCCGGCATAGCAGTCAGGGACACTAACTACTAGACCAACAGGCCAGTCAGAATTCAAAAGTCAAAATTCCAAGTATAAGGCAAAGTTTTTTCAAGGAAATGAGAAATGCGGGTGAACCTATCAAAGAAACCTACACCTCTGCCTCCACTTCAGAGAATACAGTCGTGAGGTTACGAAACATTCAATCTATGTACGTGTAAAGTATGCTTATCAACAAATTTCAAACGAAAAAGTGTTGCCCTAATCTCAATAAAATATATTTCAATTTACTATAAGCGTGACTGAAATAATTTGTAACAGTTTACGATACACGTGGCGACTGTTTATGGACTACCCAGTATTTACGTCCTTGCTTGTTGTGATTATTTTCTGTACAGTAATAACTTAATTTGACGTGGAAAGAACTGAATAGAAATATTAAACCTCTTTTTTTTACTTTGACGGTGTGGAAAATAAAAATATGGTTGAATAAAAATATGATGTTTATGAATGAAGTCAGTAAAAGATTTCGGTTAAAATCTTAAAAATAGTTGTACTCTCTCGTTAGTCTACGCTAGCACATATAATACATACATAACATTTGCCCAATGAAAGTGCAGATTAGAACTTAGATTCAAAAATCTTTCCAGAATAATTCTTAAGACGGTATGTAGTATGAGGTATTTGAACGTGCTCATCACACAAACATATGTCCTGGGTGGGAATCGAACCCACGACCTCCGGCATAGCAGTCACTAACTACTAGACCAACAGACCGCTAACGTCAGAGGTGTACTTTAACCCGCACTTTGCAAGAGGGGTCGAGCCTATTGCCACCAATCGTGTAAATCTAGACTTCTGACTACTACCACAGTCTAAAAACATACAGTCGTCCGACGAAGCTGTCTAGACAGGGCAATCGTGCGGGGTGTGAGGGGCGAGACGCGGGAAAGCCGCTCCCGCACTGCGAACAAACCGATGTTCGTAGTGCGGTAGGTATTATTCAAGTCTAACGCGTGTAGAAGTTGTCGGCATTTTTCCAGAGATCAAAGGCGTCGTCCTACTGTATTAATATTTATACTGTGCTACTACTGAGCAGGCAGGGATAAAACATCATGTACAACAGTATTATTTAATACCGTAATTAAAAATAATAATACATAAATAACCCTCTACAAACCTCGGATTGTTTTCCGTAATTTAACAAATTAGCTCAGAATCTGAAACTAACATGGGGAGTAAATCAGTCAGAAAGATGATAAGAAGAAAACAACTAGACCTTGAAAAAAAAAATTTAACCCGTAGTAGGTACAGACGCCTGCACGTCAAGTTACCCCAATGTGTCAAATTTTCCCAATTGAATATGAACCTTATTCTGTTTGGCATAAAGTTGAAAAACGATCAAAGAAATTAGACACATTGGGGTGACTTGATGTGCTGGCGTCTGTACTTGAAAACCCAAATATAAAACTTAGATGGGAATTATTCTTAACATGCGCCAGAAAATAGATCTACGCAAGACACAAAATTTGCATTTTAATTGTTTCTTATACGAGTGGTTAAAAATCTCCAGAAAATTTAAAGGAAATAAACTAAGTAGATACAGTAGAATCCGTTTATTATGACATCGAAAGGAATTGACATACACGTCATAATAAGCGGACGTCATACAAAACGTTTTGTGAAATGAAAAACCTTTTTTATGTAAATACTAGCTGCCCCGGCAAACTTCGTTGTGCCTTAGAGTCAATTCATTGCTCTTATTTTTTTTTTATATTAGATATACATACGTTGAATAAGACGACAACAAATAAATCCAAACCAATAATAACTACTACTACTTTTAAATTACAACATGTATATATACCCTAACCTAACTGACCATACCTATCCTATAGCTAACCCAACTATCTAACCTAACTACCTTACTAAAAAGTACTAAATTCATAATTTTAATCTGAACTATTGCCTCTATGTTACATACAATAATTTATGCCTATAGTTTTCCCGGTCTACTTTAATTAAAGTCCTAACAGTAAAATAAGTTCTATTTGCAAAGAATTATTAAAGTTCGTCTCTGTCATCATTGCTAGTTACTTAAATTGATTTCTGAAATATAAGACTTTTTTATGCTACATAAAACCTCTTAAGTTTAGTAACAAAATAAATTTCAGAACGTAGGTGCGTATTATAAATTGACAACCTTACCTTCTTGGGTTTAGCTTAAGACTTGTCAATTTCAAATTGTCACCTGATAATGAACTGGGAAGTTTGACTCCTGTCATGCCATCCAAGATGGCGCTGCGTTTGAAAAATGTTTGAGACAACCGATATTCTTGATATTTATTTTTATGATGTCGAACGGGATAAAAAGTATCCTATGTCCTTCTCCTGGCTCAAAACTACCTCCCTGCCAATTTTCAGCTAAATCGGTTCAGCCGTTCTTGAGTTATAAGCGAAGTAACTAACACGACTTTCTTTTATATATATAGATGTATGTACTTAAGTATTTTAATACAGAAACATAGTAAATACATATGTATACATACATATTAAATCAAAATCAAAATTGTACATAATCAGCACATTATAACACATACAAGTGTATTTTTTACTGTAAGAAATCTGTAGTTTTGAATGCTTTTGTTTTTTCATTTTATTGTAAAAACAGTATCTAATACTATTGTGTATAGAAGACATTCTATGGTCAAATTATCATTTTCAATATTGCTGTGAACAAATCGTGATAATAATTCTGCAGCTTTTAATGCCTCTTCTGCGAAAAATGGGTCATAATAAGCGACATGTCACTGTAAGGGAAGTCATTATATCCGACTTTTTTATAAAGAATTTTATATGAAAACGAAACTTCGTGGTGTAATTACGTCATATTAACCGGTTGGTCAATATAGGCGGAGTCATAATAAACGGATTCTACTGTACTTAGATTTTTTTTTTCTAAAACCTAGACCCCATAGTCCCCAAAAACATGGATAAAAACTTTTAGGAACACATCATTAGGGCGGACACCCAAACACAAGTTTTCATAGCTCGGGAGCGACGCGCCGCCCCGCCCTGCGCCGAGACTCGGCGGCGCCGACCAAGGCTGTCTGCCTAAGGTTAAGGACTGGCCAGCCTGCGTGCCTGCAGATTGATTAGATTTATAGGTCCTGACGGGTTTTTTTGGGAATGAAATTCTGGGCGGAACGAAGTGATTTTTTGTCATTGATTTTGTTTGGGTGGCTGGCATTTTGTGGTTATGTACTGTTTTATAAATCTATGGTTTTGTGCCATGTATTTTATTCTTTAAACCTAGTATTTCTGGCCTGTTGATCTAGATGTTAGTGGCCCTGACTGCTATGCTGGAGCTCGTGGGTTTGATATCCGCCTAGGACAAATATTTGTGTGATAAGCACGGTCATTTGTTCTGTGTCTGAGTGTAATTTGTCTATAATATGTATGTATTTAGAAATATATAAGAATGTTTATCAGCTGTTTAGTACCCATCACACAAGCTCTGCTTAGCTTGGGACTAGATAGCTTGGGACTCGATGGCGTTCTGTGAAATTTGGGGAATATTTATTTATTTATTTTAGTGTTTAAGTTGTTTTTGTAACTGTCAGTCAATAAAAACCAAAGTTTAAACAGAAAATCTAGTGATAATCCAGTTGCGAACACCTAAGCTCAAATGTCTTTAACTTTTACCCATAAGATTATGGGCTCAAATTCTGTCAAGAGCAGATGAGACTTAATCAATTCTAATGGTTAAGTTTATCTTAAGCATCAAATCTTGACAAAATGTAAACCTACAATAATATTAATATACTTAAGACTCGCCAATCCGTCTCGAGCTAGCGTGGTGATCCATGCTCGTGCAGTTTCTGTATGAGAAAAGGCTTTTACCCTGCAGGTAGATAAGATATTTATTTGCTAAAACATGTGTACACATACAAGAATAACAATAAAGATGCATGCAGGATAACAAAAAACAAAACAGTCCAGACATGTTTGCCATATTCTATGGCGTGCAAATATTACAAAAGTCTAATTTAATTAACATGGATTGTATGATACGAATGTCTTGTCTTGTCTTAGTTAGACAGTGACTGGTATTATTACGGGGAAAATCAGTCACTCAGTTCATTTAAAGTCATGTCACATTCTTGCTTTATTAAACAAAATAAAATATTCATTGTTTACGTACATTTTAGACGTTTAACAATTCTGCCAACATCAAGCTTACAATGTATAGGGAGTGTAAGGAGTGCATATTGACGTTTCTCTCTTTTTGTTTTTCTATAACTTTGTATGTACGTCTAAGTAAAAATTGAAAAATCTAATTCATGATCCTAATTAATTACTATGGTACCCACACATTATAACGACAGGTATCGTTAGTAAGCGTTAAGTTTAACTTTACGTTGAGAAAATGCATTCAAAAACACGAATTATATTCTGACAGGACGTTATTGCAATGTTATGTCATTGCGTTGGTTACCGTAGTGTCGTGATCGTCAAAAGCCATTTTTAACCGAATTAAAACGAATTACTTTAAAATCGTTACAATTACGAATACTACATTAAAAAATGAGATAAATGTGTACAATTCAAATGTATCTACCTATTATATTATCAATATTACAAACTCGAGCGTGCATTAAAACTATATTCCTCAATAATCAGATTTAAACAATTCAAATACAGTTATCGATTACGATCTCTTGATTATTTTAAATCGGTATGTCTTAAGAATTGGATTTTATAGATACTACTACACATATTTTTTCGAACTATCTAAATGCTTTTTTTAGATTGCTACAACTTTAATGAACCTGTTTTGGAAACAAACAAAAAAATAACATCAGTTTGTGAGTTGACATTGACGTACACGGAAATCCAAAGCAAAGTTGTAATTTTTTAATAAATATAAATATAATTTGTGGTCGAATTTTGACCACTTGACGATTATTAGTATTAAGTATTAAGTAAAATGGAACAAAAGTTTACGCTCCACAAATTTTATTAAGTCTTTGTACGCCGCGTCGGTCACACGTTGACCGCGAACAATTTAATTTCTATTGTGTCTGGTAGTTGGCAGTCAACGTGTTAATATAATATTTATCTTTTGATAGACTACAAAGTTTGCGACAGCTCTGATCGAAAGTTCTAAAACGTTTCTAGAGTTCTCGAAACATATACTAATACAATAAAGCTGAATAGTTTGTTTATTTGACCGCATTAATCTCTGAAACTACCAGTCGTATTTGAGAAATTCTTGTTGCGTTTGATAACCCAATTCTTGGGAGCCTTATAATAGAAATGTGGGTTGCACATTATTAGTATTCTTGTTAACCCCTCTTACTAAGCTAATTGCTTGTTTTGGGGTGAATTCACGTCAATTGTGCAATGGTTGGGACTATTGTTACACCGAATAGTATATAATAATAATAATTTATTGATGCTAATAAATAAGACATGGATATTAAATTTGTAGTACATGGATGAGCTTAAACATTGTAAAAGAAAAACAGAACATAAAAAAAAACATGTTGTAAATACAAATAAATAGGTGTAGCTCTGTTCTCCTAGCTAGATTACGAAGTAATCTGTGTTAGGGAGAAGCAGAAAACCACTCCCTAGTGGAGTAACAATAACACTGCATGTTTTAGACCCCACAATATAGGCGTATAAGCGCTTATAAAATAGCCTCAAGTTTAATTGTGTAAAATGAAAAAAAATTGGTAAAAAGAAAACAAAAACATTCAGGTTAGTATTAATTACCTTAATTACTATCACTGCAATAAATCTATCTATTGAATTCATGACCTCTCGATCGCCGACGCCTTAGCCATTGGGATATTGCTGTTTTGATTAAATGAAGCTAGGACCCTCACCCCGTGGTCACACCTTTAATTCGTTAAATCCGAAGAGGACAGCGAAGTCCGCGCTGTCATTGTCTTTCTATTGTGTCTCTAATTGACACGATTGAAAGGATAAGGTACATTGACCGACGAATTCAAAATAAAATTATTTTATTCAGACTGTGAGGGTTTCTTGAATGCGAAAGTTACTTATTTATATATTTATTTAATACTTCAAGCACACTAATGTACAGAGGCGGACTTAATGCCATAGGCATTTTCTATCAGTCAACCTTTAGGTGATGCAGAGAAAAACAGTGGTAGGTGCAATTAAAAGTGAAAAAAAAATATAAATAAAAATAAATAAAAAATGTTTATTGCTTAATCTTAAATAAGTAAAATAAGTAAAAGGAATCAAAGAATACTAATACATATTATGAGTATAAATACATAAATATAATATATATAATAAATTAAATTACGAAGAGATAGAAAGAAGAGAAAACATTAGCGTTGTGAAGATACTACTTCCAACTTCTTACGAATATGCTCAAGACTTACTTAAGACAGTCTCCCAAAAGCCCGCCCTTAACCACTTCTTCGCGTTTTTGCTCATTGGTTTAGACAAAAATCACGTCTTTATGCAGTTTAAAGTTAGAAAAACATCAGGATAATCTTGTTAACAAGAGACGGAACGACGACGAAAATGTTTTAACGCTGGGAGTTCTAAAATGATGTAGAGATCTATATGCTTGCTACCATGACCCTTACACTCTTTATAAAGCAGGCCTGGCCATATGACAATTTCTATTTTTATTATCGTAATCGATAAGGCGACAATAGAAAGAAAATGGCTTGTCAACTGTCAAGTGTTAACGAGTAGAATTTGAAAATGAAATACACTTGACAGTTAACAAACAGCTGATTCCATATACGCCATTTTCTTTCTATTGTCCCAATAGAATAGAAATAGAATTTGTAATATGTCTAAGCCTGCTGGCTTTTAACTACACAGGCACTAAGATTAAAGCCTTAACAGCTCATAGTAGTACTCTAAATAGAAGTTTCTAGATCTATATCATCATAATGTGTCTGTGGCGACAGACACGACCTTCGACGGAATTCGTAGTAAACAAATTGTGGCGAAACCATGACTCATTGTCTATGGAAATAGTAAATACTAGAAAATTGTGGAATTAGGATATTCACACGTGAATAATATGAGACTGTTTGTTGTCTGTATGCAGGGCAAAGGCCTTTCGAAGAAGGCTTCTTGAACCCTATGATTCCTGAGTTTTGACTTTTGAGGATTACAATCTCCTAGGTTACTAAGAGAAATAATAACCTACCAAAACATTTCATGTAAAATGTTGCCAAGCCGACCACACAAGGTTTGCCCCGTGAAAAAGATATCAGATCTCATGTAGAGCCAAGCTTCTGAATCTACACGGCCTAACCTACCGACCCTAACTTCACAAAATCTACATATCAGTAAAAATGTATGATCGATCATTTAACTTTCGTTCATTAACCAGACCGGTGCAAGTTACTAGTATCCATTTACCTGTTTAAACCGGCCTATCCGAGAGTTGTGACAGGACAAAATAGTCACAAATTCAAATTCACAAATTCACAAATCTTTATTGCATACCATAATGTGTTAAAAGTTGGTGAGAAACATTATAATAGATACAATTATGGACCCTGTCGGGCACAGCATAGATCAAGTAGGAGAGAGGAGGAAGAGCACTGGTGTGAATTTTATACAGATAAATTGGTTTTAAGTTGCTTATAATTTATCATTAAAGTATTCGTTTAAACTTTAGTAGCATTTGTTAATTAGAAAAAGCTTCAATTTATTAATAAAGATGTTATTTTTATATATTTTTTTTATTATTTCGGGTAATTTATTGTAGATTTTTATGGACATGACATAGGTACAAACGCCAGCACATCAAGTTACCCCAATGTGTCAAATTTTCCCAATTGAATATAAACGTTATTCTGTTTGACATAAAGTTGAAAAACGATCAAAGAAATTTGACACATTGGGGTAACTTGATGTGCTGGCGTCTGTACTATTGGAGTGCATTTTTAGTCGCGATAGTGGTAAGTTTAGTCTGTTTTTATGTCTTAATAAAATTTTTGTTTGTATATACACAACAAACTTGCACACTTCAAATATGTAAAGACAGGGTAGGGATAAAATCTTTAGTTCCTGAAAGTGGGGCTTACAGCTTCCGTGGCTTCAATATTCACTAAGATTCTCCTAACGTTTTCATATTCTATGGACTTCATACTTTCGATTGGTAAGAAATTTGTTTATTAACTAAACCGGTAAATTAAAAAAAAAATATCCTGGACTGAAATTTTATTAGACAACCTATATGTAATACTAGCAGACGTCCCGCGATTTCACCCGCGTAGGTCCCGCCCCCGTGGGAGTACAGGGATAAGGAGTAGCCTATGTGTTAATCCAGGGTGTCAGCTAACTCCATACCAAATTTTATTAAAATCCATTCAGTTGTTTTTACGTGAAAGAGTAACAAACATCCATCCATCCATCCATCTGTTCATCCATTCATCCATCCTCACAAACATTCGCATTTATAATATTAGTAGGATAGGATATTTATTTACATATTAAATTTAATATAAAATAGGTTTCATCCATTAAGCAGCTCGGTGAAGGTTGTTCTATAGCGGGATCCTTTACTATTAAGAACTGAGAAGAAATGTGTAGATTCTACAGTCGACAATAGTCTATACTAATATTATAAAGAGGTAAAATTTGTTTGTTTTTTAATTTATCTTCGGAACTAATGATCCAATTTAAAAAAAATTGCACTGGTGGAAAGCTACACTATACCCGGATGACATAGGCTACTTTTTATCCCTGTAATCCCACGAGGACAGGAACTACGCGGGTGGAACCACGTGATGTCTGCTAGTCTTCAATAAAGAGCATTATTTTTTCTATAATCAGCAGAATCCGTCCACATACCTACCCGTGATCACGCGTGCTGTTATATTCAAGTCCTATTTATTGCTATCAACCGGGATAAACCGAGCTCTTGTGCATGAGAATGTGAGTTGAAATCCGGGCAAGTACCAATGTGACCTCATTTCATAGTACATTGTTGTAAGTATAGCTGACCCGACAGACGATGCAATTTGCCGAATCCCTGCACCGAATGTACATACTTTTTTGTAAACAATTCATTATTCTATTCTATTTTAACGTCGATTACACACCCCTATTGTGAATCTAAACTAAAATATTTATACAACAACAAAAAAAATATCTAATTTAGCGCAGTCGTTTCGAAGTTATGCGCATACAACCGATTCGGGGATTAATTTTTATTTACACACATTTTTAAGTTCATCTTAGACATTGCAAATATAGATGAAAGAAAACATCGCACTCATAAGGAAACTTAGACTTCTTTATCTAATAATATTATAAAGAGGTTTAATTACTTAGTTTGTTTGTAAGTTTGTGTGCGTGGTCTCCCGACCGACGGGACGCATACTTATTTTAATTTATAAAACTTAAAATGCTTAACTTTTGCTTAATATAATAACGTATTAACTTTTTGTGAGGTCTCATTGTGTCGGAGAATTTTGTCCATGAGGGTAGGCAGGAACTCCTTACGTCCTTCTCTTGCTTCGTTAACTTTCATACATTTTTCATACTTTCATTACGCCAATATTTCACTGTTAACTATGCAAAATTTAACTTGAACTCATACAAACAAAACTTATGAACGCAGTCTTCATCCATTCCCCTTCAAATCATGAAGCAGGAACACTTGCAAACTCGAGGAGCATTCACCTTCACTATGCCAAGGTAAAAGCGACCTTAACGTCCTAAGATACGGTTGCAATTCCAATGACAGAAAAAAAACTTGAAGTTCACGTGATTTCCTTGAAGTTATATTCGTTTATAAACCATTTTTCTTTCTTTCTTTCCTTCTTTCGTTACTTTATATATATTGATATATTTGGTTAATGTAATGGCCGACGATGAGTCCTCTCGTCTAATGTTCATATATTTCCCTTGTTTATGAAGATTGCTGTAGATTTTTGTCTGTTGAAGTTGTGAGGGCATACGGAGGAAGTTTTCCAATAGGAAGATGAGTTTGGAGGAGGGTCTATGATTGGATGCATTGGTTTTGGATGAAATATAGATCCCAGTGTTAACTGGATTTGATGGGACATGTAATAACAGCCGCTCAAGTGGATCGAAGGTTAAGCTACGATTGTAAAGGTTGGAACATGGATGAGGACCATTCATAATACAAGGTGTTTTTTTTTATATCCCATAACTCTAGGGTTATATTCTGAAGGTAAAAATAATACTAAAACTCTTAGAATAGATGGTCCAAAAATGCATAGTTTCGGAGATATCATCAATCATAATTAAATTATCAGTTGTTTAGTACCCGTAACACAAGCTCTGCTTAGCTTGGGACTAGATGGCGTTGTGTGAATAGTCGTGGAATATTATTATTAAGTATTATTAATATTATTTTTAGTACCTAATTAGTTCAAAAATTGTCACCAGTACGACGAATCTTCTTTCTAACGTCACTTTTCTTTCACGTAAGGGTGTTTTACATTAATCATCGTGACTTTGTCGAATTATTTTGTATGTTAATAAAAAAAAAACGTATGATCGAAACATAATTCATATGCCAGTTGATTCTTTGATATGGTCTCAATCATACCCTAGAGTTATGGGATATAAAAAAAAACACGTTGTATATCAAGACACCTCCGTGCCTCGGAAAGAACGTTAAGCCGTTTGGTTAGGACTCATTTGTAGATCTTTGACAGCCGTTCTAGATAATCAAGCATCGAGTTTAATCAAGGGGTACCGAGTACCCAGTTATTAGGTCGTGAAGGTCAGATAAGCTGTCGCAGAGGTCAGTAGACGGCTTCTTCATGTTAAATACTGGACCTTAACATTAAGAAAAGGATCGACAGTTGATGATATCACATCGTGGTAACATATTAAAAAATACGACTGAATTATATCTGAGAGAGATCACCAAATGGAGATTTAGCCAGTTGTGTTTAAGTCTCATGTAATAGGGGAGAGCTTACTAGTTTAAGGAATTTGTTCCCAAAGAGGTTGCTGTTATTGGAACCGTTTTCTCTGTTTTTAACCGACTTCAAAAAAGGAGGAAGTTCTATGTACGTGTGTATGTTTTTTTTTTTTTTTTAATGTGTGTTACCTGATTTCTCCGCCATTTGTGGACCGATTCTCAAAATTCTTTTTTATTTGAAAGAGTAGACTCCTGAGGTGGTCCCATTTTAATTTGGTGAAGATCTGGTGCTGATCTTCGGAGATATACAATGGAACTCTTCAAAAATAGACGGCAAATCTGTCGTGATTGCTGGAATCGCTTGGATGTTTATTGTTTATTACAACATCAAGGCATATCATCACGCCTGTATGCTCTGAGGGGTACGCAGATGTGTAAAATATACCTAGATTTCGAAAGTTAGGTACGTTAAGTTTTATTTATTAGGGATAAGTGGTTATCTACTACAGGCCATGGTAATAGGCTTATCCCCATTACCATGACATGTATTGTTAACAATTAACAATATAAAATAAATTCATGGCAAATGTTTGTATGGGAACAACTAAAAATGGAAAAATAAAAAACTTTTTTGCAAAAAATAAAACCGACTTAAAAAAACACTAACCGGTGTAAAATAACTCTAAATTCGGAAGTCGGTGGCCCATCATGAATAAGACAAAACCACCAAAGCCACAGACTTCCTAATTTAGAGTTATTATACACCGGTTAGTGTTTTTTTTAAGTCGGTTTTATTTTTTGCAAATAGTTTTTACCGTGTGGTTAGTGAATAACCTTGGGCCTCTGGGCTTTTGATATGACTTGGCTTACTGATAATAATTATCTTTAAAGCATTTTGGTTTCCCCACGAAGTTTCTCTTCACCGTTTTTGAAGCAAGTGATAATGATACGGTCTTCTTGGAGAGGTTTTATATTATGTGCCATTATTTTTAGGTTGTAATGTTGTAGCGGCACTGTTTTATTTTACACATTTTCTACACAACCTTGGACTCGTACCCTATTACTAAGCCTTCGCTGCCCGTCCGTTCCGTCTGTCAGCGGGCATTATCCCATAAACTATAAATAGAAACACGTTTGAAATTTCTACAGACTTATAATTTTCTACTGCAGTAATACCAATAAATAAAAAATAAATAAAAGATTAACCGAAAAATACCGATTTATGGCAATAGGCTTGCCCTTATTGCAAGGGACTAAACATGAGTGGTGATAATGTGTGTATTCTACAGGCACACCTCTGCCTAAACCTTCATGGAAAATAGGCGTGATGGTTTGTGATGGTTACGTTAAAAATCTTTTTAAGCCCAGCGTAGAATTTGAAAGCCCAGAGTTATTTACGGAACGCGGGGCATCAGATCTTGCCTCTAACTTCCTTCCACCCAGTTTTACAAAAACACGTGAAAAAATTAACTATAACCTAAAAAGGCGTCCAATACACGAGCCAGACATCATAAATAATTTGAGAAACCGAAACCGAAACCTATTTCAATACTAAACCAAACAATTATCATGACAAAGGCTGTCTGTAGCCCGAATGGCCGCAAATAGCCCGGATATTGTATAGAATGGCCATTATATACAGGGGATAGGACTGTTCTCATCTGTTTCCTAGTAAAATACGGTTTCTATTCTATAGAAAGTGTGTAGGTTTCATGTTTTGTGGGCCGAAGTTTGGTGGCGGTGTGATTGCGTAATAGTTCCGTTAGTTAGAATGTATCTGGTTGTTGAAAAGCGTTCTTACACGTGTAGTGTTGGGAATTTATCCGGATAAATACTAAAAATGGATAAATACTCATAAATATCCGTTTTTACTCGAGTATTTATCCAAAACGGCGGATAAATATTATACACGATTTTAGTAAGGGAAATTTTATATTTCTACGAAGAAAAGGATGAAATTAAGTGAAATTCTAAAACTTATTAAGAAGTTTAAAAAAAACAAGCCTGTCTAACCTATGATTACACACGATAATAAAAAAAATGGGTTATACTTTCTATTATGGGTCATCGATTTATGGATCGGAGAGGGGCTGGGGAGAGGAAAGGGGAGATGAGCTACCCCCCTGTCGGATTCCCACACCGCGGAGCCCCATGGTTATGGAGATATTCATTGTAAAAGTTTGAGGTTGGGTTAAAACACTAATTTCCATTATTTTCACTCTAATTTCCATATATTTATGGGCCGGGGAGGGCGACGGTGGCAGGGGCCTACCTCCTGTACCATCTCCAACCCGCGGAACCCCAAGGTTACGGAGATATACGTATTTTAAAATTTAAAAGTTAACATTTTGAAATTAGTTTCGGGTATTTTTCGGATTGGTTAAATAAAGCACAAGGAATATTATTATCCTTACCTGCCAAGATGTCGCCGGAGCTGCTTGGTGGGGCTCCTACTTCTGGGTGGTTTAAAAAAATAACCACGAAGGAGGTGGAGAGGGGTCTGTGTTCGCTCACTCACTACGACCCCGCTACTTTTATTTTTTTTTAGTGGTGGAAAATCCTCATGGATGTCCCCCGCCCCGGGGAGGGTGGAGGGGTCTGTCAGACTTACTGACTAAAAACCACCCCGTGTTCCTTCTCACACCTGCGCCGGGGGTCACGGGAACAGAAGATACTTCCGCGACTCCCGACTGACTGCGACCCGAAGGCCTCGCCAAGTCAGCGAGGGAAGTGAGGTGTTAGACAACCCTCGCAACGTCTAAGAGGGGCGCGCGTAAACACGACGCGCCACCACCTCGGGTCCATGTACATGAGGGCGGCGGACGTCCCGTGTCCGTCGCCCCTGAACCCATTCAGGGGGGCTGGAAGAGGGCGTTGTCCACCCTCCGCCTGCGCCAGGTACGTCTGCTGCGGGCCGGGTGAGTGGAATTGCTCTCCCTCTCACTTTCCGCAGCCTCCATCTGCGAGACGACCGTTTCGCAGAAGGACACCACCGCGTCCCAGGAGTCGACGCTGCTGGCCATCCTCTCGACCACGGCCGGCAGCGACAAGCCACTGCCTACTCCAGAGACGAGGGCACGGCACGGCTCCTCTCAAGCGGCACACTTTGCCAGCGTATGCCACGCCGTATCCTCCCGACATTCGACAAAGTGGTGATACCGGGCGTGTTATTTTTAATTTATATGGAAACTTTTAAAAAATATGTTTCTCTTTATTATTTTATTATAACTGGGAGTCTCCGCAACTTAAAAAAATGTAAAAAACCTTCTGTTTATGAGTACTATCTACAAAAAAAAAATGGACTTCCAAACTATATGGCCCATAAAATAAAGTATAGCCCGAGCACGTGTAATTTTGCACTGATTTTATTACGTCTATGCAGATGAGTCGTCGGAGGAACTTGTGGCTAAATTACAACAGCCGCATGGGTTGATCGAAGGTTAAACTACGCTTGACGTGGTCGGTCCGTGGATGGATGACCATTTATTATATACCAAGACTCCTCCGTGCCTCGGAAAGCACGTTAAGCCGTTGGTCCCAGCTGTCATTTGTAGATCTTTGACAGCCGTTAATTGTGGTCATAAGTCCAAAGTCTGACAACCAGTTTAACCAAGGGGTATCATGTTACCCAGTTCACTGCCTTGCCTTGCCACTGGGTTGTGTAGGTCTGACAGACAGCTCCATAAAAAACACTGGTATTCAGCTGCATCCGGTGAAACTGGAAGCCGACCCCAACATAGTTGGGAAAAGGCTAGGCAGATGATCACGTCTATGCAGAGTTTAATAAAATTGGTGAAAACTTCACATTTCAGTGCGTAATGAGCTAGCAAGGGTGTGTTAGCTCATTACGCACTGCTAGCAGTTTAGAGGCACAACATGTTGTTAAACTTTTTTTACTAAGTTAGTTTAGTACTGCGCAGCACACTATTAATTTGCTGGCTCATGACGCACTGAGATTTCAAAACACTCATAACAAGGGACTCTTCAGTCTTTTGTAGGTTTCTAGCGTTATCAACAATAATAAAACTACACTTTTCTATTCATTTTTAGTAGTTTACTTATCCGCCAATTTTATTCAGTGTTTAAACCTTTAACAAAGAAAGGTTCAGCTATTAAAACATACCTTGAAACGCTATAATCCAACTTCAAAATCACTTAAATGTCTCATAAAACGAGAACACTATCACCTCATAATATTTTTTTTTGTTGTTAAAAACGCACACGCGCGTGCGTTCTCTAAGACACATACCTGGGCACAGCGCAGGCGCGGTGGTGTGAGGGGAAAGGTAATAAAACAAAAGGAATATGACAAAAAGAGGCTGGGATATAGTGCGGTGCGGTTAGAAACACGTTGCTTTGTCTTTACAATCAGAACTTGAAAAAGTAATAATGTATTAAGTATTTTCGAAAGCCTTAATAGTAAAACTAGTCTATCAATATGAAAAAAGCATGCAAAATAATAAATATCCATCATTTTGGGTAAATATCGGATAAAAAAGAGTAAAAACGAGTATTTATCCACTTCGGATAAATACTCGAGTATTTATCCTTCGAGTATTTATCCTTTGCCCATCACTATACACGTGTGGTATAAAATGTTTTATTACTTTATATAATACTTGCTGTCCTGTCTAACTCGTTCCGCCTTAGAATCAATGGGCCATTTGACAAAATTTTAATTTTAAGTTTGCCATCTAGATTACGAGAAAATATTCGACACGTATTTTTTTCTTTTTCAAATTGGTGGAAAACAGCTTAGGTGAAGCGCATTAAAGTTGAGGAGAGGGGGCTTGTGACGTCATTACCTAGTATAAACTGTACTCGCTAGTGACGTCATGCGACAGTATGACTCGATGTTTCGCCGCTATTTTTTGATTACTTACGTGAAAAAAGAAAAAATGTGTTTCGAATATTTTCTTGTAATCTAAGATGAGGAACTAAAAAGTATTTTTTTTTTCAAATAGCCAATTTATGTAGTTTACTTTTTATCACTGAAACTGAACTGGGAAGACATTTGTCACTGTCTGTCATGTCATCAAAGATAAATAAATATTCCACATCTTTTCACACAACGCCATTTAGTCCCAAGCTAAGCTTGAGAGCTTGTGTTATGGGTACTAAACAGCTGATAAATATACTTATGTATTTTTAAATACATACATATCATAGATAAATTACACCCAGGCACAGAACAAATTATCGTGCACAACACACAAATATTTGTCCTCGGTGGGAATCGAACCCACGACCTCCGGCATAGCAGTCAGGGTCACTAACGACTAGACCAACAGACCAGTCCACAAAAAGATGGCGCTGCATTTGAAAAATGTAAGAGAAAAGAAATTGTCTTTCGTGATTTTTCCGCCTGTAAATAGACAAAAGATAGTCTATGTCCGTTCTCCAAAAAATGATCTATCTCCTTGCCAAATTTCATAACGATCCGTTCAGCCATTTTAGTCGTGAAAAGCTGAAAAACAAACAAATAAAAAAACAAACCGAGTTACTTTCTTATTTATAATACTAAGTATAGATTCAACCACGTAAGTTACTTTTAGTTAAAAAAAATAGGCAAGTTGTCTATCATGACTTAACATGGCAAAATACATTAAAAATATATTTGATACAAAAATATAAATACAAGTCATTCCAAGTGTTGCTGGGAAGTTAGTTCCGCCGCTTCTTATTCTTAGCAAGAGCACTAAGATGCGGCGAAGAGAGGGCATTTTGGGGTAGTGTCAGGCTAATTGAAAAACAATTTTGAATAAAATGTTTGGAGATCATTGAAAAAATTATACATCTCTTAATCGTCATACATTTTCATGTAATAAACATTGCATTATGCATGGATCAGGTGTTCCTTTTTAATGTTTTTAACGATTGATTTCATAGTAAAAGTTGTTTATAAACAATGATAACTTTTCAACTATCCGAATCTTACTATCTTTCGCAAATTAGCCCCACAAAACCATCATCCGCGAAAATAGACAACACAGCACTCAATCGGGCTCCCCTTTTAAAATCTGTGCCTAGCAATAAGTCTAAGTAGCAATGTTCTCCCAGCCTATAAGTCTGCTAGCACCACTTTATCATTTTAATAGTACACTAAAGAATAGCTTACATTCTCTCGAATGCAGTAAAAACATTAATCTAGAAAATTTGGCATCAACGTTGTAAATTCTAATAGGATCTCTCAACAATGGGGTCGCCCGTAGTTTATATTTTGTGGTAAATTTAAGTAAGTTATCAAGGGTTGTTTTGACGTGTCCAGTCTAAGGTCTATCCCTCATTGGTTTTTCCA
Organism: Euplexia lucipara; assembly: GCA_921972225.1. Lineage (NCBI taxonomy): Eukaryota > Metazoa > Arthropoda > Insecta > Lepidoptera > Noctuidae > Euplexia > Euplexia lucipara. Next base: position 14,520,375 of record OV179167.1, on the reverse strand, counting down.
GCTTTAGTATTTAGCTGTTTACTACAGAAAGCCTGTTCCCGTAATTAAAAACTACCTGCTTATCTTTTTTCCGTCACTATCAAGTTCATCCAAAGGTTGTCTGTAAGAGATCGCTTTTAGCGTTAAGGCCGCCCATTGTAACACCCTATGCAGCCCTTAAAGTTTTTATGGTGTATAATGAAGAGTATTCTTTTTTATACTATTCCAACAATATTTTTAATGACCGTAACGGTCTTATATTTGGGACAAATAGCTTAGGAAGAGTGTTTAGTTTAGTTGTTAGCAGTACCTAAATAACAGTTCAAAGTCCCTCTAAAATGGCGTTCTTGTAGCTCGTGTAGTATAAATGTAGCAGTAATAGACAGATTACAGTACATACATAAACTCACGCCGTATCTCATGGGGGTAGGCAGAAACTACAGAAAGCTACCTGCTACGATTCTTACATACCCACCAACAACCTCGCAGGAGTAGATTGCTAACATCATAAACAACAACATTTTGTTCTACGACTTTTTCGAAAACAGACAAAAAAAACAACTCTCCATACAAAAGACTGTAAAACGGGGTGGATAGAAACTCAAGGGTGAATAGAAACAAAACTTTGAGGAGGATTTTTACGCTAGTTTAATATTGTTTGATACTAACAAGGTGGCGAAACTATGTATCTCAATTATTTAAAAGCATTACAAGTCCTCATATGTAACAAACAACTTTTAACTTACGTAAATACCCTCCTCAAAATTTCGTTTGAGGAGGGTATTATATATCGAGAGTTTTATATATTATATATTTATTTATTTATTTTTTATTTATTTTGGCCAACCAACAACTGTACATACTGATTACATGTATAAATTGATTTTTTAGATTAAAGATTAGTACTACAATTTCTTATAGGTTAGCACCGCACGCCCCATAAATGTTAGTCAGTAAATTTCAGTAAAATTCAAATCTAAGTTTAAAATCCAAATAAACGTCTCAGTCAAATTAAGTACAAAAATTAAGAAAAAACAAAATCAAATTAAAATAAAATTAGATAAGTAATATTATGACAGAATTAAAAAAAATAGATTTAAAGTTAAAACAATATGCTTAGAATTTAAAAAGAATGCTTAGAATTTATATATATAGAGGGTGAATAGTATATCGTTTCTATTCACCCTTGAGTTTCTATCCACACCGTTTTACACGGTACCTACTTCATTTCTTTCGTTTACTTTATGCACGCCGGTTGCATTACTGCGCACCTGACCTTTTAAAGGACATCAACAATAAGGTCTTTGTCCCTTCCACTCACATCTGCTTTATAAATACATTAGACTGTAAAACGTCTTATTTTCTCACAACAGTGTTCGTTCCAGTAAAGATTAAGTAACCAATCTGTCCATACACAGATCATAAACATGATAAATCTCGTAGAACACGCAAAATAGTCTAGATCCAGACCTCCATACGGGGGATGTTTGCCTAGACAGAATGATAATACTCGACATGATGACATTATCGGTACCTCCGGTAACCTAAATTAGTGTGATTGATCCATTTAGAACCCGGGAAATCTTTGAGAGATTGACAAGGTATTAATGTTTTGAAAGAGTAAACATTCCCTTTTTCTTAAGGAGGTAGAGATAAATAGCTTCGGTTAGGATCGACACAGATCAAGGAAGCGCGAATTTCCTTACCAATCCCTAATTACCTGGTTGTCATCACAAGATCTTTGACAGCTGTTACGTTACGAGTAGTTCACTTTAAAATTAATTGACTGGCCTGTTGGTCTAGTAGTTAGTGACCCTGACTGCTATGCCGGAGGTCGTGGGTTCGATTCCCACCCAGGACAAATGTTTGTGTGATGAGCACGATCATTTGTTCTGTGTCTGGGTGTATTTTATCTATAATATGTATGTATTTAGAAATATATAAGTATGTTTATCAGCTGTTTAGTACCCATAACACAAGCTCTCAAGCTTAACTTGGGACTAAATGGCGTTGTGTGAAAAGTTGTGGAATATTTATATTTATTTATTTATTTATTTAATTAATAAATTGGTGTGGTGGTAAACGCACAATAGCGGTCAAATAAATAAATAATAATAAATAAAAAGGAGTGTGTGACGCTGTGAGTCTAGTTTACCACGCTTTTTGACGCTGATGCGGCTGCCACGTCTTTGCAGTGCTTCGGGAATGTTTGCTCAAGCAAGAGTCGACAGCTTCTCAGTTGTTGTACGCAACAAATGTTCGTATTTTCTCGCCAGATTGCGTGTCGGTTGTATCAGCCTCCCGACTATTATGGCTAAAAGATGCCCCATTTTGAGCCGATTTAATTTTATTGTGCCCTCTTTAGTAGTACTAACGTAGGCTATAAGCTAAAATTGTTACTAACATACTATTTTTAACCGACTTCAAAAAAAGGAGGAGGTTCTCAATTCGACGGCATGTTTTTTTTTTTTTTGTGTGTTTGTTACGCGATTTCTCCCCCATTTGAGGACCGATTCTCAAAATTCTTTTTTTCTTTGAAAGAGTATACTCCCGAGGTGGTCCCATTTTAATTTGGTGAAGATCTGGTGCTGATCTTCGGAGATATACAATGGAACTTTTCAAAAATAGACGGCAAATCTGTCGTGATAACTGGATATTTATTGTTTATACAACATCATGACGTATCATCACGCCTGTTTGCTCTGAGGGGTACGCAGATGTGTACAATATATCTAGATTTCGACAGTTAGGTATGTTAAGTTTCATTTATTAGGGATACGTAAATTCGGAAGTCGGTGGCCCATCATGAATAAGACAAAACCACCAAAGCCACAGACTTCCTAATTTAGAGTTATTATACACCGGTAAGTGTTTTTTTTTAAGTCGGTTTTATTTTTTGCAAAAAAGATTTTTATTTTTTTGTACTGTGGGCTATGTTGACCCAAATAAAAATTAGTTCCTCAAAAATCTACCTGGAGCTACCTAAAACTTTCTATAATTAAAGAAGAAATAATATCATTCTTCTGACGTTATTCCAATTGAATTGGGTTCTGTATTGCATGCATCTTTATTTGTCTCCACCTCAATATTCACCTTGGGCATTTCAATATAACCGACAAAAAGTAGTTGCCAAAACCTTGATATCCGACCTCAATTTGAAAATACAAGTGTGAAGTTGTAAATAATATAGAAGTTTCAGTAGAAACTCTCCAATAAAACAATTTGCTTAACTTAAAGGTGACGTCATTCACATTTGCACCAACAACGTCAAAATTGACCTAATTCTTTATCTGCATAATATTCTCATAGTTGACTGAATCCCAAGAAACGTTATTCTAACCCGAATACCTGACGTAAACCTCAAGACAATACGAACGATTTTTAAATCGGTAATACGATTTATCCGAAAGCGATTTGGTTCAAATTTATGCTATGGATAGTCAAATTTTGTTTTTGAAAAACTAGTTGAAATTTACGTTGCGAGTGGAATTGTTGAGCTCTATAAGTTTCGAGTTGTGCTCTGGATTATTGACTAAAGTGGAGACAGGTCCACTCAAAAGGAACACATAATTTTTGGCCATGTTTTGAACATCTATCTATCGTTGTATTTCATTGCCTAACATTATCGCTCAGTAGTCACTGGTCAGTCTTATCAAAATGTCAATTTTGAAACCAAATTTTTTTGTCTGTCATTTATATGTATGATTTTGTTTTGTGTTTTCGCTGATTTTGCTCGCCATCACTTGGCAAAACTTATAGCGAGCATATTATCTAAGTATTCTATCAATAAACCAAACTACTTTTAAAGAAAATGAATAGATTTGATTTGATTTAATAAAAAAGTTCCACCAAGTTCTACCTATGTAAAAAAAATATATCTATGCATGTATCGATCCGGCCATTGTCTTAACAAGGTTTGGGTACGGTTGTACCTGGATGGTGTAATTTAGTACTAGAAATATTCAAAGAGCTGTATTTACTAAATAAATAAGTAGTCTCTGGCATAAGGGGGCGCCACTAACACACTTATTTAATTATCGAGGCGGCGACGAACCGTCGTCGGCGCTTGATTTAACCAACTTCTAAAAATGAATAGGTTATTTAACAAAATATAGAGAGCAAGAAAGTATTCAGTAAGCGACTGGTTTTGTTATTAATATAGCATCCATTCAGATTTCAATTTCTACACATTTGTAAAATAATTACACCATAATAAAAACCACCCCGTGTTCCTTCTCACACCTGCGCCGGGGGTCAAGGGGTACAGAAGATACTTCCGCGACCCCCGACTGGTGCCAGCCCCGCGGGCCTCGCCAAGTCAGCGAGGGGAGTGAGGTGTTAAACTTCCCTCGCGACGTCTAAGAGGGGAAACATACTTTTAATAAGATAACAACATATACCTAGATTCAAAATAATAAAAACGATACTTCTACTTTTTGTTTAGCGAGTCTCTAATGTGCTCTTATTTAAATATTTTGTGTTCGGTAGAATGAAAATGACAAGATATATACATATGTATAACCTAACCTAACTTACCATACCTATTCTATAGCGAACCTAACATCCTAACCTAACTACCTTACTGAAATGCATTGATTTTGAAAGATACAAAATCCATATTTTTAAACTGAACTACTGCGCTCCGTGTCTTTATTAACCGACTTCAAAAAAAGGAGGAGGTTCTAAATTCGGTTGTATTTTTTTTTTTTTTTTTTTTTTTTTTTTTTTTTTTTTTTTTTTTTTTTTTTTTTTTTTTTTTTTAGGGTTTGTTACCTCAGTACTCCGTCATTTATGGACCGATTTTCAAAATTCTTTTTTTGTTTGATAGGGTATAGTAGCAGATTGGTCCCATTTGTATCAAAACTCATATCTGATGAGGGGTCTCCGAGGAATTGAGGGAACTCCTCAAAAAATATAGGCACACACGCACCGATTTCAACAGTTTTAGTAACAAATCAAGCATTTTCATTTAGAAAGTATCATTTGGTGAAGAAAAACTGATGTAGAAGTCAGACAACGGAACTCTTCAACGCATAACAGCAAATTATTCACGATTGCTATAGTCAGATGTCTATGCTGAGCTTTTGTATTCCCACAACATAACATTACGCCATTCTGTTTTAAAAGGGGCCGGCAGAGATGTATAGATTAATGTTTAGATAGAACTTCTTTAGCAATTGTTATCCAATTTCAATGATTCTTTCAAGTTTTGAAAGACTTTCTTTACACACAAAGAAACTAAAAATTACAAAATAAAAACTTTTTTACAAAAAAAACAACCGACTTCTTAAAAAAAAAACTAACAGGTGAAAAATAACTCCAGTTTCGGAAGTCGGTGGCCAATAATGAACAAAACAAAACCACCAAAGCCACAGACTTCCGAAACTGGAGTTATTTTTCACCTGTTAGTTTTTTTTTTAAGAAGTCAGTTGTTTTGTTACTTACAATTTTCTTCGCGGTCTATTTTAAAGTCCAGACAGTATATATACCTATTTGCAAAGAATTATTGAAGGTCGTCTCTGTCGTCATTATTAATGACGTAAATTGATTTATGAAATTTAAGAGTTTTATATGCAGCTTAAATTTAATTATTTATTCATTTACTTACGTCTACTAATTCGATTAAAGTCTCTTTAAACAAAAACGGTATCGCGATTATTAATCACTCGTGTGTAGTCGCCCTAACCAGGGGTGCCAAACCCGTTTTTGAGGTGACCACTTCGGACTACCCTAACATTAAGTGTAATTAGGTAGCTATTATTTATGTTGTCCGGTATATTCTGGGAAATGAGGTGTAATTGGTACCTAAACAAAGTGTGCATTAATATCGTTTCGAGACACGTGTAAAACATTTTGTGTGAACACGATTACAAACGTGAGTCGAATGTAACTAAAAATAGTTAGCTATTTTAGAATAATTAATGGTTGACGATGGTTTTTGTTTAAATACAGCAGAAAGATAGAAATAAAATATGATTGTTTGGGACAAGCACAGGAATTTAAAACTAAAACTAAATCCACCATATTAAATAACAATCACAAGCACAACATCTCAGCAGCACGGTTCAATCAAAGGTTACGCTTGCCGAGGCGTATGTAGGTAATGAATGATTGAATGGTATGTAGGTGAATGGTCACAATTTCACGGTACGTGGACCTACCATTACCTACATATCAAGACCGTTCCACGCTTCTGACAGCACATTAAGTCGTTGGTCCCTGCTTTTGTTTATAGATCTCTGACAGTACTTACGAATAGTCCGCATCTCGAAAGTCTGACTACCTAGTAACAGGGTTCTGAAAGTCAGATATTTTAGACTGGAAACCGACCCCAACAAAGTTAAGAATAGGCTTGTAGATGATTATAACATAAGGTATATTAACTTATGTAAAATCGCTTACACTGAAATGTAATTATTTTTTCACTTCAGTAGCTCAAACATGTAGGTTTTGCTGCCTGAAACGAGTGAGCATAATCGAATTTTGCTCACTGAGTGAGACAAAGTAACTTTTTAATTTTTGTTTTCAGAAAGCCGCGAATAGCTTATTCAGCCTTGGGTTATTCATACAATTTGAAACATTCACACTCTATCTCTTTCCCTCCAATAAAAAGAGAGAGAGACAAAGACCAGCCCTTTCGAAGTTCCGATTGTGAATTCGAATCAATTCGGAATATCAAACTAACTAAAGAAATTTTGTAACTATTAACTTATTGTTGTATTTAAACGAAAATAAGTATTTACTGCAAATGAAACTGATATTTAACCTAATAGTAGTAAGAATTTATTTTTAGTTTCAAAAAGTGTTCTCGCTGCTGAAGTGAAAAGTTATGTGTGTTACACGAGAGCAATTTTTTTTTCATCCCACCATCTCGGAAAGAGTATTTTTAAAGATAAAGATAAAGATAAAGATAATTTTATTTGTATAAACATGTGTATACATGCTAATTAAGCATGCAGGATGTTACATTTAAAAAAAAAAAATATTTCGCACATGTTTCACCTGTAAGGCGTACAAATTTATAAAATTTACAACAAACAGAAAACAAATTATAGTAAGTACAAAATAAACAAGTCAGTAGAAGTCACACAAATTGAATAGAAATAATAAATGTCAGTTAATGTACAAAATAAGAATTAAAATAAAATACCTATATTAAGAATACAAAATGTCAAATACTGTCATTCAAAAAGTCATATATATTATAATAACACTTGTCTGTTAATAAATCTCGAAACTTTTTTTTAAATAGATTTACTGGCAATGTTTTATATGATTGAGGTATTTTATTATAAATTTTAGGAGCCATACAGAAAACGCTTTTACCCATTAAAGCAGTTTTTGACGAATGCAAACACAGTTGATTATTATCACGTCTGTTACGGGGGAAGGTGTCACCTAATCGTGGAAATAAAATTTGGTTTACCCTAACAAATACCGCAGTTTCAAAAATATACAGAGATGGCAGAGTTAACAATTTATTTTTTTTAAATAATGGCACACAGCTGTCGGTCGACTTTAATTTGAACATCGCACGAATGCATCTCTTTTGGGCCTTAAACGCTATATCTTTATCCGTGGAATTCCCCCAAAAAAGAATACCATAGCGCAATAACGATGCCACTAGACCATGGTAGGCTGTTACTAAAGCGTCTGCGTTTAACTCATAGGCCAGTTTATATAAGGCGTATGCAGAGGAGCTCAGCCGTTTACATAAATATTCGATGTGTGCCTTCCAGTTTAATCTTCAATATCTGAGTGGAAAAGCCGCTTTTATTCTCTAGAGGATAAAGTAAATTGAATTTAGAACATCGTGTGCACAAAGTTTGTGAATTAAAAAAAAACATTAAACCTATTTACTGCTACCTCTATGGTGCCGATTATATCATACAACTTTTTTTTAATTTGTTAAAAACTCGGACTCGGAACCTTCTTGGTGTTCTTTTTTCAATTTGTTTTGTACGCGGTTCTTTACGCGGCATTTTTTCACGTCATTGTTAAACCTTATATTAAAAACAAGAAACTTGAAAACAAGTGAAAAAACTAAAATGAGTGATTCTAGCTACAAGGAAGTTTGTTTGCATTTAGTCATTTCCTCGCTGAGGTGGAATGAAAAGTTACGTGTTGCACTCGAGTGCAAAGATTTTTCACCTCGTGCTCTTTTGATTCCCTCGCTAACGCTCAGGATTCTAATTTGAATCCTTCGCTTGCTCGGTCATCAAAATTGAACACGCGGTTAAAAAGTAACTTTGCACTCTTGTATAGCAAATAACTATTGCATCTCGTGCCTTTGATTCAAAATCAGCACTCGCAGCAAGTAATGACTTTGCTCTCTTGTTGCACAAATAACTATTTTCATAGCATTTGAAGCTAGATGTAGGCGGTGTTTGGTATTTGAATACCAAACATTGAATAAGACTCCATAGTTTTCAGTTTCTATAGGAAGATATTATAGTCAGATTATAATGAGAACCTTTAATTAAGACAAATATACTATGGGTATAGTCGGCCCTACTTGCGGTGAATCGGTTAGGGAACAGAATGCTTTAAACTACGCAACGTGCGTAAGAGCGGTTAAGCTCTGAGTTTCGACTCAGGGTGCAAGCGATTATAGCCTCAAAGGTGATTCACAGGATCTGAGGATAACTGTAGACTAAAGCCACCTTCACTAAGAAAATCATTCATCTTTCTTTCAACATTAAAATCAGAATTGAACCCGTCTGTAACTTAATATCTGATGGCCCAAAAAAGTACGTTAAAGTACACAGGATCGCGTTATCAATTAGTGTAGACGATCCATCAAGTCGATTGTAGATTAAAAATATTGAGAGGTCATTGAACTTGTTGTGTAGACGCCAGCACATCAAGTTACCCCAATGTGCCAAATTTTCCCAATTGAAAATGAACCTTATTCTGTTTGACGTAAAGTTGAAAAACGATCAAAGAGATTTGACACATTGGGGTAACTTGACGTGCTGGCGTCTACACAACAAGTTCAACTTCTGTACCTTGCAAAGACGCCAACACATCAAGCTACCCCAATTTGTCAAGTTTCTTTGATAGACTTTAAACTGTATAACAATAAGGTTCATGTGCAATTGCGAAAATTTGTTTTTTTTTTGTGATGTCTGTACATTATGTAAATGTACCGTTGTAGTAATAAAGTATCATGAAGTGCTTTGGTAATAATATGCTAACTGTCATAAAAGTGTCCTAATGGCACAGTGGCTAAGGCCTCGTCTTTCAATTACAGGGATGTGAGTTTACTAAAGTTGTTGTATGTGTAAAAAGCAGGCCTAGCCATATTACATATTCTATTTCTATTATCGTAATCGATAACGCGACAATAGTAAGAAAATGGCGTATATGGAATCAGCTGTTTGTCAACTGTCAAGTGTTAACGAGTAGAATTTACAATATGGCTGAAAATGAAATACACTTGACAGTTGACAAACAGCTGATTCCATATACGGCATTTTCTTTCTTTAACAGAAATAGAATTTGTAATATGGCTAGGCCTGAAGGTTACCTAATACGGTAATACGATACAGAGATAATTATAAACTGTAGAGTTTCCGATACAAAAATCGAATAAAACATTCTATCCAATTATTGACTGTTAGTTAATCGTTTAACGATGATTACAAATTAAAATTACGCGATATTTTTTTAAACTGCTGCTGTTTACAAATTTCAACTCCTTATCATCATCTGCCAAGCCTCGGCTCCGGTTTCACCAGATACAGAATATGAATACCAGTGTTTTACATGGAGCGTCTGACCTTCACAACCCAATACCGGGGTAACTCGATACCCCATAATTAAACTGGTTGTCAGACTTTCGAGCTTCTGACTACAAGTAACGACTGTCAAAGATCTACAAATGACAGCCGGGACCAACGCTTGACGTGCTTTCCGAAGCACGGAAGAGCTTTGATATAATATTATGTAATGAATGGTCACCCTTCCAAGGAGCAACCTCGTGAAGCGCAGGTTAAGTTTCGATCGACCCGTGATGCTGCTATTATTTAGGTACAAGCTCCCTACAACAATTACTTATTTACAATTATCAATTATCACATACTTAATCTCAAATTCAATTTCACATACATTAGAGAAGGTTAAACAGCGGGTCCCAAACTAGGCACAGCCTATATCTTGGTGACCCAAACACTACACAAAGTAAAAGAGTTGACAATGTTCTGCTAACGCAAGATAAATACCTAAATGCTTAAAACACCAAATATAAATAATAGTAAATAATAAATATTCCACAACTTTTTCACACAACGCCATTTAGTCCCAAGTTAAGCTTGAGAGCTTGTGTTATGGGTACTAAACAGCTGATAAACATACTTACATATTGCTAAATACATACATATTATAGATAAATTGCACCCAGACACAGAAAAAATGATCGTACTCATCACACAAACATTTGTCCTGAGTGGGAATTGAACCCACAACCTCCGGCATAGCAGTCAGGGTCACTAACTAACTACTAGACCAACAGGCCAGTCAGTAATAATAATATTAATTTTAGAAAATAGTAATTACTTAAAAATCTTAATTACTTTCCCAAACTCTTGACACACCATTTTGAATTCTATCACCCCTCAAAATACCCTATTCTTCATATGGGCCTCCGTCGCCCTGACCTCCATTTTATGGTGTTGCTGGGGGAAAAGTTGGGGCCCCGTTACTCTTGTAACTACTTTATGAATAGGCTTTTTGTACACAAGTAATGGTGCAGTTACTTTGACTTACTATGATGGAGAGGGCTTTATTTTTCGATGGGACTTCCCTTTGAATGTGTGTGGGAATTCAACATTTTGGCGTTCGATATTGTGTTATCGAGTAACTTGGTAGTGAAGGTCCCTTTTTATTATATTATTATTTTATTTACCATTTAAACGGTTTCTATCTATCCTCATATCATTAAGAGGTAAATTTTGTGACGTTGTAGGAGTTAATCTCAGGACCAGCAGCACCGATTTAAAAAAAAACAATCCCAATAGAAAGCCACATTATTGTGAGGGTCACAGGCTTTTATTTTCAAAACTAAGACTAAAGGTTAAGTGATGTTAAAGTTCAAAATCCTAGTGGACAAAGTCATGCGCGGAGAGCTAGTCACGCACAAAATTAAAAAAAAACAAACAATCAGTAGGTAATCTCTTTTTTAAACTATGACGGGCTGAAAACCAAGTTTTACCTAGATGGGATTATCTGCACTGCATTAATGGAGTGCCTATCATCTGACCTCCACAACTGACTTACTTTGTAACTAAAACACTTCTTGATTATACTGCTTTTCAGACTTTAGTCTGCCATAGATAGATGAATCATAGCCGGTACTCAAAATGAAAATCAAAAGTCATTTATTCAAATCAGGCTGAGGAACAAAACTTTTTGAACATCAAAATTACATGAGACAGTCCCCCAAAAAGTCTCGCCACTTCCTAGTGGTTCGGCTGGAAAGAAGCCTAGAAGTGGAGGAACCACAGGTATAGATATACCTAGATAACGCAAGTATCGCGATCTGTAAGAAAACCAAGCGTGCCATTTTTTAACTGTACGCAATGTAATACGAATGTTTTGTTTTTCTTAAATTTGCTATTACCAGGTATTATATATTAAAAATAATTGTTTTTTAAATTAATTACGCATTATTATTAATCACAAAATGACTTACCGATGAAAGGAAACAAAGCGCGAAAGGGGCCACTTACGATTTCTGTACGTAAGCTAGGCACGCGAGAAGTAGTTGCTCTTGCGATTCTCGGTCTATCTGTATCTGTGGGTGGAACAAACTCCCCAGCAACACGTCTGTCTGATAAGTTAAAATAATGTATACAGCTGTGCTAGCGGCTTAACCCGATTTCACGGCGCTGGCGATGGCAATCAGTTTGCCCCTTACTACATAAGACACAAACATAACATGCGATGTACCCACTATCACAGTGTCACATACACACACACGAACACACACGCATACCCACAAACACACACACGCACACGACACACACAACTTTTTTTTTTAGGTCTCAGATTGTAAACTTATGGTTATAAACTTAATTAAAATAGACAAATTTTATTATAATTATGTAGGTATATTGTATTGTAACACTTTAGCTCGACATTATTTATCTGGAAGGAACTGATTCCCAACATACAGCTCACGCTAGTTTGGGAAACAGGGCTTGCACATTAAATGTAAATACTTGTTGTTGCAATAAAGATTTTGTATTTGTATTTGATGTGAGTGAAAGGTGCACATCTGCCTAACCCTTTGAAGAATACAGGCGTGATGTTATGAGTAATACTTAACCTGTATACCTACGAGTGAAAGACAAAATAATAAAAATACAAATAACATTAAATATCTAAACTCGCCCCGAATTTCAACCCCAACCTTCAAAGTCGGTACAAACATTCTGAAAACTTCTCAATTAAAGGAGAAACAATAAACAAATATACTCCATTATAACTAAAAGTAAAACATCCATTATTGAAGAAAACAGTGAATTGTTTTTGTAATTTTTGTCGATTTCAAGTTTCCAAGAACTTTGAAGGAGATGAATTCTTGACTTTGAAGACTGATTCGGTTTTCAATTTGAAGACTGGTTCGGCTTCCAATTTGAAGACTGGTTCGGTTCGGTTTTAATGCCGCCCATGAGCCTCTGACTTGGCATCACATGTCATGCCCTCGTGAAATTACTCTCTGGCATGCCGGTTTCCTCACGATGTTTTCCTTCACCGTTTTTGAAGCAAGTGATAATTATACAATAGCACATGAATTCTAGAAGTCAGAGGTGCGTGTGTTGGGTTCGAACTCGAGACTTTAATACTAGAATAGAATAGAGTGGAATGTATTTATTGTAACACATGAGTATTCTGCAAATAATATCTATAAGGTCTTAAAATAATAATAGGAAGATCTCCATGTTCAGCCATTTGTGGCGTACAAAAGTTATTTTGTACACATAAATGGCAAAATGAATGAATGGTTTAATATAACCAAACATGTTAATCTTTGGTTATATTAAACCATAAAAGATTTGAGTTTACCTAATAAACTTATGAAATGAATAACTTGCTAATTATTTACAACACCCCGCTTTTTCGTCGGGGGTTAAAAATAGGGAAAAACGGAACACCAAAAATATAATTGAGGATCGAATTGTGAATTGTTTGGTGTAATTGAATTAATTTATTAATCAGGCTTTTGAAGAAAATTTGCAAAATGTAATTTAAAAAATCAATCCTTGTTTGTCCTTGTTGTTCTTATGGTTGCAAGTGTTACTGCTGAGAATGAGGGCCTAGTTTCTATTCTCGGGTCTGGCAAAGTGGTGTTGGACAATTTCTCAGTAGCAGCCTGGATTTTGGAAATGTCCCTGGATGAGGATAGTTCCTTTTCACATGGAACTTAAACATAACTGGCGAAATATTGAAAGATTGTAAGTTAGTGCTGATTGAACTAAACAAGCGACTTGTTTGCCGGTACAACAGCTTAACGTGCTTTCCGAGGCACTGAGGAGTCTTGATAAGTAATGTATATGCAGGATCAGCACTTTTAGAACGTCGAAAATTACGTAAGACAGTCCCCCAAAACGCCCGTCCTTCGCCACTTCCTAGTGTTTTATTTGTGACGGAACAGACACCCCAGAAACACGTCTGTCTGGTATGTCAGAAGAACAACCAATCTACTAACCGACCTCGAGATAGATCGTACCACGCGACTGTTTATCACAACAAGTTAAGCCAGGTAAAATATGTAAATTAGTACATCAGTCTCCTAGTCACCCATTTCATACAATTTTATGTATGATTCACTTCTCTGTTATTGTCTACTAGCTGGTGCCCGCGACTTTGTCTGCGCAGGATTAGTATTTTGACTATCTACAAGTTGATACTGGACTATTTACACCATATCTTAATAAACTACGTTCAAGCTATATTACTGTAAGGTTTCGTTAAAATCCGTTCAGTGGTTTTTGCTTGGAAGAGTAATAAACATCCACACAAACTTTTGCGTTCATAATGTTAGTAAGGATATGACCATTTTCCTCTAAGCACATTTCATCTCCAAATGAGCGCACATTTTTTAAACTTGTTCAAAGTTATTGAACTCTCATTGCCCCACTTTTGAGTCAAAACTTTCCACTCCATGAATAACGTTCCGAGTTCGACTCCCTTGCCGTGCATCGAGCTGATTCAACGTTATTGTGTTGTAAATCATATTATAGTTTTGTTCGTTTTTTTATCTGTGTTATGCTATTTTAATGTAAGCAAGAGTTTTGTGCAGTTGCGATATTTTTGTAGAATTGTAAAAGGAGATGGAAGTTTAGTTTTAGTTTAGTTTAAAATTGGGTTTAGGTAACCGTATTTTGTTATTATGTGTCTTCCATTAGTTGGGGTAAGTATTTAGGAATTTAAAGAACCCCTGACTCAAATAAGAACATAATTATAAAGTCTATTAATATAAAATATGGAACCGAATGTTGGGTGTGACAAAAGAAACATGAAAGTATAATAAATGCTGTAGAAATGCGTTCCTTGCGAATTATGTGTGATGTAACAATGAATGACAGATTGAGAATTATGTGATAAAGCAACGTAGTGGTTTAAAAGAAGATGTTGCGACTAAAATTGAAAAGAGTATGCTTAGATGGTTAAGTCACGTTGAAAAGACGAATGAAAGGTATTATTTTATAAGGCAGATGTAAGTGTAAACGCCGGAAAGGGACGCCCTAAAAGGACATACATATACCTTATTGGTGAGGTTCTTCAGAAAGGTCAGATGTATAGTACTCGCAACTGGCGTGTGTGTATGACAACATGTATGAATGTAAGCGAAGCAAAAGAAGTATGTAAGAATCGGAGCAGATGGCGCTTTGTAATTTCTGCCTACCTTTATGTAAAAAAGGCGTGACTTTATGTATATGTTTGTATGTACATGATTACTCTTGAAGATGTAGCTCAAAAATATGCAATAACCATCTTCTTGTTAAAAAAATTAAGGTCTTTAGAATTGGGTCAAGCTGTGCAGGAAGGTTGCCGTCGTATGTGTGACAATATTATAATAGATGCAGAAAAGAAACTATTTTTTGTTTAAAAAATAAAAGTCGTTTTCTAGGAATGATTTAGTTTAGTTTAGTTTGACTTATCGACTACGTAGGAGATTGATTTTAACGCGACATACAATCAGGGCCTGTATTCCCTCAGAAGGTTAAGCAGTGATTTAGGTACCTATATTAGGTACCACTGTTTTCCATGGCTAGCTTTGGATTTAACATTACCTCCTACCCCTAATATTTCAAGCAATCTTCAATATTTCGTGCAATATCTCATTAATTTACAACGTTATATAGAAACGCCCACACTCGCCCGTGCCTCTGAGAGCATTATGCTAAAGTGTTCAAGTATCGTCATTAGAAAATTGCTAGCCCAAACTGTGCCAACTTTGCGCCTACGCTGTGGTGTGAAAATAATTAGGTTCTCTAGGGAATCTATATATTATTACTTAAGCTAAGCGTAATCGTTGGATCCCTTTCTAAGAAAATTGGGTGCAAAGAAGAGTGTAAACATTCGATACAGTGATAGAGAGATTTACATGTCGGAGATGGCTTACGGTTGGGGTTGAATCTTGATCAAAATCAAATCAACTCAAAATCAAAAGTCATTTATTCTCTTTAGGCTGAGGATCAGCACTTTTTGAACGTCAAAATTACATAAGACAGTCCCCCAAAAAACCCACCCTTCGCCACTTCCTAGTGTTTTTGCTGGGAAGAAGAAGTGGCGGAACAAACTCCTCAGCAACACATCTGTCTGATAAGTTAACACATCGTCGAACATGATTATCACGGCGTTATGTGTTACAAGCAGAAACGTTTCTTCAGGATAACTTAACCGTTACATTTTAACACTTTATAATAGAATACAACGAAACGAATGACAGTTCCTATAGTGGAGGTGACGTTGTCTCCACGACGATAGGATGGTAAAGGTCTGTCGTCGTAGCGTTCCTCCGTTTTATAGACTCCGTCGTAGCACGAAGTTAGCCGTCATCGCGACGGTGCAGTGTTGTCATCTCTCGAAACTCGTGCTGCGTTTCGTTTTCGCTCCATACTATTGACCGTCTTCGACATACATTTATAAACTTTAGAGCGGACATGCGAGAAAATGCCATAGAAAAAATTGATCACATGTATTGTTTCAGTAACGCCATCTTGAATAATATATCAATATCGGGGCGGCAGCGAAGCGTGACTTAAGAGAGACTTCCACCTGGGCACATATTGCCATTGCCATGGCCGACTTGGAAAACTTTGAACAGGCTCCGCACCCAAGTCGGTCGCAGCAAAGATAATCTCCTAAAGCGGGTCTTCGCAGATAGCATCGACCTTCAGTGCCTATGCGGTACCTCTACACAGACCAAGGCCCATCTTTTAACTTGCGCCGCGTGCCCTGTCATCTGCACACGTGAGGATCTTATGACTCCGTCGGTGGATGGTGTTGCGGTGGCCGAATCCTGGGTTAAACACACAATTTAAAAAAATTGTGTCTTTGTTTGCCATCGTAACTAAGTATTGAATGTTTTTTTTACGATGACAACCCTCTAAGATATTCGTATTAAATGCAATCAGTTTAAGTAATCAGTTGCGAGTTAATAGGCTTCTTTTGGGTAAGCTCGTTCCATCGTGAACCTCATCTCTGACCGCAGGACAAGATTGAGGTCAAGAGTAGACCCACTATATAGTTACAACAAACAACAGTTTTTTTTATTTATTTATAAATATACAAGGTGTTTTTTTTTGACATCCCATAACTCTAGGGTTATATTCTGTAGGTAAAAATAATACTAAAACTCCTAGAATAGATGTTCCAAAAATGCATAGTTTCGGAGGCATCATCAATCATAATTAAATTATCAGTTGTTGAGTACCCGTAACACAACTTTCATTCACACAACGCCATCTAGATGGCGTTGTGTGAATAGTCGTTGAATATTATTATTAAGTATTATTAATAGGTATTATTTTTATTAATTAGTTCAATAATTGTCACCAGTACGACGAATCTTCTTTCTAACGTCACTTTTCTTTCACGTAAGGGTGTTTTACATTAATCATCGTGACTTTGTCGAATTATTTTGTATGATAGAAAAAACAAAAAAAAAGGATGATTGAAACATAATTCATATGCCAGTTGATTCTTTGATATGGTCTCAATCAAACCCTACAGTTATGGGATAAAAAAAAAAACACGTTGTATACAACTCCACGTTCTATACTCCACGTTGTATACTACTTACGTGTTTTTTTTTTAATAATCATTCAATGTGATTATATGAACTCAAAGGGTTGCCTTAGTGATTAGAATGATTCTAATTGTGTGAACACATTCGTGTTAAAATATGCCAAATCTTACCACTCCACCGTACTCGCAATATATACTTAGGGAATTAAAAATTTTTGCTTAGCGTATTCAAGAGGCAGACGAATCTTCTACTATCCGAGTAGTTAGTGACCAAGCTGGTATCAAGTGCCACCCTTGGGTCTCTGAGTTGGCATCTCCGACCTTCGTAAAATATCTCTAAGGCCGGTTTCCTCACGTTGTTTTCCTGCACCGTTTTTGAAGGTAGTGATATTTCTACACTACAAATTATTATCATCTTTATGGACGTATATAATGAGACTGCCTCGTTGGTCTAGCCCATCATTTCAATCAAAAGACTTCCAGTGCTGGGTATGGGCCTCTCCTAAGATTTCCACTTTGTGGAGGTTTAGTGAACGTTTGATCTTAATAGTGTTTTTTAAGTGAGAGTTACTGTAGGTACACTTCTGCCTAAGTAATTATTTGTACTTAAAGGCGTGATGTTATGTTATCTGAAACAAAATATGCCTAGCAAAACGTGGGTTTAAAGTATATTAGAACATGTAGGTATATCTATCCCTTTAAGAAATCCGGGCTACATTTCTCGTTAGCTAGTATCGACATAAGCAATACAATTCGACATTTCAATTCAAAATGGCCGACCCAGTTCTAAAATTACTGTTTGCAAACTGACTGTTATAAATATTTCAAGTTAAATTGGTAAATATGACATATTGCGCTTTCAAATTTTGTTTGTTGATGAAATAAAAAGTCTAATTTGTCGCGTGTTACTGAGCTAGAACTTCTCAATAATAACGCTGCAGGCTTTATTTGTCGCAGCATTATGCTGAGAACACCATCACCAACTGTCATACGTAAATTTTTGATGTTCAAAAAGTGCTGATCCTCAGTTATTTAAACAAATAACTTTCGATTTTGATTTTTAAGTACTTGGACAATAAAACAGTTAAATCAAATTAATAGTAATTCTATCTATACTAAGTATACATAAATCTACTAATCTGGCTTATATCAATCGTCATTTTATTGTCTAACAGATTGAATAAATATGCGTTCATAAATTGTGGGTGTAACGAAAGTAATACATTCCAGAATTTTCCACAGTTTACTCTTCACATACAAAAAGCCTTGATCTTTAGTTTATTTCTACGTACATCAAATATAACGGGAATGTGAAGAATCGGGACCTTTATTAACCGTCGCCCACGGAATGGCGGGAATGTAACCCCAAAAAAATACTCTAGATGAGGCATGCTTAATTGTACAAATTTAATGGTGAGCGTACTTATTTTGGGAGCATGAACGTACTTAATTTAATAATAGTGTAAGGTGTGTTGGTTATAGTAATAATAATATTTATGTTTCAAAATTTTCGTTTTAATTTACTTTCGTCTCTGATGACACATCTAGCCTCTCCCGAACATCTTTGTATTTCAGGCAAGATTTCTCCATTTATAGACAATTTCGTACAAGTATAATATGTATACAGGTACAACTGAGTATATAATAGATGTCCTTAAGGTTTTCATTCAGTTCTATATTAACCTTCATGAAGAGAACAAGTGGCTCTGAAGAAGAAATAATAATAGAAGTTGTTAATTCGTAAAGTGGTTGTTTTAATTAAAAGTGGTTTATTTTATGAGGTAAGTGGGTGGTTTTGTACCTATCTTAAATTTAATTGTTTAAGGGTTTTTGTTTTTCAATCTGGAATTTCTCAGTAGCAGCCCGGAGTCTGGATTTGTGCCCGATTGATGGCAATAGGCTCGCCCCCTATTACATGGGACTTAAACATAACTGGCGAAATGTGGATGTACTACCAGGTACACCTCTGCCTAGCCCTTCGGGGATTACAGGCGTGACGTTATGTGTGTGTTTTAGTTTAAGGGTTGTTTAGATTCGTTTTTAGGCGTATTAGGTTTGGATTTAGCTTTTAATTGAGATGTGTTAAGTTGATTGTTCGTGAAAATAGTCAATAAAGCTCACCAGCCGGTTATAACTACCCAGTGGCTGGTATTTGCTTACTCTGAGAAGAAATAGCAAAACCAACTTAGAAGTCACAGTCTCTTTTAAGGACCAGACATTATGTTAGGTTTAAGGAATTTTAATTCTCACACGAACTTAAATAATTACTCCCACTCACTTGAAATGAGATACAGAGTGCTTCTAAATAATATTCGCCTCTGGGGTGTTAGCCACGTTACGCGGTACTTACATGTTTCTTTAGTATTGCTTTAAATATGTTTATATCTTGACACTTCTTTAGATCCTCCTCCCTCTACCAATATTTGGTTTGTCGTGAAGGTACAAGTCCGAGATGTGCCGCAAACCACAAATTGCACTGGTGTCTATGAATCTCTATGGAATTAAGACCTGCTGCCGCGGTGCACGGCCTGCAGTAGCTCTATTTTATGGAGATGCTCGTGCAGTATACGGTTGCAGTTTGCAGTCTGCGCCCCATCTCGGTCATGTAGGTACTTTAATCGGTTCTGCACGTTCAGTTGTTAGTAGAAACCGTTTTTTTTTGTTGGTGCGGGTTGTAAAACCCTTATGGATGCCCTGGGGTTTCACAGACTCTTACTGAGTAAACACCACCTCGGTATTCCGTCTCAAACCTGCGTCGGGTTAATTGAAACCTGTCTCTGTTTTAAGTTTTAATCATTAAAAAGAAGATTGGCGAGAATGGACCCACATGAATTAAAAATAAAGGAGGTGTCGTTCACTTGCAAGTCTATATGAATTTTAATTACGAGTTTGATAAAGGTTTATATAAAGAATATTGAGTTCCTAGCTCACGGGAATTAAAAGTTAGAAATAAATTAATTACTTAGTTTACGGACTCATCGCGTGTCTCTGTTTTAATTAAAACGTAAAATAAAATAAAAAACAACGTGAATATGCAAAAATAGATATTTTTGATAAATAATAATTACAATGCTAGCATGTTTTATTACGAACTTTTTTTGTGTGAACGTAAGTTGGAACGTTTGCAATTATATTATTCATATACATAGTTATAATCTTTTACCTTGCATAACTTTTTTTTTCCAACTTTTACAGCTGACTATCCATTTGCATTTTTGATAGTTTTTGTAGTTCTAGAAGTAAGTTTTAAATATGTACAATTCTAATATCAATGGGTCCCAATTTACATACCAGTTCGCCATTCTTCTTTGAGTGCCAGATTTGGTCTTTTGAGTGCACGCATTTGTCAGTAGACGTGCAGTTTAACTCAGAATTTAAAAGCTCAACGACTCGGCGAACAATATTAAAGCAGCATCAACAAGCAAATAGGTTTGCTTATCGTAATAATATCAGTAAAACCAGAAGGGTTACATATAGAGAGGTGCACCCTCGCGACATCATAAAAACAACTCTATAGAATAGCAAAAACGAACTTATAAACAATTTGTTCTTTATTGTGTCAAAGTATAGTACCCTACTAGGCAATAATCATTGAAATGCCTATGAAATAAACTTGAATAGATGATAAATAGTAAGTGTTTCCCGTATTTGGGAAAGGGTTTTGTACAGTATGGAGAAATATATTGAAGTTCTAACATTTTTCTTTTGGTAGGCCAATTATGATTAAATAAGAAACATTTGTTAACTAAGTAGTTATAAAGCTGTTCATCATTATGGAATCATCAAATGAACGGGTTTAAATTTAGGTATAGATGAATATTTTGACAGACAATCTTTTAAAATGATGTAAGAAGGTACTAAGTCTATAAATTAATTGGTGGTTCCAAGTGCTATTATTGAGCATGACATCCTGACATCGGTTCAATTTCGAAGTCGTATAGACGCCAGTGCATCAAGTTACCTCAATGTGTCAATTTTTTTTTATCGTTTTTCAACTTTATGTCAAATCAAACACCTGACTGGCCTGTTGTTCTAGTAGTTATAACCCTGACTGCTATGCCGCAGGTCGTGGGTTCGATTCCCACCCAGGACAAATGTTTGTGTGTTGTGCACGATAATTTTTTCTGTGTCTGGGTGTAATTTATGTATAATATGTATGTATTTAGAAATATATAAGTATGTTTATCAGCTGTTTAGTACCCATAACACAAGCTCTCAAGCTTACCTTGGGACTAAATGGCGTTGTGTGAAAAAGTTGTGGAATTGTGGTTTTGTGGAAACAGAATAAGGTTCATATTCAATTGGGATAATTTGACACATTAGGGTAACTTGATGTGCTGGCGTCTGTACAACGTGTTATTGGTCTAGGTTAGTATCCGGTTATTGCTGATAGGCTTGCCCCCTTTAACTCTCACAGCACTCGTAGAATGACCACCCAAGAAACGGATTTTGTCTGTACAGAAAAATCGACAAAGTAGCAGGTTGAAGAAACATTTCTTTTGTATATAACCGACTTCAAAAAAGGACGAGGTTCTCAATTCGACTGTAGCTGTACCTATGTCTTTTTTTTGTATGTTTATTACACGGTTAGGTACCTACTCCACCAGTTATGGACAATTTTTAAAATTATTTGTTTTATTTGATAGGGTTACTACTGGGTTGGTCCCATTTGTATCAAAATGCAAAAGCAAATAAAAAATATGCAAATAAATTATATTCTATTCTATTCTATTCTATTCCAACAAAACTTAGATCTGATGATGGGATCTTCGAGGAATTCAGAGAACTTGTCAAATAATATTCCGGATTTTAGCAAATATTCTTTAGCAATTTGTTATTCTTCCGTTATGGGGATCATACTAGGCGTTCTGGGGAATTGTGGACTTGAACGTAACTGGCTAAATGACTGTTTACTAAAAGTACCTTCAGCTCTGCTTAATATTCGAAAATACTGGTGTGATGTTACGTTCTTTGAGGAGTGTGGAGGTTACTACTGAACTATTCATCGATATAAATAATACCAACAGTTAAGTTTGTTCCCATGCAAACAATTTTATTCACAAAATTTTTTATTCAATATATTTTGACGCAACTATCAAAAATGATCTCCGGATCATATACTAGGAACACCATTGTGTTTCACAAGTTTGTTTAAAAGATAATGAACACTAAATAAGGAAAACAAGTAACAATGTAACATACAGACATGTCGAGATTTATGAGTTCACTATGTACAGACACCAGCACATCAAGCTACCCAATGTGTTATTTTATAATCATATTACTTTGATAGTTTTTCAACTTTATAGCGAACAGAATAAGGTTTATGTTCAATTGGGAAAATTTGACTGTTTAGGGTAGTTTGATATTATGCTGGCGCCTGTACATCACCTTTATGTTAAACCCAAGGTTTCATAGTTATGAGTTGTTTTCATTTTACCCATTTTATGTTGAACTCTTAAAGTTACGAGAGATCTGCTATCTTGAGTTGATCGGATTCTGCGTAAGTCAGAAATTTACTATCGGGAACATGTTATTACTATGTAGGTAAATAATATTCCATATCTTATTGTAGATCATAGTCTACCAGTTTGCTTAAAAAATTGTAGATATACTACTATTCCAGCTACGAGTATAATAAAATAATAATATTCCACAACTTTCAGTCAACGCCATTTAGTCCTAAGCTAAACAAAGCTTGTGTTACGGGTACTTAAACAGTTATGTTTACATCGTAACCGTTATGCCCAAAAGCTGAGGCGCCTACTTCTCATGTGAAAGGTTGTGGTTCAAACGCGGACACATGCCTTTGTGTCTTTTTTAATACTAATAACTATTATGTACTTACTTTCTTAGTTTATCTATATCTACATATACTAATCTATACTAATATTATAAAGAGGTAAAATTGGTAAGTTTGTAGGGGGTAATCTTCGGAACTAATAATCCAATTTTAAAAAATATTGTACTGGTGGAAAGCTACACTATTCCCGGTGGACATAGACATTTTATCCCCGTATTCCCACGGGAACGGAAACTACGCGGGTGAAACTGCGTGACGTCTGCTAGTCTCTGATATAATTGACATCACACGCCGGTTGCGAGTACTTACAGACCTGACCTTTCTAAAGAACTCACCAATATGGTTTATGTATGTCCTTCTAGAAGGTCCCCACCTGGCGATTCCATTTACATCTGCCTTCTAAATACTTTTCGTTTTTACCAAAACTAACCTCCCCAGCAAACTTCGTTCCTTCTTAGAATCAATTTATTAGTTTAAATTAATTAACATCCTAGTCTCAGACCTACTGAACATATTGAGTAGCAAAACAACACAAAATTTCATAAGAATCGGTCAAGCAGTTTCGGAGAAGTTTTTTTACAAATACACGAGAATTTCGTACAGGTATTAGACGTACATACTTTTAATAAGGTAAGAATAACAAATGGATCCGAAACAATAACAGGTAACTTCTACTACATTTAATTTAGCGAGTCTCTAATGTGCGTTTATACATCTTGTGTTAGATAGAATTAGAATGACAACATATATATAACCTAACCTAACTTACCATACCTATTATATAGCTAACCTAACTACCTTTTTTTTTTTTTTTTTAGGGGTGGAAAATCCTCATGGATGTCCCCCGCCCGGGGAGGCGGAGGAGTCTGTCAGACTCTTACTGACTAAAAACCACCCCGTGTTCCTTCTCACACCTGCGCCGGGGGTCACAGGAACGGAAGATACTTCCGCGACCCCCGACTGGTGCCGGCCCCGCGGGCTTCGCCAAGTCTGCGAGGGGAATGAGGTGTTAGACTCCCCTCGCGACGTCTAAGAGGGGCGCGCGTGAACACGACGCGCCGCCACCTTGGGTCCATGTACGTGGGGGCGGCGGACATCCCCGCGTCCGTCGCCCTGGACCCATTCAGGGGGGCTGGAAGAGGGCGTTGTCCGCCCTCCGCCTGCGCCCGGTGCGTCTGCTGCGGGCAGGGTGAGTGGAGGTGATCTCCCTCTCCCTTTCCGCAGCCTCCTTCTGCGAGATGACCGTTTCGCAGAAGGACACCACCGCGTCCCAGGACTCGACGCTGCCGACCATCCTCTCGACCACGGCCGGCAGCGACAGGTCACTGCCTACTCCAGAGACGAGGGCACGGCGCGGCTCCTCCCAAGCGGCACACTCTGCCAGCGTATGCCGCGCCGTGTCCTCCCGACAGTCGACGCAGTGGTGACACCGGGCGTCCGGCTCCCTGTTTATGCGACACAGGTACTTTCCGAAGCAACCGTGCCCGGAAAGTACCTGCGTCACCCGAAACGACAGGGGGCCGTGCCTCCTCCCGAGCCAGCGCTCGAGCACCGGCCGGACCGCCTCGATAGTGACAAGGCCGGCGGTAGGGCTCGAAAGCCTGTCCCGCCATGCCGCCACCAGGACCTCGCGCAGCTGCGACCGACGCAACTCTATGTGTTGCTGCATCAGTCGCTCGCCGTGCGCCTGCATTTCCTCGCGCCACCGGTACAGTGACGCGAGTACTTTCGCCTCCAGGTCCCAGGGCGGGGATCCGGCTAGTACTCCGGCCGCCTCGTAGGAGATCGTGCGATAGCCCCTGATGACTCTGACGGCCATCGCTCGCTGCGGTCTCCGCAGGACAGCGATACTGCCGGCCGTCAGGTCAGCCGCCCAGATCGGGGCCCCGTAAAGGGCCATCGATCGCACGATCCCCAAATGATCATTGATGTTTTATTAGTAAATCCGACAATAGTTTATAATTAGCTTGGTGATTTTAATTGACTAACTCTTAAGTTTCATGATTCGTCGCTTTAGCTCAGAAAATCAAATAAAACACAAGCTTAGTGTAACGGAAACAAAAAGTAAACCGCCATAAAATCAAATGACAGTACGACGTGGTACCTCACGCAATATAGGTTGACACTACTCACAGCCATATCTCCACCACCGCGCGCAATTATTGGTCAAATCAAATAGCGCGCGCTTCCCCAGTTCCCACAAAAAATATCCAACAATCAAGAAGAAAGATGTTATTATATACTTCAAAAAACTTCTTTTTTCCATTTCAAGACGCTTACCCCTAAAATAATTAATCCCATAAACATCTAAGTGGTTACACTAATAAAATTAAAACCCTCCTACCTGGGTAGGGGGTGGTCATAAGTTTAGAGGGGTGCACTTGCACCCCACTTCCTTTTAAAACTTTTACGTAAAAGTCTACGGTTACCCGATTTAAGAAGGTAACCAAAAGTTTTACTTTGGGAGTTTAAATGATTGAATAATATCATTATTGCCTCTCTGTACTTGACATAGTTTTAGGAGTAGGAAGAAGCGGGTGTAGGTAAACTTTCTTATGCTTAGTGGAGTTGGGAGAATCCACCTAAGGAATAGTGTCTGGTGGGCTACTGCCCGGAGATGGGTAACCACCCGGGTTAAAACCCAGTTTAGGGTTATAACCCAGTTATCACCCGTTTAATTCCACTCACTGGGTGGTTTGGCGGATTGAAAACAAAATATTTCTTAAAAATATTTCTAAAACTGGGTTAAAACCCAAATCACCCAATTTTAACTCAAATGGGAAGATTGGGTTTTAACCCACTACCCATCTATAACTATCCCACGGTTGTTGTCGGGTTCTTCCATTACATATCTTGTCGCACAGATGATTTTAATTTCGAGAACTAGGATATACAGCGTGGTCGGACATACTTCATACTACTCATAGATTAATGGATGGATGGATGGATGTTTGTTACTCTTTTACGTAAAAACTACTGAATGGATGTTAATAAAATTTGGTATGGAGTTAGCCGAAACCCTGGAGTAACAAATAGGCTACTTTTTATACCTTTATTCCCACGGGAACGGGAACTACGTGGGTGTAACCCCGTAACGTTTGCTAGTTTACAATAAATATCAGTGAAATCACGTGTCCGCGTTTAGCAAGCGTGGTAATTAGTTTTCGGGATTTTAGTTGGAAACTACCAGGCTGGTATACTCAAATCAAATCAAATCAAATCATTTTTATTTGTAGGTAGTAAATACAGTTCTTAAATTAGAGTTTATGGATCGCTTTATTATGCCAAGAGGCGTACAAAAATGGCTGCATGCAAAATAAAAATATTGCTCATGCGAGAGGTAAACATAAATTATTAGGTACGTATGTATTACTACAAAGATGATGAATTAATAAATACACATGTCATAATATCGCAAAATTCCCATAGTCAATGCAAAAAAATAAGTACTTAATCATAAATCGGTCACAATAATAAATTAAATGAATCTCCAGTCATATAAATAGGTCTACATCAAATTATCATTTAGAAATTCATCAATCGTGTAAAAGCACTTTTCATTCATTAACTGATTCATTTCGTTTTTAAATTGCGTTATATTCATCGAAACTACCTACTTATAGAAATAAAATAATGAAAAGGTACACTTCTTCTTTTTACCAGAGTTAACTAAAATATATGGATAAACTTTGACATTTTGGCAATTTCAATATTAAAGACCTAGATCTTTAAATAGATGGCCATCAGGCGAGTAAATCCAAACAAAAGAATATTGTAATCTGTAAAGTGTGTCTGTGTCGAGACCTAAAAGGTTTCCATTGAAAACCTCTTTAAGGTTTCAACGAAATTAACCGTCAAATACCAACGGTTTATTGAATAAAATGAATGGTATTTAAGTTTGTTTTGCGTGGGCTTCTAGTCTTTTGTGATGAGTTCTAAATATCTTATTTAGGTCTTGAAGTTAATTTTGGAAATGTTGACAATTTACTAAAAATACAATGAGCTCTAATGTTATTTAGTACCTAATTAACTTTACTGTAAACTGTAATAAAGAGAAAATAGAATAGCAAAATTTACTTTATTAAATTTCATTCGATTTACACATTTTCTTTCTGGTCCAATAAAGGATCTAAAGTGACCCTAAGTTTAAAAAAAATTGTTGGGTACTACATATTAAACATAATATAATTAAACACGCAAATTCACATCACACCAGCATTCCTAGAATGGCTAGGCAAAAGAGCACCTAAATACTACACCTACGCCAGTTATGTTTTAGTCCCATGTAATAGGGAGTTAGCCAATTGCCATCAACTAGGCATTTGTGCTGGCTACGGGCTGCTACTGAAAATTTTCAGACCAAAAAACCTAATAATACTTTGGCCAACGCGGGAACCGAACTTAATACCTCAATGCTTAGCAGTAGCACACAACATTTCATTTCACGGTCATAGTTTTACCC
The DNA here is from genome assembly GCA_921972225.1 of Euplexia lucipara. Lineage (NCBI taxonomy): Eukaryota > Metazoa > Arthropoda > Insecta > Lepidoptera > Noctuidae > Euplexia > Euplexia lucipara. The sequence continues at coordinate 14,492,872 of OV179167.1, read as the reverse complement.
TTGAATTTATTACATATACCTATCGAACTAGACACGCGCATTACAGGGTTGAAAACATCGCGTGTATGCATCGAACGCCTTGAATTACTAAGTAATCTAATAGAGGGGTAATTTAAACAGTGATTTTTATTGGATGGATTATGTAAAAACAAACGGTTGGATTGTGTGATTATGAAAGGCGACTAACGAAAGATATTTACAAGGCAGAAGTAAGTGGGAACGCTGAGAGTGGACGCCCTAGAAGGACATACATACCAAGACCTTATTGATGAGGTTCTTCAGAAAGGTTAGGTGCGTAGAACTTGCAACCGGCGTGTGTGTATGACAACGTGTATGAATGTAAACGAAGCAAAAAGTATGTAAGAATCGTAGCATATGGCGCTCTGTAGTTTCTGCCTACCCCCATGGGAAAAATGCGTGAGTTTATGTATGTATGTGTGTATTTATTATGTGAAAGTTGATATGGTTATGATGATGAAGGTTAAGAATAGAGATGTATATGTGATGGAAGTAGAAGACATACTACCAATCCAAATGCCTATATTGAAATCAAAAAATCAAAATCAAAAGTCATTTATTTTAATTAAGCTGAGAATCAGTACTTTATTAACGTCAAAATTACATTAGATATTCCTACAAAAAGCCTACCCTTCGCCATTTTCTATTGTTTTTTCTGGAAAGAAGAAGTGGCGGAACAAACTCCCCAGCAATTGAGATAAGAGACCAGCCCTTCCCTTTAGATAAGGGATTATGGTGTGTTGTATACTAGAACCTGTTTAAAGACCTCCTCTGCGTACAGTTGTTATTTAAACTGACATTCACAATTAGCCAGACCAACAATTAGTAGACCATGCAACAACTATGAGTATGTGAGTGTAGAGCAATGTTTGAAAAAAATAAGATTATAATTGTAAGACGGCCGTTTTAAGCGTGTAGAGGAAATCTCTACCACTCCATTTGTTTGTAGCAAGCTTCTCCCTCTAATTCTGACAAGTTTGATTACATCATCGACCCATTTTGCTGTCGGTCCACCTCACTTCCTACGCAAAGGACATGTTTCATTTTTGTATGGGCCTCCGGCCATAACATGTACGTCGTCAGCGAAGCTGCAAAACTTACCCCTGAATAGAATAAAGTTAATTTTTTTACATAATAACACATGGTTTTTGTGTACAAAATTAAAATTGAAAAAGTTTGACGTTTGTCCTAAGGGTTATTGACAGCCATCCATGACAGGTTGTAGAGATGACGTTTACATAACCTTTAATTTAATTGTTTAGTTTTTGTTCATCGAACAAATAAATCATTAATAGTCTAAGATCATAATTACTCTGATCTTTCATAAAAAATATTAGAAAAAAGTGGTTCACTAAAGCAAGATCAAGAATCATTTCTTTAGGGAGTATTGGCTTATCATATAAAAGTTAAAACCTACTGTGTTCAATCCCTGCTGGATGCGTTTATTTCAATACATTTCCTTCAGCTAACCGGTCTCATTTGTCTAATGTTATACAGAATATGCTATATTGATGCTGTAATTATTTAATAGATTGGTATGGTACTAGTAAGATCGAAATTTAAAATGTAAGTAGGTACATAATTGGAGCACAAGGTACCGGCCGACCCCAAAACCATTGGAGAAAAGGTCATTGCTTTTTGGGTCGGCTTCCAGTTAAGCTGGATGCCGCAGAATATAAAGAGCGCGGTAACTGGGTAACATGGTACCTACCATTTGTAAATATTGGTATCAGATTTACCTACTGACTTTTATCTATCCATAACAACTGTCAAATATCTTCAAATGACGATGGAGATCAATAAATAAGTAAGCCATTAGGCTTAACATGCTTTCTGAGGGATGTTAAACCTTTGGTGAACTACAGAAGGAGTGTAGGGACTGTCCAAAAAAAAAGAAATAAAAGAACAAATCAGGATTTAAAACTTTATTCTTCTTCTCTTACTGATACATCATCAAGTACACAGACACTTGTGTCGTTCTAGGTTTGTACAACCTGGTACAAAACAACTCGAACTAGATATACCAACTTTTTTGTATGAGTTTAATTATATGTAGGTAATGGGCAAAACCTGTGGAGGTTAGTTTAGATTAGAGTCAGCTTCAACGATAGGTGGTTCATATTCTAAACAAACAGCACTTCTAGTCCGAGTCCAACAAACATTGCACACCAATGAACGATAACTGACCTGTAAAAACAATACAGAATAAACTCACACATTCACAGATCAATACATAGTAGTCATAGTATTTTATTGATAAGGGATTCTTACAAGTCATATACAGTTAAAAACCACATACTACATAGATTTACAGTTAACTATTTTACACACCTGTCTAGGTTATATTCTTCTAGAAATGACATCTCTTTCTGGAGCATTCAGGAACAAATGTGTGCGACGTCTCAATGTTGATGTTGAACATACAACACAAACATTCCTACTATTAAGGTGAAGATTGGCTGCACGCTGTACATTTCTTCTAGCAGATACCCAGCATGAATAACATACTCTGCCTCCAGAGGGTATCTAAAAATAATACATTTGTTAGGATTTTTACCAAGCTTGATAAAACATTTCCATAGTTTTATTATGTATTTTTCCCATACAATTGACAATCATTACTTTTTTATTGCATGAATCAGTCTATTGCAGGAGAATTGTAAGTGTAATCTTAACATATATAAAAATCATACATAACGCATATATACAGTAGGTAACAGACCTTTTGTGGAGTTATCCGGGCTGTCATTTCATCTCTCTCAGGACCATGTGGAATACTGTGTGATCTTCACTGAGAGAGAAAGAGATCTGGTAGATACATCTACCAGCCTGCAGGCACTCACCGCACATCAATGGCAAACAATGGCACTATCTGGTATCTGAAATTATTATCATGATGTTAGTGATACTATAAATTGTTGTAAAAGCCAAAAAAAAGCAAAGTGAACTGTTTGCAAATAATAGGTCCCTGTCTTGGGGCAATTAAATTAGATATTGCATCTCTCTGAGGCCACTCGTTAAATTATGTGGGGGATGAACTGCTCACGTCCGTAGGATCTACTTGTGTTTTACTTCCCTACACGTGTCCCCCGGGTAGTGCTAAACGAGCAGTACCAGCGGTGGTAGGCCATAAAATCGGCTGCCGGCTTAAAAGTTACCACCCCCCAGACAAAGTCATGCCGCCAAGCGATTCGTCGTGTTCCGGTGTGTTGTCTGGTGAAGCCGTATGGTGGAGGATGGGTCTGAGCGGTGTATAGCGATGTATGCCGGTCATGATGCGCCAGTTTTTGTTGTGTCGGGTGTTTGGTCATGGAGGGTAGCGGGATCCGAAGCACGGTGCTCCGCTGGCCGACCGCAGGTAGTTGGGGGCCCAAGTAGTGTGCCAGCCACGCACGAAAGGCTGCCCCGCCAACTGCGAAAAATCCCAGGGTGGCCCCATCGTGCCGGTTGGCGACCGGGCGAGAGGACCCGATGGCAATCCCTGGGGGGGTTCGGGCGTCCCCGCAGTCTCCAGATCAACCCCCCATTGGCTCTGCAATACTGGTTGTGTTGTTGGGTTTAGCGTTGCATCACCTTGCTCAACTGCCATCTTCCATCTCTGTATATTCACTCTTGTCATGAAAATGAAAGGTAAAAAGAAAAAAAGTAAATGTGTACAGCGCAAGCACGTCCTCTCTTTCCAAGTGCACCTCTCAAATATTCGAGGGCTACACTCAAATCTCGATGCGGTCCACCACCATCTTGAGACTGATAAGCCACATTTATTTTTCCTGACGGAGACGCAGATAAGATGTCCGTCTGATGCGGCGTACCTTGACTACCCAGGGTACACATTGGAACACCATTTCCTACAGCGTGCCGGGGTTTGTGTGTACGTCCGCAATGACATCTGTTGCCAGCGTCTCCGACACCTTGAAGGCCCTAATTTTTCAACCCTATGGATGTTAGTGGACACCGGTTTGGACAAAATTGTCTATGCCTGTGTTTACCGATCGCACAACGGTGACCAGGAGACGACTCAACTATTTGACCACCTTAGTGAGGCCGCCGATAAGGCTCTGCATCGGCACCCTGACGCGCAATTCGTCGCTCTGGGGGACTTTAACGCCTGCCACCAAGACTGGCTCTTCTCATACCAGAAGACAGACCATGCTGGGAGAGAAGCACGAAGCTTTGCGGTATCAATGGGCCTCTCCCAGTTGGTAAGACAAGCGACTAGGGTGCCGGATGTAGATGGTCATACTGCCAATTGTCTGGACCTTCTGCTGACCACCGATCCGGACAGATGCATTGTTACAGTTTCCTCACCATTAGGAACTTCAGATCACTGTCTGGTGAAGTCTGTATCGTCCTTCTCCCCACCTGATTGCGACTCACGCGGAGTACGGCGGATGTGGCGATACAAGTCAGCTGATTGGGATGAGATGCGGCACTTTTTTGCATCTTATCCTTGGCAGCAGGTCTGCTTTTCTTCTGAAAATCCGTCGAGCTGTGCGGATGCTATATCCGATGTGGTACGTCAAGCTATGGAGTATTTCATCCCTTATAGTGACGTGCCCATCGGTGGCTCAGCTCACCCTTGGTTCAATGCCGATTGTGCTCAAGCTGAAGAGCGTAAGCATTCGGCATTTCTCACCTGGGTTGACGCTCGTGACCGCAAAGCTCCGGATCTCAGCACAAAGAAGAAAGCCTTCAACCTTGCTGCCAAGTCCTACAAAAAGGCACTAAAGAAGGCTCGTTTCGACCGCATTATTCATATTGGCACTAAGCTCTCTGCACAGCCGTCCGGTAGCAGAGCTTTCTGGTCCCTTGCCAAATCGGTCGAAGCGAACTTCTGTCAGCCCACATTGCCTCCGCTGGTCAAACCTGATGGTACACTGGCTCATACGGCAAGAGAGAAAGCTGGTCTCTTTGCATCTCTCTTCGCACATAATTCACGTCTCGATACTGGCAGTGCTTCTCCACCAATTTTGCCTTACTGCAACACCTCGATGCTCGAGGTTCGCATAAGGAACAAGGAAGTCCTGAGAGCACTGCGTCGTTTAGACGTGAATAAAGCTAGTGGGCCAGACGGTATTCCAGCAGTTGTTCTTAAGGCATGTGCGCCTGAGTTGTCTCCTGTATTGACACGCCTGTATCGCCTCTCTTTTCGGACTGCTACAGTGCCCAAGTCCTGGAAGCTTGCCAACGTGCAGCCCGTGCCCAAAAAGGGCAGTCGTGCCGATCCTGCCAACTATCGGCCGATTTCAATAACCTCCATACTCTGCAAGATTATGGAGCGTGTATTGAACTCGCGCCTCTTGGTATACCTAGAAGGTAACGATCTCCTCAGTGACCGTCAGTATGGGTTTCGCCGCAATCGGTCTACTGGGGACCTACTAGTGTACGCCACTCACTTGTGGGGCGAGGCTCTCGAGAAGAATGGGGAATCGATGGCCGTTTCCTTAGATGTCTCGAAGGCCTTCGACAGGGTCTGGCACGCAGGCCTAATAAGTAAGCTTCCAGCGTACGGCATTTCTCCTGGACTGACTCGTTGGGTTAAAGACTTCCTGAGTGAACGGTCTCTCCGAGTTGTTGCCGACGGATGCTCATCGGAGCCCATGACAACTAACGCCGGAGTTCCTCAGGGGTCTGTTCTCTCTGCAACTCTCTTCCTGCTGCATATCAACGATCTGCTAATGCCCGGTATCTATGGGTATGCAGACGACAGCACAGTAGTAGAGAGATATCTTCCGAGTACCCGGGCCAGTAAGGACGTAATCCAGTCCGAAAGAGAGGCTTTGGTAGAGCGTACGAATGCCTCACTTCAGGCAGTCTCCAAATGGGGCGAAGCAAATCTTGTGGCATTCAACGCCGCCAAAACACAGGCGTGTCTGTTCACCGCCAAAAGGAGCCCGTTCACCATGGCTCCTGCTTTTCAGAATGTATCCTTGGAGTGCACCGACCGCCTTCAGCTCTTGGGAGTGGAAATCTCCTCAAACCTAAACTTTGGGCGGTTCATTGAGTCCAAAGCCAAGGTTGCTGCTAGGAAACTCGGCGTTCTTGCAAAGGTCCGGCGGTACTTCACACCTGGTCAGCTTCTTATGCTATACAAAGCACAGGTCCGTTCGTGTGTGGAGTACTGCAGTCACATATGGGCTGGTGCTGCCAGATGTCATCTAGCAGCTTTGGACTCAGTGGAGAGGCGTGCGAAGAGGCTTATTGGTGACCCAGATTTGGTTAGAACCAATCTGCAAAGCCTTGAGCATAGGCGTAGGATAGCTAGCCTTTCGGTCTTCTATAGGATACATTTTGGAGAGTGTGCACGGGAATTACATGACTTGATTCCGCCATCACCATTCTACCATCGGACAACCCGGCGTACGGCGAGTGTCCACCCTTACATCGTTGGCACTCCCACGATTAGGACAAAGCGTTTCGCTTCGTCGTTTATACCGCGTACATCGAAGGACTGGAACAACTTGCCTGCTGCGGTCTTCCCGTCCGATTATAATTTAGGTGTCTTCAAGGCTAGAGTGAATAGGCTCTTAACAAACTAGTGCGCTTCACCATCACTGATTGCATCACTGCTTACCATCAGGTGGGATTGCAGTCAAGCACTAGTTTGTAATAATAAAAAAAAAAAAAAAAAAAAAGAAAAAAGATTATGCAACCTCCTTGAGATTAAAGATAAAAGGCACCACATACATTATGACACAGACACATACATTTGATTCATATGTTTCACTGATGGGTCCTATTCCATTATCCTGCGTTACTTTAGTACAACTATGAGTACTCTCAAGAAGATTATTAATTGAGTTACAACATGCCTTGCATAATGCAGCATCAGGAGCAATCTGAAAACATACTTATATATACTCTGAAAACAAGTTCATAATACCTTGTTAACATATTAAGAACTGTTTATAGTCATTTGACAGTTGAAAGGATAAAACTCAAACTCAAAATCTTTATTGCATTCATGTGTTTGTATTTAACATTTGTTTTTACATTTAATATAAGTTCCAATATGAAACCCAGTGATACCTATCACATGTTGAGTCGCACATGTTTGAAACTATTTGTTTAAAAATTATATTCTTACCTCTTGAGCCATGTCTTGTTAAAAAATTAAACAAAAGCTCTGGACCTAAATCTGCTGCAATATAATGACTTCATCACTGAGTATCCCTTTATTGCACTTCACACAAGCCATTTTCCAACAAGCCAAAGGATCTGCAAAAAACAATGAGGTAAACCTTGTGTTTCCAACTTAATCCAACTGATTTACAAATATTTTTCAATAATTTACCTTTAATGTAAGTAAAACAGAAGATTTCCAATTGGCAGACGAATCCAAATCGCAGATTTCTGAGTTCGAGTACCGCTAAACAAAGCCAAAGTCAATCCAAGAATGAGCAGATATCACAAAACCGAAGTTGTAGTAGTATAAAATTGAGAAAATGCAAAATAACACTGAAAACCACGAAAGCCAAAATCAAATCGAGTCGAACGAAATTGTCACTGACAACTTGACAAGTGACATAAATGAGTTTCAAGTCAAGCTGTTTTTTTAATTCGTTCAGAAAAACAGTTCAAAAATGGAGACTAAAGATTTTTGAAACGATGAAATCATCACACTTAATTATATTTACCCAAAATATGTACAAGAGAATAATAGTAATTTATTTTTAACCGTACAAGAATACACACATTTTTTAATTATTTTCTATGTTTAATGGATTTGATAAGACATGATTTCAGAACGAATAAAGTATGCAAGCAAACGAGACGCCATGTTGAATAAAACATGGCAATAATTGAAAAACTATTATTTTTTGTACACAACAAATCAGACTCTAATTCACCAGATACTATTTTTCCCCAATTCGTGGTATTTTTTCCTTTTTTTTCGACATACGTACATCTGATGGCCGAAAAAGAAACATCTCCTTTGCGGTCCTTCGAGCCGAATACAAGACACTCCTCAAACGATAAATCCATAAAAATCAAAGCAGACACAACGATAAAATAAAGTCATAAAACAAAAATATACATAACACAGTCGGACAGACGAAAGTACCAATGGTACTAAAAGTATCGTAAAGAGCACTAAAAAGTGCCGGCATCGTAATGAGACCTTTAACTAGAGTTAAAGCGCTGTACCAAGGTAAAACTTGACGTGAGAGTCAGTCATAAAAGTGTTGGTACAGGCGCGAGGTACAGGCGAGGAGCGGGTTTGAAAAATGGGTTTAAAAAAATTGAAAATATTGTAAAGTTTGATTTTTTTCGATTGGTTGAGGTAAATAAGTTTAACAGGTTCAAAACAATCAAAAATGTTTTAAAATAATCATGCCTTGCATTTGCATGTGCATCTGTGAGCGAGTTTAAATATCGATTATTTGAACACAGTTAAATGCAATCAGATACTAAGTTTTTTAAAACATACATTCATACATAAACTCACTCTTTTTTCTATGGTATGGGTAGGCAGAAGCTATCTAGAATGCCACCTGCTGCTGCTTTTGTGTGAAAAGTTGTGGAATATTTTTTTATACTTCTTAGTGGTCTCTCTTATTAAATTCGTTCTTAAAATGGAGCTGTCAACTAAAGAAGGAAAGAAAGAATAGCATTTATTTGAATGCACAGCAACTAGCTATACCCTCCGGCTTCACTCGCTTTTGAGGGTCTTGAGCGAGGTTATACGATGTCTAATATCACATTATCGTTGCTAGACATGTCAGAGGTCACATTACCTTTTATAAATAAAATGCCAGCTGGACCCGCGACATCCTCTAACTTGTCCCATCCCCGGGAGGGGTGTCACCCTATCCATCCTGCCCTTGATATAATATAGCTATAAATCAAGCGAGAGTAACGGATGGCCTGCTTGTCTGCTTACCCGCTTTATTTCCTAAGTTAATTGAATCATTACGTTCGGTGTTACCGTGTCGTGTTAGTGTGACCTTGAACGTGTTTCCACGTGTTGGCGTGACGTGTCTTCCACATGATTATACAACGTGTTTTTTTTATATCCCATAACTCTAGGGTTATATTCTGTAGGTAAAAATAATACTAAAACTCCTAGAATAGATGGTCCAAAAATGCATAGTTTGGGAGATATCATCAATCATAATTAAATTATCAGTTGTTTAGTACCCGTAACACAAGCTCTGCTTAGCTTGGGACTAGATGGCGTTGTGTGAATAGTCGTGGAATATTATTATTAAGTATTATTTTAATTACCTACCTAACTAGTTCAAAAATTGTCACCAGTACGACGAATCTTCTTTCTAACGTCACTTTTCTTTCACGTAAGGGTGTTTTACATTAATCATCGTGACTTTGTCGAATTATTTTGTACTAGCTTCTGCCCGCGACTTCGTACGCGGATCCTGTTGCTTATGCCAGCGACAACGGGGTCGTCAAAATCGAAGATCTGAAACGTCTGACGTCGAATTGTAAAAGCCCGGGGACGGCAAAACAATGGAATGCGCGAGACGATCCAAGACGTTCCAGATTTTTTATTTTTGTTGGTCAACAGGAAATGCCATCAGACTTAACAACTTTTGCTAAGACGCCATTTTTATTATGTATATGCTATAATGTCGCTGGGCTTTAGAGTTCCACTACAGGTGCTCCAGATCTTCAAATTTAGTTTCACAGCAGAAAACACTCTTCACGTAGAATAGTTTTAGCAATGGCACCATTTTTATATCTCTTTTACTTTAGGTGTTCCATTTTCCAAAATAAATTATAGCCTATATGTTGCGTGACGTTCACGCTCAGCGGTCAGTCGCGCATCTCCTTCCCCCACTTATCTCTAGAGTAGATGCGTATTTACGCTGAAAACTCAAGCGTCATGCTTTTTCCGTGAACGTCTCCAACTCGCGAGACAGTGCATGATGTTCATGATCAGCGGTCAGTCATATATTCTTCACTGGTGTCTAGAGACCTGGATACCTGGTAGATGCGTAAATACGCTGAGAATGCAGGCGTGCTTCGCGATCCCAAGAAGTTTCCACGGAGCGAGTTGCAACCTCATGTTGTCGAACAGCATCAAGTCCCTCCTAACGCTCTTCGGTAGATTGTTGGGATCTTATGATCTTTAATCTTTTAGCACTTTTGGAACATTGAGAAAGATTTGACCTCTTTCTAGGTATGGTTTTGTTTTATTGTGATGATACCTGATCAATTAAAATCTAAGTGGCTGCTCCCCAGCGTTACCGGGTAGGCAACCATGTAACAAAGATAAATAGAAAAGGAAATTAAACACTCAAATAACATAAGCCCGAAGGCATATTTATACGATAAAAAAAAATGGAAGTTTTGGCCAGTAGAGTCTAATTTTCAATGATATACCATCGTCATCGAAAATCAGCCCTGAACTGTTCCCGCCTTCACCGCGTGGAGGTACTTATGTTATTTTATAAATATGCAATGAAATTAGTGATAGCTTTAATTTCTACATCAAATGTATCTGATCTTAGATTTTTATAAGTCAACAGGAAATGCCTATCAGACCGAACAACTTTTGCTAAGATGTCATTCCTATGTGAGTTATGGTGTAGCTGGGCTCTTGGAGTTCCACAACAGGTGTTCCAGATCTTCGATATTTATACGTCAACAGCGAGTGCTCATAAGGCTGAACAACTCTTGCTAAGACGTCATTCCTATATATGTTTTAGTGTAGCTGGGCACTTGAAGTTCCACATCAGGTGTTCCGGATCTTCAAATTTATTGTCTCAGCAGAAAATGCTCATCACGTGGAACAATTTTTGCTATGGTACCATTTTTGTATCTCCTATAGTTTAGCTGGTCTGTTGCGGTTCTGCATCAGGTGTTCCAGTTTTCAGGATAAATTATAGCCTATGTGTTGCCCAGACTTAATATCTATACAACAAAAAAAAAACATTCAAATCCGTCTAGTAGTTCCGAAGTATAGCGTGTGCAAACAAACAGACAAACAGACAAACAGACAGAATTTTTTTTTTGGATTCGTGCTCTATTACTGTTTCTAAACCCCCCTCAATTATTATTTTTAAATATATTCAATGTACAGACACAGTTTTTTTACAGTCTTATTATAATAATGATAATAAAAAAAAAGGATGATTGAAACTTATTTCATATGCCAGTTGATTCTTTGATATGGTCTCAATCATACCCTAGAGTTATCGGATATCAAAAAAAAAAACACGTTGTATAGTATCGCCAAATGTTCTTTATAACATAACATCATGCCAGCACCGAACTTTTATGACAACTGAGAATTTACAATAAAATGGTATTGCACCTTAAATGGACTTCAAGTTACGGTGGCTATCAGACGGAGTACTGTGCGCTTCGTCACATCTCCGAGAGTGCGCATGACGTCATCCTAGATACACACTGATGACAGCAAATACGAAACTAGCTGTTTAACAGTTAATCGTTGAACACTGCCCAGTGATTATCACTATGAACTGTCAAGGGAATTACGAAAAAGCCCTGCAGAATCAGGTATATCAGATTTTCTAATTAGAACAAAAATAAAATTGGGCTGTTTCCGTAGGTACCTGTTACTGATCATATTTGCGTAATCAAAAGTAAAAAAAAAACGAAGTACAATTTTTAAATATACACTATTTAATTAAACTTAAATAACGAAAACAGGTGTTGGAGGCGAGGCATGCTTGAGCGAGATCACGCGAACGTGAGCGAGAGACGACGATAATATTATGAATACTGCTATATCATGAATAGCCTGTACCTACAATATTTCCATAAGTTGGGTGACTTTTTGGGATATAAACAAACGATAATAACTCTGCTGTTTATGAATATTATTAATTGATACTTTACAAATATAATGGGAAGACCGACTAGAATAAGCCCTTTATGTATTTGTACTAATTAAAAATTAGTGGTGTTTATTTGCGATGAGGTTCTTTCTACGCTGTAAAACACAATATTTATGTTTTTGACGTGACGACGTCTAATAAATTGATGAATGTCGCCTGCACGCACGAAAAAAGATGCCTCATTGTAATGTGACGATCGGAGCAAGAGCGCTGCACGAGCGAGCGAATGTTTTGTTTTACGTTGTCACGTTAAACTATCGTCCGTAAACCGACTTTGCAGACAGCCAATTTCTTTTTAAATGTAATTCTATATCTATATATATAAAAGAAAGTCGTGTTAGTTACTTCGCTTATAACTCAAGAACGGCTGAACCGATTTAGCTGAAAATTGGCAGGGAGGTAGTTTAGAGCCAGGAGAAGGACATAGGATACTTTTTATCCCGTTCGACATCATAAAAACAAATATCAAGAATATCGGTTGTCTCAAACATTTTTCAAACGCAGCGCCATCTTGGATGACATGACAGGAGTCAAACTTCCCAGTTCATTATCAGGTGACAATTTGAAATTGACAAGTCTTAAGCTAAACCCAAGAAGGTAAGGTTGTCAATTTATAATACGCACCTACGTTCTGAAATTTATTTTGTTACAAAACTTAGAGGTTTTAAGTAGCATAAAAAAGTCTTATATTTCAGAAATCAATTTACGTAACTAGCAATGATGACAGAGACGAACTTTAATAATTCTTTGCAAATAGAACTTATTTTACTGTTAGGACTTTAATTAAAGTAGACCGGGAAAACTATAGGCATAAATTATTGTATGTAACATAGAGGCAATAGTTCAGATTAAAATTATGAATTTAGTATTTTTTAGTAAGGTAGTTAGGTTAGATAGTTGGGTTAGCTATAGGATAGGTATGGTCAGTTAGGTTAGGGTATATATACATGTTGTAATTTAAAAGTAGTAGTAGTTATTATTGGTTTGGATTTATTTGTTGTCGTCTTATTCAACGTATGTATATCTAATATAAAAAAAAAATAAGAGCAATGAATTGACTCTAAGGCACAACGAAGTTTGCCGGGGCAGCTAGTATAATATAAAAGTAGATATTCAAAAATCAAACTTGGCGTTGATTACATTGTCTACAATTCCGAGGACACATTTTTATGTCATCTTAAACTGTGCCACCAAAGGAAAATGCCATTAAACCAATGATAGTCGACAACGATCGCTTTTAACTTTTCAATTACATTAATGTAATAGATTCCTTTGACCTAGTTTAATATTTTCGCGGATATTACGGTGTTTGGTCTCCAAATATCAGTAGAATATTGGCTGTCTAAATTGGTTTGTAGTAAGCACTGATCTATTACATAATAATGTCGACATAGTAATTACATTAACAGCTGCATTTGCTTATTTTATATTCACCTTGCACCTATCAAAATTTTGTAGTTTTTATTTCTAGGTACGTCGTATTCACATATAATGTGGTTTATGTATACAAAGTATTTCAAAAGCGCTGAAGTATGAAACAAAAGAAAGAAAGAACGAAAATATTATATTTGGACGCACAGAACATAAAACAAAAGAACAGAAATACAGATAAAAAAAATAAAAAACTAAAGACAAAATTAAAAAATAATAATAAAAAGACCTGTGCGAGACCAAAAAGGCGCCTATCTCGGCATTTACTGCGACATTTAAATTAAATGTTTGGAGTTTCTAGCCCATTATTCTCCATACGAAACTACCTTTTAAAAAATGTGCATCTAGAATGTTGGTTTTCTTCATTTATTTGACTTGTAAGTTTAACGTTCAAATAGACAAACTTTTTAATGGCCTTATTAAATAAATTATTTCAGTTTGACTGCATAAACGACTAAACTTAATTTCATACTGAAGTTAAGTTTGATTGTTGACTAAAATTATACTATGCATATAGATTTAGTAAATGTATTTGCGTATGTCTAACAATCATCTTAATATAACATCACGTCTGCTTTCGCTATGGGCTAGGCAGAAGTGCACCTACATTTTGCTAGTTACCTATGTCTAATCAGTCATGGGACCACCTATTAAGAGGTGAGCCTAAAGCCATCAATCGGCCTCAGATCTAACTCCGGGCTTTTACTGATAATCTTGTCACTAAATATTAAGGTTAATTTAACAAGAATATAGGCTTATGAGAGTTACTTACTATGGATGCAATTCGTTCCAAATAGAGATCATTTAATTTTTATTTTATTTTATATTTAGTAAAATACCAAGACTGCCTCATTGATCCACTGATCGCAACCGGTATTTTGAAGCATGAGGTTTGGAGTACTATACCTGGGTCGATCATTAGTGTAAAAGAGCAATTCCATCAGAAATACCACGAAGCCTTGCTCCGCTCCCGGTTGATGGTAATAGGCTCACCCTTTATCAAAAAATAATTTTATATATTTATTTAAAATATATTGCCATAACTAAATTTATTTAAAAAATATCTTTATATATTTTTTTAACGTTTATTTTCGTTTGTTTGTCTAAGATGTTGGAGGGTTGAGGTCTGACAGAACGACTGAACGACAGAACAGAAATAGTGCGAGTCTAACAAGTTGCGGCTGACTTCAAACGGAGCGTCTGACCGTCTACCTTCAGAAACCAAACTTCTGGGGACATCGGTATCTTAAGGTTAGACCAAGCAAAATTATTTTCTGTTCTTATCACAAAAGGAATTGGTTATAAACTTATATTGCTATAATGACTATTATTTCAGTATTCCGGTTACATCTTATCTTATATATAAAATTCTCGTGTCACAATGTTCGTTCCCATACTCCTCCGAAACGGCTTGACCGATTCTCATGAAATTTTTTATGCATATTTAGTAAGCCTGAGCATCGGCTACTATCTATTTTTCTAACCTGTAAATGATAAGGGGTGTTCACCCCAATTTTTTTTTTTTTTTTTTTTTGATAATTTTTATTTTTTTTATTTTTTTATTATGCGGCATCAAAAAATACATACAACTCGAAATTTGCACTTTTTTATCACCAACACTTGCTTTTTAATAGTCATAGCAGAACTTTTAATGACTTTTTGAAATATCACGAGGAGAGGGAAGAGTGAGGAGTGGGAGGGGGAGAGGGGGAGGGGAGTCGGAGTGGGGATCGTGAGAGGGGGAGGGGGAGATTGTGAGAGGGGAGGGGGGAGAATGTGTTAGGGGCAGGGGGGCGATAGTGAGAGGGGAGGGAGGGGCAGGGGTGGGAGGGGAGGGGAAAGGGCAGGGGTAGTGGGAGGGATGGGGAGAGGGGGGGGGGAGGGATGGGTAGGGGAGTAGGGGAGGGATAAAAGGAGAGGAGTTGATAAAAAATGCTATGCAATAGCTTTACCGCGGCAGTCTCCGAGTGCCACACGTCATTTTCTCTTTTTTTTTTAACCATTCAATCACAATGTGCCACAGCGAAGCGTGGCAGGGTTACAGCTAGTTTATATATAATTTTTGGCCTGTTAATAGTAATAAGATGATCACTTTCTTCATGTGTAATATGATTAATAAACGTTACCGTTTAATAGTGGGCCCAAAAAAAACTGTCTCCTTTCTGGTGACGAAAAGTTGTCTTTTACAAATCAACGGGCATGTTTTGGTTCTGTCAGCTCTTGGAGGTAATAATTTTTCGAAGTAACCATGGTGTACCTACTTACAATAACAACAGTAAACAATATTTTATTATGTGCGTTGTTATTGTATCATTGATACTTTCGATTAAGACTCGGTATACATTGATTGATAATACAATTACAGGAAAAGGAGTTATCTATAATAGTAATAAATATATAAGTATGTTTATCAGCTGTTTAGTACCCATAACACAAGCTCTCAAGTTTAACTTGGGACTAAATGGCGTTGTGTGAAAAAGTTGTGGAATTTTGGAAACAGAATAAGGTTCATATTCAATTGGAAAAATTTGGCACATTGGGGTAACTTGATGTGCTGGCGTCAGTACAACGTGTTATTGGAATATTTATTTATTTATATTTTATCTTATTAAACATCATTGTTATTAAGAAAATAGTTTGGATGGTACTCATTTTTCTCCTGCCCAAGCTCAATTTAATTGGAGACGTCGCAGCATAAATTTTTCATCCACACGTCTTAAAACACTTGGAGTAGCTTGTGGCTAAATTATATACAGCCGCATGGGTTGATCAAAGGTTAAGCTACGCTTGACGAGGTCGATCCGTGGATGGGTTACCATTAATTGCTCCTCCGTGCCTCGGAAAGCACGTTAAGCCGTTGGTGCCAGCTGTCGTTTGTAGATCTTTGACAGTCGTTGCTTGTAGTCAGAAGCCCGAAAAGTCTGACAAGCAGTTTAACCAAGGGGTATCATGTTAACCAGTTTCTGGGTTGTGGAGATCTGACAGGCAGTCACTCCATGTACAACACTAGTATTCAGCTGCATCCGGTTAAACTAGAGGCCGACCCCAACATAGTTGGGAAGAGGCTAGGCAGGTGATGACATCTCAATAGATTTCTTTATTTAAAAATAAAACCGACGCCACCATCACTTGGAATTTCTCACTCTCATACACAAACAACCAGACCCATTTGTAGGCCATACAAATATTAGTTCCATGCGGAGATCGAAACGGAGCCACGCGGCCAAGCAGCCAATCGCTCAACCGCTGCGCCAACCATGCCTTTGAAACGAAAAAGACACCTGATAGCCTTATCATCTTTCACCTCTTGCCTTTTTTCTTTTGTTTTTTTGTTTCTTGTGCTGCTTGGCGTCCGTACGCCACTGCACGGATCCAGCAGAATATCAGCGCCAGGTACATTTGCCTGGTACATGCTGAACTGGACTCCCATTTGGCGCAACCTTGAGACGCACACCGCACACCGTATCATTCATCGCTCATTGTTTTATCACTTTTGATTTTGTATTGTGTGTTTGTCTGTGTCTTTTGTGTGTTCTAAACAAATGTTTCTATCTCTCTACAATTCATCCATCGTTACCTTACAACTAATAGAATAAAGCATAAAAACTTAGTACGAGTCCAAAAATTGAGGCAACTAAAACTGACCCAAAATTAAATTCGTTAGTCGGCGAGCCGTGTCAGCTGGTACTAAAAGTCACGTTCCTGACACAGCTCGCGAGTAAACACATTCGGCTCACGCAGACAAAGAGAATAAAGTGGACACACGTTTTTGCCCTTGTTTATATTCTAAGATCTTTCCCCACAGCGAGTTCCTCAAGTCCCATAGCGCGGAATATTCCGTTAAAAATAATAACGTGATTTAATATTTCGAATCTGGCAACCCTACCAAAGTGTTTTAAGATGTTGACAACGCAAATATTCCGCTGGCAACGCTTTGTACACGAGTAAGGGGACACACTATAGTATGTACTCTGTGGTTGCTTGCTCTTCATATTTTGTTTCTAACTTTTAAAGTTTTGTTGTGAAGCAATCTTGCTCGTAGAGTTTGGAATACATAGATAGGATTTTTTAGACGTGCCAGGATACCCCGCGATTTTTTCCCGTTTTTCTGCAATTTGTCGTTCTGAGTCAAGTTGGGTGTTGCTTAAAATAAGATTGGCTACCTGGTTTATCTGAGTTACAATAATTTAATAAAAATCACCAATCAAGCCTCTAAGTTAATTTAATCATATTAATTTATTAAACCCCAAGAGGACACCGCACCGGTGTCCGCGCTGCCATTGTCTTTCTATTGTGTCTCTAATAGGGTATTTGACAGAATATGAACATCAAAATATAATTAAGTAGTCCATCAGTAAGATTATAAAAATAATACAGAAGTAATATTTTTCTTTTTCAAAATGGTGGAAAATTTCTTAGATTAAGCATATTAAAGTTGAGGAGAGGGGGCTTGTAACGTCATTGTCTAGTATAAAGTGTACTGGCTCACCAGCCAGTAAAATTAACGTAAAATGTCGCCGTTATTTTAAATTACGTGAAAAAAACAAAAATATGTGTCGAATATTTTCTTGTAATCTAGATGAGGGACTTAAAACTAAAATTTGGTCAAGTAGGAAGCCCATTGACACGATTGAGAGGTTAAATGACTTTTTTTGAAATAATCGTTTAATGAACTTAGAAGATTGTTTTAATGATTTGAATGATTGTAATTTTGTAAGCAGATAGCGGTCGCGAATCATATTTTGTTCATTACACAACCTGGCGCTGAACGGCAAGATTAATACGGCAATATTGCTATATTATTCTAGATAGAGGTACTGAGACAGGGTACCAAATTTTTTTCTATGAAATTTCTTCGCATGAAGATATCTATACCTACTAATATTATAAAGAGAAAATGTTTGATTTTTTGTTTGCATTGAATAGGCTCCGAAACTACTGGACCGATTTGAAAAATTCTTTCACCGTTGGGAAGCTACACTATCCCCGGGTCTTTGGCTACTTTTTTTTTTCCCACGGTAACGGGACCTACGCGGGTGAAACCGCGGGATGTCTGCTAGTAGTAGATAAAAGTATTATGCTGCGTTTACTTCTCGTCAAGACGAGACACAGACTAAAAAATATGTCGCAATACTGACACTACACGATGCAATGGAAAAATATGGTGCAATACAAGTTAAACTTGCTCAAACTATCGTTCAATCATTGCGCTATTTTCAATATTAACCATATACGGTCAATAACATTGCACAATGCGTAATATCGTACAAAGTCATTGATCGTCTAGGGGGCACCTAACCCGAAATGGAACGATTTGAAAAATAAAACACAAACTACCCTGCATCATTAAGATTTAAATTAATAACGCAAGCTTATGTGCACAAAATAATAGGTTGTGATGTGGTCGTTTTTTGTTCCAATTGCATTACGTCGTATCCTATTCTGTTTCCGTGTGCATTTTATAAGAACGACATTTTGAGCGAACTTACATACTGTGCCAGTGTTTTACCAACTTATGAGCGGATTGTTTACCTATACCATATTTACTTAGTACGTTTTAATAGTCTTGCTGGACTCCCCGGCGTTGAATTTTTTGTCGGCTCTTGCTAATTTTGGAAGTTTTGGATGAAGTCGATATAAAAATTCAGTCCAGAATCTTAAAACCAGAAGTCATGGTAAGTATCGGTAGTTATGTCCATCAATGTCCCTCCCACCCAAAGAGATTTAAAAACTATATTGAAAGTTGCTCCTACCCTACAGTATTATTCTGTAAAAATCAAACCGTGAAAATATAGGTAAAGTGAAGGTTGAGCTGTCATTCCATACTAAGTAATGCCAGTCACAACAAAACATTGATGAAATTATTGTATACTTTTGCGTAACGGGACAATGACCGTAATGGCACAATGAGCGTAACGAGACAAAGAGCGTAACGGTACAATGAGTCATCATTTTTCGTGCATGCAGCCGGCGTTCATCGATTCATAGACGTTGTCACGTCAATACCCTTTTTTAACTTCTTTTTTATGCTATTGTAAGTGAAGTATAGAGTGGCTAAAGCTGATTCTTTTATCCCCAGGCCCGGAGATGTCGCGTTGGCGCGGCTTCGATGGCGCGGGGTGAACGCGCGTCACGGCTAGGCGCCGATGCGCGCCTGGCTCGTCGTGTGTGCGGCGCTCGCGCTGGCGCCCTGCCGAGCGACCGCTGCGCACTCCCACCAGGACCCTGCGCGGCTAGAGCGCATCAAGTCACAAATATTAGCCAAGGTAAGGGGAAGCACGACAG
The DNA here is from genome assembly GCA_921972225.1 of Euplexia lucipara. Lineage (NCBI taxonomy): Eukaryota > Metazoa > Arthropoda > Insecta > Lepidoptera > Noctuidae > Euplexia > Euplexia lucipara. Next base: position 14,473,313 of record OV179167.1, on the reverse strand, counting down.
CCGAAATGTAGATCACACACATCTCTGCCCTAGGACTAGACTCCACCAGCTTGCGTCATTTTGACAGCTTAGCGCTTAACTTCAGCATATAATACAAAATCCTTTTAGTTAATCACGAAACATTTCTCGTGTCTCGTTTGTGGAGTCTCGGCCTAACAGACCTCATGGGCAAGGTGATGCTATATGGATATAAGAGAAAATAGTTGGTGAAAAATAGCTTGTATTTTCTATTTCAGGAGGATCAGGTTAGGGTCGGTCCATATCTAACGATCTAGAAATTTTGACAGCTTGAACTCACGTTTGCTCACCTATCTAATAACGAATTCCCTTAACCCATGTAATCTTCTTCCACCACCAGCTGGGGCTCTCATCGCGACCAACGCCACTAGGGGCGCCTCCTCGCGACGTAGTGCGACAGATATTAGCAAGAGCCGCCGATCCGCGGCCCCCTCCCCGCCACCACGACTCAGACACCGAACACGCAATGAGGGAAATCATCGCGATAGCACATAGAGGTACCAATATACACACAAACATGCAGACAGACAGAGAGAGACCTACAGACATAAAAAAACATGAATTAATACCTACACAAAAAGACAAACAAGTAACACATAACAAAACACGATCTATTAGGTGAAATGCTGAAGATTGAACTGACGAGACCTGATCTGTAGAGCGACATTTTATTATTATACTTACGCAAAACTTAACACTGACGACGACTGATTTAAAGCATGACAAAATACCAGACCAAAACTTACTGACTTATGAGATCGACCTATCATTGTAAAATGTCACAAAATACTTAATAATAGACTGAGTTAATACGAAACGAAGAAGGCATACAACCAGACCAATTACAGACCGAATACCATTGTAAAACAGTATTGCAAAAATGTGGTAAATACGTATATGTAGATGTCATAATTTTATTATCACAAAATCAGCAGATTAATTTGTTCGATGTAAAACCTTGACCTTGTGTATTTTGATTTAAACACCAAAATTTTGTAATGTGATCTCGTTGACTAACATAGTTTTTAAGTGCACTTATACTAACATAATATGGACATGTAAATTAAGTGGTCTGAATTAAAAGATTTTTATTTTTTTTTTTTTTATTTTTTTTTTTAAAAACTTCCGCGTCTATCAATAATCCGACTTCAAGAACCATTCCATTCGTAATTTAAAAGTTTTCCAATGATCCTGTTCCAAGGACCAGAAACTCAGTCCCACAAAGTTTTACACAAACTAGGCACAACAAACTTTATTGTCTTTTAATTGCTTTTTCTTTACCACAAACCGTAAAATAAATTAACTCAACACCTCCCCACAGACGGAAATAATTTTTAACTAACTTCCATCTGATACTGAGTTTGCAAAGTTTCCAAGATGGCCGCGCTGTGTTAAGTTGTGGTTCCACTTTTAAAAGAACTTTCTAGATAAGTACTAGTTATCTAACTTAGCGAATGAATTAGCCTTAGGAGGGAGCTATACTACATCAATACCAATGAAAATAAATACTTAAAAAAACATTTTGTCAACACGAGTTAACACAAAATGGTGTCGTAAAGTTGTAATTTAGTACCAAGTTGCTATTAGCATTCCGGATAAACCGTTACATATCAATCCTAGCAGTAATCGTACAATATCTAGTCTAACACTAAGTATGTACCTAAATTAGCAGGTAATAATTTGGATATACATCGTAAAACGGTCAACAATATTTGATAGTATTATTAACTCGGATCAAAGCCAGACAAAAAAATATCTGTTATCATTTTTCGTGCACCTCAGTGACCACATTACCGCTCCATTGCTAATTCATACCACAACTAACTTGTATTTTATTGTACCCCAGAAATGGGTCACAAACATCATTGGCAACTCTATAACGTCCACTTGGGGTAGTAACTGGCCAATAATATAACGTCTAGACTTAGCTATTCGAGAGCCAATTATGTGCTTTGGCATAAATACCGGCTAAACCAGACCGATCTAGATTTTTTTAGACAAAAATTGCGTGATAGACATTGGCTGTTCATCAAAGCCTGGGGTAGTGACATCATAGTGTTGTATAATCGTCTGGTACACTTAGGAACTTCGGTACTATCAGAAGTTTTGTTTGGTACACTGAGTTGGGGACCTAGTTTTTCTTGTTCGTTAAACATCATAAGAGCGCCTGGGTTTTTCTTTACAGACTGTTCACATAATCTATTCGATTTCACTGTTAAGTTCTACGAGATATCTAAAGAAAAACATGTGACATAGAGATAATAATTGCATTATGTGTTATAAAGCAGTAGATTGCCAAATCATAGGTCTCCTTTTCAAACCCAAGCACGCACGTCTTACTTTTTGGAAAATGTACGTATTGTAGAATTATCACTTGCTTCAAAAACGGTAAAGGAAGACATCGTGAGGAAGCCAAGGCATGACTGAGGGATAATTGTCGAGGTTATGTGATGCAAAGTCCGAAAGTCAGAGACTGCATTATTAAAATAACAAATAATTAAACTAAGTAATCTAAAAAGTAATAAAAAGTTTAACCCACGGGAAGCAATGAACGTGATTGTTTTCTGTGTTCATGTGTAGTTGTACCAGCGCTAACTCGGAATTTTGTCTGTTTTCCGTTCATATTTGGCCTACTGTGCGTATTTACATATTCGATTTGTGATTCCGTAGTTATCTGTCCATTGTCTGGGCCGTCAACTTGAGCACTGGGCTTGGCACTCGTTGTACATCATAAATAATCATAGCCCATGATAGATACTACCACGGCTTGAGGACTTTTTCCTTATTCTTTTCGTAAGATTGATTTCTGGTCCTTTCGTATATGTTTTAATTTGTGTATATTTGCTTTGTATTTACTCTAAAGATAATAATGAATTGGTATTATTTTGTTTTTTCTTTTTGGTTTATACTAGAACTAACAGACGTCACGCGGTTTCACTGGCTTAGTTCCCGTTCCCGTGGGAATACAGAGATTAAAACTAGCCTATGTCACCCAGGGATAGTGAAGCTTCCCAACGGTGAAAGAATTTTTTAAATCGGTCCAGTAGTTTCGGAACCTATTCAGTGCAAACAAACAAACAATCAAATCTTTACTCTTTATAAGATGAGTTTACATTAAATTTTCAAAAAACGAAACATTCGCAAATGTAACCATCTGATGATCTGATGCTATAAGTAGTTCGGGCTTCAGAGACAGAAAATTATGACCATTATAATTATTTATTTTAAATTTACAAACTTTGATTTTGTGACGTTTTTTTTCTTTTATTTTGTCATAAGATACTCTTTGAATTATTGGCTGATAATTCTTTGGGAATCAACATTTTTTTTTATTTATTTTCAGTTTATTTTATTTCAAGAAACATTGACATTACTGACACCAGAGACTACTTGAACTGACACAAATTTTACTAACACTCTCAATTCATGAATACTTTCATTTAGTTTCGTAATTAATTACCAACGTGTTTTCGAAATGGCCCATCGACCTAACTGTTTGATTTTTATTATTCATTATTTGATGTTATTTAAGAATTCTTATTACATGATCGTTAAATGTCTCTCGCAAGAATGTTTCCAGATCAGCTGTCTTTTACATAACGAGGGGTGGAACTGAAAATGTAAGTTGGTATCTATCTAACAGTATTATCTAATCGTATACAATGTATGTTACACTCTAAATCAGTTTGTTTACCTTTCAGGTCCTATGAAGCAAGATCTAGAAAACTGGTCCTTTGGATTCGGTAAGTTAAGTTATTATTTATTTAAGGTTTAATAACAATAAAAATACATATTTTTTACAGATCAGACAGTCCAATTTGTTAGTAATACAATACACAACCTAAATGCTAGTGTTAGTACATATATTTGGAAATTGTAGGAAGTAATTACGAATGCTGTCAAAATAATTAATAATGATAATGTCAAAACCGTTAAAAATATGTCAAAATCATTATTGAATTAATGATTTTGACATATTTTTAACGGTTTTCATTCAGATATATATTTTTTTTATTTATTTATTTATTTAAACACACACTATCATTGCTAACATAATACAACAGTGTAGTTATAATAAAAGTTTACACAAGAGACTTACAATTAACTATCTATGCAATCTAGACTAATTAACTGACTACAAATCAATAATAACCATAGTAAAAAATAATTCAATAATAATTAATTTATTAACTCCATTATGAATTAAATCTAAACAAATTTTACAAAATGCGGCCCGTGTGAATTGGATAAAAAAAAACCAATAAACATGTCAGGGACATGGGGTGGGCACAGGGGGGGTTTGCTTCGTTTACATTCATACATGTTGTCATACACAATACGCCGGTTGCGAATACTACGCACCTGACCTTTCTGAAGAACCTCACCAATAAGGTCCTTCAAAAGGTCTTTATGTCCTTCTAGGGCGTCCCCTCCCTGCGTTCCCACTTACATCTGCCTTGTAAATACTTTTCGTTAGTCGCCTTTCATTTTTTTTTATTATTGATAGGCATGCGTTTGACCACTATCTCACCTGATGGTAAGCGATGATGTGGTCGACGATGAAGCACGCCTGCCTAGAAGTAATTTATGTACTCTTGACTTAGTGAAAATTATTTGTATTCGTGGGTAGTACACCCTGTGAAAATTAGGTTTCTGATAAAAAAAACTATGATGAATGCTCAATCGCGCACATAACTTTAACATCGCGACTTAAGATACATCAATGGAGTAAGTATGTGGCGGGATTGACGTTGATCTTACTTTGATTCTTTAAAACATTAAATACATAATAAAATAATAACGAAGCAAAAGAAGTATTTAAGAATCGTAGCATATGGCGCTCTGTAGTTACTACCAACTCCCATGGGAAAAAGGCTTGAGTTTATGTATGTAAGTATATCTCTGTGTTAAATAAAAGATAATTATTTTTGTAAATTGCTTTTTACAAAAGTTTCACACGTCAAACAAGCAATGTTTTATTTAAATTTAAGATTACGGTGTTTCGACATCTGACTACTCTGAGAAGAAACACTGAATAGAAACTCAAATATTGGTCAGATCATGTAAACATTATGCAAAATAGTGTCTGCGATTGTATTTTAGAGCAGAAATTGCTGCGATAGAAGAATCGAATGTGCTAGAAAATTGCTCAACCTATTTATCACTACCCAACCTACTTTCCGCTAAAGGTAACAACTTACCTACATAATTTCAAGTATAACAGAGTAGTAACCCAACATTTTATCAATATACCCTTCAAAGTTTCGCCTCGGATCTCCGATACCCATCACTTGCCATGTTACGTACACATTTCTATGGGGTTATGCAACCAGGCCATTTGGGCGGTCGCCAGAGAGCCCCGATTTTCCAGCCAGAACCACATAACGATTTATGTCATACTTTTTAACCGTTTTCAAAATGCAAAACCTTTCGAAATGGGAAATTGGAAATGTTCTGAATGTATTGATAGAATGTTTGTGGATTAGTTTAGCAGTGAACGGAGAAAAATGTCTTTATTGCAACGTTAGATTGGATCTTTGAAAGTGTTATAATTAAACGGATGGACGGTTTTATTTCAATATGGCTCAAAAAAGGTGTGTTTTATTTTCAAGGTTTATGTATGTTTTCCACTGTATGCCTTACCCTTCGTTGTTAAATTTCCTGCACTTGTCCTATCCCATATAAATGTGTTTCTTTTTTTCTGTTAGCAGTGAATTCAAAATATGGTATTTAAATGTCATATTAGCTTATCAGAAATTAACTTACATAGGGCCTAACTTTGCTAGTGAAATAAGAGCATGAGCATACTAAAGCTGGATCTCTGCCTAACCCGTTGAAGTTATGTTACGCTATTAAAACATATTATATTTTCTCTGAAATGCGGTCTATGTTTCTTTGCTCAATTTCATGTTATTTTTTTTCAAGGTCAGGTGCGTAGTACTCGCAACCGGCGTGTGTGTATGATAACATGTATGAATGTAAAGGAAGCAAAAGAAGTATGTTAGAATCGTAGCATATGGTGCTCTGTAGTTTCTGCCTACCTCCATGGGAAAAAGGCGTGAGTTTATGTATGTATGTATGTTTTTCATCTACAGTTCCGTCTAAAAAAATCACCATAATAAATAACGCATTTTACAAATGAATCTATGAATTTGCTAACCTGCGAAAAACGGAGAAAAATATCGTAAACTTTGACTTGAAATTAACACTGTTAGTGACAAGAGTAGTAATAATCGTCTCGATAAACAAAACTTTCTGCATTGCGACCATTTGTAAGCAACATACATACATATCGTCACGCCTGTAATCCCCTAAGGGCTAGGCAGAGGTGTACCTGATAGTACACCCACATTTCGCCATAATGTTTAAGTCCCATGCAATAGGGGGCGAGCCTATTGCCATCCATCAGGCACAAATCCAGACACCAGGCTGCTACTGAGAAATCCCAGATCAAAAAACTCAATAACACTTTGCCCGAGCCGGGGATCGAACCCGGGACCTCATGATCTGCAGTAGCGCTTGCGACCACTAGACCAACGAGGCAGTCATTTTCAAGCAACTTGGTATTATTCATTCCCTCCGTATTTCTTAATAACTAATCAGTACAAAAATTGCAATGCGATGCCATAATGTACGATTCAAACTAAAGCCTGAATCACTACCGTAAACAAAGCCAACTCCTTTAATTCTTCATGCTATTAAATCCTTTTTAAAAATACCCATTCTTCACACAAACGCATCTCGCCATTAAAATGGCAACTTCTAAAACAGTCATAAGAATAAGACGAAAAAATACATTGTCTCAAGTGCCTGGATGAAAAAGGCCAAGTGCCTACACTTTGGCTAATAAATAATAAAAGGATCACTGGTTGAGGCCATTCCCATACATTTAACACTAGGCTACACTGAAAGCGGGTAAAATATAAGCTTAAGCGTAACGATTTACGGCCACGAACAGGAAAAGAACACAGAGTTCTAAGTTCAAAACGCAGTCTTCCGAGGCGGATTCTCGAACACGTTCATTTTCCACTCTGTTATTTTCATCCTCGCTTTCAAAGAGACAGCAGCCTTATAATTATGCGACGCATTCTTTACATCGTCGGCGATATATCAAAAATTATGCCTTTTGCAAGGCTATAAAATTTTAAAGTTAAATTTCTGCGCTTTGCCGATTTTAAAAGCGGCAGCGCCTTGGAACGCTCGTTGGCGCGGATTGTTGCCTCCGTTCCATTATTTGGAACTTGAATTATAATTTGTATTGTATAATCCTGGTATAAGGGGGTACACTAAAAGGGATATACATTTCTAGCAATAGATCTAAAAGTTTATTGAAAATATAATTATGGTTTCCTAAGTGTGTAAAAGGACCAAAGATCGTCACATGTAACTTTTTTTCTAGTGATTAGAGATTAGTGTCTCACCTGCAGGCTTAGCCATAAATTCTATTTCTATTATAATAGAAAGAGAATGGCGTATATGGAGTCAGCTGTTTGTCAACTGTCAAGTATTAACGAGTAGAATTTGTAATATGGCTGAAAATGAAATACCTACACTTGACAGTTGACAAACAGCTGATTCCGTATACCTACGCCATTTTCTTTCTATTGTCGCCTTATCGATTACGATAATCGAAATATAATTTTTAATATGGCTAGGCCTGCAGCTGGTGTCAGAGTTTTGCCGCATAGGTCTCTGACTTGGCTTCACATGCCCTCGAGAAAAATCTCTCAGGCATGCCGGTTTCCTCACGATGTTTGCCTTCACCGTTTTCGAAGCAAGTTATTATACAATACGCACATACCTACATCCGAAAAACTAGAGGTGCTTGTCTTGGGTTTAAACTCGAGACTTATTTACGACACTATTTTCACAGAAAAAATAGTACTCTATTTAGTGTTTACCTTTGCATTTTTTCTTCCAGGAAAAACTGGAAAAGAAAATAGAAGTACACCGTTCCGAGGTGTAGGTACTGAGACTCGACTTAGTTCCCGCTCACCACACAAGATAGCGCTACCAGACTGATCGTGGAGGATTGAGGTTAGTAATAGATAATATTTATAATAACAGATATAATACAATGTGTTTCATTATAATCGCGGCATATATGTTTTATTTGACATTAAGTCAATGGTGTCGGTTTTTCTTTATTTGTTAGATTTTTTTAAAGCTTGTTCTGTTTGATTCTAATTGGATCATTATGATTTATTGTTGTCTCATACGTAATGCTCACCTCAACCGGGTTTTGTTTTTTTTGGATTCAAGTTGTTCTGAATTTTTAGACAGTTATGTTAGTCTTGTCTTGTCTTAAAGATGAGGTGGCAGAACAAACTCCCCAACAACATGTCTGTCTGATAAGTTAGAAGAACTTGAATTAATACAGTACCTATAAATCAATGAAATTAAACTATTTAAGCTAGCACACTCCAATATACCTACATAATACTAGTAATATAATATAGCTACTGACATTAGCACTAAACTAAACTCAAGCAAAAGTAAATTGACTAAAGATAAATGTCCCGGAATGAAGTATATAAGTACATACACACACACACACACATGACTTGATTCCGCCATCACCTTTCTACCATCGGACAACCCGGCGTACGGCGAGTGTCCACCCTTACATCGTTGGCACTCCCACGATTCGGACAAAACGTTCCGCTTCGTCGTTTATACCGCGTACATCGAAGGACTGGAACGACTTGCCTGCTGCGGTCTTCCCGTCCGATTATAATTTAGGTGTCTTCAAGGCTAGAGTGAATAGGCTCTTAATAAACTAGTGCCCTTCACCATCACAGATTGCATCACTGCTTACCATCAGGTGGGATTGCAGTCAAGCACTGGTTTATAATATTAAAAAAAAAAAAATAGGTCTGCCACACAATGTCACCAAAGGATAAACTAGGAACATCCAAGAAAAATAAATTAACAGCTAATAGTTAAAACAATAACATAATTCTCATTAGCACCAGCAAAGTTTCAAGCCTTAACACATTCTAAAAAAAATGGTCCTTTTACCCCACTGGTCCCTATACTTAGCAACACTTCACCGGGATGTTATAATATAATTTAGTGTAAGATAACGAGCGAGGGACATTTGTCTCATTACGTTATATTTACTTTGTGATTTGTGCACAGTACGTTGTTATCAGTGGGTAGGGACCGGTAATTAATTGTACTTTTGAACTTTTGTTACGAGTTTACATAAGGACTGTCACTTGTTTACTGTTAGAGTTCTGTTTGATTTTGGACCCTTACGTAAAACATGTACTGCACTACAGGGGCCAGCACATCAAGCTAAGTACCTACCCCAAACTGTCAAATTTTACGGATTAAAAATGATCTTTATTATATTTGTAATAAAGTTGAAAAACTATCAAAGCAATTTAACACTTTGGGCGTGATGGGTAACTCATTTTTTTTAAATGAGATTGAGGGAGTACCTCATTTTACTTCGCGAGGTACTCACGAGGTACCCCTCATTTGAGGTGAAGAATCGTCCGTCGGCGTATTCACCTCACAAGCCGAACTCAATATGAGATGCTTTGTAATATTTTTTTTTGTTTGGTTTAGTTATTGTTTTTTTTTAGTGTTTGTATAATATAGTTAAGGTTTTACAGAAATAAATATACTATGAGATAATATAATATAACTAGCTATCCCAGCAAACTTCTTTCCGCCTTTTAATTTGAAAATAAAATAATTTACGACCTATTCTCAGAACAACTGAACATACCTACGCACAAAATTTCTTAAGTATCAGTCAAGCCGTTTCGGAGGAGTTTGGTTACAAACACTGTGACATGAGCCACATTATTTGTGAGTGTCATAGACTATATTTTTAACCCCCGATGCAAAGAGAGGGGTGTTATAAGTTTGACCGCTATGTGTGTGTGTGTCTGTCTGTCTGTCTGTCTGTCTGTCAGCCGTTTCAATGTTATCAGCACTTTTGTGTTGGCTGCCGTTGCGATTTTAATCGTCTATGGGTATTAACTTTACATACACACTTATGTGTGACTTAAAATTTGCAGCAAGTGCAGTAAAGGTTACATTAACATGGTGCACTCTTCACAGCTAGTCATTTACAAAGATACATTCACACCGGTCCGAGTCGTAAATCTAAACCAAAACAAAGGGTTTGACTACGCTACACCTTTCACGCTACACACGTAAGAATATTATATGCTCAAAATATCGCATATATCATACTGTAATAGCATCGTAAATATCTGTTGTTGACCATGAGCGCCGCTAGACCCGCCGTGAGGGCACTATCGAGTGCTCTTGCCTACATTATATTGTTATTGGCACGCTTACCAAGCGAATATTAATTGGCACGTGTATCAGGTAGGACTGTGGGTTTTAAGATGATATGATGTGGAAATTCTTACTGTATGTAAGAATGTTTGTTACTATTTCTGACTGGCCTATTGGTCTAATAGTTAGTGCCTCTGACTTCTATGCCGTAGGTCTTGGGTTCGATTCCCACCCAGGACAAATGTGTGTGTGATGAGCACGATCATTTGTTCTGTTTCTGGGTGTAATTTATCTATAATATTCATTTTTGACAGAAATCTCCTGGAGATTTATCGGCAGATGGGAGGTTTAGGAATATGTAAGCTAAGCTCATATGCTTAGCTTGGGACTAGATGGCGTTGTGTGAAGGTTGTGGAATATTTATTTATTATTTATATTTCACTCAATAACTACTGAGTGGTTTTAAACGAAACGAATGTCATCTCAACACTCAATCCACCCATCATTTCTTTGGTCTTTTTCTATTTTTGTAACCCTCCATATTCATGCTAAGCTTTTCTGAAAAAGCATGATCCTCATTCGGGTTGAGCTCACGATTACTGACAAATGCTTGCACTAACTGATCTGGTCCCCTCATATCTGTGTGTTACTTTCCTCAAATAACCATTTTTTCAGACACTTATCCGCATGTCTCTTATATGATTTCACCAAGATAATGACTGGACTTGAGACTATGATCTCTGAGTTTCTTTCGGTGTTTCTTCTCAGAGTAGTCCGATTGATATAATTTTATCACAATTTCTTCTTAGTACATAAAATATGGCAACGTGTCTTCTTCAATACTATTATGGTCTAGTTTAAACTACTCTCATTTATTACATCTCAAATTGCGTTGTTACCTATCTTAGTAAGTTCAATGTCGTTCATTGCCACTTATTTTTTTTATCTCTCTAATATTTTTTTTGTTTCAATGATTTATAATCACGTGTGTATTTCATTCATTAGTTGACGGCTTATGATTTCATAATGTTGTAATAATTGTCGAAAGTACTATTATTAGGTTTATGAATCGGCTTTTTCCAGAGATTATTGCCTCGACTGCCGCGTTGGTGTAGTGGTCGCAAGCGCCATTGCTGAGCATGACGTCCCGAGTTCGATCCTCGGTTTGTGCACGATTGATGGCAATAGGCTCGCCCTCTATTAAAATAAAATAAAATAAAATAAAAATTGTTTTTTGACCCGCTTTAGCCTGCAAAGTTGTGAAAGTATCTGGATACATTCACAACTTTGCAGGCTAAAGCGGGTAACAATTGAAATGTATAGTACAATAAATACTGATATTGATTCCCAAACTAAGCTAGAGCTTGTATTTTGGGAAACAATGTTCAGTCATAGTGATGACATACAATATACATTGATTGGTGCTTGAGGACAAAGGTGAAATATTGTGGAAAATTTGTCGCTGCACGGTGCATATGGTTACAAAATAATTATTCCTAATTATTATATCATTATATCATTATATATTACGGTAGGTGTAGCGTGTGCGTGCATGTATCTATGTATGTATGTATTTATCAGTAATAGTTATGGGTGAATGTGGATGGGTGAGTGTCCGAATGTATGGGTGAGTGTCCGTGTGTATGGGTGAGTGTCCGTGTGTGTGGGTATACGCAGCCCTGCGATGTAAATCTTGGGATCGGTTTCATTACCACTACGTACTGTGTGTTTAGTATGTGTGTATGCATCTGTGGTTTTATGCGTGTATGAAAAAGTTTACTTGTTGTATTTTAATAAATCCTCAGTTTTGTGGTAGTCTAGTTGCAGAAGCCATTCCACCACTAGAGGTTTAATTTTATTTTTAGTTAGTCCTGTAATTTGCAGATCCTTGTTTATAATATTGTACAGCTTACAGCTTATTGCATTACAGTGTCTACTAGCAAAAGACGTCTTACAAGGGGACTCCACGGCAAACAAAAGTTTTTTTGCGTCTCCTTGGGTCAGGTAAGGGGACATCACTATGCTTTCTCAGCGTGGATTTGAGCACGAAAAGCTGTCTTACTGTTAACACTTTACATTCTGAGTATAGTTCTGTGGTGGGATATCTAAAAGGCTTTTTGCTTATTACTTTTAGGACAGCTCTTTGTGCTCTCTCCAAACCGATTAGAAGAGTTTTTACATGGGACTTAAACATAACTGGGGAAATGTGGGTGAACTAGGTACCAGATACACCTCTGCCTAACCCCTCGGGAATTACAGACGTCATTTTATATTATTGCTGTCGTGATATTGTAACTGCCTCGTTAGTTTAGGGGTTTGATTACCAAGTTTGCATACTGTCATTCAGTTTTTTCCTTTGGATTTTTTCAGTAGCAACCCTTAGACTGGATCTGTGGTTAGTTGATGGCAATAGGTTCATCTTCTTCATGGAACTTACACCTCTGCCTAAGCCTTTGGAAATTACCATGTAAGGTAAGGTGCCAGCTTGCAGTCCGCACGCCGCCCGCGAGGTGCAAGCAAGCTGTCACCGCGAACACAATTGTTATATGGCATTTATAATTGAACACGCTTATGACTTGCACGTTTTCATGATGTCTCGGTTTACGACGGCGCAATGACGTTTTGCTGGCGACTCGGAGTCGGCGTGCTGTAAGTGTCCGGTCGACGCGCTGTAAGCACATAGTCCGCTCGCTACCGGCACGCGGGCTGCGACTCGAGTTGTGTGTTAGTAGCAAGACCGACTACTCGCCGTTGACTTTTTCACTTTGACATTGTGAAATATATTATACCTACTACCCACGATTTAAGGCTCTAAATTGAAAGACTAGTCGATTGCTGGTTTGGAGCGTGCCGGTATAATGTGCCATGACCTTAAGTCGATGGAAGAATGGACAAAGTGGCAGATGGTGGAAGCATTTCTGCCGACTATAGAAGTAATAATGCTCGGTATTCGACTTCAGAATCGACACATTTCTTCTCTTAATTCTTGACATCGTTGTGCTTAAAACAAAAGATACCTATGTGTCTACAATTTGTCACTTTATCGAATCTTCTAGTAAGTAGATAAAAACCTTTCCTACGGCGATCATGGTACGCGTACAGGACTTTTGAATAAACCCTATGACCAAGAAAATCAATTAACACAAAAGAGCGCGTATATCTGTGGTCTTGACATTAAACTCAATGTTCTCCAGTGCAAATAGGAATATTTCTGAGAGCGGTCATCCGTTATCGGGCCACTGATAACCCGTACAACGCTCTTTGGCACATTATAACGGATAGATGTAGTTGTCACGCTAAGCGAAACTTGGAGCGTGTCAATCTGAACTGCAACGATAGAAATGCTGACAAACTGATGTGGTCAGCAGTTCTAATCCTTGTCTTGATAGCCTAGTTGTCTCTCGGCAGACACGAAGTTGTGAATTATAATATGGCCAAGAGCAGACAGATGTAATATACTTGTACATACCAAAAAAAACGCCTTTTTTCCATGGCAAGCAGGAATGCAGAGTGCCATCTGTGTCGATTCTTCCATACTTCTTTTGCTTCCTTCATGCATGTTATTCTACTTGCACGCTGGTAACGGGTACAGGTTTTTTTTACATTTTGGTTTTTTTTTTGGGAAACAAACAACATTGTATATTATGTTAGGATATATACACAGTATGCTATTAATGTACAATCCACTACGTTTCCACATGTTGTTTATTTAAATTACATACAGTTTCGCAAGCTTACAACAAAAAAAAGGAAAGAAAACATCATTCCACGACTAAGTGTACAATATAGTCCGGTCTATTTAGACCAAAAAATGGGAGTGAAGTTACATAAAGTCCCAACAAGCTGAATTTCAGTGAAATTGTTCAAAATATAATTATAAACAATGTCTAGAAGTTCCCCATCATTCCCCTGTAAGGAAAAAAAATATTCAAGGTCAAAGGTAAAAAAAATGAGTTTTTCGCGATTTTCAGCAAAACGGTAAGTTTTATCATAAAAGTACCTCAGACAAAAATTGTAGATCATAAAATTATCTATAAAAAATGTTTCAATACTTTTTTTCTTACGAGCCACCGTTTCTGAGATACAACGATTCAAAAAGTTATAAAAGTTGTTATCGTCATAATATTATTATGCATGAGTACGCCACGTTTATACATCTAGAGTTGTTATATTTTATATAATATATATATGTATGTGTGTATATATATATATACATGTCGGCGCAGGCAATCATTACAAAGTACACAAGCATCACACGTTTGAATATTGAACGTTAAACAACACCTGTGCATCGCGCCACCTGGTTTAATGCAAAACAACACGTGACTCATTCCCCTTCTTCTGAGACTGCACGTATAAAAGGCGTGTTCTCGAGTTCTCGAGCTCAGATGTGAGCGAGTCGCCGTACCAGACGGATCGCTCCTGCGTACCAACGCTCTGAGTTCATTTATTAATGATTTAAGTTTTGAGTTATTATTTTTTTATCTGAATTTAATTTTAATGAATTTAATTTATATTCTAAAAAAGTTCATATTTATTATTGGTTTAATTTAAATGGAATGAAGTTAATTGTTTACTTTTTATTGTAAATAATTTTAATGTGTTTTAATTTTAATTCATTTTAGAATATTAATAATTTAAAATTGTATTTATTAGAGAATATTGATTTTGCTCGCCGAATTATAATTAATTTATTTTTATTCACAAGTGTTTAAATCATGGTTCCTCCTCCAGTTTCTGAAATGGATCCAAGCGATCTAACATCAGAAGTCGGGACACCACGTGATGAACACCGCTCAGGTGACGTCATCCAGATTATGGCGAACACGTTTAAAACTACGATGAATGACATGTTGGCTCAATTGTCCTACGATCATCGAACTACGTTGGCGGAAATGATGAGTATTATGAAATCTAATGAAAACAAGCGGGTTCGTATTTCAGATGTTTACTTTCCAGAATTTGATCCTGATACTGGAACCGATGTCCGAGAATGGGTTGATCTAATTTCCCGAACACAAGCTGAATATGGGCTTCGGGATCATGAAGTACGCCTGAAAGCAGCTAGTGTGCTAAAAGGACGTGCTAAAACATGGTCTGATAGTAGTCTCCTCAGGACGACCACTTGGACAGAGATGCGTGACGATATGTTGCAGACCTTTGAGCCAGAATCAAGGTATTTTGCTGATGTATTACGTTACAGAAACTATACTCTTGACGATGCGGAAAATGTTCCAGATTTCATCTCAAATATTTGGAGAATGTTCAAAAGGATTATGAAACCCAATCCAACGGAACAAGATGCTGTTGAATTTGTGATTGGAAGTATTGGTGATGAGCGAATTCGCACGGAACTTCTAAACAGTAAGTCAAATTCTGTTCCAGAATTGATTGCTATAGCCAAGACCTTTCGTAAGCGAAAAAGTGCACCACCAAAAGAGAGTGAGAACCCCAAACGGGCACGTTTGGATTCAAGTCGAGAACGACCAAATGTTACATGTTACGTGTGTGGAAAAACCGGTCATTTTGCTCGAAATTGCTCAGTACGACGTTGGACGCCTTCTGCAACTGTTTCATCAGCGTCCTCTTCAGCAAAAGATGCTTCTACACAGCCTGTTAAAGAATGCTCTTATTGCAAAGGTACCCGGCACACTATCGAGACATGTTTTAAAAAGATTGCAGATGACCAACGTAGCAAGAAAATCAACCTTTGTCAGAGTAATGAAACTAAACCGTTCAACACTATGGTAATCCAAATTGGACAAAGCTCATTAGAGTGTATTTTTGATAGTGGAGCAGATTGTTCTTTGATTCGAGAATCTGTGGCATCATGCATACCAGGTCAGAGAAAGAACATGGCAAAATGTCTGAAAGGGATTGGTCCAGTTCCAATTTACTCTCATACTCAAATAAGAACTAATTGCAAAATTAATGAAATTTTAATCGAGATGGAGTTTAGTGTAGTCCTGGATCATCAGTTACCAGCTAAAGTTTTAATTGGTAAGGATCTTCTCATAATTCCAGGCATAACAGTAGAGCTGTCGATAAAAGGCACTATAGTTCGTCGCACGTCGGAAGAAGCTTGTATTCTTCAACATACAGAAGTAAGTTCAGTCGATATAGACACAGACCTTCATAGTGAAGACCACGAAGCCCTAATGAAAATTCTGAGCAAATATCAACATTCTTTTATTGAAGGTACTTGTTCAAACCGAGTTACTACCGGTGAACTTCACATCAGATTGAAGAACCCTAACAAAGTTGTGGAGCGGCGTCCTTATAGAATGGCCCCTGTTGAGAGGGAAAAGGTCAAGCAAATTACGCAAGATTTGTTGGATAACGGGATTATACGAGAAAGCAACTCTCCATTTGCAAGTCCAATAATACTAGTTAAAAAGAAAAACGGACAAGATCGCTTGTGCGTTGATTATCGTGAATTAAATGCTAATACAGTTCGTGATCACTACCCATTACCACTTATTTCAGATCAGCTAGACCAGCTTGCCGATGCAAAATATTTCTGTTGCCTTGACATGGCTGCTGGTTTCCATCAAATTCCTGTGGCCGAAGACTCTATTGAGAAAACTGCTTTTATTACTTCCGACGGGCAGTATGAATATTTAACGATGCCGTTTGGATTAACCAATGCTCCATCCGTATACCAAAGATGCATTAACAAGGCACTTGGCACATTAAGAGGAGAAGCAGCTCTTGTTTACATGGATGACGTTCTCGTGTCTGGAAAATCTGTTGCAGAAACTTTGGAGAGACTGGACTTGGTACTTCAGGCACTCAGCAATTCAGGATTTGCCATAAATCTGAAGAAATGCTCATTTATGAAGAGGAGCATACAATACTTGGGATACATCATATCAGATGGACAAGTAAGACCCGATCCGTGTAAGGTAGAAGCTTTAGCAAAGTCCCCTGTTCCAGAAAATGTCAAGCAAATTAGACAGTTTAACGGATTGGCCGGCTATTTTCGTCGTTTCGTACCTAATTTCTCCTCTGAGATGGCACCATTATACGAACTGACGAAAACTGAAACAAAATGGGAGTGGACTACAAGGCATGAAGCAGCAAGAATGAAAATAATTGACTATCTCACACGTGCGCCACTTCTCACCATCTTTCAAGAGGGTCTACCAATCGAACTTCACACAGACGCGAGTTCATTAGGATTTGGAGGAGTTTTAATACAAATTAAGGAAGAACGACCACATGTTATTGGATACTTCAGCCAAAGGACAACTAAAGCCGAATCCAATTATCATTCATATGAGTTGGAAACACTCGCTGTCGTAAGGTCAGTAAAACATTTTCGACACTTTTTATACGGCCGAAAATTTACAATTATTACAGACTGCAATGCTTTAAAAGCATCACGATACAAGCAGGAACTTCTACCACGTGTCCATCGCTGGTGGTCCTTTTTACAGAATTTCGACTTTGAGGTTGAATACCGTAAAGGAGAAAAACTGAAGCATGCAGACTTCTTTAGCAGAAACCCTGTAGTTCAGACCATCCTTAGTTTAACATCCGATAAAAATTGGTTAATAATGGAACAACACCGAGACCCCTATTTAAACCAAATATTAAAAAACATAAAGCAAGGCAACAACAAAGATACCAATTACCTAATCAAAGACGAAGTACTTTGCCAACGGATTAACCTAGATAGTGACAATACTAAAATTTTGAAGATAGTACCACAATCTTACCAATGGAGTATTATTAACCACTATCACGAAGCTCTCAAACATTTCGGATGGGAAAAAACGTTCCAAAAACTTAAAGAACATTTCTGGTTTGCGAAAATGAGTTCTAAAGTTCGCAGCTTCATAGACAACTGTGTAGTATGTAAAACTATGAAAGGATCCTCTGGTGCATCACAAATTGAACTGCATCCAATTAAAAAGGTAGCGGAACCATTTCATACTATTCACATAGACATTACGGGAAAACTAAGCGGACCATCGTCCGAAAAAGAATACGTTTTTGTAGCCGTTGATGCATTCTCCAAATTCGTGATTTTAAAGTATGCCACTAAAAAAAATCAAGACGCCGCCTTGCAGCATCTTAAAGAAGTAATATTTCTCTTTGGAGCACCAAAAAGGGTAATTGTTGATGGCGACGGTGCATTTGTATCTCAATATGAAAAATACTGCAAACAATTTGGGATTGAACTGCATCACACGGCTGCCTACACTAGCAGGGCTAACGGTCAAGCAGAAAGAGTAATGCGTGTCATCAAAGATGGCCTCACTATTATTAGTCATATTGAAAAAGAACACTGGGAATTTGCTCTTGGAGCCTTACAACTCGCTATTAACTGCACAATTTCAAAAGCAACTGGAAAGACACCAATTGAACTTCTAACAGGAAAAAATGGATGTGCCCCTCCTGAACTCATTTCAATTATTGACGAAGAAAATGAAAGAATTGAGCCAGAATCGTTAAGAAAAATTGTCTATGCAAGGTTGACCGAGCAGTCAAATAAATCTAAAGAAAGATTTGACAGCACTAAAGCAAAAGTAAAGAAGTTTGAAAAGGGACAATTTGTTTTAGTCAAGGAATCTGCCCGACTAGGGACCAAGTTAAGTCAAAAGTACGGGGGTCCTTATGAAGTTAAAAAGGTGTTGCCCAATGACCGTTACCAGGTTAAGAAGATAACAGGACGTGGACGACCCAGAAAAGTAGCCCATGAAAATCTACGAGCCGCTCCAGACTTCGGAAAACAAAATGAAACTGCCGCGTCGGCGGAGGAAGTGTTGGTGGACACTGAGGACGTGTTGATGAGCATAGAGGAAATCTCGATAGATTTGGAAACACCGAAATAATGTAACACTTGGTGAGTGACTTTTTATTATTATTTGTGTACGCCAGCGTGAAGGCTTGGTTGTTTCATTGTTATAAAAAAAGGCGACGATGGCATTTACACGATTATGAACGCCAGCGTGAAGGCTTGGTTTTTTTCATTGTTATAAAAAAGGCGACGATGCCAGATACACGATTGTGAACACCAGCGTGAAGGCTTGGTTGTTTCATTAATATAAAATAGGCGACGATGCCAAATTTATGGTCGTGAACACCAGCGTGAAGGCTTGGTTGTTTCATAATATTAATAATAAAAAGAAGGCGACGATGCCAAACATAATTGTGAGCACCAACGACAAAACTTGATTGTCATAAACCGTGAGGAAACTTTAATGTTACAGAATTGACGCAGAGACGCGTCATGTGCAGTATGGCCGTGTCGGCGCAGGCAATCATTACAAAGTACACAAGCATCACACGTTTGAATATTGAACGTTAAACAACACCTGTGCATCGCGCCACCTGGTTTAATGCAAAACAACACGTGACTCATTCCCCTTCTTCTGAGACTGCACGTATAAAAGGCGTGTTCTCGAGTTCTCGAGCTCAGATGTGAGCGAGTCGCCGTACCAGACGGATCGCTCCTGCGTACCAACGCTCTGAGTTCATTTATTAATGATTTAAGTTTTGAGTTATTATTTTTTTATCTGAATTTAATTTTAATGAATTTAATTTATATTCTAAAAAAGTTCATATTTATTATTGGTTTAATTTAAATGGAATGAAGTTAATTGTTTACTTTTTATTGTAAATAATTTTAATGTGTTTTAATTTTAATTCATTTTAGAATATTAATAATTTAAAATTGTATTTATTAGAGAATATTGATTTTGCTCGCCGAATTATAATTAATTTATTTTTATTCACAAGTGTTTAAATCATGGTTCCTCCTCCAGTTTCTGAAATGGATCCAAGCGATCTAACATACATATATGTATTATATATTAAATGTTTAAATATTTTTCTATCGGTCATTGTAACTTATACTTACAATATAAAATATACATAAGTTTTAACTACAAGAATATCAGGTAAAATGAAACCCGGTCCCTTAATCTTTAAGCCAGTGTAACCCTACAGACTGGGGTTGGAAGTTGGTCAACAATATATTAGAGCCAGTTCAAACTTTACTTCCACCTGCGCCGGAAAAACTGCTGAACACTATTTTTTGCAACTGCAGTGCTAAATGTGGTTGCAAAAAAGTCGGACTGTCTTGTTCTTTGGCATGCAAAAATTGTCAAGGCCGGTCGTGCTCTAATATTGAATCACAAACAATGGAGGATTCGTTTGACTCCGACGAAGTATCATGCGATACATCGCTATTGACGCAATTTACTTGCATCCAAAATGAAGATGAAGAAGAAGCAGGAGAAGAAGAACAAGAAGAAGATCAAGAAGATGAACAAGAATTTGAAACTTACGAATAAGACGAATAAACTTCAACACTTTTTTTTCATTTACATCGCTTTTATCTTTCCCAATCTTTGAAAATTTCCGTTATTTTGCAATAGTTTTACATTAAACAGGATCAGAACTGACCCGTGGAGTAGGCCTACTGGAAAAACCACGTTAAAAAAAACGCGCTAAGTACACTACCTCATAGGTGGCGTGGAAACGTGTGCATATTATGACGATAACGACTTTTATAACTTTTTGAATCGTTATATCTCAGAAACGGTGGCTCGTAAGAAAAAAAGTATTGAGACATTTTTTATAGATAATTTTATGATCTACAATTTTTATCTGAGGTACTTTTATGATAAAACTTACCGTTTTGCTGAAAATCGCGAAAAACTCATTTTTTTGACCTTTGACCTTGAATATTTTTTTTTCCTTACAGGGGAATGATGGGGAACTTCTAGACATTGTTTATAATTATGTTTTGAACAACTTCACAGAAATTCAGCTTGTTGGGACTTTATGTAACTTCGAATGTCTAAATAGACCGGACTAATATATAAGTATCTTTAAAAGTATATCCTAGTCATATTTCCTCGTACCTAATACATAATAATTAATTAAATTCAGCCTACCTACACACCTGAGCTTTCTGAAAAACCTCACTAATAAAGTCTATGACGCCAGCACATCAAGTTACCCCAATGTGTCAAATTTCTTTGGTCGTTTTTCGACATGATGTCAAACAGAATAAGGTTCATATTCAATTGGGAAAATTTGACACATTGTGGTAACTTGATGTGCTGGCGTCTGTACGTCCTTCTAACTGTCTTATTTAACCTTTTGTTATTCGCCTTTCATTCATCCTCTAAACCCACTACGCATAGGTACTCTTTTTGATTTTTACCACTACATCTTCTTTCAAAATACAACCGTACACCACACATACTTCGTATGGAAGGCATTTCAGATGTAATAGTGATAATTATATAAATCATCTAAAAATAAAAAATCTTCACCAGAATGTGAAGATTTCACCTGTCTACCTTTTCATGATTCTTAAGACACAGCCCTCCATGTCAGCGTACAGACAGACTGAGAGACGGAAATGGTATGGAACCCTAAAAAGTAACATTCAAACAGAAGCCAGCATATCAATCTACCCCAAAACGCCAATTTTTCCTATTTCCATACATTAAAGCCATTTTTTGTGCATTCGATGTTAGCTTCTAAGTGATTGTTACACCCTTGTGTATCTGTCAATCGCAATCCTGTAATGATATGTGTGAAAAAATGTTGACTAATCGAATAAATAAATAACCTTTTTTAACCGACTTCAAAAACAGGAGGTTCGCAATTTGTCTGTTAACCACAAAAACGAATTGATTTTGGTTATTTTTCTTTTGTTTGATGAATTATAATCGGTGGCATTAGTAGTGGCCCATGGTCTACATTTTGTCCCGTTGGTGATATTTGGCTCCCCGCCTTTGTACATGGAAGTTTTGTGGGTTTACTATAGGTACACCTTAGCCTGTCACTTCTGGGAATATTGACGTGAAATTAGCGCAGAATGTACACTTTTTTCAGAGAAATAATAAGTTACTACAATAATCTATACAGTGTTATTGTAATGTCGATTTGTTCTTAATAAGAAATCATCTTTGACAGTAACTTTTCCTTAGCTAAGTAACTTAGGCTATTATTGTATACGTCATCAATTCCAAGAATTGTTGTAAATAACATTGAATTTCCAAGAATATTATCAGTAAGTACACGGAACTAAGTCGTCTTCTTCATCTAACATTTAGCTTTTTACAAACTTAATTCTCAATACAAACAAAACATGTTAAAACTTTTGATAAGGCCGCCTATTGTAACACCCTATATAGCCCTTAAAGTTATAATTTGTAAGTTTTTATGGTGTACAATAAAGAGTATTCTATTCTATTCTTTTGTGGCAACACTTGGGGGAAGCCTATGTCCAGCAGTCGACGTTTTTCGGCTGAAATGATGATGATGAACGAAGACCAACAAAAAGCCGTCTGTGTAAATATCAATTATTAACTGTACCTATTGGGATTAATGTGATACAGCGTGCTGGAGAGTTTGTTGCCTCACTCCATCTTTCTAGGAACTGGTGAAAAAAAGCGCGCTTTTTAGAAATCTGTCTTATTTTATATTTGACGTTCAAAACGACCTGAGTGACCCTAACTTGACTGAACCTAACTTGAGCGGACTTAATCTGAATAAAAAAAAACTAACCGAATTTGTAAAATAATACTCTTGAAGGTGTCAAGCAACTCTTCTTACGGAAGTCTGTGGCTTTGTTTTATTTATTATTTTCCACCGACTTCTGAAATTAGAGTTACTTTACACATTTAAGTTTTTCTTTTATATTTTAAAATTAAACCCGAACTAAACGCAAACCCAAACAGACTTACATAAACTCACGCCTTTTTCCCATGGGGGTAGGCAGAAACTAAAGAACGCCATCTGCTACGATTCTTACATACTTCTTTTGTTTCGTTTACATTCATACATGTTGTCATACACACACGCTGGTGGCTCCTGACTTTTCTGAAGAACCTCACCAATAAGGTACTCAACCAATATTGGACCTACCTATACCTTCTCTAACAAAAAAGAATTTTCCATATCGGTCCATAAATAACGTCGTTCTGAAGTAGCACACTTATGACAAAAAAAACCATACTGACTATTTGAGAACCTCCTCCTATTTTACCCGACTACGGAGAAGCAAATAGTAGATTATTAACCAAGGGGATAAAGCAGTGTCTTCTGTCGCGGGTGACGATTTAAATCGCCAGCGTAACGAAGGACTGGAGGTTTACTCCCGAGCGTAGCGAGGGTGTTAAAAACTTGAATCACGAGCGAAGCGAGGGATTTAAGACGAGTCCTGAGTGTAGCGAGGGATTTAAGTTCACCCAAGACTAGGACAGCTTTATCACCGAGGAAAATACTCTACTTTTCGTACCATTTGCGAAAAAATTAACACAATAATAATTTGAGATATGCATTTATTAAAAATAATGACAATTAAAAGTAAACGTATTTTTAAAACATTAACTTAATTATAAAATTAAATTAAAATAAACTTAACGTTTATATATTTGAAGAAAACAAAAACGCGGCAAATATTTTTTTGTCGGAAAAAATCTTTTTTGCAAAAAATAAAACCGACTTAAAAAAAACACTAACCAGTGTAAAATAACTCTAAATTAGGAAGTCTGTGGCTTTGGTGGTTTTGTCTTATTCATGATGGGCCACCGACTTCCGAATTTAGAGTTATTTTACACTGGTTAGTGTTTTTTTTAAGTCGGTTTTATTTTTTGCAAAAAAGATTTTTATTTTTCCATTTTTAGTTGTTCCCATACAAATATTTGCCATGAATTTATTTTTATATTGTTATTTGTTAACAATACATAGTAATAGGGTTATCCACTTATGCCAAATAAATGAAACTTAACATACCTAACTGTCGAAATCTAGGTATGTTGTACACATCTGCGTACCCCTCAGAGCATACAGGCGTGATGATACGTCATGATGTTGTATAAACAATAAATATCCAAGCGATTCCAGCAATCACGACTGTTTTGCCGTCTATTTTTGAAGAGTTCCATTGTATATCTCCGAAGATCAGCACCAGATCTTCACCAAATTAAAATGGGACCACCTCGGGAGTATACTCTTTCAAATAAAAAAAGAATTTTGAGAATCGGTCCACAAATGAGGGTGAAATCGCGTAACAAACACACAAAAAAAAAAAAACATACCGTCGAATTGAGAACCTCCTCCTTTTTAACCGACTTCAAAAAAAGGAGGAGGTTCTCAATTCGACGGTATGTTTTTTTTCTTTTTTTTTTTTTGTGTGTTTGTTACGCGATTACTCCGCCGTTTATGGACCGATTTTCAAAATTATTTTTTTATATGATAGGGTATACTAACAGATTGGTCCCATTTGTATCAAAACTCATATCTGATGAGGGATCTTCGAGGAATTGAGGGAACTCCTCAAAAAATATAGGCACACACGCACCGATTTCAACATTTTTAGTAACAAATCAATCATTTTCATTCAGAAAGTATCATTTAGTGAAGAAAAACTGATGAAGAAGACAAGCAACGGAACTCTTCAACGCATAACAGCAAATTATTCGCGATTGCTATAGTCAGATGTCTATGCTGAGCTTTTGTTATACCACAACATAACATTACGCCATTCTATTTTAAAAGGGGCCGGCAGAGATGTAGGTACAGATTAATGTTTAGATAGAAGTTCATTAGCAATTGTTATCCAATTTCAATGATTATTTCAAGTTTTGAAAGACTTTCTTTACATACAAATAAACTAAAAATTACAAAATAAAAACTTTTTTACAAAAAAAAACAACCGACTTCTTAAAAAAAACTAACAGGTGAAAAATAACTCCAGTTTCGGAAGTCGGTGGCCAATAATGAACAAAGCAAAACCACCAAAGCCACAGACTTCCGAAACTGGAGTTATTTTTCACCTGTTAGTTTTTTTTAAGAAGTCGGTTGTTTTTTTTTTGTAAAAAAGTTTTTTTTGAAGTCGGTTAAAAAGCAAAGGCATCAATCTCATACGGCCTCGTCGGTTTTCGTAATTTTATTTTATAAATAATCATAAAGAACTGCATAATAAATGCGTATTCCTTTTTCAAAAACATGTATAATGCTATAAATACAAACTCAATGGTGTAAACACAGATGTAGTTCAGTATAAATTTCGGTAAGTATTCCAAATTTAAATCACATTCTCTCCCTAGGGGATGAATGAAATCCAGTACAATTTTCTTTCCCTGTTTTTAACAGATTAAATAGTAGATTATTAACCAAGGGGATAAAGCAGTGTCTTCTGTCGCGGGTGACGATTTAAATCGCGAGCGTAACGAAGGACTCGAGGTTTACTCCCGAGCGTAGCGAGGGTGTTAAAAACTTAAATCACGAGCGAAGCGAGGGATTTAATACGAGTCCTGAGTGTAGCAAGGGATTTAATTTCACCCAAGACTAAGACAGCTTTATCACCGAAGAAAATACTCTACTTTTCGTACCATTTGCGAAAAAAATAACACACTAATAATATGAGATAAGCAGTTATTAAAAATAATGACAATTAAAAGTAGACGTACTTTTAGAACATTAACGTATTTATAAAAATAAATTAAAATAAACTTAACGAAAAATATTTGAAGCATGAAGCAAACAACACGGTTGTTTGCTCCATGATTTGAAGAAAACAAAAACGCGGCAAATTCCTAGATTATTTTTTTTTGTCGGAAAAGCAAAGGCATCAAGCTCATACGGCCTCGCCGGTTTTCGTAATTTTATTAAATTAATAATCACAACTGCATAATAAACGCGTATTCCTTTTTCAAAAAGATGTACAATGCTATAAATACAAACTCAATGGTGTAAACACAGATGTAGTTCAGTATAAATTTCGGTAAGTATTCCAAATTTAAATCACATTCTCTCCCTAGGGGATGAATGAAATCCAGTACAATTTCCTTTCCCTGTTTTTAACAGATTAAAAATGACTATTGTTATGTTCGCTTATTGTGGCATAGAATGTCACTTTTTTGAGCAAGTGGTACGAAAAATGACTATTGTTATGTTCGCTTTTTGTGGCATAGAATGTCACTTTTTTGAGCAAGTGGTACGAAAAAGGAATTATTCTAATGTTGTGCAGACGGACAGCGATGGCGATGGCTTAGTATAACCTATAATTGGCTTTCGTTTGCACCTCAAAAGACTTCGTGTACCTACAGTGCAGTCCATCTATCACATCCCGGTGCTAACCATGAGAGTTGAACGTCCCCCAACCCGTGTCGAACAAAAACCTTGACCACATCATAAAATAAACAATCATAGTTTACATGACTAATAATTTCTTCAACAACTAATGATCAGGAGCACCACGTGCATCGCATCCGGTAACACTTAGATAAAATACTGCAAAACACACTAAATACAATGTTGTTTGATTGTCACAATCATGTGTTTATCAATTAGTTGACGTTACATTGATTTATTGAGTGAATCGATTCAAGGGAAACTCGTTCATAATTGGTCTAACATGCTTTGGTGTCATGCAATGTCAAAGAGCTTGATTTAACCTGATTCAAGCAAGCTTCATGACTTAAGATGACTATGTGAATCTGTGTTGAATTATGTACAGACGTCAGCACATAGAACTAACCTGCAGGCCTAGCCATGTCACCAATTCTATATCTATTAGAGAAAGAAAATGGCGTATAAGGAATCAGCTGTTTGTCAACTGTCAAGTGTATTTCATTTTCAGCCATATTACAAATTCTACTCGTTAACACTTGACAGTTAACAAACAGCTGATTCCATATACGCCATTTTTATTCTATTGTCGCTTTATCGATTACGATAACTGTCGGAGAAAATGTCCTTTGCTGAGAAAACTAAACTGGCTAAGTGATGGACATGGAAGAAACAAATAATAATATTAATATTCCGCAAGTTACGCGAAATTGGACTCCTATCAACGACGATGTGAGTGGTGCACTTAGCTATCGAATTAGGCTGAAAATCGGCATTTCTTAAACGTCAAAGTTACATAAGACAGAAAGAAAGTAAAAATTCCGAATTCCGTTAGTAGGTACATATTTTGCTTGAAAATTGTCAAATTAAATTGCATGTAACCCAAGAATAAGTTAAGCATTCTTGGGTTAGATGCAATTTAAAACGGCTAGAACACATCCTTGCATCTAAAGTTATTTAAACTTAGTTTTTTGCTTCAATAAGACAACAATCACAAAGAGAATAAGAAAGCACGTGAATTTTGCAAGAAGACTAAATAATTTAATTACAACGACTGAACACCAAAAAACCTTCAAAGAAGTTTCAGTTTTGTGAGTAAATATTTTGCTGGCATAGTAAATACTTCACATACCTACTGCATGGCAACACAACATATATTATGCACAGTCATCCCTGCATCTAAAGTAAGCTTCAAAAACAACTTGAACATATAAAAATAAGAATCACGAACAAAGAATAATTAAGAATTGTTTATTCGTTCCCCCGCGTATCGGGGGGCAATGTTCTTGAACAATAAACACGCACTATCGTATGCATGTGATTAATAATGTTACAATTTGTCGTGTTATTCGTTTAGTGGGCACTTTCAATTGGGTGGTGGCGAGAAAAGTTATAACGTAAAAAAAGAAAAAAAATCCTATCTATTCGGGGTAGGGACACAATACTAGGTAAACAATAAAACCGCCCAAGAGCGTGTCGGGCCACGCTCAGTGTAGGGTTCCGTAGTTTCCCGTCCGTCACAATAAGTGTTCAAAATGCTTGCATATACGATTATACTACAAACTTAGTTCAGAAATTATTTTGTACAACTTTTTGTCTTTTTTGTACACAAACTGTTTCCATCCAAGTTCAAAATAATTTTCCTAGAAAGTCCTTATTTTTACTTTTCAGATTTTTTTCATATTTTCTAAAGTTATGGTTCATAAGTTAGAGGGGGAGGGGGACATATTGTTTTTTACTTTTGGAGCGATTATTTCCGAAATTATTGACATTATCAAAAAATAATTTTAGTAAACCCCTATTCATTTTTAAATACCTTTCCAACAATATATCAAACGTTAGGGTTGAAATTAAAAAATAAAAAATAACTTCCCACTTTACTTATAGGGCGGCTACCCTAATAAAACATTTTTTTCCAATTTTTATTTTACCACTTTGTCGGCGTCATTGATACACATATTGGTACCAAATTTCAGCTTTCTAGTGCTAACGGTCACAGAGATTAAGCGAGGACGGACGGACGGACAGACAGACATGGCGAAACTATAAGGGTTCCTAGTTGACTACGGAACCCAAAAAATGACATATCAAGATTCTTCCATGCCTTGTAAAGCACGTTGAGCCGTTGGTCCCGACTGTCATTTGTAGATCTATCACAGTCGTTAAATGATATTTATTTTTGTAAATAAGTTTTCACAAACACTTTTACACGTCATTTTTTTTAGTAAATGATATCGGAGTTTCTTTAGTGGACTACTCTGAGAAGAAACACCGAAAGAAACTGACAAGTCATAGTCTCTTTTAAAGTCCAGACATTATCTTGGTCAAATCATGTAAGATCCATGCAGATTAGTGTCTGAGATGATCTTTTGAGGAAAGAACTAGTAGTTATTACTATGAAAGGTAAATCGGGAATCGTTTTAGATTGGCCTGTACCGACAGTGCAAAGGCTTTGGTTCGGAACTGCCCAAGATTCACGCTAATTACCTTCTATACATGTGTATGCAATTTTGTATAACATGCATCATCATCGCTTTATGGCACAAAAAGTCAAAGAGGAAGGCTCAACAAGTTCTGTGAATATCGATCGCCCTTGTACTGTTCAAGTATCAGAATGGATATAAACCCGCGTGAATCAGAATACATGGTATACGTGATTCTCTACACGCAAAAGTTCTCGGAATCTTAGGAAGATGATCCGCCATTAACAGACTTAATCCCAAATATCCTTCCAGGTATACAAGCTATTTAGAAGTAAATATAACAAAAGGAAATTTGCTCCAGTTAGAACAATAATCCTCTATTGTTATAAAAGTCGTAAATAATTATAATTTGTTTTAAAAGGCTGGAAGGTTTTAAGTCCACCATAGTGTTTAAAGTTGAGATAAATTACCTCGCTTAAACTAGGTACTAGATTACAAAATAATCCGTGATGGTCTCTTCTTCTTAAAAGTTTTAATTGTTTTATTAGCTTGACTTTTAATACATTTGTTAGATTTATTGTAGGTAATTAGGATAATCCTGCGTTGTAAATATAGTTGCTAAGGCCACTGCTGAGTAAGATGCCCTAGGCTCTAATCCCGGATACGTTATTGTAAAGTAAAGTGTAATTGAGATTTTCTGTCTGAAATTTCTGAGTAATAGTCCAAAGTCGAGATAAGTATCCAATTGATGAATGGTATGGATGGCAATACGGTCGCCCTTTATAAGACTTGAACATAACAGGCAAAAACATTTTTACATAAATAACAACCGACTTCTTAAAAAAACAGGTGTAAAATAACTCTAAAAAAAAATACTTTCCTACCGTTAAGTCTTAGGTATGTCGTGTCGGGGTACCGCATACATAACTAATGAATCTTCTTAGTAGGTGTGTACTTATTAGCGGTGGACCAGTGGTGGTGGCCCCGACTTACGAACAGTAAGCCGTGGGTACGAACCCAGACAGCCACATTACTTTGTGTAATTTGTTTTATCACCACTGCTCTCAAAAACGGTGAAGGAAAACATCGTGAGGAAACCGGCATATCCTAGACCCAAAAATTCGAAGACATGTTACCTCTACCAATTCGCACTGGGCCCGCGTGATAGATTACGGCCCATACGCAAAATACGCGCTTTGACGTGGAGTTGCGGATACCAGCCCGGTATCTTTACCTTCTTTTATTAGCGGTATGTACAGACGCCAGCACAACAAGTTACCCCAATGTGTCAAATTTCTTTGATCGTTTTTCAACTTTATTTCAAACACAATAAGGTTCATATTCAATTGGGAAAATAGGACACATTGGAGTAACTTGATGTGCTGGCGTCTGTACCACGAAGTGACAGAAAACTTTATACTTAATTTGATTTTATTTCTATAAAAGTAAGAGGGGGTGTAGGGGATGTTAAACTATGTGTTAACCGTGCTAATTGTATACAAAGTAACAAACATTAAAATTAAATTAACACAAACAACTAAGTACAATATTCGTGGAATCATTTGAGTATGTGAACAGTTCAGTAGGATGTTTTGATGCTCCAAATGAGTTGACCTTAGAAATTAGTCACCCAACTACTTCGGACCCCTTATCTGTTTACTTGATGTTAATTACCTACTTCATAACATTTTGCATGTTACGACATTATTTCCCAATACGACAAAGTGTAGTGTTATCTTCTACTCTCGTGGTCGGAAGTCCAGGATTCGATTCCCGGGTCGAGTATAATTGTTATTGTGATTACATATTTAAAAAAATAGATAGGTAATGACTCTTTTAATCTATCTACTTATATGAATTCGCTTTATTTAATACTCAATACTCAATATTTATTGCGTTCCACAATTTACAAAAATGGTCTTAAGAATATAAAGGGAGACCTTTATATTCTTGAGACCATTTTTGTAAATTATGGACCCTGTCAGGCACAGCAAAAACTTAGAAGAAAGGAAGAGGGCTAATGCAGCAGTAACTTAATTTCTGAAATCTTATTATCTTATTTTAATATAAGCAAGTAGATACTAATACTGCAATATTTATAATGTGTTATATTTAATTACTATTATGTGCACACCTAAAAAATAAAGAAACAAAATAACTGTAAAATAATTTTAGGGCATCAAAAAACTCATCCGCGCCGCTGTCAACGGTAAAAGTGCCCAGAAGACTGGCCGCATTGCATATTTAAATAAATGTTTCTAAGTCAGGATTTCTGCCCAGTTGATGGCAATAGGTGTACTCCTATTTACAAATAAATACTTTGACTTTGCCTTTAAGTAATTCATTTTAATAAAATGACTTTGCCTCTGATGCAGGAGGTTGTGGTTCAAGTCCGGGCAAGTACCAATGCGACTTTTTCAATTCATATATACTTTCTAAGTTTATCGACATCATTGGCATCGGTGAAGGAAAAACATCGTGAGGAAACCGGGACTTATAGTTAATATAAGTTTGAAATCGCCAATCCGCCTTGAGCAAGCGTGGTGATTAATGCTCGAGCCTTCTCTACATGAGAAGAGGCCTTCGCCCTGCAGTGGGACAGTAATAGGCTGGTATTATTATTTATTTAAAAAGCACTCTTGAATATCAAACTTAGGATATGACATTCTGACTTTAGATTTATCCGCACAATACAAAATAAATTTAAATGCAATTATCTATGTATTAACGCTCAAGTGCATACTGATAGTACCTACCTGCTGTCAGTTCAATTCAATACAAATTACTGATTAATATATTGGAATGACCCTTGTAAGGCAAGCTAAATGGATGTAATAAAAATAATAGATATAGAAGCTACTGAAACACAATATTTTTTTATACATTCCTAGCTAACCCGTCAAACCACTCCACCTTAAAATCGATTTATTATTTAAGTAGTTTTTATTTGTTTCCTACAACCCACCCTCAGGCCTACTGAATACACACAAAATTCCATACGAATTGGTCGATCAGTTTCGGCGGAATTTTGTTACAAACCTTTTACTTTTAATAAGATGACAACAAATATATCCAAAACAATAATAGCGTTAGCATTTAGCGAGTCGATTTTAATATTTTGTATTTGATAGAATGACAACAGAACTTATAATATATAACCTAACCTAACTTACCATACCTATCCTATAGCGAACCTAACTACCTAACCTAACTAACTTACTGAAATGCATTGATTTTGGAAGATACAAAATACATAATTTTAAACTGAGCTGCCGCGCTGCGTGTGTATGTATAAATATATAATCTACTTTGTCCCTCGGTCTACTTTAAAATCCAGATCGTATAATTGTATATAATTTATTCTCAAATAATTAATTATTGAAGTTCGTCTTCGTCTTCATTATTAATTACGTTAATTGAGTTCTGAAATACATAGCTTTTTTTTGCAGCTTGTTATATCGCTAGTGACGTTCTGTGGTTTTTGCTTAACCCTAAATATGAATAAATCTTTAAAAAAAAACACTAGCGATATAACAATATAGCGATATATAGATGGCAATCTAGTCCTAAACTAAGCAGAGCTTGGTGTATGGGTACTAAACAGCTGATAAACATACTTATATATTTATAAATACATACATATAAATTTCACCCAGACACAGAAATCACAAAAACATTTGTACTGGGTGGTAATCGAACCCACGACCTCCGGCATAGCAGCCAGGTTCACTAACCACTAGACCAACAGCCTATATGGAAAAAAGCGCGAGTTTGTCAGCTATGTACCTACCTATGTGTTTAAAAAAAATTACGAATGAATACTAAAAACACTTTACAAACATAATTAGTTTTGCGGTCCATAAAAAATAGATACAGAATCAGAATCAGAATCAGAATCATTTATCCGTAAACATAGGTAGGTGATAATTACAGACAAGATCTTAAAAATTAGGTAGTGCGCTATGTTTTGCCAATTGACATACAAATCATTTAAGTATAGGAAAAAAATAGTATTAAATTAAAATATAAATTCGTCATGATATGAACATGCAAGTGAATAAATAATTTCAATAGTTATTTAAAATCAATTTCATTTCACTAGGAGTAGTAGTAGTAGTACTAGGTACTTAGAATTGCTTTTGACTTGGTAAGGAATTTACAGTGGGCGATCTGGACTCGGTTCTTGTCTGTTTTTTTATCGTAAGGTCTTCAAAGGGCTCTTGTGACAAATTTGTTGTGATAAACGAAACCTTAACCCACCATCGGGGGTAAAGATAATAATAATGATATAAACATAAACATTAAAAACAAATAAATACTTTATATTAATACTTCGCTCTAGCGTACACTACAAAGTAACTGTCGATAGGCATGTAATTATGTCAAATTCAAAGTCAAATCGTTTATTTCAATTAGACCCATAACAGGCATTTTTGAACGTTATACTTACAAATTAAATAAA
Organism: Euplexia lucipara; assembly: GCA_921972225.1. Lineage (NCBI taxonomy): Eukaryota > Metazoa > Arthropoda > Insecta > Lepidoptera > Noctuidae > Euplexia > Euplexia lucipara. The sequence goes on along the minus strand of OV179167.1, from coordinate 14,440,043 downwards.
TTAAAAGAATGATTCTAGTTGCACATTCTAAATGGTAGTATCGTATGGAGAAGAATGTGCAAGAAACTCCATACTTACTCTTTTAAAGTAGGTTTACAATACTTCGTATACAACAATCAGATTATTATGTGAGGACGATGCACCTAGAGTAATAGGAACTGTACTGAGATAGGTTTATAAAAAATAAGCAATGGACTCGATAAAAAAAATATTATGTTGGTAGATACATTGTACTCACATATTAACAAAAATACACAATACACTGTAGAATGTTATTGAAGGAGATAGGTACTCATTAAATAAACAAATGAATAACAACTCTAGAACACAGAAGATGGATGAGCGACTTGTGCACCTCTAATAAGATTGTAAATTGTTCACTCGGCGGCCAACTTCTTGAATATTTGGATATAAAAGTACCGACTCGGTCTGTGCGCATACCACAATTGTTTAGTATTCCCGCAAGTAATAACAATGTATCACAAAATAAACCTTTGCATAGAATGTGTAAAAATTATAACGCTATTTGCTCACAGGTAGACATTTTTCACGATAAATTTAGCTCTTTCAAATCATTTCTACTAAATTATAACGCTGTATGACTTTTATAGATCATTTAAGTCTTATTCGTAATTATTTTGGTTATTATTAATTATTAATTTATAAAAAATTTATACTACCTACTGAAATTCAATTTTGACCTTTAAAAACGAGGCTTTGTTAGTTTTGAATGTTGTGTACAGTTGTAACTGGACTTCAGGTTCACACAATTTATATTATTAAGGCTATTATTTTGTATTGTTTTGATCTGTTGTCTATATCTGTACCTATTGAATAAAATAAAAAATAAAATAAAATAAATAAGTAAAGTTAAAAACAAACAGCAGATCAGTGTGAGTTTAGAGAAAAAAGCAAACAAACAAAAATTTAAGTACCTACTTTAGCAGTCAATTTGATTTTGTCAAACCTCCTATGTCCTATGGATTGTGGTTTTGTTGCCACCCGCACGTGTTGTTCAAAGGTTAAGTTACGCTTGACGAGGTGGATGAGTGGATGGGTGGCTATTCATTACATATCAAGACGCCTCCGGGGCACGGAAAACACGTTAACCAGACCCTGAAAGACTGACAACTATAGTTACAGACTTTGCCCCGTACAATTGGATTGTGGAATGAGCTCCCTGCCGAGGTTTTCTCAGAGGGCTACAGTATGGGGTTCTTCAAAAGGGGAGTAAATAGGTTTTTAAAGGGTCGGCAACGCGCGTGTGGTGCCCCTGGTGTTACAAGTGTTCATAAGCTACGGTAACGGTTTGTGCTATATAAATATCTATTTAACACCATTGTATACCATGTTTTACGCAAATAAATATATTATTATTATTATTTTTGGTATTACATTTTTTTATCTCCGACTATACGGGAATTCCTGATTGCACGGGCCTAAGCCAAGTGGTCATCAGTTGGGTTAAAAGTGTTGTACGTTGTCCGTCTCACACTGAAGAAACTTTCTTACTAGCCTGCATGTATTGAGAATAACTGCTTTCTGCAGTAGATGGTAAGTGTTGGTAGGTAGGTTCAGGGATCTAAGGGACTGATGAAGCTGTTTTGGGATGACTCCTGTTGTAGATATTACTATTGGGATTACTATTACTTTTTGGAGATGCCAAAGTCGGGTTATTTCATCTTTTAGTTCGATATATTTTGTTAGTTTTTCGGATATTGTAGTCTGTAAGTTGTGAGTGTTTGGCACTGCTATGTCTATTAGGAATCCAGTTTTGTTTACTTTGTCTATTAATGTGATGTCTGGTCTATTAAAATGAATTGTGCGATCAGTAAGTATAGCTCGGTCAAAGTATAATTTTGTTGTTGGGTTCTCTAGTACAGTTTGGGGACTGTATTTATAATATGGTACTATGGTTTCTATGAGTTTAAATTTAAAAGCTAGTTTCTGATGAATTACGTTGGCTACCTGGTCGTGTCTATGTTTGTAGTCGGTTTGAGCTATTGATTTGCAGGCCCCAGTTATATGTTGAATTGTTTCTGGGGAACTATTGCATTTTCTACAAGTATCATTTGACAGATTTTTTATTATATGCTTCCTATAGTTTTTGGTCTCTATCACTTGGTCTTGTATAGCTAGCATGAAGCCTTCAGTCTCCGGGAAGAGCTCACCTCGATTAAGCCACGCGTTCGACGCATCTTTGTCGACATTTGATTGGCATAAATCTTTACGGTGTCTTCCGTGTAGTGACTTTTGGGTCCACTCTAAGCATTTGGTTTTATCATCAATCACTTTTTCGTTTTTCTGTTCAGTTGTGTCTTTAAGATTAAGAGGTGTTAGGTTTTTATCGTTTTGAGTTATTAAGTTGTGTAGTGTTGAAGATGTAGTTTTGGTAAAGAAGTATTTTCTGAGAATCGAGATTTGTCGGTTGTGTAAATTAGAAATATCTATAAGCCCTCTGCCTCCTTCTTTACGTGGTAGTGTTAACCTTTGTAGGCAAGATCTAGGGTGGTGTTTACGGAATCTAGTCATGGTAGTATTAATTTTGCGTTGTAAATTAACGAGGTCGGTTTTTGTCCAGTTGATTATACCGAACGAATAAGTGAGGACAGGTATGGCGAAAGTGTTTATAGCTTTTACTGTGTTTCGTGAATAGAGTTGTGTTTTCAGAATTGTGTTTAATCTATGTTGAAATTGTTGTTTCAGTTTCTGTTTCGTCTCTTTATAGTGTATCTGTCTTGATTGTATGTACCCTAGATATTTGTAAGTATCCTCTTCATTTAAAGGTTCTATCTGTTCGCCTGTTTCTAAGGTGTACTGGTGTTGGTAGTGTTGTCCTGCTCTAACTGAATTTATCTTGCATTTATCTATACCGAATTCCATTTTAATGTCGTATTAACGCTTACCATCAGGCGGGCCGTAAGCTTGTTTGCCACCGTCGTGGAATAAAAAAAAAAAAAAAGTTACCCAGTCACTTGATTGTGACATGCAGTCGCTCTATATAAAACACTGGTATTCAATCTGTATCCGGTTAAGGTGGAGTCTGGAAAAGTATAGGCAGATAATAATAAATAATAAATAAATAAATATTCCACAACTTTTCACACAACGCATTTAGTCCCAAGTTAAGCTTGAGAGCTTGTGTTATGGGTACTAAACAGATAATAAACATACTTATATAATTCAAAATTCATACATATTATAGATAAATTACACATGATGATGATAGCATATACAAAACTACACACACAACTGCGATGCGACGCCGCATCGCAAAAATGTGCGAGCTCCCTCTACGCTTCGTAAGAACTTTTTAACGTAATTTTCTGCGTTGCGAATTCGCATCGGTATACGAGCCCTTAGGTTGTATCGTCACCATAACATTACGCCTGTTGTCCCTGAGGGGTACGGCATAGTTGAACCTATAGTGCACCCATTTTACCAGTTTTTTCTAAGTCCCATGCAATGAAAGGCGACCCTATAGCCATTAATCGGGCTCTGTCAATGGCGGTACTTTATAGTTGGCTATAATAGGCCCCTGAGTACAGTATAGAATTTGAAAGACCAATTTACAAAGAAACGAGTAATATATAGAGTTGTAGTTAACATGATCCACATATAATAATGTGTAAACTCCAGTACCTAATTATAGCGAGTGATATTAAGTTTAGTTAATAATAAAGCGGAAATTTTAAGTCTTAAAAAAGTTTTTCTGTCGACTGTAATAAATAATTTGTACTAATAGCCTAATTATAATTAGAAAAATCAAACGACATGTTTTGATAAAATAGTTATTAGTGAACTTAGAGAGTGACTGATAATTTTATTGTGATCATATTTAGATAAGTTCGCAAGTACGTTCCTTCGTGAAAAAAAAATATAATTTATAATTTTTCAATCTAGTTTCTAATTTACCAAATCTCACACTCCTCAGTATGAGCAATATTCTTAGAAAGGGGTCTTCGTTTAGCTTATTTACTATGATTTTTGCTAAGACATTCAATACCATTAAATCTCTTTGGCTTTTTGTAACTTCCGAGTAAAAAGCACAATCATAAATGCTGTGAGGTTGTCTGTAAGGATTAGGCTATCCATTTGTCTCGTGGAAGCCATAAAAGGATTATGTCTATGCAATTGGCGGTATCCCTCTGTGAGCAAATGAAGCAGTAATTATACAAGGTATTGTATTTTTAATCTATCTATATTTAAAAGGAGAAGCTGACTGACTGATTTACTGACTGACATATCAACACAGGCCCTAAACTAGGGTTAGAAACTTGAAGTTTTGCCTTTTATAACGGAGGACAGCACAGAGAATGAATTTTTAAAAAGTATAAATAAAAATAAACACACAGCTATTACACAATGCCATCTAGTCCCAAGCTAAGCAGAGCTTGTGTTATGGGTACTAAACAGCTTATAAACACTTGTAAATTTCTAAATACATACACATTATAAATAAATTACACCCAGACACAGTACAAATGATCGTGTTCATCACATAAACATTTGTTCTAGGTAGGGATCAAACACCGACCTTCTGCATAGCCGTCTGGACCTCTAACTACTAGACCAACAGGCCAGTCAATTCCCTGGCTCTTTACTATTTTTTATCGGGTTTCTAAGGCGGTTCCTCTGTCTTTAAGGTTCTTGGCACTCTCATCATTGACTTATAGATTTCTTGCTCCTCCAGTTTGAGACTTAGTCAATTCATAATCTACTTTTTTTGTTAGGGTTGGAAAACCGAATAGTATCTTCTATTCCCGTGACCCCAGCGCAGTTGTGATACGGAACCCTGGGGTGGTGTTTAGACAGTTTGAGTCTGACAGACCCCTTCGCCCTCCTCGGAGCGGAGGTTCACCCATGAGGATTTTCCACCCTGTAGCAAAAAAAAGGCTGTCTATCTGACCCGCATAGCCCAGTCACTAATGAACTGAGGTAACACTATTGAAAATACCTCTTCGTTCATTAAACTTAATCAAATCAAAATAAGTTTATGCGCATAATATGGGTAAATAGGTGCTATTATGTACACATGAATGCAATAAAGATTTTGAGTTTGAGTTTGAGTTTGAGTTTACGTAATATATAAATGTTGGATCCTCATATTGACCATTGCTGGTATGTGAAATTTAACAATATGTACGATGTGAGACTAATTTTAAACTAAACACTTTATTTATTACACTACTACATCATTTTTTTATTTGTAAGTCTAATTGCACTTATTGACAAGCCAGGTGTACAATTTTCGGAACAATGTAATAGGAAGGTCTCTAATTTCGCTAGGTAATTTATAAAATAATTAAATTGACATGGGGTAACAGTTTCTTTTAAAGAAATCAGTTTTTATGTTCGGTAATGGAAGGTTATTAGGATAACGGTTTTTAAAATTACAATAATCCCCAAAGGATTTGGACAGGTATTGATAAGTTTTAACAAATAAACAAGTTTCAAAAAATATAAATGGAGGGTGCAGTTAATAAGTTTAATTTTTTTAATAAAGGTTTGCAAGACGTCAATGAATCTACATTACAAAGTGCGCGAATTCACTGTTTCTAGTTGTCAGACTCGGAATTCTGACTGCCCTAAAGTGATGCTTAATAATTTTGGTAGTTACCACGGAAGATATGAGACTGACGAATCTTTGTTGCCAAACAATAAGACTGATAAGTTTTTCCAAAAATAAATTGTATCAAGGCAAAGTCACATTGTATAAAAATGATTATAATTATTAGTAAAGTATTGAAAAAAATGTCTGTAAAAAATTATGCCACTTTGTTGAATGGTAGTTTGTGAATAGCTACAATACTTTTCAGAGTGTAAAAATACTCCTATTAAGAAAAAAAAAATGTAAAAGACAACTTTGAAATGTCATTTAAAAATAATAATATAATTCAGATGTTTACTATATTTAGATAAATTGTATTACACTAAAAACTTTAGTGTTTGAAAGTACTTAAATAAAATATAAGACCAATTTGGAATAATTCAAAATTTGTTTATTCATGCAGGTACAATACAATACAATATTTACTTAATGAAAATGAACAAAAAGGGCAGTCTTTAATAATATTTCAGGGTTGATAACATATCTTTCGGTTCGTGAGAAAGTTTGTTCAAAATCAAGAATACTTTCACCCCCTGAAAGATTTTTAGTGATTTACTAATTACTCTTTATAACACAGCGAATATAGTTTTTTTGTGATGCCTTTAATTTCTAAAGTGCACCATTTATTATCTAACACGGAAATAACTAAAGATTACGGCCAAAAATATCGGCAACAGATTTCCGTCAAAATGATTTTGGAAAGTAATTTATTCTATTTACATAACTTAATTACATTTCGTGCGATTGCATCAATTTTATAGTTTTTAAAATACGGTTTTTTTATTGAATTTAAAAGGTTATATTGCGCATCGGTTTTATCTCTAAGAACGTGATACAAAGCAAAACCGTTGCTGACTGAAAAACCTTAAACAAATTAAATCTAACTTCTATCGAAAGCTATCTACATAATTATAATAAACAATAGAACAATACCTAGTGATCTATGACCATAAACATATCAATAACAAATATTCTTATTACATTTTGTATGTACAATTTGGTTGCTCCTGATTGGTCGAGCACAAACGTCTATAAAAGGGGAAGTAGCGAGTGACTCCGGCGCATTTACCTACAGAAGCAGGTGGCCGAGAGACGTATTATTATTGTAACAATAAATAAGACTGATTTTATGTGTTACTTTTACCCCTCTCAAGATGGGGAAAAGTAGTATTAGCGTTCTAAGTGTTATATTATTAATTTCCGTTTTATGGAAACCAACTTTCGCCAATGGTGAGTGATTTTTTTTTGGTCCTTTTTGAAGTAATTGTAGTAATTTACGCCTTGGTCCTTTTGATCTTTGGTTTTTTCTTCTTATTTGATTTTTATTATCATTGGATTGAAACAAAAATTTGAGAAAAGCTCCCCCTGTGTTCAGAATACTTAAATAATTATACTGAAATAGGTTTTTTTACTTTTATTGATAGTTGCGTATTATTTATTTTAACAATTTTGTTTTTAAGATTACACAGTATTTAGGTATGTAATTGTGTGCTTGATGCATTATTTTACTTGCGAGAATTATGTAAATTTACTATAACTTTAGATCATCCAAAAGCTCACTTATTATTATTTTGCTTTAAAACTGAATGTTTATGTAATCCTAAAACTAGCACTTTTAACTTTGCGCACGTTAAATTAACAACGACTAAAAAATATAATAATAATAAAATTCTTCACAAATATTTTAATTTGGCGATGTCTTATGCTAAGGTCTGTGCTTGACAGAGGATACCCTTGGTTGGGTTCCCCTTAGTTCACAAGTTTTGTAGTCTTAATTTATTCAGGTAAGTACCACAGGAAAGAACGATAAACCAGGCAACGTCATACTTTTCAAATTTCCAAGCAAAGTATTCAAACGTGGACTGCAAAATTAAATTCCACAATTGGAAATCCCAAATATAACGGACAGTTTTAAATATTTATGTTATCTGTCGCAAATTGGAACAATCGGGATTTTAATCAAGTACGTATACTTAGTTAAAAACGTGCTCCATATCCAATAAATAAAATAAACAAAACCAAAAAAAGCTTATTTTGACCCAAGTCCAGATTATAAGTCAAATAATTACATTTTGACACGTATGATAAACCTTGGTCCTTTTATATTTAATTACAGGCAATTAAATAATTAGTTAGTAAAAAACTACAAAATATGATTTGATTAAAATGTGTCATCCATATACATGCATAGGTCAAAAAGATAAAAGACTAAGAATTTGATAAAAAATATAGTGTGGAAGTTTTTAGTAGATATGGAAATGGTAAATATTATATACATAGAAGATCTAGCCATAACATTCTTAAAAACATTAATTGAATCACTACACGGTATAATAACCAAAACGCTTCATTAACTTAAAGACCAAAATATAATAATGTGAAAAATAATCTGCCACATATGGAACTAACAGTACACCTAACGTAAGTTGTAACAAAAACAGTATATGCTGATCTCTTATTGCACTAAAACTCTTCGTCTTACCAGCTCAAAGAAAACAGTCTTATGACAGACTACGAAAAAGAGGAATACAGAATTTTGCAGCACATCAAGCTACCCCAATCTAGAAAGTTTCTTTGATAGATTTTCGACTATAATACATAATAATAAGAGTCATGTTGAACTTGAAAAAATTGACAATGCTGACGTCTATTCAAAACACAGCCAGCAATTCCTAGAATGAAACCTCTTTGTAGATAGTCAAGGGAAAAATAATACGACTCCCAAAATATTCCGCGTTAGGTAAAATGGAGAACAAAGTGTAGTTAACGACCATGATAACGGTTACAATTATTATTTGCTGCAAACATTGATACCGTTCATCTTTGACCTGAGATTGCACTATCTCTTGCTCCAATGTCAGTAACGGGTATCAAGTCATAGGTATTTACATTCTTGTTAATTGCTGCTGGATTGAACTAGTGTACTGCCATTTTATCAAGAGTTAAGTTATTTTTGAGGACGTCACGTGGTTTCACCCGGGTAGTTTCCGTTCCCGTGGGAATACAGAGATAAAAAGTAGCCTATGTCACCCGGGGATAGTGTAGCTTCCCAGCGGTAAAAGAATTTTGCAAATCGGTCCAGGAGTTTCGGAGCAATTGAATCTTTCCTTCTTATAACATTAGTATAGATAACTCATGCATATGCTTTTGCAAGAATGCCGAAAAGAAGATTAGTTGCTTTGCAGTTTAGCAGACGCTATGTTAAAGTAAAAGTTTGTAACATAAACATATGATTAAACTAGCGGACTTAACTTTTTTCACTCGCGTAGTTCCACTTCCCGTGGGAATATAGGGATAAAAAGTAGCCTATAATGTCACCCGAGAATAGTGTAGCTTCACAACGGTGAAAGAATTTTTCAAATCTGCCCAGTAGTTTTGTTACATACGAAAATACTTACAAACCTTTCCTCCAGCAAAACAGATTAGCTTTTCTAATTGTTGGATTTTATTTCTTAAAGTATTAACTGATTTATTTCCTTTAACTAATTATTGTCCTCCAAAAAACCTACACGTGAAAAGTCCTTCAGAAATAAACTTCAAATTGTAAATGTTTCTTTCTAATATGATTGCGTACCTATCATAAGCTTTCGACATATTTTTATCACCAAAAAGCCTTGACAATGACCACTGTTCACTGATGATGAAATATTTATTAATATCACCATTATAGATAACATTTAACGCTCTTTAGCTTAAAATTATCAGAACTGTCTGTTTATCAAACCTTTGTTCTTTGATAATTGTAAAATTCATCGTTGTGTGGTCTTTTGATACGAATAGGGAATATATCATAACAATGGGTGTAGGTTAGCTTTTTACAAGGACAAAACCAAAGGATAGATAGGTAAGGGGAGTTGATATCATAACTACTATAAGTGAAAAAAGCGATGTTAAAACAAGGGAAAATCTTTTGAATAGATTCAAAGATCCTGGTAAAGTAAATCACATACATTGTTGTATTAGGGCACAGCGCAAACGTGGACACTTCAGTGTCTTGTGTCAGATACATGATACTAATGAATAATTTAATTTATTTTTAACCATGATATGAAATCAACCACTACGGGCGCAGACGTAAACATTTGATGGTCCTGAATGATAAACATTTGGTAATTTTGTGCCAATAAGTGGCAACTTTTGCGCAGCCTCTTGTTGGACTTCTTTCGGTTTACTAGACTACTTATGAAAGACTTTATATTCACTCTTACGAGCGGTATCGACGTGTGTATATGTTAATCCACTTGTCTTAGAATTTTAGAAACAATTGTTAGGTAATTTTGTGCCAATAAGGGTCAACTTTTTCTCAGCCTCTTATTGGACTTCTTTCGTTTTACTAGACTACTTATTCAAGCCTACATATTCACTCTTACGAGCGGTATCGACGTGTGAATATGTTAATCCACTTGTCTTAGAATTTTAGAAACAATTGTTATGTTCATGTGCGAATTACGCGTGAATCAAGTTAGTTTTCTTTCTTCTTTCTTAACTCTAGATTGCAGTGGTCCAAATTTAGTCGTGTTCGCATTGTACACCTTTCTGTATAAGCTTTAACAACGTGTTCCAAATCTCATATTCCAACGTGTGCGTAATGCTTAACAAGCACCGTTCCTAAGATTGCAGCTTCATGTATTAAAGTTCCATGAAAAATAGGTATTGAGTTCCCGTCGTCAGAACATCAATTAGGTGCATCCCAGTTGTATACGGATGTGTCGTTTACCGATCGCTCTTAAATTAACTGATGTTAAGAGTTTTGTTCCGTCCCCGGCGTATAACCTATCCGAATTCATTGTTCAATATGAATATGTTAGCTTCAAGTTGTAGAGAATCTATACAAGGTTTTGAAGACTTCTAAATTAACACTTTCAGCTGAGCATATTCTAATGTTTGTTGCGCGGCGCACTATTTTCTCATACAAAATAAATGACTATTAGTGAAGTTCGGTTTTTCATACAACCAAAGATAAAATGAAATGTGACACAACCCTTACTACACGTCGACGTTTATCCATGTGTGAGAATGTATGCGTAAGTAGAATGTATGTGTGCGAGTAGCCTTATAAAGTGCTCAAAAAAACTAACCTGGAGTGGCTCTAGCAGTCCCAAAATTTAAAGTGATACGGTGCGATGACGTAGCTTGAAGGAATTTGTATAAGCCTCAGCCTTTACACACGTTCTTCGAATAAAGACCTTTTTTTTACCGACGTGATTAAACGTTGTGTCAAATAGCGTTTATCAAATTATACGTCATTTTGCTCAGCTCAAAGTGTCAATAGGCTGCTCCCTATTAATTTAGAAGTCTGGTTAGGTTATAATATTGCCAATAACACTGTTTTGCACTTAAAACTTGAGGTATCTTCACGACCAAGGACCAGTTTGAGGATTCCATACATTTATTTAGTTACAAACAAAGACATTCAATACTAACTATATTATACGGGACATCACCAACAAAATTTTCATCCGATACTTGTGTCCTACGTTGTGGACACAAGTCCATGAGTTTTATCTAGTACACTGCCGTGCTAAGCGCAAAAGCGGTACTCAAAAAACATCGTATAATTGTTTTGTATGGCATCAAAAAGCTTAAAGAAAGACACATCCAATAAACTAAGCTAATTAGCGGTATCTTATCCAAAACATACGAAAAAACCCTTACAAAAGTTTAATCAATATATAAAGTAAAAGAAAACTATATTTACGAAACTTTAATTTTCTCGAAACTAGGTTTCCCTGAGATACCGCTTTTGCGTCTAGTACTGCAGTACACGCATCTAACATTATACCTTTGTTAATATTTTTTAAGACTTTTGGTAACTTTTATTTTACCTATTTTACTTTTAAATATAAAAAAAAAACATTTATAAATATAAAAAATTAGTAGCCCACCGGTATCGGGAACTGGGTCCAAGCTACCAGTGGTCAGGGCTCCAGGGAGAGGAATCGCCATACAATGCGAGCCGTGTCCGCCTGCGAAGCGAAGTACTGCTTTCTGAATCAAACCCTTGATCCAGCTGCCCAACGATTATTATTATTATTAGTTTAGTATAGTACTCTCTGCTGCCGCTCCAATATTGCTATATTATCCTAGATGGCGTAACTGAGACATGGATTCTCTTCTTTGCGTGTCTTTTCTACAGTATCTAAAATCTTAATGGTTACCAATTACTTTGATGCCCTCATCAAATATTACATTGTTAACACCTGGAACAATTTCAAGGTCTATAAGGAACAATCCAGAAACACAAATATGGGTCGTATATTATTTTAATTTAGAGGTCATTGTGGCGGGTCGCCAAACTCGACTCCTATAAATATTGTCCCCTCTGTAAGACAAATTGGATAATCGCCTGTTTATCGAGAGGGACCGTGTCTGAGTGGGAGAGTGTTCCTGCGTTTGGGAGGCAGACAGAGAGAAAAGCTTTCTAATTTTGAGTGAATTCAAGTCACGGTCATAATGCTACATTACAGGGACCTTTAAATTTGTTGTTGTGGACATCATTCGTTACTAAAAGATGAAGGAGGTTGTGGCTAAATTGTTGGTTGGTAAACCTTTTAAGCGCTTGGCTAAATATTACTTGCCATGCCCCTAGCGCTAAAATCAACTCTCCATACAAAACTCGATCAACTGTTTGTATATATGTATGGAGAGTTGATTTTTTTGTCTGTTTTCGAAAAAGTCGTAGAACAAATGTTGTTGTTTAAGATGTTAGTAATCTACTCCTGCGAGGTTGTTGGTGTTTTACAAATAACCCTGTACCTATATCGTTTGTTTTCTCATATTGAACCTTTGATAAAACTCTGACATTGATTACAATATCTTCAGTTACACCTTTCATCCATGCCCAGATAAGAAAGAAAGCCTTGGGAACACATATGTTCCACTATCACATCTGAGTCATACAGTATATCTATAAGTACGTGTGTTGGTTCACATTTGACCTTATTGATCCGGGATCTACTTTGTTGTCAAGTATATAGCATCAATATTGTACCTTGAACTGACTGTTTACTCATTCTAAGACATCTTTATTGACTTCTATGATAGCTTCGTGATCTTTTACTTAGTTTATCTAGCTTTCTCCTACATGCATAGCATGAGCACGTTGACGGAAGAATCGACAGTTGCTAGCCTGTCGGTTATATTTCGGAGTGTGCATCGGAACTGCACGATTTAATTCCACCAAGCCATTTTCATCATCGGACCACCAGACGTACAGCACTGCGCCACCGGTACATGGTAGATATCCCAACTATACGTACTAAATGCTATGGAAACACATTCATTGTGCGAACAGCTAAAGAGTGGAATTCCCTGCCAGAGTCAGTGTTTCCCGATAGCAACAACCTAGGGGTCTTCAAGTCAAGAGTGAACTGGTTGCTTCTAGGCAAGCGTGCTTCATCGTCGACCACATCATCGCTTACCATCAGGTGAGATGGTGGTCAAACGCGTGCCTATCAGTAATAAAAAAAAAAATTACCGGCGTGGCGGCGGTAGAAACATTTCTGACGATTATAGAACAAACAAAGACATAGAACAAATAATGCTCGATTTTGTAGACTTTTGTCAACTGAACAATTTTTTATTTAATACTATTTTTTATTTAACCAGTGCTTGACTGCAATCCCACCTGATGGTAAGCAGTGATGCAATCAGTGATGGTGAATCGCACTAGTTTATTAAGAGCCTATTAACTCTAGCCTTGAAGACACCTTAATTATAATTGGACGGGAAGACCGCAGCAGGCAAGCTGATCCAGTCCTTCGATGTACGCGGTATAAACGACGAAGCAAAACGCTTTGTCCGAATCGTAGAAGTGCCAACGATGTAAGGGTGGACTCTTACATCGTTGGCACTTCCACAATTCGCTTCCAATACTCGCTGTACCGTTTACCGTAACTTACCATAACCGGGTTGACCGATGGTAGAAAGGTGATGGCGGAATCAAGTCATGTAATTCCCGTGGAGAGTGTGCTCTCTAAAATGTATCCTATAGAATAACGAAAGGCTAGCTACCCTACGCTCGTGCTCAAGGCTTTGCAGATTGGTTCTAACCAAATCTGGGTCACCAAAAAGCCTCTTCGCACGCCTTTCCACTGAGTCCAAAGCTGCTAGATGGCATTCACTTTTATGTAGACAAAATCCGTTTTCTTCGGTGATCATGCTAGGCGTGATAGTATATGTTTCTTGGCGTATTGCAAACTGTAATATATTTGTGCCTTGAAATTTCTAATTTTCATGAAAGTCTTGGTTCATTTCACGACATTTTGTCTTAAAACAAAATCGGCTCCCGTACCAAAGCATCAAAAATTTAACAAAAGTATACAATATGTGCCACCTAGTTTCTGTTCTTCGTGAATAACTCTTCTGTGGTTGGTTTAGCAGTAGTATATTTTTAACCGACTTCAAAAAAGGAGGAGGTTCTTGTTATATATATATACAGGGTTATTTGTAAAATACCAACAACCTCGCAGGAGTAGATTACTAACATCCGAACAGTTGATCGAGTTTTGTATGGAGAGTTGATTTTTTTTGTTTGTTTTCGAAAAAGTATATTTAAAACTGTGTAAAAGGCTACGATGGGACTGACATATCTCTCGATAAAAGCCCCTAAATAAAACGGATAAAAAAAAGAGTAAACAATTCCATTTTATTGTTCCTACGTGCCAATAAAATTTCGGTTTAAAGTTGTTATTTGTTTAGATCCGATAAATCTTAAGGTTATCAGTTTCTCATAAGAACTTTATATAAATTAATTACTTGTTACAATTCTAAGAAATTATTGGATTTCGTACACACCGCAAATAATAATGTGATTCGTTAATATTTATAATCTAGTATGTTTAAAACTTTGTAAATTCGTGACCTTAAATTTACTTCATTGTGTTTTTGTTAGTTGGTCTTAAACCCTAATGATATTTTCAATTCTGTGTTTGTGGTCAACACAGAGTTTTAGAACAAAGAGCTTATTATCATTAAGTTTATCAACACCTTTAATGGGCTTGTAATAATTCTTAACTATTTAATTAAGTAATTGACACACATTTCTTTGTTTGTTTCAGATAAATGCTCTATAGGATGCAAAGGATGTAAGTATATATAACATTTCTTAATTTTTGTAGTTTTTATTTAAATTACCTTTTTGTACCATATTTTTATCCTTTCAAGGAACGTTGCTTTCAATACAAACAATCTTTTCGAAAACACGACCCGCAATTTTGTCGACCAAATCTTAGCCAATCTGTTCACTAACTATATCTTTCCAGAGTCCACATCAAAAGATTTGTTAGATTTCATTCTGTTTGAACAAGTACTTAAATTTTCTGTTACTTTCTAGCCCCGACGACTCAATCTTTCCTCAACGGACATAAATACAACTATGGTGTGGAAGGCAGCGTGACCATCTACCTGACCGGTGCCTCCAACCAGGAGACCAGCGTCAAGCTCCTCGGTCAGGTCTCCGTGTCCTCCGTCGGTAACTGCGTGCATGAACTGGCTGTGCAGAACCTGGTGATCTCTGGTCCTGATGGCAAGGTTGGTAATAGTCACCACAATACTATCTCTTCGAAAGTTTTAGGAACGTTTGATGATTGTACAATTTAGCTATATTTTTTGTAACGTTAACAGCTCATTACGTACCTACTTTCTGTGCCAATAATCAAAAATTCCATTCCAATCTATAAACATTTTATCAGACGGTATTCTTGCAAGGCATCGCTATACTTAATAGCCGTAACTGTATTTTGGCAATCTGTAAATATTGACCTTAGCCACTTCTTTTCAAATAGTGCATTTGGTGAAGGTCTCATCTGAAGTGAGCATTTAGTTAGCTGAAAGCATCCTTAAATGTATCTTCGTCATCCCACAGCTGGAAAAAATGTCTGATGTCGTCAGATATTCAATCATTGAAACAATGCTCTAAAACTAGAATATTCTTCAAGGAGAGGGATAGGACCTGTCAGATTACTGATGAATATTGTGACTTCTTTTTAACAAACAGAAATATTTTGCACATTTCGAAACATCTTCTCACTAACCCATTACCTTCCAGAAACACCAGAGCCCACCTGGTATTGAGAAGCCAATCCGCTTCACATTACAAGATGGCCGCACCGGAGCCGAGATCTGCGCCGAAGAGGGTGACACCCGTCGCTCTCTCAACATCAAGAGGGCTATTATCTCGCTGCTGCAGACAGAACAGAAGCCTTCCACTCAGGTAAGGTTTCTTTAGCCTTTACTAGCAACCAAACCAAAACAAAAACATCAAAATCTACCAATTTCTTGACAGGAACCTTCAAAAATGGTTTGATTGTAATTGATCATTCAAAACGTGCGTAAAAACAGTAAGTTCGGACGCCGGGGGTGCAAGGCATTATAGCCTTAAACGTGATTTACCGGAGTTGACGTCGACTGTATTATGTGACTTTTGGACTTTCTTTTGCAGCACTAAATATCCCTCTTGAGTATTTTTAGTTCTTCTAACTTCGTTTTGAATACTGTCTTTCTAACCCTAACCTTCGTTACAGGTGGATATCTTCGGCACGTGCCCCACAGAAGTGTCTTCGTCCCAGGAAGGTAGCGCCGTGCTGGTGCACCGCAGCCGCGACCTCTCCCGCTGTGGACATCGCGAGCAAGGCAAGAACGACCTCATCAGTGGAGTCTTCAACCCTAATGCTGTGAGTATCCTGTGACCATTACCTCATCATTATTATTATTTATTATTGACTGGCACGCATTCATTACTATCTCACCTGATGGTAAGCGATGATGTGGTCGACGATGCAGCACGCTTGCCTAGAAGCAACCTGTTCACTCTAGACTTAAGACCCCTAGGTTGCTATCAGAAAACGCCGACTCCTGCAGGGAATTGTAATCCTTAGCTCCTTAGCTTATTATCATCATCATCAACCTACAGTAGTCCACTGCTGGACATAGGCCTCCCCTAATGAGCGCCACAGTGCCTTGTCTTCAGCTTGCCGCATCCAGCATCTACCAGCAGTCTTTCGCGGGTCTTCACCATTACCTAAAAGCATACATCTTCAGCCAAAGAATCCTTCAACCAAAATGCTATGCGCCAGATATTAAATAAACCTTCGGCATTGTGATAAACTTTCTAGACATTTTCTTCTTATACCTTTGTTCAACTAATACTACGTTTAAGATTTTTGGTGAAATCTTGCCTAATAAAGCTTGTCTAATGTTATCTTTTACCTACACTAGGAAATCAAGGAATCCCAAGTTCTCCAGTCCGCGCTGAACGTAGAAACCAAGGTCAACAACGGAGTGCCTGAGAAGGTAGCTGCCACCGAGGAGTACCTGTACAGACCTTTCTCTGTTGGAGAAAATGGAGCCAGGGCAAAGGTCCTCACCAAGCTGACCATGACTGGCAAGGCTAGGGCTGCTAACAATCCAAGTAAGTGATGAGTTGATGACAAATCTTAACCACTTCCCTGTCCTATGAGTCACATCACTCATGTTGATTGTTTTACTATATTGTGTTTACTTTGTCGACAGTAACGGTGTTAATAAATGGTAACGGTCATAAATTATTAAAATCAGCACTGATGTCCTAGTTGTGTAAGCAGTAGACTCCCAAGTTATAAACCTCGAGTTCGAACCGGTTAATTTGCTTATTGCCTAAATGTCATGATGGCCCTGAGATTAAGGCTTACCTCTCATGTGCGAGGTTGTGGTTCAAATCTGGGCGAGTACCATTGTGACTTTTTCAATTCAGTACTTTCTAAGTTTACCTTAGAAACCATTGACGTCGGTGAACAGAAGAACATTGTGAGGAAACCTGGGCTTATAGCTACTATAAGTTTAAAATCGCCAATCCGCCTTGCGCAAGCGTGGTGATTAATGCTTTTCTGTATGAGAAGAGGCCTTTGCCCTGCAGTGGGACAGCCATTGACACTGGTATCACTGGCTTAAAAAACGATGTAGGAAAACATTGTGGCAAACACCGGCATGCCCAAGAGATATTTCTCAACGACATGTGAAGCCAAGTTAGAGGCCTTTAGGAGTGTCACTTAGTTTCTCAAGGCCAAGTTTCTCCACCAGGTCGCTGCACGGAAACCCGCACCATTATCTTTGAGAACCCGCATGGAGTGTCAATGAACCAGGATAACATGCACGCCGCGCTGGCTGCCGTCAAGGAAACAGCTAAGTCCGTCGCCTCTGAGGCGAGCTCCAAGTCTGCTGGAAACTTCGCGCAACTTGTCAGGGTAAGGATCCTCATAATATAAATTATAAGAAGAATTGCAGATGAGTATGCCAATTCTCGTTATAAAAAAGGTTTAAAAATCTAGTCGCAATCACATTTTAGCGATAACCAATGTTAAAAACTTGCCCTAAAGTAGAAAAATTAACTTACTTTCAATCAACAGCTAAAAATACCCCTAATTTTCTCAATTCGGTTGTATATTGTAAACCTACTTCTCGTGTAATCCCATTTGATATTTATCGAAATCGGTTTAGTGGGTTAATTTTGATTTTGAAATGACTTGATACAACAATCGTCCTTAAAAATTAAGTCGGTTGTATTTTTATTTTTCATACTTCACAACCTAGATTTTCATGGCGAGGTTTTTATAAATTAGCACTGCTGAAGCTGGTTATCAATAATCATAAATGTGGAATGTTCCAGATCTTACGCAATTGCAACAAGGATGCCCTCTCGAAGGTCTACAGCCAGATCAAGGGAAACAACGTTGAGAAGTAAGTTTTTGTCAGCTTGTTCAGTTTGTCTCAATTCTTTATAAATAATAACTTCCTTGTTGCTCTATTGGTCGCAAGCGTTACTGCTGAGCATGGAGTCCCGGCTCCGATGCCCGGGTTGGGCAAAGTGTTGTTAAGTTTTTCTACCTGGAATTTCTCAGTAGCTGTCTGGAGTCTATTACGTCATAAACATAACCGGCGATATTTGGGTGAATTGCAGGTACACCTCTGCCTTACCCTTCGAAGATTACAGGTTGTTATGTTATGTAATTTAAATCTCATTATTTTTCTCATATAACTCAACATCACGCCTGTCCCCCAATGGCTAGGCAGAGGTGTACCAGTATAACACCCATATTTCGCCAGTTTTGTGAGTGTTATGTGTTGTGTTGTTATTATTTGTCATCAACAATATTTAATTTAGCTGTATTTAATTGATGAACGAAATGATTTCTGTATCATACAAACACTTTTACACGTAATTTTCTACTCTGAGAAGAAGCACTGAAAGTAATTCAGAGGTCACAGTCTCTTTTAAAGTCCAGACATTATCTTGGTCAGATTATGTAAGAATCATGCAGATTTGTGTGTGATTTAGATCTTGAGTTTCCTCAACTAATTCCACCTTCTCCTTCCAGGCGTGTATTCCTCGACGGTTTGATTCGTGCCGGAACTGGCTACAGCATTGAGGTTTCCATCCAACTGCTGAAGAGCAAGGATTTGGGTCCCATCGAGCAGAAGCTGGTGTTCCTCTCCCTCAGCAATGCCAGGCACGCGAACAATGATGCTTTGAAAGCAGCTGCCGTAAGTTCAAAATAATTTTAATATTTTGTTATGCAATTGGGCTGGCTGTGGACATGTCAATAGGCTAGTGCACTTGATTTTAGATTACTAGAAAATATTCAACTCATAATAACGGCGATACGTCATGTAGTCAAAATGCCACATGACGTCACTATCCCGTACAGTTTATACTGAATAATGACGTCACAAACCACGTCTCCTTAATTTTAATGCGTTTAATCTAAGTAGTTTTCCATTAATTTGTAAAAGCAAAAAAATACTGGTGCATTATTTTGTTATAATCTAACTAATGGACTAAATATACAGGGTTATTTGTAAAACACCAACAACCTCGCCGGAGTAGATACTAACATCATAAACAACAACATTTGTTCTACGACTTTTTCGAAAACAGACAAAAAAAAAACAACTCTCCATACATATATCCGAACAGTTGATCGAGTCCACATGCCTATTAAATGATCATCATCATCTGCCTAGCCTTTTCCCAACTATATTGGGGTCAGCTTCCAGTTTAACCGGGTGCAGCTGAATAACAGTGGTTTACCAGTGTTTTTTTGTATAAGTTACCTCGTGAAAACATGAGTGAAGTGAACTGTCAATGTCTAGCATTAGTATGAAATGACAGCTTAATTCAACTTCACTTCACCTAAATTGTCACAGGGTGATTTTTGCTGAATAGCACTGCAGACCATTTTGTGACTTTAGATATGAAGCAAACAAACATAACCTTAATAACCTTTGCAACTAATTTGATTAAATCAATTCTAATAAACCTTAATGTTCCCAGGGTCTTCTGGACATGCCAAACCTCCCTAAAGAAGTTTACCTGGGTGTGGGAGCCCTGGCTGGAGCCTTCTGCCGCGAGCATCCGTGCCACCACACGAGAAACGATGGCATCGTCGCGCTCAGCAACAAGCTCGGCGCCAAGCTGCAGAACTGCAGGCCCAAGACCAAAGCTGATGAGGATAATGTAAGTATATTGATGATTATTGAATAGAATAAAGAACTACCTAAATGTTCTTTCTTGGTATTGTTTGTCAGAACGTGGAGCTCCTCAAGTTCCGAAATGATCACACGATTTCCATACTTAATGCTTGCACTGACTGATCTGGATCCCCTCATATATGGATGATTCTTTCCTCAAAAGACCATTTCGGACACTACCTAATCTACATGGTTCTTACAATGATCTGACCAAGATAATGTCTAGACTTTAAAAGAGACTGTGACCTCTGAGTTTCTTTCGGTGTTTCTTCTCAGAATAGTCAGATAGTAAAACACTGACCTCACTTTCTTTCTAAAAAATGACATTTTAAAGTGTTTATATAAACCTATTTATAAAAATAAAAATGTTTAGTTACAATGTTGATGTCTCAAAAATCGGATTTTATAGCGTCAGATATATTTTCTAGTTAGACAATATAGTTAATAAGTTTGAAATCGCCAATCCGTCATAAGCAAGCGTGGTGATCAATGCTCGTGATCCTTCTCTGTATGAGAAGAGGCCTTTGTCCTGCAGTAAGACAATAACTTACAGGCTGGAATTTTGATTGCTCCATTAAATCCCATTCAGATTTTTTGTCGGGATTCCTTCAATGATTGTATTATTAAGTATTTAAATTACTTAATTAGATTAGAACTTCTTCTTATGATCTGTGCTGTTTTCCTTCATCAGGTGGTAGCAGTTCTGAAGGGTATCCGCAACATTCGTCACTTGGAAGACTCTCTGATCGACAAGCTGGTCCACTGCGTTCAGGACAACAACGTCAAGGCCAGGGTTAAGGCTGCAGCCTTCGAAGCCTTCCAAGCTGATGCTTGTGCTGCTAAGGTAAAGTACCAGACATATTACACAACATTTGAAATACTTGAATGAGAAGCAGGGCAGTGCGGTTTTGACTGCTAAACAGTTATCAACCTTGTCGTCATTAAAATAGAGTTGAAATTAAGTTAACTTCAATTAGCCTGAGAGCATCAATGCTGAGATGCATCGGTGATTTTTAATCAGCATGGAAAAGCGCGCGTTACAACGCTTCGTTAAAGTTGTGTTGTGTACGTGCCTAAGCGATGTTAATGTTTGAAACATTGAAATTTTGAGCTGTGATTTAGATAAAAAATAATACCCTGATGATGAAAGAATTTTTCAAATCACTTCAGTATTTTTTGAGTTAAACTATTACAAACAAACACAAAATAAAATATTTCCTCTTCCTAATATCTCAACGTCTGTGCTAACAATAATTTTCTCAACAGCTAAAGAAATCCGCCATTGACATCATGAAGAACCGCCAGTTGGATTCCGAGATTCGTATCAAGGCCTACCTGGCTATCATCTCTTGCCCCTGCGCACACTCCGCCACCGAAATCAAGAACTTGCTGGACTCCGAGCCTGTTCACCAAGGTAATTGTTATTTTATCATCACCATCTTAATCAAAAGTTAGGCTGGGGAACAGCACTTTTTGAACTTCAAAAATTATACAGGGTTCTGTATAATTTTTGAAGTTCAAAAAGGCCTGCCCTTCACCAATTTCTTGTATTTTTCCTGGGAAGAGGAAGTGGCGGAATAAACTACTCAGGATTGAAAATATTGGTATTAAATTACTTTCCGAACTTATTTTAACGGAAATCTGTTGAGTACCGATATTTTTAGCCATAATCATTAGTATTTCCGTGTTAAAAGTAATGTACTGAAAAAATATAAGACATCCGAAATAGCTTCTTCATTCGGAGTGTTGCTGAGGAGTTTATACCGCCACTTCTTCTTCCCAGTAAAATACTAGGAATTGCTGAAGGGCGGGCGTGTCCTCTTAGATACATAACTTTTAAGTGGCAATAGTCCAAAGGCTATCGATAGGTCGTGACTTTGATCCTCACCCATTGTACTATAAACTTAACCCCTCTAACCCTCAGACACAAGCATATTTAGCTTAATTGGAGAGGTTAAACCACATTCGCTCAGACACAAAAAAAATTTTTTTTGTTTCTTTTGAAAATTATTATTTATTAATTTATTTATCAAAATCTCCCGTGCAACTGTACTAACAAATATTATCATACAAATATTCGTTGTAAGTTCATTCAACCAACGTGTTCTTCCACGTTTTAGTTGGCAATTTTATCTCTACGTCTCTTCGCAACATCCGCGGCTCCTCCAACCCCGACAAGCAGCTGGCTCGCCAGCACTACGGCCTCATCCGCACTCCCAACAAGTTCAACACTGACGTCAGGTAAGAAGATCATAGTTCTACTAAGGAACAGGGTGTACAATATTCACTTTATTAGTAACTAGCTTCTGCCCGCGACTTCGTCCGGAATAGTATCAGGAAACAAAAAGCCCCGATTTTTAAACATTCTTTATTGGTGCTCTGATTCTATTAGTCTGATCGTAATGATGTATTTCTGCCTTCCTCGTTAAATGGACTAACTAACACTGAAATAATAATTCAAATCGGACCAGGAGTTCCTGGGATTAACGCGTTCAAGCAAACAAACTTTTCTGGTTTTTAATATTAGCATACCTAGTAACTTAGTTGCATTTTCAAATTATTATGTTTTCTTTTCCGGTTTTGTTTTCTTCTCCGGTTTAATTTATCTACTAAATACATGGCTTTTTAAATAATACCTGGTACTTATCTTAGTATAGTTGTTTTTAATCAAGGTACAGTTGCCAAGCTTCTCCAAACTGTCAAATTTCTTTGATCTTTTTTCAACTTTATAGCAAAATTATAAGGTTCATATTCAATTGGAAAAAATTGACAGTTTGGTTTAGCTTGGTGCGCTGTTCTTATAACATCGTCTTCACATATTTTTTGTCTGATAAATATATACAAATATTATAAAAAGTACTCTATAGTTTGGGAAAAGTAAGTATGGAGTTTCTTGCACATGCTTCTCCATAGAAAACTATATTTTGAAAGGGGCATTTCGAAGAAATTTTGTTTTATGTTAACTAAAGTTTATGACTTTGACTTTTCCAGGAAATACTCCTTCTCTGAGGAAGAATCCTTCAACATCAACGCCTTGGGTCTCGGTGGAAACATTGAGAAGAACGTCATCTACTCCCAGGATTCGTTCTTGCCCAGGTCTGCCAACTTAAACGTCACCTGCGAGATCTTCGGACACAGCCTCAATGTTCTCGAGGTTAGTATTTAATTCACTATGTTCCTTTTACTTGAAAGAAAGAAAGAAAAAAACATTTATTGGCAACAGGTAAAAGATGGAATTAGCATAAAATAACATTAAAATAAATGACATGTCTCACGGTATGGTCTGACGCTAGAAATAATTTTTAAAACTATGATTTACTGTCAAATAAAAAGTTTTTAAATTGTATTTTCGCTACAACTCGCCTAAAAACATCCTAAAAGTGATTGAGACTGCAGATTCAAACATTTTGTGTAGTTCTCAGGAAACGTCAGTGGCGTATTTTGGGGGACAGTTTTATGTAATTTTGACGTTTAAAGTTTATAATAATGATAATGAAATTAAAAAAAATTAAAATAAAATGTAAATAACAAAACTTCGTAACTTTGGCACGATCTCTCGCTTGTTTACATGTTTTAATAATCAATCAATCAATCTGTTGAATGGATTTCTATAGAGTTTAATCTTAAGAAAGCTATTTAGTAAAGTTCTATGTACTATTCTTCTCCATACAAATCTACTTTTTGGAAGGGGCAACTAGAATCATTTTTTAAAGTTAATTTTTGTTCGACGTTCAAAAGTGCCTTTTAGGGGCCTAATTGAAATAAATGGTTTGACTTTGACTTTGTACTCGTAAATAACGATTGAGCCTACTTTCTTTAGTAAACCTGTACCATAATCCTTAATCCACACTCTTCTTCCAGATTGGAGGTCGTCAAGGTAATCTGGACCGCGTGGCCGAGCATTTGTTCGGTCCCAAGAGTTTCCTGCGCACTGAGGAGCCACAGTCGCTGTACCAGAAGTATGTAGTGGAGAAGTTCAACCAGTACAAGGACAAGTTCGAAGAGGGATTCCACAGAGGACGTCGCTCCGTCAAGACTGATGTCGACAACTTTGACAAGAACGTAAGTTGTTTTTGTCACTGTTTTGATTCCTTGCGTTAAGGTGGATGTGCCAATTAAGCCCGCAAAATTCAAATTGTCAACGGCAAGTTGCAAAGAACACAAGAAACTTTGAATTTAGCGAGTAGCCTAGCGCTTCCACCTTAATTTGTGCTATCATTTTGGATTGTTAGAGAATGTCTGTTAGAGATTGCGTTTAGCGATAAGGCTGCCCATTGTTACACCCTACGTAGCCCTTATAGTTAAGAGGAGGAGGTAGTCAGAAATCTTTATGGTGTACAATCCCCCTCCTTGCGTCGTACTCCTCAATGCTGAGGGTCGTGACCTTCCTGCTTCATCACCTTTTTCTTCACTATGTTCCTCCATCTGCTTCTGTCTCTGGCGGTGTGAAGGGCATCGCATACCGAAGAGTCAAGAGTGGTGCGGATCAGGTCGGACCAACGTATTGGGCTGCGTCCACGAGGCCTTTTCCCATTCACTTTGCCGGTCACGATGAGCCTTTCGAGATTACCACCGTCTTTCCTTGCTATGTGACCGAAGTATTGAAGGATCTTACGTAAGCACTCGGACGACAACCGCGAGGAGATCTTGAGTTCTCGCAATATGGATACGTTGGAGCGAAATGCTGTCCAAGGGATTCGGAGCATCCTTCTCCAGCACCACATCTCAAAAGCGTCAATACGTTGTACGGTGTACAATAAAGACTATTAAATTCTATTATATTCGAAAGCATTGAGTTTATTTATACCGGGAGGCTTCTTTTCAGTCATGTGTTAACTTCGATAGCTAGATTACTAGTATTATTATATAGGAGTGTGCTAGCTAACATGTAGCAAATAATTGAATTTGATTGATTTACAATGACAACTAATTGCACTCTATATATTCAAGTTCTTCTAACTTATCAGACGAACGTCTTGCTGGGGAGTTTATTCCGCTTCTTCTTCTTCCCAGCAAAATCACTAGGAAGCGGTGAACGGCGAGTTTTTTGGGGGAGCGCAGATCCTCAGCCTAGTTTGAATAAATGACTTTTGATTTTGATTAAACCTTAATATTTAAAACTACAGCTGAGAGCCGAAGCAGCTCCCTTCAACAACGAGTTGGACCTGGACCTGTACGTCAAGCTGTTCGGTACTGATGCCGTATTCCTGTCCCTCGGAGACGACAAAGGATTTAACTTCGACAAGGTCATCGACCAGTTCATGCAGTACCTCAACAAGGGTATCAATGACGTCAAACACTTCCAGGTAAGAAACACCTTCTTTATTCAGCAAGTTGACATAGTATCACCAATTGTCTAAAAGACTAACGCCATTTAGTTTGATGGCAATGGTAATTTCTAACACGGAGCGAAATTCCATATGGCTGTGGTCGCAAGCGATTTTGCAGAATATGATGACCCGCGTTCGATCCCTGGATCTGACAAAGTGTTATTGAGTTTTTTCATCTGAAATTTCTCAGTATCTAATAGACTGGAGTCTGGATTTGCCCTCGACTTTTTTGTGCTTGATTGATGGCAATAGGCTTGCCCTATATTACATGGGACTTAAACAAGAAGCTAACACACAAACATAATATCGCGCCTGTAATTCCCGAAGGGTTAGGCATTATGACTCTAGTAAAGACGCTATAGCACATCAAGCTACCCGAAACTGTCATTTTTTTCCAATTGAACATGAACCTTATTCAATTTGAAATAAAGTCGACAATCAAATAAATTTGAAATATTGGAGTAGCTTGATGTGCGGGCCTCTGTACATCTCCATCTGAGGTTTTTACAATTGGATTTTCTCTAACGATGTGTTCCACGTTCACAGCAAGAAGTCCGCGCCCACATGCTGTTCATCGACGCGGAGCTGGCGTACCCCACGTCCACAGGACTGCCACTCAAGCTGGACGTCGTGGGCGCCGCCACCGGCCGCCTGGAGCTCGCCACCAACCTCGACATCCGCCAGTGCATCCACAGCCCCAAAGACGCTAAGATCGACATCAAGCTGGTGCCCAGCACTGACATCGAGATCACTGGAGCCCTATTGGTCGACGCTGATGCGATCACCGCTGGTCTTAAGGTCATCGTCAATTTACACAGTTCTACTGGCGGCCATGTCGTCGCTAAGGTCCTTGAGAACGGGCGCGGCTTCGACCTCCAAATTGGACTCCCAGTTGATAAACAGGAAATTATCACCGCCTCCAATGACTTAGTATACTTCTATTCTGAGAAGGGACAGCAAGAGAAACATACCGCAATCAAGATGGACAATGCTGTGAAGGAGAACACTGGTTGCTTCGACCAGGCTGCTGACTTCCTTGGATTAACTGTCTGCGGAGAAATGACTGTACCATTCACAGTCTCTGGTGAGCATAAGATGCATTTATGTTTAAGCAGTTTTATACAAAAAATATAAGGCCTTACTTTAAAAAATTAGGCTTGCGCCATTTCACTGCCATCTCTCCGCCACCGCGCGTGCTCATTGGTCAAATTAAATAGCGCGCGTGTTGCCTGGTTACATTAAAACCAAGCAGCGCGCGCGCTATTTAATTTCTATACATATTTCCGTCCCTTTTCGCGAAATAACTCCAACAAAAAGTATCCAGCAACCTAGACGAAAGATTTTACACATCAGAAAATGAAGTCGATAGTACATCAAAGAAAAAAACTAAACTTCACCTGATCCCATTGCTTCACTTTCAGGACCTGATGCCCAAGCTTCCATCGCTAAGTACGTGTCAAGCTTACCATTGACCGGCAAGACCAAGTTCCGCGTGATGCTTGAGAAGCAGAACCTCAGAGGATACCACATCAAGGGAGTGCTCCGCTCGGACGAGGCTGCGGGCAGAGAGTCCTTTGAACTGCTGTTTGATGCTGAAGGTATGTGAAGATCAGAACATATTTTGTTCTTAAAATTAATTAAATAAAGGCCTGTGCCTTCTCTATGTATATAAATAAATAAATTAATAGTAATACCAGCCCGATACTCACAGAGCTCGTTTCTCATACAAAGAAGGTACGAGCATTGATAGATTGCGCATTGGCGATTTCAAACTTGTGTTAATTTTATGACAAGGTTTCCTTACGATGTTTACCACCACTGATGTCAATGACGTCTAAGATAAACTTTGAAAGTGCATAAGAATCGAAAAAGTCGCATTGTTACTGGCGCGGATTTGAACCACAACCTCGTGCATAAGATGTAGGCACCTCAAGAAGAAAAACATTAGGAAGTGGCGAAGGGCGTAATTTTGGGGGGATGGCCTCATGTAATTTTGATGTTAAAAAAAGTTCTGATCTTCAGTTTGACTAGTGATAAAATCTAAGATATTTTTTTTTGTTTCAGGTGCAAAATACGGCCGCGCTGAAATCAACGGAGAATACGTTAACAACAAAAACGAGATTGGTGCCCAAATAGCCCTGACATCCCCACTGAAGGTCATATCAGGACAGGCCACTTTCTACCGCAAGCCGAACGAGATGATCGTCCTCGTCAAGGGTAAATTGGACGCCAACGAAATCTACGGCAAACTTGGATTCAACGTCCAAGGAGGTGGAAACCGCAAGGTCTACAAGCCCATTGCTGAATACCAGATGCCTGGGGAAAAGGACAAGCATAACATTCCCATCTCCGGCCAAGTTGTTGAAGAAACCGGTGGTGGTAAAACCAAGTACTCAATTGAGAACATCAAGATGAACTTACCCAGTGTCAAGGAGCCCGTCTGTATCGATGGCCACTTCACCAGCAATGCTAACAGGGAGATTGAGTTCGATACTACTGTAAAGGACTTGGCTTCGCTCAAGGGTTCCGTGAAGAAGAATGACGTCAACATTGAGTTCCAGAACAGGCTGAACCCGTTCATCAACTTCAGGTTGAATGGACACTTCGAATATGAGCCAGTTGTAAGTATATTAACGAACTTTATGGCTTAACGCCAGTTACTCACTGCCAATGAAAAAATAGTGCCCCTGCCATGCTGGTAAAAATAATTAACTTACATAAATTTTCGTTTCTAACTTTGTGTCCTTTACTAACAGCTTCGCAATGAATTCGACCTGACCTATGGTGGTGATCTCCGCAACAACCATAACCGCATTGTGTTCGGACAAATGCTCAAATACCACAAGAACTCTCCCGAGGACTACAACGTTATTACCAAGAACAAGTGTAAGTTTTGCCTTTCTAATTATTCAACATCATTATTATCGTTAGATGTTCACTGAGCTGAACATAGGTCTCCTATATAGCTATTGGGAAGCGGCTTGCATTCTACTTGCGGGTGGAAGTCCTATACTACGTTGTGCGCTGTAGTGTGTGGTCTCCAACCGTGAACATACCAGCCCGATCGGCCATCAGTTCTGCATGCTCAGTGGCCTGCTTACTACCACGTCTACTTGCTAACTCGCTGGGCTATGTGGGCAACTTCTGATGATTATAGAAATCATACACACATGCCGGTTGCGAATGAGATCTGTGTATTTCCTTCTAGGGCGTACCGTCTCCAATTACATCTGCCTTTCAAATAACGTTACCGTTAGTCGCCTTTCATTCATCCTTTTAACGTGACCAAACTATCAAAGCATACTCTTTTCGAGACACATTTGTAATAAAACATAATATAATTTCCTTCTTATTCTTCAATTATACAGTCGAAATTCACGCCATCCCCCTGAAGATCAGATTCGACGCCGACATTGACCCTAAGAAGGCTGACATTGAGCTAGAAGGACAGTACATGGACAAGAAGGGAGATTTTGATCTAGAGGCTAGACAGCAGATCAAGAAACCAGGAGACTACAGCATGAAAATCAAGGCGCTCTTCGACAAGAATGGAATTGAGGTCTTCTCAAAGAGGGACATTGTCTCTGCTGACAAATCCAACTTGGAGAACTACATTGAGTTCAAGAATATTGGCAGATACGAATTATCGGGAGTCCTGCTTCACAAGACTAAGCCTAATGACATGAATGTTGGTGCTATTGGTCATTTGAAGGTGACAGTTGGCAGCAAAGCCCAGGACATCAAGTAAGTTCTACAAAAGCTTCTTCTCACTCCTCATTTTTTATTGTACATTGCCGTCTGTTTTGCGAGGAGCTAACTACGTTAAGCTGCACTTGATGAGGTCGATCCGACGATGGGTGGCAATCCATTATCTTATCAAGATTCCTTAAGCTTTGCATCAAAAAGTACGTTAAGCTGTTAGTCCCGGCTGTCATTAGTAGATTTTTGACTGTCGTTACAGCTAGTCAGAAGTCCGAAAGTCTAACCAAAGGGTATCGTGTTACCCAGTAACTGAGCTGTGAAGGATAGACAGGTAGATATTTCATCTAAAACACTGGTAGGCAGCAGCATCCGGTTAAAATGGAAGCAGACCCCAACTATGTTGGGAAAAGGCTATTAAAGAATCAACAATATATTTATTTCAAAGAATAAAGGGTACATAAGTTTTTAAGATCAATGTTTTGCACTATATTCGGCGAGGCAGTTGATGACTTCTCTTTTGTGAAAAAAATCTTAACTACTTCTCTGTTTTCACCAGATTCGACATCGGAACGATTCAAACAACAGCCCTGTACTCCTCCCACGCCAAGGTGTCCGATAACCACGGTGACATCATCGACTTTCTGCTGAAGACTTCCCGTGGAGCCAACGCTAACGGACAACTGAAGCTGATCGTCAAGAACGCCATCTCAGCCAACGGCCAGTTCAAGGTTACCGATAGCGATGGCAAAGGCAACGGCATGGTCATCGTGGACTTCAAACAGGTGAGTTTCAAACGGATTATTATTATTTATTATTGATCAAATCAAATACCTCGCGCTACCTAATCGAGAGAAAAGACGTTTCACATCAATAAAATCTATGCTTTTACTCAAAATACAACCTTTTCTTCTCATATAGGCCCAACGCAAAGTCAAGGGAGACTTCAAGTTCATGGCCAAGGCTCCAGCCTACGGCGCCGATGTGGACATCTTCTTGAACTACGAGAAGGACAACAATGACAAGATCCACTTCAGCACCAACACCAGGAAGACCGACAAGTTGCTTGACTCCAAGTAAGTTTTCTGGTCTCTTTTCTGTTTTTACGTTAGATGAACTGCTTCTAAGTTAACATAGGCTCATGCTTGTGAGGAAGGAAATAAAGGAATTCTGCGGTTATAACAAGAACAAGATCGAAAAGAGCAGAGTCATTTACCTCAGATATTCTCAGATTTTTATTGAAGTTTATTCTCTATACGATAACGTAAGAAATGGTATTTTTTTATAAAATTGCTCTAGGACTTCTAACTTGGCAAATGTTTTTGTCGGGGACGATTCGCGACATTTTTTTGCACTGTTTTCTGCGTGATTGTCAACGGAAGTTCCACATTGCAGTTTGCGCGCTTCTACGTACAAGTGTTTAAAGACTGTCTCTTTTATCTAGTGGTAACACTATAAGCATGAGGTTCCGAGTTCGATCACCGGCTTGGGCAAAGTTCAATTGAGTTTTTCTATCTGGAATTTCTCAATAGCAGACTCTGTATTTGTGTCCGAGGGGTGGTAAAAGGCTGGCACCCTATTACATGGTACGACAAAATAACTGACGGAATGCTAGTATACCACAGGCTGACTTCTGCCTCACCCTTCAAGGATTACAGGCTTGATGTTAATGTAATTTGTTTTCGACAGGAACAAGTTCATCTACGCTGGCAAGAAGTTTGAGCTTAACCTTCGCCAGGATGGAGTATACTCCCCAACCGGCAAGACCCACGGTACAGTGGAACTGGTGCTGCCTACTGAAAGGTGCCTCAGCCTGAAGGTAGACCGTGACGTCACACACAGCAATGACGTAAGTACACATTGATTACTTTAGCATGGAACAAGGAAGTGCGAGTGTTTGGTTGAGCTTTTAAAATTTTGGATGGACGAAGATGGTGGTTTGCCTTCCACTTAGACTTACATGATGTAACTTTGTATCAAGGAAAGAAAGAAAGAAAATAATTTATTTAGACAAGAAAGAACTTATAAAGAAAATAACTTATATTAATTACAAGTCCTGGTTTCCTTACGATGTCTTTCCTTCACCGATGTCAATGATGTCTTAGATAAACTTAAACAGTACATATTATAAATTGAAAAACTCCGTTGTTGCTATAATTTACTTCTTCTTACCTCTTAATACTACCTCTCTTACAGAAATACAACGGCCACGCCGAATTGGTCCTTTCTGACGCTACCAAACGCGGAGGACCAGCTTCCATAGTCTCTTACAAGGGCAAGATCTCGAACACCAACTTCGACAAAGAGATCATCAACTACGAGGGTCAGGTGGAACTCAAGCTGCAGGATGGAAAGCATCTGCTGAACACCTTCTCAGTGAAGAACAACCCTGAGGGCGACAAGTTCAAGTTTGACTTCAAGGTAAATTTTATGATCACAGTTATGCCAACGCAACGCCGGTCACCGGTGAGCCGCGAACCATTGAATTTTTACTGTGTCTGGCAGTCAACGTATTAGAGGGGCAATTGACTTAAAATCCAGTATAGCTTACATGAAAGAAAAATCTCTGTATACTTCTTCTTCTGGATAGGCCTGTTGGTCTAGTAGTCAGTGACCCTGACTGCTATGCCGGAGATCGTGGGTTTGATTTCCACCCAAGAAAATTGTCCGTGTGACGAGCATGATCATTTGTTCTGTATCTGGGTATAAAATTATCTATAATATATATTGAGAAATTTGGAGAAACGTATGTTTACCAGTTGTTTAGTACCCATAACACAAGCTCTGTTTAGCTTGGGTCTAGATGGCGTTGTGTAAAATGTTGTGGATATTTCAACATCATCAACGTGTTGCACAACCTTATCAATTCACGGCAATTTGGATATTTTCATTTACCATTTCTGCTCATGGTTTTTTTCACCAAACTTTACCGGCTACCTTTCTTCCACAGTACGATATTAACGGCAACCTTCTACCCAAACCTGTCTCCCTGGTCGGTTTCTACACCTACCCAGCCTCCCTGACCGTCAGAGATGACAAGTACCGCTTCAAGGGAAGCTACGGTGACGACACCAACTTCGAATGGTCTGGAATCTGGATTGTCAAGTTTTTGGAAGGAGAAAAGAAGTAAGTAAAGATGAATAGAATACTCTTCAGTGCACAGACTCACACACATCAACTGTAAAATTTTCTAATTGATTATAAACCTTATGTCTTTTGAAAAGAGATCAAAGATATTTGACAGATTAGGTTAACTTGATGGGCTGGGGCCTGTACACTATGTAAACTTACAAATAATAACTTAAAGAGCTTCATGGGGTTGTAGAGTAGGCCGCCGTATCGCTAAAAGTAAGCTCGTAACCTAGAAAAGTTTAAAACAAGGTACAGTCAGCCTCATAAGTCGATATACCTACATATCCATATTTCCTAAACTCATGAACACCTTAGCTTACACAAAACTAGTGAATTTTCAACCTTTAAGACGTTAATTAAATCCTGGCACTAGTCTTGTTTAGCAATTTGTGTAAGCTAAGGTGTTCATGAGTTTAGGAAATATGGATATGTATATCGACTTATGAGGCTGACTGTACCTAAATAGAAACTCAAGGGTAAGTAGAAACAAAACTTAAAGGTGGATATTCACGTTATTTAAAAGTTGTTTGTTACATACGAGGACTCTAATGTAATAATAATAAATAATAATACCAGCCTGTTATGTACTGTCCCACTGCAGGACAAATGCCTCTTCTCATACAGAGAAGGCTTGAGCATTGATCACCACGCTTGCTCAAGGCGGATTTACGATTTCAAACTTATGTATTAACTATAAGTCCAGGTTTCCTCACGATGTTTTCCTTCACCGATGTCAATGATGTCTAAGATAAACTTAGAAAGTACATATGAATTGAAAAGTCACATTGATACTAGCCTGGATTTGAACCATACCTCGTGCATGAGAGGCAGGCGCCTTAACCTCTGGGCCATCACGACTTTTACTCTAATGCTTTTAAATAATTGAGATAAATAGATTCTACCCCTTCTACGTATCAAATTAGCGTGCTAATAACTAGTGTGAGGTTACTAGCGTGAAAATCCTCTTCAAAGTGTTGTGTCTATTGACCCTTGAGTTTCTATTTACCCCGTACTTTCGGTAGTTTTATTACTCTTCATTGTATTTGGTCTCCAAGATTTTATGGTTAAACTACGTTCTGCATTAGAATCAATTTAAAATGGGGTGAACAACTCTTATAACTATACTTACTACTATACTTACTCTTATACTTATAGGGGTATGATAAATGGTTTACGTCCTATTCTTAGATTACTGAGTATTATGTAGACGCAAAATGTCATGATTTGGTCAAGCCATTTTGGAGGAGATTTGTTACAAACACAGTGACGAGAATTTTATATTTAGATTATCAAAGACTTGTATTCGGTTGGGTTATTAATAGTCAAAGTCAATAGTTACAACGTTGAATGAGGAACAAGGTTGAAAGCTCCTCATCCCCTATAGTAAATCAATCATCGGCTACCTCGTTGGTGGTCCAGCATGAGGTCCCGGTTCAATCCCCAGGTCGGGCAAAGTGTTATTGAGTTTTTCCATCAAGAATTACGCAGTAGCAGCCCGGAGTCTGGATCTGTGCCCGATTGATGGCAATAGGCTCGCCCCCTATTACATGAGACTATAACATTCCTGGCAATATGTGGATGTACAGACGCCAGCACATTAAGTTACCCACATGTGCCAAATTTTCCCAATTGAATATGAACGTTATTCTGTTTGTTTTAAAGTTGAAAAACGATCAAAGCAATTTGACACATTGGGGTAACTTGACGTGCTGGCGTCTGTTATGTACTACAGGTAAATCTATGCAAAACCCTACGGGGATAAAAGGCGTGATTTTATGTTGTTATGTATTCTCACTCTCTTGTCTATCTGCTTAGATACCTGGATGACTACATCATCACCGTGAGGTTGCCCTTCGAAAAGGCTCATGACATCAAGTGGATTTCTACCGTGTTATACCAACAAGCTGAAAACAGTAATGAAGTCGAGGTAAGCAGACCTTTCATAATAATAAATTAGTAATTCACGAAAAGCTTAAAAAAAGCGAGTACAATAAACAGTAGTACGTGATGTGTGGTATCTGACATAAAATAAAATGACCAACCTCCCGCAAACTCAGTTGGCACCATATCACAGCTCCGTCACCGCGCGCGCTCTTTGGTCAAATCAAATAGTGCGCGCTTCCCCTGTTCCAGCAGGGCTAGCATGGGCTGGGGATATAACTTTTATCCACCGGTTATTTCCACTGACAAGGGATACAATTATCTTATCCACCTGCCAAAGCACGGCAACAGGGGGAAAGAGAATTATATCACTTTTTGACATTAGACGTGGATACTCATCCACGGCTTATAGCATGGCGACTAGTGAAAGATTTCGCGATTCGAGCAATCCCAATTGACAACAAAACAAAATAAATATCCAGTACAGATGTAATAAAACGATGAAAGTACTTTGGTTTACATGACATTCTCGACTATTGTGTAATTTCATAAAAGTTTTCTTATAATGGCAATAATTTCGAGGACAAGCGTTTCCCCTGGTTTATCCCCGTGAATAGTTTATCCACCCATGTCGCCATGCTCGGAGGGTGGATAAAAATGACAGAGGAACAGTATTTTATCCTCTCCCCGTGGAAAGAATATCTCCGGCCATGCTAGCCCTGCTGTAACACAAATCTGTCCCTTTTCATGAAATCACTGCCACTAAATATTATATCCAATACACATCAACAAAAACAATGACCATAGTTTTACTCTTCTTATAGCAGATTAATTATGCC
Organism: Euplexia lucipara; assembly: GCA_921972225.1. NCBI lineage: Eukaryota > Metazoa > Arthropoda > Insecta > Lepidoptera > Noctuidae > Euplexia > Euplexia lucipara. Next base: position 14,405,046 of record OV179167.1, on the reverse strand, counting down.
TTCAATTTTATAAATCAGTATTATTTACAAACGTACTTATATCAACTCAGTTTGTGAGCCAACAACAATGGCTATCAACAAGAACTACTATAAACAACTTATTTCTATGTACAGACACCAGCACATCAAGTTACCCCAATGTGTCAAATTTTCCCAATTTAATATGAACCTTATTCTGTTGGACATTAAGTTGAGAAACGATCAAAGAAATTTGACACATTTGGGTAACTTGATGTGCTGGTGTACCTACCTACATTCTAAGATAATAAAGGTCTTTTATTTTTGCCTATAAATAACCTAATTTGACGACAATCTCTCCCACAGTTCACCGTCGTGGAATCTGTTCAAGTGAACGCTGACGTGTACAAGATTGACGCTAACGGCAAGGTCAGTCCGCAGACTGGACTCTCTACCGTCAAGGTCCTGGTGCCTCATGTAGACCCAGTGGTCCTGGATGTCAACTACAAGACTGCTCAGAATGGTTAGTACACTATTTGTTTTTTTTTTTAAATAGGCCGGCTATTGACCTCGATTACACCAGATGGAAAGCGATGGATGAAGTCTAAGATGTAATGAGAGTATCTAGAAGATAAAAATGTGTACCTAAAGCTGTACGATTCTCGCTTATTTAACGTAGGTACGTTGTTACTATTCACATATGCGCGCACTTACTTATACACAGTTTACTTTAACATTTTGAATGACGCTAAATATAGGTACCTAACTAAATCGCTAATCGGTTAGTTATTAATGAATTTTCTCTGTAAGAGATTAATGTAGTCTTTTGCAAAAATCTGTTCACACTAACTTTGTAGGAAAACGGGTTTAATGTGGAAGAGGACTCAGAAAGTTCCGCACTTTGACTGTGCGAGAAACGGGAATTACTATTTAATTTCATATCATCTGTCATCTGTCAGCTAGTAAAGTGTCTTTGGGCACTTTACTAGCTGACGGCGATGCTTATATATTTTTGACGCTTTAATAATCATTCAAAGGTCTGACAATCAGTTGAACTAAGATGTATTGTATATTACTCCATGTAAAACAATAAGGTATTCAGCTGTTGCTAACCAGATGGTTAAACTGGAAGATAACCTCACATAGTTGAGAAAAGGAAAGCAAGAAAGAAAGAAAAAGCAAAATACACCTTAATACTATAAAATAAAAAGATTATAATGCCAAAAGGGCCTCAGCTTAGCATAATGTCAAATGAGAACACAGCATCCTGTGTTCAACGTCAGATAGAACATCTACTATCTGACGCTGATGAGGCTAGGCAGATGATGATTTGTATAAATAATATTAGTTAATTAAGAGTCATTTTTTTCGGTTTAAGGTGTGTCTATAATAAAAAATAAAAATAATTCAACAGGAGATAGGAGCGACAACCACGCAGAACTGAAGGCCAAGTACGGCAAGGGCAAGTCTGCCTCCGTGTCCGTGGACGCCGCCGTGGCCCCGCGGGACAACAAGCTCAGCATCAAGGCCAACGCACCGGGAGCCGAGGGTTTGAAGAAACTCGAGTTCGCCGTCCACTCCAGGGTGAGTTTTGGAGTCTAAATAATAATTACAATGACACGTAGGGGATTACAGGAGTACGCCTAAGTGGTAGTATTTGCACTACTTAAAATAAAAGTCGAATCAAGTGAAACCATCTGAAATTGTTAAGTACCAACAATATGTAACTCTATTCTGAAAAATGAATCATTGATTCATTCAAAGTCAAAGAAAAATCATTTATTTCAATAAGACCGTTAAAAGGCACTTAAAGACGTCAAAAAAATAACAAAATGATTCTAGTTGCCCCTTCCAAAAGGTAGTTTTGTATGGAGAAGAATGGGCAAGAAACTCCATGCTTACTCTTTTAAAATAGGTTTACAATACTTTGTATGACATTAATCAGATTATATTTAAGGACCATGCACCTAGAATAATACTCATTCATTCATTCACTCATTCGACATGAATTAAAGAATGATCCATTAGGATTCGTCTAGTGAAATTGGCACAAAACGAACTTCTTATGAAAACAAATATAAAATGAAAAGGCTGGGTACCGTATTATTCACAATTATAAAATAAAAAATATACAGTGACGATACGTTAACTTTTTTTTTTATGCCACGACGGTGGCTGCAAGCTTACGGCCCGCCTGATGGTAAGCGGTTACCGTAGCCTATGGACACTTGTAACACCAGGGGCGCACACGCGCGTTGCCGACCCTTTAAAAACCTATTTACTCCCCTTTTGAAGAACCCCATACTGTAGCCCTCTGAGAAAAAAAAAGTTTTTTTTTTGTTAATATTTATTATATAGAATGGGAGACGACACTGATTCCTGTAACACAAATTACAGCCTAGCTCAGGAGTTAGGACTTCAAAGTTGTAACTTTCTTTTATGTGACTAAAAAGATATTATTATTTATTAAATTATTGATCTCATTATTCTTTACTGAACCCTATTCCGTGTTCCACAGAACCCGGCACCCGACACCTACAGCTCCGACATATCGGTGGACGCTGATGGCCGCGTGTACAAGTCTGAATCTACCTTCGTGTTCTCAAAGGCGCATCCTATGATCGATGTCAAATACACCAGCCCAACTACACCCAAGACTAGCCGGTAATTTCTTCTTCTTTTCTAGCTTAAACATTCATGAACTCACGGCTTTTACCCAAGGTGGTAGGCAGAAACTACAGAGCGCCAATTGCTACAATTTCTTTCATACTTCTTTTGCTTCGTTTACATTCAAACATATTGTCAAACACATACGCCTGAGAATGACTCAACTACGCATATAGTCCTTTCAAAATTGAAAAGGCTTTATACATACACCAACGACCACTTTCAACTCAAGTTGACCGTCTTCCACAGGCTCTACCTCAAGGGCAGTTCGCTAAGCTCCACGCAAGGCAAGGTCGAAGTTAAGGTTGAGAACATCCGTGACATCTCTTTCGACTGTGTCTCCGAAGGCAACGTCCAGAAGGACAACGTGAACTTCAAGATGACTGCTAACTCCGACAAGCTGGGCTTGAAGAACTACCAGGTGGAGATTGCTAGCAAGGACGCTGGAAATGGCAAACGGTTGGAGTTCCACGCTACCAATGATAACAAGAATGTTCTTAGTGGAAGGTAAGATTTGTTAATTATTTGTTTTTATATTGTAGTCTTTGGTAACCTAATGTTTTATAGCAGTCAGGTAAAAACTAAAATTTACTTCCCTAATGGAGGATTTTTTATATTCCTGATGGAGGCATGCCAGTGTCAGTCACATTGTAATATCAAGTTTTTAGCAAATAAACGATTTATTATTTATTATTATTATTATTAAGTTATAGATGTTCACTACCTCAAGATCGTGCAGGTACATTCTCAAGACTTTTCAAGAAGCTAGCTCTTAAGAAGCTTCGAAGTGTAGTACCACATTCGAAAAACATGCAGTCGTCCGACGAAGCTGTCTAGACAGGGCAATCGTGCGGGGTGTGAGGGGCGAGACGCGGGAAAGCCGCTACCGCACTGCGAACAAAACGATGTTCGTATTGCGGGAGGTATTATTCAAGTCTAACGCGTGTAGAGAAGTTGTTGGCATTTTTCCAGAGATCAAAGGCGTCATCTTACTGTATTAGTATTTATACTGTGGTGGACTAATTATTTAATTGTTTCTTTTTTGTGAAGAATTGATTACCCAACCTACAGAACAAGGCCAAATTAATCTTAAAGAGTTTTCCAAACTAATGTAGGCACAGACACCAAAATGCTCATCGTATTCTCCATCTTCTCCAGCACCTCATACATCAGCAAACAGGAAGGCCCCAAGATGATCATCGAAGGTTCCGGAGCCGTGAAGGTCAAGGACGAGCAGAAGTCCGCCAACTTCAAGTACATCCGCACCATCCTTGGAGAAGGAAACGAGAAGGGAGTTGAGGTTCGTATCTTCAACAGGATTTGTTCTTTAAATGGTTTTGATGTTCTCTCCATTACTTTAATGCACACTTTGTAACGAAAGTACCTACAATAAAGCATGTTACAATATTTACGATAGATGCCGAAATTATTATAATCCAAAGAGATTTAAAATACTATAGAGCGGGCATGTCAAGGAAATGTCATAGAAAAACTTTGATCCTATATCTCAGTAACGTATATGAATATTGGAGCGGCAGCGGAGCCTACTACAAAAAACCCATAGACTTGTATCCAGCAGGACATACTTTTTCGGACGAAAATTTTGTTCGTGATGTCCGGTCTATAGATATTGAATGTCTTTGTTATAATCTATTTTACTGCAGATGTCACACTTAGCAGGTACCAAAGGCATACAAAGATTTATATATTAATAGTTTTAGGAAAAACATGAAGACATTTTTAGTAAATAAATGCTACCATAATATTGTCGACTATTTAAATGATGTAATTTAGACCTTTTTATAATTTTAATTTTTTTTTTTTTTTTTTATTATTATATTAATTTAATTTTGATTATTTTTACTAATTTAATTTTGTTACTATTTATTAATTGATTTCTTTTGTTATAATTTAATTTTGATCATCTTTTTTTTTTGTGTATTTAAGGTTTTTTTTTATTATATTATTTTTTACAATTACTTAATTATTACGTAACTTTTGACAAATTTTTGTGTGACATATTATATTATTGTTATATTTGTACGCCTCTATAGGCAAAACATGTTGAAACGATATTTTTTTTTGTAATCATTCCAACTGATTGTGAACCTACACGTGTTTTTGACAAATAAATTGAATTGAATTGAATTAGTTGTTACCATTGCAGCAATTTACTTGAAAATTGTAGTGTCAATGATAAAAACTTCAAAAAAACAGGGACGAACAATACATGGACTTGTTCTTCATTTCACTTTTATTCTGCTAAATTTGAATTAAAACAATTTGATATATCAACAGCCCGTGAAAATTTTGCCCATGATTTCAAAAATATCCAGTATAGAAAATCATAACTTCTTGACTAGGAAGACGCTGGTCACAGGGAATCCTAGCAAACCTGTAAAGTAACGCTTAATTTTGTACGAATATATATATATTTTTTATGTTGTTGTTAACTTAACCTGCCTCTCTCGTCTCCAGACATTCTTCAACATGGCTATCGGAGAACGCAGCTACGTGGCAGAGTCCCGCGTCACCAACTTGGAGTACAAGAACTCATACGTCTACTGTGAGGAGAAGAAGCAGTGCGCTCATGCTGAACTTAACTCCAAGATTGATATGTCCAGTAAGTGTTTAAATCATTAATTTTTATACGAGTAAATTACCTAAAAGGTGAAGAGAATTACTCTTTAAAACTTTTAAAAATAAGCTGCGGAATTTTTTTGTTAGTAAATTTTGTTACTGAATTTGAGACTTCTCGAAAGAAAAGGACTTTTCTTTTCTAACTGCGAATTGAGGTTCTCGTCTTTCATATTTATTATTATTATTTATAAATTTATTATTGTTATAAATTTGATTAATGTTGTTTTTTCTTTGTTCACCCTACAAGGCAGAGCATAGCGAGACTTATGTGTCTATAAATAAATTTAATTTCTTTCTTTTCTTTTCTTTTCTTTTCTTTTCTTTTCTTTTTTTTCTTTTCTTTTCTTTTCTTTTCTTTTCTTTTCTTTTCTTTTCTTTGCTTTTCTTTTCTTTTCTTTTCTTTGCTTTTCTTTTATTTTCTTTTCTTTTCTTTTCTTTCTATACTAATAACCACCTCCTCCTTCAGAACCCGGTGTCATCACCAATGTCATCAACGCCGGCTTCGATCTTCGTAAGCTCGGCATCGCCCCGGAGTTCGGTCTGATGATCAAGGACGAGGTATCCGACCAGAAGCTGCCGCAGTACACCCTGGACCTGCACATCAACAAGGAAGACAAGAAATACCACATGCATGTCTACAACACTCCTGAATTTGGAAGTAAGTGGATGTTGGAAACGTCTTCTCAAGTATTTAGGTCCTATTTACCGTAACGGAAAAGTTATTTATACACTTTTTTACTGTCTCCGGGTTATAGATATATCTACCAATTATTTAGAAACTTTTTCGAACACGGTTGTTGGCGCATTGGCTGTTGCGCTTCGTGTCGCGTGTTCGATTTCCGCACGTAACAAAAGTTTGAAATGCCTAGTGATAGATTGTTCCGGAAATTACTGTTTGTGTATGACAGTTTATAAATGTTTGTTAACCGACCGACGATACCGAAGAAATTGTTAGTATGAGGCAACGTTAATATTAAAAAAAAAACAACATTAGCCTGTTTTCTACTGACAATTGCTTACTCATCATTATGTAGGTTATAAAAACAAATATACACACACAGCTATCATTACAGTTTCCCAATACGATAGACACGATAGATATAATTTGTGTAAGACATTAATAGTACCAGGTTTGACGGCCTCAAGAATGTGATAAAAACACGTAGTTCATCAAAAAAACACCTGAAATACCACCAAATACTATAGCCTAATCAATCACCACTTTCAGATGCCAAGTCTGGAATCACCATCCATCTCCCTCAGCGCGTCATGGCTCTAGAGTCCGTGGTGAGCTACCCGACCAACAAGGGTCTGCCGTTCCCGGTCCGCGGTGAGGTCTCCCTCGACCTGGACAAGAACAAGCAGGGCCACAGGACCTCTGCCCGGTTCCTGGTTGACCTGGACGTCGCCAACGAGAAGCAGCAGTCTGCCGTCGCCGAATTCGGATTTAACCATCCTAAGTTGAACAAGGTTGGCGATATTTCCTTAATTTTGAGTTAATATTTCAAATAGTTTTTAAGTCAACTTAAATAAAGGCGTTTCCAAGAAGTTTATAGACAACCTTAATATTATATTTTTATAGAAGGAGTTTCCAAAAGGTGGTCTTCAAGAAATTGACCAACAATTATTATTGATACCCTGTATTCAGTGTTATACCTATTCGTTTTTAAGTTATTGCTTTTATTTCATTCATAATCCTTTCTTCACGATTTTGATAGTCTATTTTAGGCATCAATACCAAATAAAATATTTTCTTTCTTTCTTTCTTTCTTTCATCAATTTTCTTCTCTGCTGATATTATAAAATCTTACTTACTCATCTGTTCTACACAGTTAATTAAATAAAAATTCCGTAATTTTCACAAATCGCCATCAAGTCCTAGACTAAGTAGAGCTTGTGCAATGAGTAGGTACAAGACAATGGATAAATATGCTTATGTACTCCCCAAGAAAATGTCATGCTGTAGTCAGCTATAACACATTTTTTGTATTTTGTCACAGGAGGCCCTAGTGAAGATCCGTGGAAACCTCCAACGCCCTCAACAGAACTCCGTCAAGATTGAGACCTCTGCCTCCATCTCACACCCAGTCCTTGGAGCCGTATGTTTCTATTACTATCTTTTATTGTCGTTGAGTGGCGCCCCCTAGACGATTAATTATATTGTGCAACTTTTAAATAATTTCTTAATACGTAGGTAGGTACATATTCTAGATAAATTACACCGGGATGCAGAACAAAAGATCGTGCTCATCACACAAACATTTGTCTTGGGTGGGAATCAAAACCACGATCCCCGGCATAGTTGTCAGGGCCACGAACCACTAGACTTACAAGTCAGTCAATATTCTTGCCCGTATAGGGTTAATACTGAAGATTGCGCAATTTTTGAACAAAAGTTTGAGCGAGTTAAATTGTTATTGCAACATAAATACTTGAATTGTATAGTGTAGGGTCAGTATTGTGCCATATTGTTTGTCTATAGGAGAAAGCGCGCGCGCATACATAGCGGCGTAATACTATATTTTTCTAACTGGACACGAAAACTAAGCGTAGTGCGTATTAATAAAATATTTGTGCAGCGTAATAGATAATTTGAATTCTAAGCGCTTTTCAATCTTACTGTACAAAACTATAATGTACAATGTTAATGTGGTAAGTTTGGGGGCCGCCAAAAGGACATTTTTATCTGTGTCTAGCCTAATATTTGGTTTCCGAATAACAAAATAATTTGAAATTTATTTACAGGATCGTGAATCGAAGGTATTGATCGAGGGATCACCGACCCATATCAAGGTCTTGGTAAGTCAAAATCACACTTTTAAGCTACTAGTTTTCTTTAAAATATAGTTTAGCATCTTTTATTCAAAAGTATTTTGACAGATAAATATTGAACCTCCGAAAATCAGTATTCATCATCATCATTTGCCTAGCCTGACTCCCAGTCTATGACAGCCGTGACCAACGGCTGAACGTGCTTTTTGGGCACAGTGGAGTTTTGATATTTAATGAATGGTCTTTTCTTCATATACCTATTTTTGTCGTAAATTTTCCATTGCTTTTAAAAGACAAAAGAAGCATAAGCGTCTCCAGCAGGCTTACTATGAACTATTATTACGATTCAATTGACGACCTAAAATGAACTGCTTTGCAATTTCATACTAAGACGTCATTAAAACGATCCGGTTTAGGTTGACGCCAAATCAAGTCGGCACTTGAATCGCAAGCTGTTTTAGTTCGTTCATTTTTCGTACCATGAGGTGACATTTGAACCTAAATTGGTTCGCATAGTGTCAAAAATAGCGATCCAAAAAAAGTTTCGGGCGTAAACTGAATCGTTTTGTTATAAACTTTGAAAAAATGTGGAAATATACGTACCAAATTCAAGGTATTTCAGTTAAATATGTGTTTCTTACGTAACAATGTAAAATGTACGCCATTATTCGTATTACTAACTAGCTGTGCCCGCGACTTCGTCCGCATGGAATAGTGACTTTTCGGGCAGCAATTTGGATTACATGTACCGTCGTTTGAGTAGCTAAAAATTTACTTAAGAGTAATTCTTCTCCGTATACGATATTTAATTTTGACGTAGGTATGGCCATCGGGGATGAAAGCATACAGGCTCCTAGGATTGCTAACCCGTGACAGAGCCGCATACAACTGACCGTGCGAGAAACAGCTGAAACTTAGATCTACACCCACAACTTTCAGCGTCTGACCTTGGGCTTTATTAATGGTCATCGCAAAACATAGGTTGACTGGAAACTGGACTCGTTTAAAACTAAATGGAAAATTGAGTTATTTAGTAAACACGTACTTAACGTACGTAACACGCTTAAGTAAGGAACGTTCCTAATACTCATACCCCGCCGTTACGTAAAATTTCCTGGCTCAACGATAGGAAAGTGTTATTTCTAACTTTTTAAATGTTTTACTTTTTTGCGATGGGAGTTTTTTTAATTTTTAATTTTGCTTTTATTTTATAATTTTCAAGCGCATTAATTTTGTTTTATAGAGTTTACAGTTATGAGAATTTTTCAGTGCATTGTATGTAGAGTCAAATGCTGGTTAAAACAAATCCAAACACGATATATCTGCTATTATTTTGTCAAGAGTCTACCTACTGGTGTGCTGGATAGCCTAGCTGCAGCATCAGCTCATCCTGTTGCCATCAGTGCATTGTGTGCAGGATCAAATGCTGGTTAAAATGAATCCAAACACGACATATCTGCTATTATTTTGTCAAGAGCCTACCTACTGGTATGCTGGATAGCCTGGCTGCAGTATCAGCTCATCCTGTTGCCATCAGTGCATTGTGTGCAGAATCAAATACTGGTTAAAATGAATCCAAACACGACATATCTGCTATTATTGTCATCCTGGCTGCATCAGACCAAATATACCATAATCTTGCTTATTAATATAACATACTTGGGTGTTTGAAATTTTAAGCCACACAATGTTTGTAAGTAAAGTTAATACTCACAGACGTCTAAAATAGCCACGGTACCTAACACAAAAGAGCTGATAACCTTGAAACGGCTGAACCGAGTTTGATGAATCATGTCTAAGAACCATCGCAAGAAACTCTGCTTTCAAATAAAAAAAAAACGCATCTAAATCGGTTCACCCGTTTAGGCGCTATGGTGCCACAGACAGACAGACAGAGACACATACATAGCGGTTAAACTTATAACACCCCTCTTTTTGCGTCGAGGGTTAAAACATTTAAAGAAAATTAAGAAAATCTTTTTTGCAATGAATAAAAAATGGTTAGTATTTTTTTTTAAGTCGGTTTTATTTTTTGCAAAAAAGATTTTTATTTTTCCATTTTTAGTTGTTCCCATACAAATAATTGCCATGAATTTATTTTTATATTGTTATTTGTTAACAATACATGTCATGGTAATAGGGTTATCCACTTATCCCTAATAAATGAAAATTAACATACCTAACTGTCGAAATCTAGGTATATTGTACACATCTACGTACCCCTCAGAGGATACGGCGTGATGATACGTCATGATGTTGTATAAACAATAAATATCCAAGCGATTCCAGCAATCACGACAGATTTGCTGTCTATTTTTGAAGAGTTCCATTGTATATCTCCGAAGATCAGCACCAGATCTTCACCAAATTAAAATGGGACCACCTCGGGAGTATACTCTTTCAAATAAATAAAGAATTTTTAGAATCGGTCCACAAATGGGGGAGAAATCGCGTCACAAACACACAAAAAAAAGAAAACATACCGTCGAATTGAGAACCTCCTCCTTTTTTTTGAAGTCGGTTAAAAAGAACCCAACCTACAAACCCTAAAATTTAAATAAATGAAATATGCAAAAAGTATTCAAGTGAATCGCAATAATCGCGAGGCGTGTACTCTGATAGAATACCTTAACAAATGTTCGCCGTGATTCTTTAAATTGACATAACTTTTTTATTTATGAACCGATCAACATGAAATAAACACTAAATGTTAAGTGAAGCTTACAACAACATATTAGTGAAAACCGCAATTAAATCGAATGAGCCGTTTCTGATATTAGCGTGCACAAACATACCGACAAACAGACAAAAAAAAAAATAATTACAATTTCGGGTTCGGCACCGATATAATAACAACCCCTGCTACTTTTTTTTTATATATTTCCATTGTACAGACACCACTTTTCTACAATTTTATTATATGTATAGATTACTTTAACCAAGTTAAACGTTAAAACGTTCTTTTGAGTACTACCTACCTAATTAGAACTCCTTGGGTTCAATAAAAAAAGTTTGTATATATTTCAAAACGCGTGTGTTGCGTTCTAAACTCGTCATAACCATTTTACTTTTACGACGACACTAAGCAAACCTTTAATTTTTATTTTAAAGAATTATTTAAATTACTATTACATTAATGAGTAGTAAAATTGGGCTTAATCTATACTAATATTATAAAGAGGTAAAATTTGTAAGTTTGTAAGTTTGTAAATTTGTATGTAGGGGGTAATCTCTGGAACTCATAATCCAATTCAAAAATTTTTTGAACTGGCAGAAAGCTACATTATTCCTGAGTGCTATAGGCTATAAATTGTTTCTATAACATGTATATTAAACGAGCTATCACATCTTTTGTCTAGCAAGTCGGAAAAAAATACCACATAAAACAGAATTATTTGCGTGCGCTGCCTAAACAGTTGCTTAAAATTAAAAACAATGTATGGCTTTCTGGTTCGTCTTAATAATTTCTACAAAAAAGTCCGCGATACCATATCTCTATCTTTTATATTTTATCTTTTATACTTCATTTATTGCATTAAAAAAATATATTTTCGGCATACTTACGTTTGGTTGATTATTTGAACAACAAAATATTAATTCTTATGACAATAAATTATTTCAGTATCACAAGAACATCATACAGATAAGATTTGCCATTTACAGTATATCAATTTATTGGTCATACAGTTTCGGAGATAATTTAAAATTACTAAAACGCAAAATGCCCCTAGCATAACTTTCATTGTGCAGACGTTTTACCTGTTTGCCCATAGATGGCGTTCTGCAACTACGTCATTTTTCTGAATCGCGGTGTTAACTTTCCGTGGATTGATGACGATCTCGAATTATTAAGCCCATGTTGTTGTCAGTTAGAGTTCTAAATATTACATGTCAGTTGCTTATTGGTTTCGGTTGATTCGTTCGTATGGTTGTTGTTGATGGATGATAGATACCTCATAATCGAAAATATCGTAATTTCGTTGTACGTTTGTTATGTATGTTCGTAGTTTCGTACTTCGTTCTATCGTAATAATCGATACCTACGAGTTATTCGATATTACAATTGTTTTGTTTTGTCAAGGCGGACGGTGTTCGATTCGCTCTCCCTTTGTTCATAATTGTTTTCAAGTCTGTGCGTTGTTTGTTGAGAGCATGCCTAAAAGGAAATCTCAATTGTCCCGGCAGACATCACAGACAAGAGCCGTTGGAGTACGCCGTACGGAAGAATATGCCCCTGAAAATGAGCAGCGCCTCTCGAGAAATCTATATCTATACCTACTTATAATAAATCTGTAGAAGTAAAATTTCTGTACATTGAAAATATAAAAAAAAAATAGCAGGGGGTGTTACTAGACTGACACCGAACCCAAAAATATGATTAAAAAAATTTTTGTCTGTCTGTCTGTCTGTCTGTCTGTATGTTCAGGTATCACGCAAAAACTACCGGTTCGATTACGATGAAACTTGGTATACTTATTCTTTGGTATCCTGGGCACCACACTGGGTACTTTTTATCCCGGAAAAGTATATACAATAAAAAACAAACTTAATTTTGCGGTTCGATCCCTAGACCTGACTACTGTACCAACCACAAATTATGAGTTTGTCGTAGGTTACGTTACCCGCAGTGGAGTTCACCAAGGGGTGCTGCACACGGCTAAGATACTATAATATTTTATCTTAAGATACAATATAGTTCGCCATAAAATTCAATGGACTATCACACACTACTATGATAATAAATAATATATATTCAAAATTAATATTGGAGGATGATTGGTGATCGATTCTGATGCCAAAAATGCAATCAGTAGGTAAATGTTTTGTCTGTCTGTCTGTCTGTATGGTACACGCATCGTTCAAAAACTATTATAGGGATTTTAACCAAACTTGGTACGGCTGTAATCAATACGCCTGGGCAGGTTGATCTTAGTCTCAGTTTTTTTACACATGGTCGGTTGTACGCCGCTCTTTCCCGGGTCAGTAGTTCCAGAAATCTTTATGCATACATACCGGAAGGATCAACTTTGAAAGTAGTCTATCCGGAAGTATTATGCTAAAATTATTACGTTTATATATCAACGCATAACCCAAACCTCTGGTATTAAAGACATGAAACTTGAAGGGGTGTTCTTAGTTAAAAGTATCCACTAAAAAACGATTTTTGGAAATTTAACCCTTAAAGGGAAAACATAGGGGACGGAAGTTCGACATCCACGCGGGCGAAGCCGCGGGCAAAAGCTAGTGGTATATAATTTGACTCATAAGCGCAATTTTAAAATATATTTCTTGAAATTTTATACACAAATAAAACCGCTAAAATCATAACTACTAGGTTTCGGAACGCAACGCATAGGTTGGAGTAAAAGAGACAAACTTATGCAACAATTGTCTAGCGTCATCTCTTTCTCACACCGCGGACCACCGACAAATTTCGTTCTTTCATTCCTCCATGAGCGAATCAAACGCCACTCAGTTATAGGCACTTCATGGTATGAATATTAGCGAATCAGTTTAGGAACCTAAACTGGTTTGCATCGGAATTGAATGGCTAACTAAAAGTTGATGGTAGGCCTACTGGATATGATCTATTTCATCTACATGCCAAATTTCATTACGATCCGGTCAGCTGTTTAGTCGTGACAACCTGACAAACAAACAACCAGAGACACTTTCTCATTTATAATATTAGTATGAATGGATTAACTAACAGTTTCAGTAGTTTGTTCCGTATTTATTTTCCCAGCAAAATCACAAAAAAAGTGGTAAAAAGGTGGGCATTTTTTTCAACGACGCACGTCCAATAAGTGCTGATGCTCAAAATTCGCTCCTAATAAATTTGAGTTAAGACTTTTGATATTAAACAAACTATAATTCTTATAGATCAACACTCCCCTCGTGAAAGTGATCGACGTGGAAGGTTCAGCAACTGTCAATGACAACCTGCAGAAGGGCGAGATGAAGTTCTGTCTGCTGGAGGGCAAGCCCGTCCGCGTGTCCGCCATCGCCAAGGACTACCAGTACTTCGAGTTCAGCACAGGTTATAGCGGTGATTATATTTAAAATGTTTGGTGTCCGTAGATCACCAAATTATTTCAACAGTCACAGGGTTTGGTCCTGTTCGATAGTTCTATGACTGTTATTGGCTTTCGATGAGATTATTGGAGTAAAATACTTATACTCGGGACAATTTAAGAAGTTCGATTTGACGTTTCCTTCGCGTGTTGCGATGACTTTATATGTACGTGTACGTAAGATGACTGATGATGATAATACCAGCCTGTTACTGTCCCACTGCAGGGCAAAGGCCTCTTCTCATACAGAGAAGGCTTGAGCATTGATCACCACGCTTGCTCAAGGCGGATTGGCGATTTCAAACTTATATTAACTATAAGTCCAGGTTTCCTCACGATGGTTTCCTTCACCGATGTCAATGATGTCTAAGATAAACTTAGGAAGTACCTACATATGATGATGATAAAAAAATAAATTCAAAATTCTAATTAATTACTATGATACCCATCCACTATGACGACAAGAATCATTAGTAAGCGTTAAGTTTTAATTGCAAAAATGCACTAAAGACACGAATTCATCGATAAATAGGTAATATTTTTGAGACGTTCTTACAATGTAGAAGCCATTACTTATCCGAATGAAATCGTTTTTTTTAAATCGCTACTCTTACAAACATCACATTTATCATTGAGATGTCATGTCATGTATATACCATTATTGTTTTACCTATATTATAAATATTACAAACTCGGGCGTAGGTATAATAAAACAACAAGAAATTTTAATAAAATTGTCGATTACAATAATTTAATTAATTCAAATTGATTGAAGTCACAAAAATCGGATTTTATACTAACCGATTTGTTTCTTCTTACTACACAAATTATATTTTGATATCTGTCAAATAGACTTCTTAGATTGTCACAACTTTAAAGGATTGATGCCTAAGCACACGCTAAAGCTGTAAAGTTTTCGATTTTCGAATTATACGGTTGAAGCTACAGCACGCGGGTTTGATTCCCACACTGTATAAATTGATACTTGTCTGGTCTTGGAGTTCCGAGTGCCTCCTAAAGTTATATATAGGGTGACTGGTAATTAGTGACTGATACTTAAACACATGATTGTACTCGTGAATACGAATAACTTTCCCAAAGAAACTTTCAATTAATTCAATCACGTCATTACTGCACAGCGGTGGGGGTGGCGGGGGAGCGTGTGACGCTACTACTACTAGTAAATTTTGTCCTTCCCGAGGTCAGACTATCAGCTGATAGATCGTGCCGATTTGCGCCTACTGTGATCGAACAAACGTGCGCGCTCGGGAATTTCAAACAGCGTTTTTGTTATTTTATGTTAATAAGTTATAGTGTTTTAAGGAAAGTTTATTGAAATCATAAATACAATCAGGTGTTTAAGTATCGGTCACTAATTACCAGTCACCCTATACATATATGATGGGAAGACTAAACTCAAGTTACAAAACCAAATAAAATCAATACTCTTTGCCCAAAAACTCATGTTAGTAGAAACAATAGAGTGAGCTAATCAAGAACCACTCATGTAACGTTTAACGTCCCCTACAGACGAATCCGACCGCAAGCTGTCAGTAGTCGGTCACATTCAACCGGAGAAGCGCGTGGACATCAGCGCCGACATCATCCTCGGCGGCGAGAAGAAGAACCTCCTCCATGGAGCTCTGTTCCTGGATGATAACCTGGTGAAGAGCGACTACGGAGCGTCTAAGGACAACTTTAACTATTTCTTGGTTAGTTATTGTTGTGTAAAACCACAATTGTTTTTACATAAAACATCGAGCTAGTATTCCCTGAAGTATTAAGCAGAGGTATACATTTAGTTATATGTACAGACGCCAGCACGCCAAGTTACCCCAATGTGTCAAATTTTCCCAATTGAATATGAACCTTATTCTGTTTAACATAAAGTTGAAAACGATCAAAGAAATTTGACACATTGGGGTAACTTGACGTGCTGGCGTCTGTACCAACTACATTCCCCAGTTGTATTTAGGTTCAACTAATAGAGGGCGGGCCATGAATCAGACAATGGGCCCACCCTCTCACTCACTGTCACTGTCACATTCATTCACTGTCAAACTCATTATTTGTGTCATGAATGTTAAATGCAAAATGATAAAACGATATTCATTTGCGTAAATTTCAAGCCATACCGAAAGAAACACAGAGTTCACCGTCTCTTTTTACAAATTCCAGACATTATTTTAGTCAGATAATTTTGAAAACCATGCTGATCAGTGTCTGAGATGGGGTCCTGTTCACCTCTGCCTAACCCTTCAAGGATTATGGCGTGATGTTATGTCATGGTGTAAGGGTTCCTGTGGACTGACGTTGGTCCATAAGATGAAGGATGGTTCTCCCACTATCAAAGACAAATAAACAAAATACTATCTTCTCCATCAGGCTGCCCTACGCAAGGACCTGGACAACCTGGAACAGCGCATCAAGCAGCTCGGTGAGAAGGCCAACAGTGACTTCAAGGCCACACTACAGCGCGTGGAGCCGACCTTCAAGAACATCGAGAAATCGTTCAGCGAAGACATGGCCAAGTTCTACAAGGAGATCTCTGATGACAAGGTGCTGAAGGAACTGTCAGAGGCATTGTGAGTACCTGCATTTTCTTCTTTTTCCAAAAGAACTAGTGACCCAATTATTCTTTAGTCCGTCACGTTAAAAAAAAATCCTTGGTGCCAGGCTACGAATTAATCTTTTAATTTCGTCATGTAGTCGTGACAGGTGGCGTGCTGGACACATTTTCCTTTGACAAACACAAACCAAACCCAACCACCTTATACCAAATTTTAAAGACAACGTCTGTTCTCAGTGAAATATTTTAAAAAGGGGAGAAAATTTGTATGTAGTTATTGGCCAAGCTCAATAAGCTTATCCGGAAAGCCATTAAACTGCTTAGGTTGCCATTCAAGATGGCTTCTTAATATTAACTCGTCAACTACTGGAATTCCAGACACAATTAAATTAACTAATGTTCGCGGCACCGGCTTCCGCTCGGGCATGATAAATTAACTGATTGTATTTTGTATGTGTAAGTGAGATTAATGTTACGCAGCCACGATACAGGAGAAATTCCTAGCTTATTTTTAAATACTTCATGTAGACAATACGCTTCGTTGTCTACCTGTCATTAATTACAGCTCAATTATTATATTTTTCGTTTTTTAAAAATGTTGGCCTACATTATAAACTTCTCCTATGTGGTAGATCCATTTACAAACATTTAAAACTCACATTTTAAAAGTTCACGGTTTCCTCAAGATGTTTTTTTCACCTTTTTTGAAGCAAGTGATAATTATACCTACATTACGTAAATGAATCCAAAAAGTCAGCAGTGCGTGCTTTGAGTTTTAACTCGAGACCTATGTCTTAGTATTTCGCCAGTTATTAATTTTGTCTTTGTTTACAGCGATATCATCGTTAAGTACGTCGCTAAGATCTTGGATGAAGTGGTGACCAAGACTAAACCTATCGTGGACAGCGTTGTCAAAGCCTACGTCGATATCTCCAAGCAAGTCCAGGATGTGTATGAGAAGAAGGTACGTTCATACATATCAGACGACCAATCAAGTTATCACACTTAAACTGCCCGAAGGGTTAGGCTGAGGTGTAGATAGTACACAACATTTTACGTTTCAAGCGTAATGGGGGCGAGCCTTTTGCCATCAACCTGGCACAAAGCCAGAATCCAGGCTGTTACTGAAAACGCAAAAAAAAAACAGATAGAAAATCCCGTTACACTTTACCGAACAACAATTACACAGAAAAACGATTATAATTACAACAACACACAAAATAACAGTTACACTATCATACAATTACAACAACAATTATTACAGAATTATTTACGATTATTTTTTTCAATCCTTCTTTACCTACTTAATTGCATTTTTTCTGTGTACAGTTCGAGCCCCTTATTAAACAAATCTACGAATCGTTGGGAAAATACTTGAAGGAAATTTTGGACGCCGTGATTAACATCGTGGCCAACTATGCTGCCATCGTCACCGACTTCTACGAGAAGCACAAGCCTGAACTTGAGGAGCTGACCAACACACTCACTGCTATCTTTAAGGGTAAGTCAAAGTTCTGTGAAGTGTATAAATATCAAAATTATATTTATTCCATCAGTTAGATTATAAAAAAATAATACACACGCAAGTATTTTTTTGCTTTTCCAAAGGACAATGCCAAAAATTGTATGAACCTGTGCCCCAGGCTGTACAGAAATGAAATCTATGTAATTTAATAGTAAAGATCTTATATTATTATTATTTTTTATTACAAGTAGCACAAGTAAAAAAAACTGTACAACGGCGGGCCTAATGCCTTAATGACTTTGGTGGTTTTGTTTCGTTCATTATTGGCCACCGACTTCCGAAACTGGAGTTTATTTTCACCTGTTAGTGTTTTTTTAGGAATTTTCACCTGTTAGTGTTTTTTTGGGAAGTCTGTTGTTTTTTTTTTTTGTAAAAAAGTTTTTATGTTGCAATTTTTAGTTTCTTCGTATATAAAGAAAGTCTTGTTACACGGGATAGTGACGTCATGTGACATTTTGACTAGTCGTATCGCAGTTAGTTTTTGTTTACGTGAAAAAAGAAAAAAATATATGTTTCATATTTTCTATTAATCTCGGTGAGGGGCTTAAAACTAAAATTTAGTCAACTAGTCTACTTTGACACTACATAATATATTCTCTTGTTGTTTAGACCTGACTCGTCTGGTGGTCGCTCAACTCAAGGAGTTCCGTGCTCGCTTTGACGCTCTGGCCAAGGAACTAACGACCACCATCAAGGAATTGCCCGTCTTCGCAGTCATTAAGGAGAAGGTAAGCAAATAGACACTTTCAATCCATCACCATCTTTCTTTCATTTTTTTCATCTTTCTTTCATCTTTCTTTCTTTCTTTTTTTCTTTTTTTTCTTTCATCTTTCTTTTCTTTCTTTTTTACGTCTTAATTACTCGTATACCTTAAATACAAAAATATACTGGCCTGTTACTGCCCCTCTGTAGCAAAGGCCTCTTTCAATGGTCGGTGAAGGAAAACATCGTGATTAAATCTAGACTTATAGTTAACTAGCTTAATATGCTTGCAGCAGTAACTTTCAGATTAAAGGGATACATTACCGCGATAAAAGTATCGTAGGTTTATGTATGTCCCAATTACTATCCCAATCTATTCAACAAACATCCAAATATCTTCACAAACTTTTACATCTATACAAATAAAAATGAATCGCCGAAATGTATGCAGTTATTTAGGCTATTGTTTTTAATCTTTTTCTATCTAATTTAATAACAAAGGACCGACAATTTACAAGAGCAGCAATTAATATAAGTTATTTTAAGTTTCCACATGAACATAGTTAAAATTACCATTCTTTACGTATCATCGACAGTCTCAGTTCCTTTCTAGTGCTGTAAGTCAGACAGAGAAATTCTCTAATTTAGTTTAGTCTTGTGTTACGTATTAGGAAGCGGGGAACAACCACGTGCAATTAAACTGCGAGTCAGTGTCATACTACTTAAATCGGCATCTTTCTCTGTCGCACGCCCACGACTTACACATGACGTACGACGCGCGTTCGCATATACAACATCTTGTAATCGTTGACATTGCTCAGTAGTTTGTGATTCGTTATTTGACCCCACCCTTGCGCTGCAGTTCCAGGAGCTGGCGGTGCCGGAGCAGGCGCTGGCGCTGCTGGGCGACGCGTACAACACCGCGCGCGCGCTCATACCCACGCCCGAGATCCGCGACTTCACCGACGCTCTGCACTCTTACATCACCAAGGTACGTCCGGAAAACTCTTGTGAGCCATAGGAAACTGGGTTTATGGCTGACCCCAACTTTGTAACTAAACTACACTTGGCAGCAAATAAGTCAAGCCACTTCCTTTTTTATTACCAAATTTTCTATCAAAATTATTTTTTTTCCTTCAGAGTCAAATAAGTAATTCAATAATTAATTTACTTTCATTGTAAAGATTATACAATATACTTTTAGGCGATATATGGTTCTGCTACGTTACCTATCACCAAGAATTTAAACCAATATATATCAGAAAGAGAAGTGGCGCTATTTATTTACTCCAAAGTACCTATATTTTATTAAATTTATTTATCAAAAATATTCCACACTACAGTGAGTACCGTCTGTTTTTTACATCATATTTCGCTAGCTCAGATTTGCATGACCGGTGATCTTCAAAAAATAATAAATTAGGACAGTATTTATCTATCTCTCCTACAAACTATGGTGCGTCCATCCTAACACAATATGGCATATAATAAAAAATGAATTTAGAGAAAGGTAATAAATTTAGGACTTACTGACTGACTGATGTTTTACAGCGACGTAAGCAACCAATAGCATACTTGAGTCCAAAGTAAACTCACTCAAGAGATAAGACAATAGTACATGTTCAAATCTTCTTCTCCCTTTTTAGAAACTGAAACAAGAGAAGGTGGACGACAACAAGGAGCTCCGCGTCATCTACCAGAAGCTGTCCACGGCCGTGACGTCACTGATCCAGCTCATCCGCGCGCAGCTCGGCCAGCTCGGCGTGGGCGTCGGACCCGCCAGCTTCAACCCGGTCAGTACTGTTAGTGGAACACGCGATATGTATGAACGCTGTAGTGTATGACTTCAAAAAAACTAAACACATTTAAGTAAACGAATTTACGGAGCGACGCAAGTTCGTCAAAATCACAATATGAAGGACAGAACAACTTTAGAACTAGGTGGTGTAGTAAAAGGTGTTTATAATAAAAAGGTGTAACTGTGTGTGTATGTGTGAGCGTCTGTGTATATGTGCGTGTGCCTGTTAGTTGATATTGATGTATTGTTTGTTTAAATTTGAACTTGATGAGTGAAAATTAATGACCTCTACATTTAGTAGCTATAAAGTAAAGGACCAGTCCAAGGTTTGACTGGCCTGTTGGTCTAGTAGTTAGTGACCCTAACTGCTATGCCGAAGGTCGTGGGTTCGATTCCCACCCAGGACAAATGTTTGTGAGATGAGCACGATCATTTGTTCTGTGTCTGGGTGTAATTTATCTATAATATGTATGTATTTAGAAATATATAAGTATGTTTATCAGCTGTTTATTACCCATAACACAAGCTCTCAAGCTTAAATTGGGACTAAATGGCGTTGTGTGAAAAGTTGTGGAATATATATATTAAAGGTTACTTGTACTGACTATCTTCATATTGTGCTTAATAACAACCGACTGAGAGAAACCGATCAGTGAAGTAATTGACCTGTATCCAACGATCAAATACAAACCGCTACCAGCAGTTACTATCTCACTGCAGGGCAAAGGCCTCTTCTCATACAGAGAAGGCACGAGCATTGATCACTACATTTGCTCACTGCAATATCGAGAGTATTCCTATTTGAGCACCTAATTTTAAAGTACCCACCTATGCATTCAGTAACACAGGTCCTTTAAAAATAGGTCCTCAAACGAGAATACTCCGAAAATTGGGAGCTTAATCAATAAATACTGCCCGCCGCGCACAAAATGAAGAAAAAAGCAATACTAACGCCATCTCCGTCTCCTCAGATGTCATTCAGCCCTGGTTCCCCGTCGGCTCCGTCGTTCGGCAGCCCGCCGTCCGCCAGCCTCATCAACAAGCTGCTGACTGGTGACGTACCTGATGTCCTCGCTCTGATCAAGGCCTACAGACCCAAGAGCTTGAACCCGCTGGACGAGGTGCCCGCCAAACGTGAGTAGATTATTTAATACTAAAACTAACTACGAGGCAAACTTCGTTTCGCGTACGAATCAATTTATTAGTTTTGTTTAGTCTTTATTAGTCTACCACAAAAAAAAAACACAAAAAAGAATCAGTCTATCCGTTTTGAAGGAGTTTTGTCACAAACACTGAGACACGAGAATTTAGAATTTTATATTATACTTTCTGAAGGATTGGCCAAAAGTGGCTGAAGACAGGAAGGAGTGGAAGAATGGAAGGGAGGCCTTTGCCCTGCAGTGGGACACCACAGGCTCATAATAATAATAATAATATTATACAGACCCGCCTTTTCTTTGCAAGGTGGAGGTTGTCTGAACGCGACAATCTCTGGAAGTTCCAGTCGAGTTTAATAATCGAGTTAGTTATGATACACGCATATTTAAAAATAACATCTACACAAATTACAGAATACATTATTTTTATACAATGTGTCATATTCGGCAACAGCCTAATGGCAAAGGCGTCGGCCTGGCGTACGAGAGGTGTGAGTTTGATTCAAACCCATGACATATTGGCGTGAATTCTGTCCAGAATATTAACCTCATAGTTAGTTTAATAATAAGTTGGTGTAGTTAACAAGACTACAAGTAAAATACAACCCACACTAGATACCTACTAGTAAACATTTCTTTTAAAAAAAGGAAGCTTGCCGCAAAAACGCATCGTTTTTCTTTACAGTGTATAAGATAAATGATATTTATTGCTGCAAATGGGTTCATACAAACTTTTAACACGTAATTTTTTAGCTTGAAGGTGAGGTTGGTTTTCACTGTAAGACTACTCTCTGAGAACAAGCACCAAACAAAACTCAGAGGTCTTATTTTGTTATGTCTGATGCCGTACTCTGGATTCATGACCTTGCTGATCCTAACCACCCATTATCTATCCCCAGTCCGCGCCGTCATCGTCAATGGCCAGCACATCTTCAGTTTCGACGGTCGTCACATGACGTTCCCCGGCAACTGTCGCTACGTACTGGCGCACGATCACGTCGACAGGAACTTCACGCTGATGATGCAGCTTGCTAACGGACAGCCCAAAGCTCTGATCTTGGAAGACAAGAGCGGTACCATTGTTGAGTTAAAGGATAATGGACAGGTGAGAACTATTGAATTCTAAATGTATGTAGATTCTTAGCAACAGGCTCTGAAGTTATTGTAGGAAAACATTTAATTTGCAATAAAATAAATTTGGGGTTGAAACACTCGGGCCATGGGGTCCGAATGCCCATCTAGTTTTCCGGGACATCGCCAAGCGTTTGGTCGACTCTTCACGTGACCAGAGGGCTGGCCTTTATTTCGGTCAGAGAATCAGCATTGCCATACAACGTGGTAATGCGGCCAGTCTTCTGGGCACTTTTCCCGTTGATAGCGATGCGGATGAGTTTTTTGATGCCCTTAATTGGTTTACTGTTCTTTTATTTGCAATAAATAAATGTTGGACCAAAATACACTAAGCCAAATTTAATTCAGAGCATAACGACAAGTAACAGAGGCGACGCGATATTTTTTATATATTTACTAGTTAACCTGGCCACGCGTTGCTGTGTCTCGGAAGTTATTAACTTAGGTTAACCCTCTCGGGTGTCCTAAAATGACTCAACCTAAGTTTCATCACAACCTATCCTGTCCTGTGCTGCTATTGGTTTAGGAAGGCATGGAGGACAAACAAGCTAACCTTAATTTGTATTTACGTATAGAAGAAGAAAAAATATATTATGTAATTTGCTCGTTAAGTAGGTACCTACCATGAGAGCCTATTGCGTATTATCGATTTCAAGTCATTTTTTACCAGATTTCCCCACGATGATGTCGTTAACCTTAGTCGTTATCTTTAAGATCAATTCTAAGCAGATTTCGAACCAAAATGAAATATTTTCCAAGAAATTATTAAATAGGAACTGCCTATCATTCTTCATCTGTACTTAAATCTTAACTGACCAGTTCCCTATGTCCGACAGGTGACCCTCAACGGTGCCAACCACGGATTCCCCGTCATGGAGAAGGATTCCTTCGCTTTCCGCGAAGCCAACGGCCGCGTCGGACTCGGAACAGAGTATGGTCTTAAGGCCTTCTGTACTGCTAAACTTGAGGTTTGTACCAAATTGTATCTTAGAGCAGCTTCTTTTAGTTCATTGCTTGCTGAAGTTTGTGTATTTTTGCTAAACTACCTATGACCTTGTTGATAGCGAGCAGGCTTGATTGTGGGTTTGTGAACCATTGCTGCAAGATTTCTGCTGGGCCTAACACCTAGCAGCAATGATGTCACAAACTTTTTGATTTTGTCTTTGTCTTTGTATGTTACTAATATAGTTTGTTAGTATTTTGTTACTAATTCTTTCATAAAAAAGTCTTGTTACATTAATTCAATTAAATTATTATTATTATTTGTTAATAAACGTGGAGTAAAGCTAATACCAGTATGCCCTCTGGATCGAGCGTAAACTTTTTAAGGATTATGTTTGGCATAACCCTACTCATGACCAGTGTCTTGGAAACTCGCAATAAAATTGTTAAGTTAATCCCAGTTATTTTGTAAACAACTACAATTCTAGACAATAATACAGAGCAATTTGTTCAAAATCCTGGAAATATTAAACGATACTTTGTTTGGAACTTTTTTTTATTTTTAAAACACCGTACTATATTAATGTTGCGTCTGCGCAGGTGTGCTACTTCGAAGTGAACGGCTTCTACCTCGGCAAGCTGCGCGGTCTGCTCGGAGACGGTAACAACGAGCCCTACGATGATTTCCGTCTACCTAATGGAAAGGTACGTAGTTTCTAAGTCTTTGGTAGTCTAATCTTCATAGAAAACTAGTCAACTGTTGAACCACGTCTTATATTTTATTATAATTTATTTATTCACACTAACTAGTACAACATCTTACAGAACTCTAAGACTAAGAGAATGTAAAAGTAACTATACTTGTTTGTAGACGTCTTGGGACTTCTGTTAAGCCTTTGTTTTTTTTTAATAAACAACAAAAAAAAGACGAATTAGTGAAAATCCTTGTGTGACAAAAATAACAAACAACATTTCGCTTGGAAAATGCAGGACTCGGCTTATGGTTCCTGATTAAAATATTAAAGCACATGAAACTCTGCTGCTGTAAGTTCTGCCTTGCGCTACCACTTCAATTAGTTGGAATTTGCCATCGACAAGTAGAGTTGAAACACAAGAAGTAGAGTCTCTCTTATCACAACTCACAACACCATTTAACTGGATCAAAAACTTTCCTTCCACTTGTGGGGACACAGCGTTATCCCTATGCAAAGAGATTTTAAATACTATAGAGCGGGCATGTCAAGGAAATGTCATAAAAAAACTTTGATCCCATGTCTCAGTAACGCCATCTAGAATAATATATGAATATTGGAGCGGCAACGGAGCGTACTACAAAAAACTCATAGACTTGTATCCAGCAGGACACACTTTTTCGGACGAAAATTTTGTTCGTGATGTCCGGTCTATAGGTATTGAATGTCTTTGTCCCTATGTAGTATTAACGTCACAGCCCTAATAAAGTTAGTTACATTTGGACCATCGTTACAATTATTGGCTAGTTTCTTTCTTACTACTATGTTCCGAAGACATATCACCCTATAACCTCTATTAAACACCAATTTTCTTCTAGATCTGCACATCAGAGAGCGAGTTCGGCAACGCATACCGCCTGGCTAGGAGCTGCCCTCAGGTCCAGGTCCCGGAACACTCCCACCACCAGCTCCACGGCATGTCCATGCCACCAGCGTGCGAAGAGGTCTTCGGAGGATCTTCACCGCTCAGGCCATTGAGCTTGTTCCTCGACCTTGCACCATTCAGGTATGTTATCTTTACTTCAATATCAATATTATGAAGACGAAAGATTTGTATTTTTAACTTAAAAACTACTGGACCGATTTGATTTTTTTTTACACCGTTGGGAAGCTACACTATCCTAGTGTGACATAGGCTACTTTGTATCTCTGTATTCCTACGGGAACGGGAACTACTCGGGCGAAACCGCGTGACGTTCGCTAGTATTCAAACTTTTATTTCAAGGTAAAGTATTCATAATATGATTTGTGGTTTAGCTACCAGTTACTGCTGATACATTTGGAATCTTTATAAATAACTGTAAAGTTCAACTGACAGGGACAGCCTAACCTAAATTCTGTCTTTTTTATGGAAGTTTCTTTAGCTAGATTTCCTAAGGTCATTCAATCAAAAATAATTTATTTTGGAGTTACATCCTTAGATTAGTAAATACAATTTTCACATAAAGGTTTACTAACATAGATGAGGTATCTTAGTAAGTATCATGGATGTGTTAGTAAAACTTAATATTTAAATTGACAAAGAGCATGATGCAGAAGAGAATGTTATTATACCGGTCTACCACAATGATAGCTACTTTTACAATAGTTATAAAATGTAACCATCATGTTTTTCCATTCATGGCGAGAAGTAAAATTTTTTATTAGGTATTATTAAGTAACAAGATTATTGTTTGAGGCACATCTACAAACAATGTCACAACAAAAGTAGCGAGTCGTTCCTTACTTACTTCGTACATCTTTATTTAACCCGGCTTCCTCCACCCTTTAGACAAGCCTGCATCCACGCCTGCTCGGGCGACTCCAAGGAGGCCACCCACCAGGCCTGCGACCTCGCGCGCGGGTACGCCGCGCTGGCCCTCACCGGCATGCTGCCCGCCGTGCTCCCGGAGGTGTGCGTGCAGTGCAAGGACGCCGACAAGCCCAGGAGTGTGGGAGAGAGCTACGAGCTGAAGGTGCCGCATAAGCAAGCTGATATTGTTGTGGCTTTCGAAACAACTAAGGTACGTGTTTACTGGTTTTGTTCTTCACCTTTCTACTGTAAATTATCTGCTTTGATTCACGGCGGCTTCGTTCAGATCTAATCTATACCAGTATTATCAATAGGGTATATTTGTATTTATTTATGTAATACTTCAAGCACACAAATGTATAGGCGCCAGCACATCAAGTTACCCCAATGTGTCAAGTTTCTTTGATCGTATTTCAACTTTATGTCAAACAGAATAAGGTTCATATTCATTTGGGAATATTTGACACATTGAGGTAACTTGATAGGCGGATTTAATGCCTTAGACATTTTGTACCATTCAACCTTTTACCTGTAGATATTTTTGTATGTAACGAATAAACATAAAAACAACTGGATCAATTTTAAAAATTCTTTCACCAGACATACTTAGGTTACTTTTTATCCCTGCATTCTCACGGGAATGGGAACTACGCGGTTGAAACCGTTTGACGTCCGCTAGTGTTGCATACTTTTGTTGTGTACCTACAAACTTAGCCAAATAATTTTCATCATCATTTATAATATTAACTGTGCCTATGTGGTTCCCAAACCAGTTACATTTTTTCAATTATATTATGTGTTTTTACTCATTTTTAACTCTTAAAACAACCTTGAGACCAATATTTAAAATATTTACCAAAGAATTTCACTTAACCTCAACTTCCTTCTGCAGGACAATGAGAAGAACTACAAGAGCATCGTGGTTCCTCTAGTAGGACAGGTCCTGGACGCTCTGAAGAGCAAACGCATCACTGACGTGAAGGTCTACCTCGTGGGCATCACCCCCAAGTTCCCCTACCCCATCTTGTACGACTCTGACGGTGAGTGATAATTGTTTTTATCGTTGTCGTTACATCTTTTGTTTAAATGTCGATGACAAATCGATTGGAAGGTAAGCTAAGCTAACCGAGATCGGTCTTCGGATAGATTACCAATAATGACCATTCATTATCCAGACCCGTCTGTGCCTTGGAATATTCGTAAAGCCGTTGGTACCGACTTTCCTGATCTTGGTACTTACTTTGATATTCTTTGGAAGTAGTTGCGGGTATCAGGTTTCCCAAGGAGTACTGTGTTATCCAGTTATTGGGTCGTGGAGGTCAGAAAGAAATCCATTAAATGTAGCACACTGGTATTAAGCAGCATCTGGTTTAGCTGCATTTAACATTTTTTTAATGGGATTTTTCCTTAATATTACAGTGAAACTGAAGAACGCGAAGCCCGTGTTTGACGACAACAGCCGTTACCAGAGGCTTGCTTCTCCCGCCAAGGATGCTTACAACCCCTACATCAATGAAGTTCTTGCTATCATCGATGCCCTCAGGATTGAATTCGGTAAGTAGACTATGGATTGATGTCTACAAATTATTGGAAAATTTTGTCATGTTTTTCTTTTTATCGCCTGCAGGGCTAGCATGGGCTGGGGATATAACTTTTATCCACCGGTTATTTCCACTGACAAGGGATACAATTATCTTATCCACCTGCCAAAGCACGGCAACAGGGGGAAAGAGAATTATATCACTTTTTGACATTAGACGTGGATACTCATTCTCGGCTTATAGCATGGCGACTAGTGAAAGATTTCGCGATTCAAGCAATCCCAATTGACAACAAAACAAAATAAATATCCAGTACAGATGTTACAAAACGATGAAAGTACTTTGGTTTACATGACATTCTCGACTATTGTGTAATTTCATAAAAGTTTTCTTATAATGGCAATAATTTCGAGGACAAGCGTTTCCCCTGGTTTATCCCCGTAAATAGTTTATCCACCCACGTCGCCATGCTCGGAGGGTGGATAAAAATGACAGAGGGGAATAATATTTTATCCTCTCCCCGTGGAAAGAATATCTCCGGCCATACTAGCCCTGCTGGTCCACTAACTACACGATAAGACAAAGGACAAAGTTTTCAACGGTTAACTCTCATACAGCTAGTTCCATTTTGGCTATCATCAGTGTGTATCTAGGATGACGTCATGCGCACTCGCAGATATTTATTTATTTATTTATTACGAACGACGATTTTTGTTTTCGATATGTGACGAAGCACATAGTCAGCGTAACTTGCAGTCCACTTAAAGTGCAATACATTTTTTTTGTAAATTCTCAAAAGTTTGTAAGTACATGTGTTTTACGTTCTTCTTTTTACCTCCAGGTCTTACCAACGTCGTAGCTGGTTACCAGTCACTCTTCGACCTGCCACTGCGTGCAGGAGCCGTCAAGCACACCATCAGCGTAGTCGGAGAGGAGTGCATTAGCCAATTCTTCTTGGTGAGTCATGATCTATCTGTCATATTATTTAGTACCTACTTCATATTGAATTGATTGAGCTTTTAGTATGTTTAAATTCTTTAATAGATCTCTTCATCTTTAGTCTTTGAAAATGAATGGAATTGCATTAACAAGCCAAAATACTACATACATCATGCCTGTAATGCCCGAAGGGTTAGGTAGAGGTGTAGCTACCAGTAGTACACCCACATTTCGCCAGTTATGTTCTTAAGTCCCATGTAATAAGGGACGTGCCTATTGCCATCAATCGGGCACAAATCGAGACTCCGGGCTGATACTGAAAATATCCAGATGGAAAAATAACACTAAAAAAATACTGCTAAAAAAATACTTTCTTAAGGCTGTGCTAAATAAGGTTCAGTTCTGCACAAATGTCAGACAACTAGTGTCTGACGCTGGTTTGCAACTGCACATGAAGGTAATAAGGTGACTTAAGATGACACGGAATCCTTTTTCTTATTGAAAATGGCATTTCCTTAATAAAATCTAAATTGCATAAATACCTAAATTGCCCACCATTTTTGGTAAAAAAACCCTTTGCTAAATTTCAACCAATTTTAGAAAAAAATAAAAGCACACAAAAACACTAAACTAGAGTTATTATAATAGCCCTGTTCATCACGTTTAAAAAAAACAATCAAGTCTATACACCATTTCCAGAAACAAAGTCGTAAAACCGGTTTGTTTACAAACATCCCTGCGCCCGCAACCGCCAAAAAAAGGCCAAAAACCGGTTGGCCACCCTAGTGGTATATCGATTCAAATAGCTAGGTCGAGCGAGCGGATATTCTATTATTCACTTTCATTACTTTAGTTTCGTCTTTTCTTGATGTTTCTTGTTATTTATTGCTAATGTTTGTTGTAGCTTGAGGTAGCCCGTTCCGTGGCCTACAGCGTCGCCTTCGACAACATGGCTTACTCTCACTCCATAGTGACAGTGACACCTCACGGATCCCTCTCAGTCGGAAACGGCAAGAGTGCCGCTAACATTGTCGGTAAGTCTTGTACACTTTCAATTTCTACATCCATACATAAACACGCGCCTTTTTACCATGGGGTTAGGCAGAAACTACAGAGCGCACCTGCTACGATTCTTACTTTGACTGGCCTGTTGGTCTAGTAGTTAGTGACCCTGACTGCTATGCCGGAGGTCGTGGGTTCGATTCCCACCCAGGACAAATGTTTGTGTGATGAGCACGATCGTTTGTTCTGTGTCGGGGTGTAATTTATCTATAATATGTAGGTATGTATTTAGAAATATATAAGTATGTTTATCAGCTATGTAGTACCCATAACACAAGCTCTCAAGCTTAACTTGGGACTAAATGGCGTTGTGTGAAAAGTTGTGGAATATTAATAAAAATCTAGTTCCAAGCTAAGCAGAGCTTGTGTTATGGGTGCTAAACAACTGATAAACATACTTATATGATACTAAATATATACATATAAAAGATAGACACATATCTGGACTATATATTTTATTCTGGGAGACTGATGCCTAAACTAGACGTGGTGTCTGTATTTGCAACACACAATGCTAGTAGCTTTAAAAAAAATTGGGTGTGTAAATATTGAAATATTAATTATTTTCTACAGGCTACACCGACAAGGCTGTGATCATGCTGGGAGACAAGAAGGTTGGAAAGGATGCTGAGAATCTCAGGAGTACGCTATCTAAATCCAATGATGCGTGCAGGGACTTCGTCGAGTCGGTAAGTCTACCTTCACATTTTTTATGAATCGTCTACTTTCGGCTTTAGGCAGGTAGTAGTAAAGTTCCCGATTTGACTGTTTGATAATGTGGGTTTAAATGTTAGTAAATTCACCCACGACATTGGTAATGTAGGGCAGCGGATTGTTTATAACAAAAATACTACTACTTATACTTTTAGTTTCTAGTTTTTATGGCCCTAAGCCATAAAAACTAGAAACTAAAACTAATGACGGTGTGGAAAGAAAGCCATTTTTTTGACAAACGACTTAGAATTAGACATTAAAAAAACTGTATTTTAAATATAAAAATAAATTCACGAATCAAACTATTCAAAATCGAACAAAATTCCAATCAATTCCGAAGATTCTGGGTATCATTTTCCCGTACATTGGAATTTTTCAAGATTGTTGATAGGTAGATCAATGTCAAAGTAGATATCAAGATCATAGATATTCAAAGTCGAAGTACTCGTAGGTATAACAACAACATTTGCTTAGCATTTTTCCAACTATGTTAGGGTCGGCCGATCTAACCACATTCAACTTAATACCCGTACATAAAATGACTGCTTTTTCGACCACCATTACTCTCTTCTGGGGAATCCACAATTCTTCTTTCTATGATACTCAGATCTCAAACTTTAATCCAAACTCTGCTTCCACAGACTGACGGCATTGTCTTCTCGGCAACCAACTTCCACGCGATGAACGCTGGCCAGCAGAAGCAGTTCCTCCAGACCGCCACCGCAGCCATCAGCCAGAGGCTGCTGCACGAGACCATGGTCCAGGACTGTACCTGCGTGTACGCCGACCCCTTCAGGGTCCGCTCCGTGTGCGTCACCAAGGACAAGAAGGAAGTGGTAAGGAGATATGATCCAAGATACTATTAGGGACCATCACACCGGATATAAGATGCGTACGCGTCCGTTTAGCTGAACGGACGCGTACGCATCTAATATACAGGGTGTCTCATTCAAATCGGTCAGTATGGGAAAGTCTGAAACTATAAGACATACGAAGGATCTGTTCTGAGGAACCATGTCATCGATTGTAATAACAAGAAAAACTGCATTCATACATTTAAAAAAAACATCTGTTCTATTGTAGTAATATTGTGAACGTGGTCACTTCGAGCACCTACTAAAATAAATTAAAGTATGTGGAAACAATGCATTTTATTCATTTTAGACATCATGTTTCATACAGAAATTTACTGCTAACACCTACACAATCGATATCTAAATAGAAATAGTGTAGGTTATTTTTTCAAAATAACCGGGTTCGATTCCCGAACGGAGTACAGATATTTTTTAAAATTTATGAATGCAGTTTTTCTTGTTATTAAAATCGATGACATGGTTCCTCAGAACAGATCTTCGTATGTCTTATAGTTTCAGACTTTCCCATACTGACCGATTTGAATGAGACACCCTGTATACAACAATACTGGTGTTTTGTATAGACAAAAGCTGAAACAAGCTGAATAGATGCAGTTAATCCTTAAAGCCGACTTGTTGACAAGTGATACTTTAGTAGGTCAGCATAACATCACACCCGTATTCCACGAAGGGTAAGGCAGAGGTGTATCTCCATAGAACACTCACTTTTAAGCCCCATGTTGGGCGCGAGACTATTACCACAGTATAAATATTAATACAGTAGGACGACGTCTTTGATCTCTGGAAAAATGCCGACAACGTCTACACGCGTTAGCCCTGAATAATAGCTCCCGCACTACGAACATCGTTTTGTTCGCAGTGCGGGAGCGGCTTTCCCGCGTCCCGCCCCTCACACCCCGCACGATTGCCCTGTCTAGACGGCTTCGTCGGACGACTGTAGGTTTTTAGACTGTGCTATTACTTTCAGTCGGACATAAATCCAGACTATAACATAACATTGCACGACTCGGGCATCGGGGTCTGTACTTTATGCTCAACTGTAGTGCTTGCAATTACAAGCCCAAAAAGGCAGTGACGCCAACATTTCATTGAATAATTACCTTTCTCAAACACAGTGAGTAATATACGTGCCTTCTCTTTTGAGAAGAAGCCTTTGCCCTGACAGTGATAGGCTGATAGTACCTACTTAGATGTTATTTACCTTCAAATTTGATCAAATATTCGTTTTCTTTGTCCTCAGGCACGCAGACGGAAGTAAGGAAACTGTGATCGAATCGCCAAAATACCAAATACTCTAGTGTTATGTAGTCTAGTGGGAGCGAGACACACATATATCAACCATGTAAGTGCGTCTCTCTCGCACACTATCATCAAAATAATCTGCCACGGAAATATGCATCATCGTAGTGTCCATTGCCGCTTCGGCATTCAGTAATTTAATGGGTGGTAGTTAGTTTAATTGTGTTGAATATTTCCGTTGTAGAAGTAATTAATTATTCATTATAATTCTCATCAGCAGAATCTGTTGTATTTATGAATTGCCGCGTACCATTAGGTATTGAGTGATCATGATCGACTCTGTATTAGATATAATAAAATATGTTATTTAAAAATTTGACTATTTTTTTCTACAGTATGACCCTACCAAGAGTCTTGAGAACTGTTCAAACACCCATAGAGTGAATTTAGAAAGTTGGCGTGTGCTATTTTCAAAACAAAACTTATAAATAATAATACGGGCTTAAAGAGTCAAAGAAAGTCCTGCCTACAAAGTATCCATTTGTAGTGTACGAGGTGTATACGTAATGACCACGTGTGATGTGCTAGGTGTCTACGTGGTGGCCACGTGTAATGTACTAGGTGTCTACGTGATGTTCGAAGTCGCTACATAGAGCCTACATTGTTTACGAAGTATAGTCTACGAGGCGTATTAAATTTCTTTTTTGACGCTTATTTTAGTCAAACCGATTTATTATTACCGTTGTAGGTCTAGAAGTAACTTATTATAGAATGAATAAGAGCTTTAAATAAGATCAAATCAGCGCTTTATTACAAAAATACATTTCACATACGAAAATAAATGCAATATAATACATTTAACTTTGGCATCAAAGCAATATATAAGTCCATTGAATACGATTCTAACTTCAGCTAACACAACAATAAGACTTTATGGAATATTTATAATTATTTCTTAACATTTAAAACGGGACTAATAATTATAATAACTTGGAATATAACGTACACATAAACTCACGCCTTTTTCCCATGGGGGTAGGCAGAACCTATGTTTAGACATGGAATGTAATGTGTATGTAGTTTTGTATTACTTGACAAGTTAGTACACATTCTTACGAACCCACTTCATCCTAGGTCCGCGCTGTGACATGATCTTGACGGATGCGCTGGCAGCTCCTTTAACTACATCTTGAATCTGAAATGAAAATTATAGTAAGCTATCTGGCCCTGCCTGGAGCGGAGTTTTAAAGAGAATCAGACAGACAGTGTTGCGGAGGGGTTTGTTTGTTATGTAATTTTGACGTTCAAAAACTGCTGATTCTCTGCCTAATTTAACATATCATTCATCACGCCTGTAATCCCCTCACATGTCGCCAGCTATGTTAAAGTCCCATATAATAGGGGACAAGCCTATCATCAACAATCGGGCTCAACTCCAAACTCCGGGCAGCTACTGAGAAAATCCTAACTCGATGGATAAACTCAATAACACTTTGCCCGACCCGGGGTTCGAACTCGGGACTTCGTGCTCAGCAGTAGCGCTTGGAACCACTAGTTCTACGAGGCAATTTGAAGAACTTCTACGTTTGTCCTATTTATTAATGTTTTTTGTTTTTTCTGTGTTTGCATGTTACTGAACTTGTATGTGTCAATAAATACGAATAATAATAATTATTATTACTTATAGAAAAATACACAAGACTTACACTTAACATCAAACTCTGAGCGTTGCCCACCAACATGTCCAAGGCTTCTTTATCTTCTTGTGTGCCTGAAAGTAAATGATAATGCTTGTAGTTTTATTCGAATTATTGTGACATCAAAGGATTCAAAATAGAATCATTAAATGTATGTACAAATAATGTGTGAATGTGTGTGTGTGTGTGTGTGTGTGTGTGTGTGTGTGTGTGTGTGTGTGGGGGTGTGTGTGTGTGTGTGTATTCATTTGTATTTTAATAATGCATTTTTAATGATTTTTATAGTTCACCCCCAAATACCCCTGCAAACCTCCACTTAGTCATTTTAGCCAAAAAGTAAACTGAAGTCAATGATTCTAATTCGTTTTCGGAAATCAATTTTTAACACTAGTTGATGTTGTAAAATTAACCCGTATTACCGTGGCGTCCGAGTGCGAATCCTTTGACTGTAGTCAACATCTTGAGCTGACCGCTGATGGTCGGGATCCTCTCGCAGGTTTGTAGCAGGTTCTAGAACAAAACAAATGAATTAGTAGTAGTTTTACACCCGGAGTAATGTCACGACCAATATACCTTGACGGGGTGCAAAATATAAATCAACCCGGGAATGTTTTAAAAATCTTATTTTGTCAGTCCAATTTGTTTGATAGTTTTTCAACTTCATTACAAAAGACTAAGGTTCTTGTTTAAGGCTGATTAGCTAGGGGAGCCTGCGAAATTCAAATATTCTTTTGTTTGGTAAAATTTGCCATTCAGTGTCAGGTTTTATGATCATTAAAATAAGATTCGTAAACGACAAATAGCAAAAAACACAAGCAAATTTGAGTTTTGCGGGCTACTCTGGCGCATCACATTAATTGGGGAATATTTATTTGTTTGATAAAATTTGTCATTCAGGTTTTATGTTCATTAAAATAAGATTCGTGAACGACAAATAGCAAAAAACACAGCAAATTTGAGTTTTGCGGGCTACTCTGGCGCATCACATTAATTGGGGAAAATTCGACAATCTGTATCTCCATAACTAAACTATAATAAAAAAAACAACACGACATAATTTACTTTACCAGTCATTCTCCTAATTTCAAACTGTCACACTTTGACGTGGGGGAGTTATTGACTATTTCTTAGTCAAAAACTCGACTGGGAGGTAAAAACGTAAGACTAAACAATTTCAACTAACTCACTTTAGCCCGGGATCGAAAAAAACTGGAAGTCTTTGTTCAACAGTGAAATGAAATGAAATGATATTTATTTCTGTAAGTAGATCTTCTCAGATACTTTTACATGTCTTTTTTTTAAACTAAACTAAATGGCATTTCCAAAGTGACTGATCACTGAGAAGAATTTACTATTATCATTATTATAAATAAATTATAAATATTATTATTATTGTTTTAAAAGTGAGCTTAAAATAAGTTGGATTGTGTAAAAGGAAATTTAAAATAAGTTATTTTATAAGATACGTAGACGATAAGTTCTCCTCTCCATAAATTAAGTATCTTTTGCTGTGCCCGACAGGGTCCATGATTGTTTCTTGAAATGTTTAAGTACCACCTAAGCCTACATTGTGGAATGCAATAAAGAATTGAGTATTGAGTATTGAAGAAATGCCGAAAGAAACTCAGGGGTCATGGTCTCTTAACGTCCAGACATAAGATTATATTCATTTACTATGCGAGTCTCACGATGCAGGGCAAAGTCTGGAATAGCCTTTTGAAGAAAGAATCAATTTAGCTTTGAGCCGACCTGTCCCGACAGACGGCATGCATGCTTCAGACATCGTGAGATGATGCAGGGTAGCAGTATCATTATCAATATACAAACCGTCTTAATCCTGTGGTCAGTACACTCGTGCGCAAGTTTCTTGGCGAGTCGCGCCACCTCGTGCGACTCCGTCACTATCGACTTGGACGTCGCTAGGACTTCACGCTGCTTGTCTGAAATACAATATTTTATACAATCAACAAGATATTTGTGGAAAGTGATTGATGGATGAGAGCAGCGCGGGACCTATCGTTGTGGATCTTTGGGGAAGCCTATGTCCAGCAGTACGTCTTTCGGTTGAAATGATGACGTGTGTGTATTTGCCGTGTCCGTGGCATCACAACGGGCCCTAGCAGAAAAACAGCGCTGCGATATTTATATTTTTAAATGTCGCAGCTAATGCTGAGATAGTCGCCTTTTTGGTCTCGCACAGGTCTTTTTATTCTTTTTTTTTTATTTTTGTCCTTAGTTTTTTAATCTTTTCTTTTTTTATCTGTATTGCTGTTCTTTTGTTTTATGTTATGTGCGTCCAAATAAAATATTTTCTTTTCTTTGCTTTCTTTCTATTTGTGAAAAGTCTTAAAAGTCATAAATATGACCTTTCCTTATGTCAAGTTTTGTTTATGGTACCGTTAGTCATGAAGTTGGACAGCTTGGCCATGAGCACGGCCATGCGCTTGGCGACGGCTACGATCTCGTTGTCGCGCGACGACCAGTCGCGGATCGCCACGTGCAGGTTCAGTGCCTCGTTCTGTAACACACGACAAATAACCTTACTATATAATACTATAGTGCCACAAGTGTAAATATGGTTCATCCATAAATCCAGTTACGTTTAAGACCCATGTTGCCATTAAGGATGTTAATGCGTATTAAGTATCGACCACAAACAAATAAAATAGATAAATAAATATTCTACAACCGTTTGTATTTATGTAGAGTACCAAAAGAATAGATATTCTTACCCATTCTTCTCTTTTTGGAAGGAGCAACTAAAGTCATTTTTACCAACCAATAACTTTTAAGTTTGACGTTCGTGCTTTTTTAAATATAAATGAATTGGCTTTGACATAGTATTTCTAAAAGAAAGTCGAAAACAAGAAAGAAAAAAAAAGAAACTCCTACTGAGGTGTAACGTGTAACTGAGGTGTGAGATATAACCTTACATTCGGCTTTGCTCATAAGTCATAAGTAGTTTATTTCGTAACAATAGTAACATTGTGTTGAAAATATAAAACATAACGAAATGCAAATAAATTAAATTAAAATATCATAAAATTTAACATACAAAACAGATGGTTGCTTGTTTGATTTATTTTAAGCCATTGAGTGGACCTATACAGTTAGTGCACTTATTTCAACCGTGAACTTAACAGGATAGTACAACACTTACATAGATAGGCTGGTTCGGTCCGGGCTGGGTCTTGAAGATAGTCTCCCCTCCAAGCAGGGACTCCACTTCTCCAGTCGCTTGCAGGATCTGAGGATAGAGTTTCTAAGTGATTAATAAAATTAAAACAAAAAAAATAAACCCAGTTCCAAGTAGAGGAAAGTAGGTGCAGAAAAAATATAGAAATAAATAAAATAATAAATAATTAATATTCCACAACTTTTCACACAACGCCATTTTAGTCCCAAGCTAAGCTTAAGAGCTTGTGTTATGGGTACTAAACAGCTGATAAACATACTTATATATTTCTAAATACATAAATATTACAGATAAATATTACACCCAGACACAGAACAAGACCAAAACGCCAGTCAAAAAAAAAAAATAATAACATTTATTCAAAACTAATGAGGCCAGCCAGTATCCAGTGGATGATATATTCACTGTTAAGCAACTATCTAAGAGTTTCATTATTTTTAATGAATTTATTTCTTGTAAAACAATAGTTTTGCTTTCGCGATGGTTTTCTTCCAGTCAGGCATCATGCTGGCCCGGATGTTAGCAGCTGGTAGATACTAATTAATTAAGTAGTAGTATTAGTGAAGTGCTGTTGAGCTACTGTCAGAGAATTACCTTTTAGAGTGGCGTACTTCCAGTGAGGCATCGTACTGACACAAGTATCGGTAGTCTGCGTGGCGGCAATAAACTCTTGCTGTGCTACTATTGAGCTCCTTGACAGAGAGTAACTTTGGCAGTTTTATCCCTCCGGACAGGCCGGGTTTCGGTAGCCAGCTTGGCAGTAGTAAAATGCTGTTGAGCTACTGTTGAGCTCTTGTAAGAATCTTACTAGTATCCTTCCAGTCAGGCATCCTGCTGGCGCGCGTGTCGGCAGCAGGCGTGGCGGCAGTGAGCTGCTGTTGAACCACTGTTGCTTGTGTGAGACAGTTACCTTGGCAGTGGTATCCTTCCAGTCAGGCATCCTGCTGGCGCGCGTGTCGGCAGCAGGCGTGGCGGCAGTGAGCTGCTGTTGAACCACTGTTGCTTGTGTGAGACAGTTACCTTGGCAGTGGTATCCTTCCAGTCAGGCATCCTGCTGGCGCGCGTGTCGGCAGCAGGCGTGGCGGCAGTGAGCTGCTGTTGAACCACTGTTGCTTGTGTGAGACAGTTACCTTGGCAGTGGTATCCTTCCAGTCAGGCATCCTGCTGGCGCGCGTGTCGGCAGCAGGCGTGGCGGCAGTGAGCTGCTGTTGAACCACTGTTGCTTGTGTGAGACAGTTACCTTGGCAGTGGTATCCTTCCAGTCAGGCATCCTGCTGGCGCGCGTGTCGGCAGCAGGCGTGGCGGCAGTGAGCTGCTGTTGAACCACTGTTGCTTGTGTGAGACAGTTACCTTGGCAG
This sequence comes from Euplexia lucipara, assembly GCA_921972225.1. Lineage (NCBI taxonomy): Eukaryota > Metazoa > Arthropoda > Insecta > Lepidoptera > Noctuidae > Euplexia > Euplexia lucipara. The sequence continues at coordinate 14,365,946 of OV179167.1, read as the reverse complement.
TGGTATCCTTCCAGTCAGGCATCCTGCTGGCGCGCGTGTCGGCAGCAGGCGTGGCGGCAGTGAGCTGCTGTTGAACCACTGTTGCTTGTGTGAGACAGTTACCTTGGCAGTGGTATCCTTCCAGTCAGGCATCCTGCTGGCGCGCGTGTCGGCAGCAGGCGTGGCGGCAGTGAGCTGCTGTTGAACCACTGTTGCTTGTGTGAGACAGTTACCTTGGCAGTGGTATCCTTCCAGTCAGGCATCCTGCTGGCGCGCGTGTCGGCAGCAGGCGTGGCGGCAGTGAGCTGCTGTTGAACCACTGTTGCTTGTGTGAGACAGTTACCTTGGCAGTGGTATCCTTCCAGTCAGGCATCCTGCTGGCGCGCGTGTCGGCAGCAGGCGTGGCGGCAGTGAGCTGCTGTTGAACCACTGTTGCTTGTGTGAGACAGTTACCTTGGCAGTGGTATCCTTCCAGTCAGGCATCCTGCTGGCGCGCGTGTCGGCAGCAGGCGTGGCGGCAGTGAGCTGCTGTTGAACCACTGTTGCTTGTGTGAGACAGTTACCTTGGCAGTGGTATCCTTCCAGTCAGGCATCCTGCTGGCGCGCGTGTCGGCAGCAGGCGTGGCGGCAGTGAGCTGCTGTTGAACCACTGTTGCTTGTGTGAGACAGTTACCTTGGCAGTGGTATCCTTCCAGTCAGGCATCCTGCTGGCGCGCGTGTCGGCAGCAGGCGTGGCGGCAGTGAGCTGCTGTTGAACCACTGTTGCTTGTGTGAGACAGTTACCTTGGCAGTGGTATCCTTCCAGTCAGGCATCCTGCTGGCGCGCGTGTCGGCAGCAGGCGTGGCGGCAGTGAGCTGCTGTTGAACCACTGTTGCTTGTGTGAGACAGTTACCTTGGCAGTGGTATCCTTCCAGTCAGGCATCCTGCTGGCGCGCGTGTCGGCAGCAGGCGTGGCGGCAGTGAGCTGCTGTTGAACCACTGTTGCTTGTGTGAGACAGTTACCTTGGCAGTGGTATCCTTCCAGTCAGGCATCCTGCTGGCGCGCGTGTCGGCAGCAGGCGTGGCGGCAGTGAGCTGCTGTTGAACCACTGTTGCTTGTGTGAGACAGTTACCTTGGCAGTGGTATCCTTCCAGTCAGGCATCCTGCTGGCGCGCGTGTCGGCAGCAGGCGTGGCGGCAGTGAGCTGCTGTTGAACCACTGTTGCTTGTGTGAGACAGTTACCTTGGCAGTGGTATCCTTCCAGTCAGGCATCCTACTGGCGCGCGTGTCGGCAGCAGGCGTGGCGGCAGTGAGCTGCTGTTGAACCACTGTTGCTTGTGTGAGACAGTTACCTTGGCAGTGGTATCCTTCCAGTCAGGCATCCTGCTGGCGCGCGTGTCGGCAGCAGGCGTGGCGGCAGTGAGCTGCTGTTGAACCACTGTTGCTTGTGTGAGACAGTTACCTTGGCAGTGGTATCCTTCCAGTCAGGCATCCTGCTGGCGCGCGTGTCGGCAGCAGGCGTGGCGGCAGTGAGCTGCTGTTGAACCACTGTTGCTTGTGTGAGACAGTTACCTTGGCAGTGGTATCCTTCCAGTCAGGCATCCTGCTGGCGCGCGTGTCGGCAGCAGGCGTGGCGGCAGTGAGCTGCTGTTGAACCACTGTTGCTTGTGTGAGACAGTTACCTTGGCAGTGGTATCCTTCCAGTCAGGCATCCTGCTGGCGCGCGTGTCGGCAGCAGGCGTGGCGGCAGTGAGCTGCTGTTGAACCACTGTTGCTTGTGTGAGACAGTTACCTTGGCAGTGGTATCCTTCCAGTCAGGCATCCTGCTGGCGCGCGTGTCGGCAGCAGGCGTGGCGGCAGTGAGCTGCTGTTGAACCACTGTTGCTTGTGTGAGACAGTTACCTTGGCAGTGGTATCCTTCCAGTCAGGCATCCTGCTGGCGCGCGTGTCGGCAGCAGGCGTGGCGGCAGTGAGCTGCTGTTGAACCACTGTTGCTTGTGTGAGACAGTTACCTTGGCAGTGGTATCCTTCCAGTCAGGCATCCTGCTGGCGCGCGTGTCGGCAGCAGGCGTGGCGGCAGTGAGCTGCTGTTGAACCACTGTTGCTTGTGTGAGACAGTTACCTTGGCAGTGGTATCCTTCCAGTCAGGCATCCTGCTGGCGCGCGTGTCGGCAGCAGGCGTGGCGGCAGTGAGCTGCTGTTGAACCACTGTTGCTTGTGTGAGACAGTTACCTTGGCAGTGGTATCCTTCCAGTCAGGCATCCTGCTGGCGCGCGTGTCGGCAGCAGGCGTGGCGGCAGTGAGCTGCTGTTGAACCACTGTTGCTTGTGTGAGACAGTTACCTTGGCAGTGGTATCCTTCCAGTCAGGCATCCTGCTGGCGCGCGTGTCGGCAGCAGGCGTGGCGGCAGTGAGCTGCTGTTGAACCACTGTTGCTTGTGTGAGACAGTTACCTTGGCAGTGGTATCCTTCCAGTCAGGCATCCTGCTGGCGCGCGTGTCGGCAGCAGGCGTGGCGGCAGTGAGCTGCTGTTGAACCACTGTTGCTTGTGTGAGACAGTTACCTTGGCAGTGGTATCCTTCCAGTCAGGCATCCTGCTGGCGCGCGTGTCGGCAGCAGGCGTGGCGGCAGTGAGCTGCTGTTGAACCACTGTTGCTTGTGTGAGACAGTTACCTTGGCAGTGGTATCCTTCCAGTCAGGCATCCTGCTGGCGCGCGTGTCGGCAGCAGGCGTGGCGGCAGTGAGCTGCTGTTGAACCACTGTTGCTTGTGTGAGACAGTTACCTTGGCAGTGGTATCCTTCCAGTCAGGCATCCTGCTGGCGCGCGTGTCGGCAGCAGGCGTGGCGGCAGTGAGCTGCTGTTGAACCACTGTTGCTTGTGTGAGACAGTTACCTTGGCAGTGGTATCCTTCCAGTCAGGCATCCTGCTGGCGCGCGTGTCGGCAGCAGGCGTGGCGGCAGTGAGCTGCTGTTGAACCACTGTTGCTTGTGTGAGACAGTTACCTTGGCAGTGGTATCCTTCCAGTCAGGCATCCTGCTGGCGCGCGTGTCGGCAGCAGGCGTGGCGGCAGTGAGCTGCTGTTGAACCACTGTTGCTTGTGTGAGACAGTTACCTTGGCAGTGGTATCCTTCCAGTCAGGCATCCTGCTGGCGCGCGTGTCGGCAGCAGGCGTGGCGGCAGTGAGCTGCTGTTGAACCACTGTTGCTTGTGTGAGACAGTTACCTTGGCAGTGGTATCCTTCCAGTCAGGCATCCTGCTGGCGCGCGTGTCGGCAGCAGGCGTGGCGGCAGTGAGCTGCTGTTGAACCACTGTTGCTTGTGTGAGACAGTTACCTTGGCAGTGGTATCCTTCCAGTCAGGCATCCTGCTGGCGCGCGTGTCGGCAGCAGGCGTGGCGGCAGTGAGCTGCTGTTTAGCTTCTGATAGAGCCTTCTGCAGTTCAGGGTCACTTCGAGCTGAGCTAGATGACAAGCCCACGTGGATGACGCGGTTTGCTAGACTGTACAACAAAACAAGATTATTAAAAGGGGTGTGAACCGACATTTTTCTTTTAAAACTTTCCGCGTTTGATGGAAGTATTATGTGTGGGTAATGGAACACATATACAAACAGAAAATGTAAAGAATCTGTCTTACTTGGTGATGGCGGCGGAAGTGTGTGCGCATTGCATGGGATCGTTGTGTTTGGTGGACTCCTCGCGCATGCGCTCCATTGTCTCGCCTGCAAATGTACATAGTGTCAATAATTAGACTTAAATAATTTGATTTGGGTAGATTTAATCCAGATCCACGTGGCTACCGCACGGTATTTGCTTGTGGTTAAACGATAAAAGCCTCACAGAAATTTCACGGAGGAAAACTCAATAACGCTTTGCCCGATCCGGGAATTGAACCCGGGACCAGTAGTGTTTGGGACCACTAGACCAACGAACTCATATAATTTTAAAGCTTCGTTCCACCATAAAATCATTTCATTATTATTAGTTTAAGTTCCTATTCTCAGAACTACTAAATAAACACACAAGATTTCTTAAGAATCGGTCAAGCCATTTCAGAGGAGTTTAGCAAAACGACACTGTGTGATACGAGAGTTTTAAATATTAGAAAATGACAACAGAACTAATGATAACTGTGAGTGCCTAAATTAAAAGGAATATCTTTCTTTCAAACTTATGTACTATTTAAGTACTTATTCGTGTAATAAGCAATCGATCTCTACTAGCTCTATATAATTCCTGTTGGGTTCTGTAGTTACCTGCAGTCTGCACGAAGTCCATAGGGTCTACAGACTGGTCACACAAGTCCCGTATCTTGGACAGCGACTCTGCATATCTGGCTAGAAGGCTCTTGTAGTTCTCTATCACGGCCTGTGTATACCAGCAAAATTTAGCGAGCTCTTTGTTTACATTATCATCATCATCTTTATCATCATCATCATCATCATCATCATCATCATCATCATCATCATCATCATCATCATCATCATCATCATCATCATCATCATCATCATCATCATCATCATCATCATCATCATCATCATCATCATCATTATCATCATGACATCACGCCAATAATCCACGAAAGGTAAGGCAAAGGTGTACCTATGTAGCCGTACACCCTCATTTCGCAAGTCCCATGTAATATTGCATGGGTCTTACATGGCCTCATATGGGGCGAGCCAATTAGGTACATTGACAGGCGCGACAAAAAATGCGTAACTACAAATTTATTGTACGTACCTTACAAAGGGTAAAATTTTCACAACATTAAATAAACTAAAAAAGTGGCTAATTTACTTTTTAAGGAAAAATCTCATGCAAGTAGACAGCTGTGATGAAAATTTTTCATTGTTTTTTGCAGTTCTAAGCAAAAATAACAACAGAAAAAATCGTAAAAATTTAGATACCTACGAGAAACACTGTGGTGATCAGAATCACGTACAGAAATCATGGTATCAGTATGTGCGACCCTGTATACCTACAATTTATAAAATTTAGGCCACAAATAATCAAGATAATGTTACCTTGTCATCCGGAGAAGCTACTCGTTGCTGTGCAGCCTTTACCAACATAGGAGCAAGCAACTCCGCCTGAAAGAATAAAAAAACACTAGACAATATACACACTGGTTTTTACTAAAAAGCATAAATTAGCCCCCTTTTGTCTGGAATACAAATCTTAATCTGAATCTGCTAAATAGACTGCAAAAGTGGCTTTTTTGTCGGTGACCAATCTAAAGTCGGTCACCGACTTAACATGTGCAGAGTTGGATTATATCCATAGATCTGCGAGTCTATGTCACAAAATGATAAACTATCGAAGTTAAGTAAAACAATAAACAGGTAATAGTTAAAACCATAGAAAAACCAATTCGTAGTTCTTCCCAGCAAAAACACTAGGAAGTGGCGAAGGGCGGGCTTCTTCTGAGACTGTCCTATGTAACAGGCTATATTTGACAAAATTTTAGTTTTAGTCCCTCATCTAGATTCGGTTCGGCAGAGCAACTATACCGCTATTTAATAAATCTAGAATCAAGTATTGACAAATATACTATGGATATTTACTCCAAAGGTAGGTAGACCGACGACTTCAAGAAAGATAACAGATTGTGATAAGAATGGGCTATTTGACCAAATTTTAATTTTTAGTCCCTCATCTAGATTACAAGAAAATATTCGACACATATTTCTTCTTTTTTCACGTAATCAAAAAATAACGGCGATACATCGAGTCAAATAGTCGCCTGACATCACTAGCCAGTACAGTTTATACTAGATAATGACATTACAAGCCCCCTCTCCTCAACTTTAATGCGCTTAATCTAAGCAGTTTTCCATCAATTTGAAAAAGAAAACAATATGTGTCGAATATTTTCTTGTAATCTAGATGACGGGTAAAAATTAAAATTTTGTCAAATAGCCCATTATGACGTTCAAAAAGTGCTGATCCTAAGCCTAATTTAATTAAACGTTAGTTTTGATTTTGAACTACTGCTGAGGTATTTCAGGCCCAGTTTCTCTGACCCTTTAAACACCTTACACACCAATCAATCAAATCATTTATTTGCCAATAATGCAGGTATACATTAGGATAGTAGTTTTTTTCAATGTCCCAATACATTTTGCCTTACGGCATGCAAAATTATGTAATATTACACTTTTGAATGAATAGGTACTAACAGACATTCAAATTAAAATTACAAAAAATACAAAATAAATAAAAAAAGGATAAAGTAGTAATTAGGTATAAATGTCTATAAATTGAGTTAAGAATGTTAAAAAATAATTATAATAAAAATGTGAACAAAATAAAAGTTTTTATACAAATTTCAATAAATTCCAAATGTCAATAAACTTAATACAACAAAATCTAATTAGATAGTAAAAGTACCTGTTGACTGCAAGTGTTGAGCTGTGTGCTGGTGTTAGTTCCCGCGTCCCTGTCAGTGTCGGCGATGAGGCGCGCCGTCTTGGTGACGCGGCTGAGCTGTGCCAGCAGCTCGGCTATCTTCTTCTCCAGTAGGAACTTGCGTTTTGATTCGTCTGGTAAAGATTTATAAGCAGGATGAAAAGCTTATCATAACTTTCTACCATCCACCTTTCTACCATCGGACAACCCGGCGTACGGCGAGTGTCCACCCTTACATCGTTGGCACTCCCACGATTTGGACAAAGCGTTTCGCTTCGTCGTTTATACCGCGTACATCGAAGGACTGGAACAACTTGCCTGCTGCGGTCTCCCGTCCGATTATAATTTAGGTGTCTTCAAGGCTAAAGTGAATAGGCTCTTAATAAACTAGTGCGCTTCACCATCACTGATTGCATCACTGCTTACCATCAGGTGGGATTGCAGTCAAGCACTGGTTTATAATATTAAAAAAAAAAACTTAACATTACGCCTTCAATCTACAAAGGTATCGACAGAAGTACAACAGTATTATAACACCCTCATTTCGTCAGACATGTTTAAATCACATGTAATAGGGAGGCTAGCTTATTGTGATCAACCGGGCACCGATCTGGATTGATTTATCCAGATACAGAAAATGTCACAGAGTGTACTTGTCAATAAAATCTAATCGAACGCGTAACCTAATATTAACGTTGTAGATTAATATACTGTGCAGTTTAAATATCCAGTGCATGCGTGCTTAACCTTTTAAGCGGTTGGCTAAATATTAGTTGCCGTGCCCCTAGCGCAGTGCTAAAATTGCTACAAATAAATAAAATAATACCTACAGTAAATAAGGAGAAACAATCGTTGTATCAATTTTTAGTTTTTGTTACATTAATAATATCTCAATTCGATAATGGTTTTAGTTGTACCACACAGTCAGTATTTTGAAAATAAAACGAAAAAGCCATACATGTTCTCTGTCGCAGAAATACGACACGCGCGGTAGGGGCACGAAAACATGTGTTATATTTATGCGACACAAGCGGTTAAAGGGTTAAATCGTAATAGTGAGTGACTGTGTGTGTCGGTGTATTTTTCCGTAATTAAAACTTTCACATTCTCAGCTTCATCGAAATTAACTCTTAATTACAAAAATTACACCTTTAAGAATGAACTCCCACCTTTCTCATAGTCAGCCACGAGATCCAAGTCTGCAAGCGGCGCCTCAGCCTCCATGAAGTCCTGCACGACCCTCGTCACCACTCCTCGCTCGATGCCCTTCTTCAGTTCGCGCACACGCTCCATCAGCACACTGCGGGTGACGAGACATTAGAACTAATCAATTAATATTCCACAACTTTGTTACAACGCCATCTAGTCATAAACTAAGCAGAGCTTGTGTTATGGGTACTAAACAGCTGATAAACCTATTTATATATTTCTAAATACATACATATTAAAGATAAATTATACCTAGACACAGAACAAATTATCGTGCTCATCACACAAACATTTGTCCTGGGTGGGAATTGAACCCACGACCTTTGGCATAGCAGTCAGGTCACAGGCCACCACTTGCTGAAAAGAAGCGGCGGACCAAACGTACCAGCATCAGGTCCCAATGTGTGTGTATGTATGAACGAAAACAAAGCAAAAGAAGTATGTAGGAATCATAGGAAATGGCGCTCTGTAGTTTCTGCCTACCTCCATGGAAAAAGGCATGAGTTAATGTATGAATGTTTGCATGTCTACATACCTGTATTGTTCATGGTCGTATTTCTTGCTGCACTCGGCGAGCAGCTGTTCAGTTTCTGTCACCAAGTTCTTCATGTCCTCCTTGTCACTGCCTTTCAGATCTTCTGTCACCTGAGCAAAGAAATAATTAGTCCCAAGTCTGTCAGACGCTTACTTACCAAACACCACCCCATCGCTTTATCCCTTCTTTGAAGTTAAACTTCTTTACGCACGCTTGACTTGGAGACCAAGCTGAAGAATGCATGACGAGAGCGTTACGAAAAAAGTGATCAGGCGAGGCGAACGGAAGTTGAGAGAGAGTTACGTTTCGTATATTACTGTAGGGGCAAGAGAGAGGTGGGAGTACACATATTTTTCTCTCTCTTTCTCTCATAGCCAGTAACGTTTCGTATAGCTAAGACACAGTGCAGGCCTATTGTCTTGTATCACACTGTAGAAGCAAGAGCGCGCTCACATTTTCTTTAAAGAAGTTTTATTTCTGTCGTGTGGTCTAGCCCACAAGTTTTTCCATTTGTGAATATCTTCATGGATATCCTTCACCTTGAGGCTGGTGAAGAGGTCTGTCAGACTCCTACTGACTAAACCACACGGTGTTTCTCCTCATCACTTCTGGCCAGGATGCGGGCACGCATTTGCATTCTCCACAATCACCCCAGTAGTGACGGTTTGTCGGGTAAACCCCATCTCAAATCGCTCAGTCTTTGCACAATCGTACCATTAATTATATCCAGTAAATATGTATCGACTTACTTTATTGGCCACTTCTATGAGATTGCGTACAGCTTCCTGTCCGTTTGTTTTAATCTCAGCTTTGGTAACAGGCTTAAGTAGCCATTTCGATGCAGTGTCGAACCTAACACACAATAAATAGACATTTATATGTTATATACTATTGAAATGGGCAAGTTCTAATTGAAACCCATTTTTTTTTTTGCATACGTGCGTTATTAAAGAAATAAAACTAAAATAAAACAAATTGAAAGAAAACTCACTGTTTTTGCACATAGCTCTTCTTTTCTTCCTGTAAAATAAAAAAAAAGAGGTAGAAAATTTAAAATGTGGCGAAGAGCGCGGCAGACTGTCCAACATTTTTTCATTGTTTAAAATATAAGTGGACAAAATTGGTTAAAAGATTTTTGTTTGGTGAAAAATAAGTAGGTATATCTAGATTCAAGTTTAAATTTGGCAGCTCTGTTTAGTAAAATAAGCTTTAAAAGAAATAAAGTACCTCCGAATCTTCTGTGGAACCTTCTATTAGTTTGACGCGTTGACCACTGGTCCTAGAAACACATTCATATTGTTTTAAACACTATAATTATAATTGCAAGGCATATTGCCACTATTGGGTGCATGCTGGATTGCTGGTGCAGTTTCCAGAGGGCAGAAAGGGTGATGATGTAGTATCAGGTTGTGCCCTGTACATTGTTCTAACTACTAGGACTGGGTCTTAAGCCTCTCTCTCCGGGTCGCGGAATTTGTTCGAAAAAGTCACCGCGGCCCTGGAACGCAAAAGGCATTAACAGGAGCACGGATGGGTTTTAGTCAGTAAGAGTCTGACACTCCCTTCCGCTTCACCCAGAGCGGGAGGAGTCATTTGATGATTTCCCATCCTTAAAAAAAAAAAAAAGGCCTCTCTCTCTGCGCTCTCGGGGGCATTGTAAGTTGGTTGGATGATAATCTTCCAGAAGGAGGGTTATGTCCTAATATAATTGTTCGTCACTCTGTAAATGGTTTGTATTTATGTATTTATTTTTTTTTTTTTTTTTTTTGTCTTGATAATTATACTTATTATATATGTATATTCAAATAGTCTTGTATGGTATATATATTTATGTAAATAGTACACCACACACTGCCTACTCATCTTTTTTCCTCCACTATCAAGTCCATCCAAAGGTTGTCTGTAAGAGATCGCTTTTAGCGATAAGGCCGCCCATTGTATCACCGCTTGTAGCCCTTAAAATTATTATTTGTAAGTATTAATGGTGTACAATAAAGAGTATTCTATTCTATTCTATTCTATGTTTTCGAGAGTATGTATGTATGTATAATTGTTTGGCACACTCTGCAGCCTGAACGGCTCGATAGATTGTAGCTTGAGAGGTGTCGTTAGATTCATATTTACTGTGAAAGTGATACTTATCGAAAAAAAAATAAAAAACGGTAATTTAAAAAACTAAAAAACCCGCTTGCTTAACTGAGTATTCTTGAAAAAGCCCTAAAACAAGAAATAAAAAAGAAAACATTTATTTTGTATTCTTTTCTATTTAAGTGCTTATAGTTTTTTTCTACTTAGCGTGCCCGTGGTAAACGTGTGCAGCTGACAGGGCACGCGGTGCAGCATGCAGCGTAGTGTGCGGAGAGGTACCGCATGGGCACTGTAAGTCGGGGACATCGCGGAAAACCCACTTACAAAGATTTTATTGTTGCGGTTGGCTGAGGTGCGGAATCTGTTTTAAGTTTTCCATGTTGGCTAACGGCCACGCGTACCCTGGCGTGAACTGGTCCAGAGGCTTGAGTTACTTACGCCAAAAACCACATCTTTCTGAGATGCTGTTGCTATCAGATGGCTCACGCATCCAAGAAAACTTTTTCGAGTTTTAAGTCTGTGATGCACGATAATTTAATAGGTTACTTTTTAATCCCTCATCTAGATTATTAGAAAATATATAGGTATTAGATTCGTATTTTACCTTTTTTCACGTAATCTAAAATTAACGGAAACAGAAAAAGTGTCGCATGACGCCACGACTTTGTACAGTTAATACTGAATTATGACGTCACAAACCCCGTCTCTATGATTTTAGTGCGTTTTTAATCTAAATAGAATTTTATACACTGCCATCATTCCTATAGTGCATTGTGGCGTAGGGATTTGTACTATAATAATGATAAAACCTTAACTATATTATACAAACACTAAAAAAAAAAACAATAACTAAACTTAACAAAAAATATTTACAAAGCATCAAAAAATTCCTCTGCATCGCTGCCAGCTGGTAAAGTGCCCAAAAGACTGGCTGCATTGCCACGTTGAATGGCAATGCTTAGCCTCTGGCCAAAGTAGAGGCCAGCCCTTGGGTCACGGGAAGCGTCAACCAAACGTTTGGAGATGTCTTTGAACAGAAGACGAGCACTCGGACCCCACGGCCCAAGAGTTTCAACCCCAAACGGCTCGAAAGTATAACTACTAACAAGTTTACTATATTTACGCCGCTTGAGGTTCTCAGCAGCCGCAGCAGCAGCACCAGCACAGCATGTAGACCCAGGAAGATGGGATGGCGCAATAGTATCGACACAAGTAGCATCCCATACTAAAGGCCTACCCATCTTCCAAGGGAATAAAGACATACCGTCCGGTCTTTTGCCATCGTCGCGTGCCAAGCCATTGGGTTCTAAAACAGCTGGAACGCCGACGGAAACAAGAGCACGTCGGATGATGTCATTAATGATGATTGTATACTAACTTCATATTCTTGAGCAAGTTCTCGAAGGCGTCGAGCACATCCTTCCGCTTGTTGAACATCACCCACTTCATCACCTCCGGCTCCTCTGGTGCAGACTTCACCTGCTTTATTAACTCCTCAGTGTTTGTTATAAGAGCTCTGGAAATATGAAAAAATATGTTTGATTTTAGTTCATCAGTAATCAATATTTGTTCTGTTTAATTATTTTCAATTTAGTTCAGTCTGTTTTAGTTCAATTTCAATTAGTCTTCACGGGTAGTCAGAAGCCTGAAAATAAAACTTGATTATATTTATACTATCTGTATTAATATTATAAATAAGAAAACTCTATTTGTCGGCTTTCCACGACTAAATGGCTGAACGGATCGTAATAAAATTTGAAATACTTATTGAAATATCTTTTGTCTCAAAAATAATTGTAAAGAAAATTTCTTCTCAAAAAAAAATTAAATGCTGACAGACGGTGACAAACGTTTTCCCAGACCATTATCAGGTGACAATTTGACAAGGCTTAAGCTTAAACGAAGAGGGTTATGTGTTACCCAACACAAATTGATTCTGAGGCGAAACGATGATTGCCGATGCAGCTAGTTAACTATAAATCCAGGTTTCTTTACGTTGTTTTCCTTTATCGATATCAATTACTTCTAAGATAAACTTAGGAAACACATACATGAATTGAAAAAGTCACAACGGTACTTGCCCGGATTAGAACCACAACCCAGCGAATGAAAAGTTTATTTAGTACTTACAGCGAACTCTTCACGACCTCGTCGACTTGCTTTTGGGTCTCGGCAGACACCTCGCCGGCAGTGGGGACGAGGTCAGGATGTTCTATCAAGTTGGAAGCATCGTTGATGTCATCCACCAGGTCCATCACCTTCGCTATTATTTCTTGCTAAAGAGTTATTTTGAAAAAAAAAACAATTTAATTAAAAAATGGCTCAAATTCATAACTTCATGCCTATATTAAGGGTTAGTCAGAGTAGCTATACATAGATCCACATTGTAGCCACATTTCGCCAGTTAAGTTTAAGCCCTACGTTACTGGGAACGACGCTATTTTTATCGATTGGTCAAAAATTTATACTTTTCAAAAAATCTAGATGGAAAAAACAAAATAACACTACCTGACCCAGTAATCCCAGAACCCAGGACCTCTTAATTAGCAGTAGCACTGAAATAGTAACCATTAGACTGACGACGTGCAACGTATAGGACACTTTTGACGGGAACCCACGCCAGACACATGAGAATGTGTAAAAAAGAAGGTAGTTACTTCCTACTATTTGCTATGTTGATATATTCATAGCTTAATAGAATTTTATGTCTATGATTATACTGCTTTAGTTTATGGTGTTTAAAAGTAAGGCGGTTTTAAAATATGTTTGGAATGTTTCGTAGTTTGTTTTTAGAAAGGAAAAACACAGCAGTCATTTTTGAGTTTTGAATAATATATGTTTTGTTAAGTTTATTTTGAAGTTTATAAAAGAAGTTAATAAAATAAATAATGTGAACGTTCAATAAGTTATAATATATGAAGTTGTTTTATTGAAGAAAAGGATCTCAGAGAGCTAAATAAAACTGATTTACAGCACAGTAAGATAACCATTTTACAACATGCATGCTACAGTGTTAAGATACTTAACCAATGTTAAAATTTGTATATCTTGCACGGTGAAACATAGTGTTGCACATAGAATTTGATATTGTCACCAAGTTATACAGGGTGTAAGGGACAGCCCTCCTCAGACTGATGGGGTGAATTCAGTATATTATACTAAGATGACCGGTACAAGAAATTATTTCGGGAACGTTATGGGAATCCAATAAACTTGATTTGTTTTATTTCCTCATACGCAATGTATTTTAACCGTAGCTAAACGCACGCAGCGAGCCTTCGGGCGTCCGCCCCGTCAAGTCGTTCGTTGGAGTATTTCAAAACATTCATTGTTGGTTTTTTTTTTTATTTTAGCCATATTATTTACATAAATGGAGTGCTACTTTCCGAGAATGTTATTATACATTGAAATGAAACTGAAAAACCTGAAAAAAAATGAACATGTTCCTGAGAAAAATTGCGGTGGATTATGATTGTAGAAAATCAGGAGCTAAATGCACCCTCTCAGTTTGAGGAGGGCTGTCCCTTACACCCTGTATACTTTTTACCTGTGTTTTACAAATAAATTACTTCGACTTTGTCTTTGACACAAGCATATTTAGCTTACCGGCGTGTGTGTATGACAACATGTATGAATGTAAACGAAGCAAAAGAAGTATGTAAGAATCGTAGCGTATGGCGCTCTGTAGTTTCTGCCTACCCCCATGGGAAAAAGGCGTGAGTTTATGTATGTATGTACGTATGTATGTATGTATGCATATTTAGCTTAGGGCTACTAGTAATAATCAACCCTTATTGCTAGTAAGCTTTTTAAAAAAACAAATAAATAAATACCTTATCATTAGCATTTATTTCCACTTCTCTGAACAAAGCTTTGGAGGTCGTGTTGGTCTCATTCCTGCATAGTTTCAACATATCATTCAACTCGCCTTCCTTGGTCTTCTTGATAGCGTCGTCTAAGCCGTGCAGTAGTTCCTCAACCTGGACCTTTAGGACTGTTTTTTCTTCTTTCACCTGGAAGCCAGTTAAAAAAGGTAGTGACAATATTAAACATATTGAATTATGCGGATTTCATTTTTGTCGGTGACATTTCAAAAATATTATCAACAAGTTTCGGAAGTGTAACAAAAAATTAACCAAACGTATCTTTTCTAATTCAATGACCAAACGAAACAAGTAAAGCCACAAGTCATTTTAGTTTTTTTGAAGTCGATTGTATTTTTTTTGTATAAACTTTTTTTTTTAAATTTATTAATCAGATAGTGACTAAAAATCATTGCAACGTCGTTTAAAAAAGTAAAAGAAAAGGAAAATAATGGTAAAATGATTAAAACTACAACAGATTTTGATTTTTTTAGTTATTTGAATGAAGAGTCATTTAGGACTCTTTTTATCGATAATTTGGCCGATATTTATAAGGGATCTGAGATTCAAATACGACGTATGGTTACCTGCTCCTCATGATTAGCCATGATGATGGAGACACAGGACTCCTCAATTGACTCCACAGCCTTGTGCAGCTTACCCACATCCACTATTCCCTCCTTGCCTATAGTTACATCTTTCTCTGATACCGATAACTGTGGAATAAGTATTAAATATAATTATTTTTATGTATCACGTAAATAGACATAACTTTTAAAATTTTAATTAATATATTGCATTGTTGCTGAACATTGTTTTAACCGACTTTTTAAAAAGAAGGAGGTTCTCAATTCGGTTGTATTTTTTGTCTTTTTATCTTGCCAAACTGTATCTGATTTAAACTAGTAACATGTGGGAACTTAGCGGATTTTATTACCCTTTAATAGCATACTGTATATTTTCAAATAATATAAAATGTACGGTTGTTTGTTTTCCCAAATAAAATAAAATATAATAATAATAAATTCCACAATTTTCACACAACGCCATCTAGTCCCAAGCTAAGCAGAGCTAGTGTTATGGATACTAAACAGTTGATAAACAAACTTATATATTTCTAATAAAACTTACCAAGTAAGCAGCTTGAGCCGCACACTCAGTGCTGTTGCTGACTGCGGAGGCTACGTAGTTCAAACTCTTGAGGAACTCTTCGCGGGACATAGGCTGGTCATTGTTAAGTTTTTCTGAAACAATAATAATTAAAAAAATAATTTCTATGTCAAAGAAAGTCAACGCATGTATCCAGCATTACGAACAGGCATCTAGGTATAAAGAAATATATTTATAGTCCACATTTAACACCATGATATCGTTCTGGTTGACAGAACCCCTGACAACTAGAAGGTCTGACAACCAGTTTCAGCAATGACCTTCGTTCCTGATTGTACCTGACTGGGTGTCCTATGATTGTACGCGAATTTTGGTATACTCGAACTGTGTAGTGCAAGCCTTATATAAGCTTACCAAATGTATGTTATTCTTAAGTTATTTAGAGTACTTACGCAACACATCTCTCTGTGATTGCAGCGTGTCCACACAGTGCGCATAGGGCAGTGCTCCGCAAGGCTGCGGCGCCGCCTGCAGGGCGCTGCGCTGGAGTACTTACGTAACACATCTCTCTGTGATTGCAGCGTGTCCACACAGTGCGCATAGGGCAGTGCTCCGCAAGGCTGCGGCGCCGCCTGCAGGGCGCTGCGCTGGAGTACTTACGTAACACATCTCTCTGTGATTGCAGCGTGTCCACACAGTGCGCATAGGGCAGTGCTCCGCAAGGCTGCGGCGCCGCCTGCAGGGCGCTGCGCTGGAGTACTTACGTAACACATCTCTCTGTGATTGCAGCGTGTCCACACAGTGCGCATAGGGCAGTGCTCCGCAAGGCTGCGGCGCCGCCTGCAGGGCGCTGCGCTGGAGTACTTACGTAACACATCTCTCTGTGATTGCAGCGTGTCCACACAGTGCGCATAGGGCAGTGCTCCGCAAGGCTGCGGCGCCGCCTGCAGGGCGCTGCGCTGGAGTACTTACGTAACACATCTCTCTGTGATTGCAGCGTGTCCACACAGTGCGCATAGGGCAGTGCTCCGCAAGGCTGCGGCGCCGCCTGCAGGGCGCTGCGCTGGAGTACTTACGTAACACATCTCTCTGTGATTGCAGCGTGTCCACACAGTGCGCATAGGGCAGTGCTCCGCAAGGCTGCGGCGCCGCCTGCAGGGCGCTGCGCTGGAGTACTTACGTAACACATCTCTCTGTGATTGCAGCGTGTCCACACAGTGCGCATAGGGCAGTGCTCCGCAAGGCTGCGGCGCCGCCTGCAGGGCGCTGCGCTGGAGTACTTACGTAACACATCTCTCTGTGATTGCAGCGTGTCCACACAGTGCGCATAGGGCAGTGCTCCGCAAGGCTGCGGCGCCGCCTGCAGGGCGCTGCGCTGGAGTACTTACGTAACACATCTCTCTGTGATTGCAGCGTGTCCACACAGTGCGCATAGGGCAGTGCTCCGCAAGGCTGCGGCGCCGCCTGCAGGGCGCTGCGCTGGAGTACTTACGTAACACATCTCTCTGTGATTGCAGCGTGTCCACACAGTGCGCATAGGGCAGTGCTCCGCAAGGCTGCGGCGCCGCCTGCAGGGCGCTGCGCTGGAGTACTTACGTAACACATCTCTCTGTGATTGCAGCGTGTCCACACAGTGCGCATAGGGCAGTGCTCCGCAAGGCTGCGGCGCCGCCTGCAGGGCGCTGCGCTGGAGTACTTACGTAACACATCTCTCTGTGATTGCAGCGTGTCCACACAGTGCGCATAGGGCAGTGCTCCGCAAGGCTGCGGCGCCGCCTGCAGGGCGCTGCGCTGGAGTACTTACGTAACACATCTCTCTGTGATTGCAGCGTGTCCACACAGTGCGCATAGGGCAGTGCTCCGCAAGGCTGCGGCGCCGCCTGCAGGGCGCTGCGCTGGAGTACTTACGTAACACATCTCTCTGTGATTGCAGCGTGTCCACACAGTGCGCATAGGGCAGTGCTCCGCAAGGCTGCGGCGCCGCCTGCAGGGCGCTGCGCTGGAGTACTTACGTAACACATCTCTCTGTGATTGCAGCGTGTCCACACAGTGCGCATAGGGCAGTGCTCCGCAAGGCTGCGGCGCCGCCTGCAGGGCGCTGCGCTGGAGTACTTACGTAACACATCTCTCTGTGATTGCAGCGTGTCCACACAGTGCGCATAGGGCAGTGCTCCGCAAGGCTGCGGCGCCGCCTGCAGGGCGCTGCGCTGGAGTACTTACGTAACACATCTCTCTGTGATTGCAGCGTGTCCACACAGTGCGCATAGGGCAGTGCTCCGCAAGGCTGCGGCGCCGCCTGCAGGGCGCTGCGCTGGAGTACTTACGTAACACATCTCTCTGTGATTGCAGCGTGTCCACACAGTGCGCATAGGGCAGTGCTCCGCAAGGCTGCGGCGCCGCCTGCAGGGCGCTGCGCTGGAGTTGCAGCGCGCGGTGCACTTCACCACATTCTTGCACAACGCGGCCTGACGTAGGCACACGGCCTGGCGTGTGTACGCTGCGGACCTGGGGGAATGTGGTCATATATGAAACAAATGATGAAGATGGGTAGCAGGGAATGAAGTCAATTTTAACTAGATGTTTAAGGAAAAACGTCGTTAGAATCGCTTCTAACGACGTTTTTCCTTAAACATCGTGAGCGCATTATTGTTGCGGAGTCGAACTAAAGTGCGCCGGACACTGCGCGTGCGTCGCTGCCGTGTGTCTCTCCCACCGTGCGTGACATTTCAATGACTTTATGATATATACAAACCGGTCCCCAAATTTTGTGTATTATGGACATAGCACACCAAAACAATGTTTAGACCCAAAAAAATCAAAACGTGTATCGTAAATTTTGTCTCATAAGTGTACCTACGTAAAAACATTTGTAAGTTTAAAGGCCATGGATTTAAGTATTTCTGAAACAAATAAAAATGTGTGTTCTTTTGTGAAGTAAGTAATATACGAACCAATTTGTTGATACTATCGTTGAGGTGACGGCACGCATCCAACAGCTTCCTTCTTGCATCGTGGTGATTGGGATCCTGAAACATTCCCGATTTTTGTCACATCTTTAGAACTAATTAAGTGAGGCGAGGAGCTTGTGGCTAAAGAAGGTTAAGCTAAACTTGACGAGGTTGGTCCTTAGATGGGTGACGATTCACTACATATCAAGACTCCTCTGTGCCTCGGAAAGCACGAAAAGCTGTTAATCCGGCTGTCAGTTAGATCTATGACAGTCGTTACAGACCTGAAAATCTGACAACCAGTTTAACCAAGGGGCAGTCCCTCCATGTAAAGCACTGGTACTCAGCTGCACCCGGTTCAACTGGAAGCCAGCCCCAACATAGTTGGGAAAGTTTTTCCCAACTATGTTGGGGCTGATGATGATAATCTTCAGAACTAATTAAGCAATACATTGGCGGAATCGTTAAATTATGTTAAATTTTAATTAAATAAATTCGTTTATTTCTCCCTTAAAACTCTGGTGTCCCTTAAACCTTGCTTATGTGTTCCGCGGAACTTAAATTTCGATCAACTGTTACAGATACCCCTTGATATTTTGTAGAAACTGTTTTATTAATGTGTGGACAGTTGCAGACTAAATTCGGTATTAAGTTACAGCAATGGGCTATTAGGTCAAAGTTATTAATGTTATTATTTCTAAACGAGAAGGTTATGTATTGGGTTTTATTTGTGTTCAGGATTAAATAGAACAGATAGTTGTTAACCATTGACAACGTTGACGTTGTTCCAATATTCACCTTAAAAAGTGTTAGTTGTATCGTCAGCATAAGAAATTATTTTACAATTATTGAGCTTTATATTTATTTATTTATTCAAACTTTATGCACTAGTATAATACACTGTACAAAGGCGGACTTAATGCCTTAGGCTTTGAATTATATGACAAGTTGAGTTTAATGTAGCACAGAAATAAAGCGGGTCCTAAAATACTTCCCTGTGGTACACCGAACTTAACATTTTGCTAATTGCTCAAATTGTCACCTATTCTTTGTCGTTGCATCTGCCCAGAGAGGTAACTTTAAATACAAGCATTTGGTCGTCTCTGATACCCAATGCTTCAAGTTTCAGCAATAGGTTGGGAAGAGAGACTGCGTCAAAAGCTTTTGCCAGGTCTAAAAAGATCGTCAAATACTTTTTTTTTGCCTTGATGTTTTAGATTAGTTGCAATAAATTCTATGAATGAATGAACAGCATCATCTGTTGATCTACTTGGTCTAAAGCCGTATTGGGCGTCAGACAATAAGTTGTTCTTTCAAAATAATAACAATTCCCTTATTAATAATTTTCTTTAAAACCTTAGACAAAGAAGGCAGGATAGATATAGGACGATAGTTATTGACACAATCTCTCTTCCCATTGTTGTAGATGGGTATCAATATGGATAGCTTCTGGGAATATCCCTAGCGCTAGGCAGCTGTTTAAAATCTTTGTTAGAGGTGGGACTATAAATTTTTAATTTTTTTTTAACATCTCGCTAGAAATACTGTCCCAAACGGTACTGGCTCCCTACTTCAAGTTACTAATAATGTGCTCTTCCTCATCACAGTCTGTATCCAACAGGCAAAAGACAACATATTCAAAACACTTTTCGACATAAACTTTGACGTTAATGTCATCGGTCTTATACATATAATTTGCCAATTTTTTTCCAACATTTGCAAAGAATTAGTTATCAGCATTGACAGATTCGACAGCAGAGGTTTATGGCGTCAACAGTTATTATATTACAATACTATTCCAGAGTTTTTTACTATTATTCTTTGCAAGTTCAAGTTCATGTTTGTTGAAGATTAATTTATTTTTTTAGATTTTATAATTTAGATTATTAACCATACCATCATTTATTGTTGGTAACAATGTAGTCTGTAATCACACTTCATTCTTTTCAAACTTAAATTCCACGTTTCAAGAACTTTACAACTAAAATTACATTTAATTACAGTATACAATTCTTATTATTATTCTGACCTGGCAGACGATTTCAGAAGTCTTCAGCAAGCTGTAAGTAGCGAGACACATCTCATGCGAGGCTTCTTCGATCTTCTTGCATTGAACTGGTCTCTGTAAAAGGTCAAAAACAGAATTAGCAAACATACTCGCGTCGAGGAAAGTAGAAGAGATAAAAGTATGGGTTACTTAGAGGAGAAGTTTATGACATAATTAATAGATACGTAGATTTTATAACGTGTTGATTTTTATTTATGACATTGACTAGAATACTTAGTGGAATGACATTATAATGCATGGGAATTTATGACATAGGATCAGGTATCAATTGTGACTGGTGACTTGGTATTACCACAGTATAAATATTAATAGGTTCTAGACTGTGGTATTACTGAGAATTTCATTGTATAGATTCAAGTTCTTTAAATGAATCAGACAGAGGTGTTGCTGTGAAGTTTGTTCTGCCAATTCTTCTTCCTTGCAAAAACACTGAGAAGTGATGAAGGGTTGGCGTTTTGGGGGACAGTGTTATTTATTTTTGGCGTTAAAAAATTGCTGATGTTCAGCCTTATTTGAAGAAAAGAATTTTGATTTTGATTTGATCATTTCATGCCTAAATTGGAACAACACAGTTGACTACGCATATAAATATAAATTATAATCTCATAATGTTCCTAACATATTTGCACACCTATCATGGTTATAATACAGTGTACCATAAGAACTTTTTTAACATCCTTTGAACCTGTGTTATGCAAATAAATGATTTGTATTGTATTGTATTGTATTGTATTTGTATAGTACGCAATCAATTGACATATGGAAATGTAGGACTTTGTACTATGCTGAGCAATAAACGTTTGAATTTGAAGGGTGAGTAGAGTAGGAGGTCTGGTGATAGACTACTATTTGGGATGGTAGCTTTAAGGGATGACCGTGAAGAAGAGATGATTGGGAGGGAACTGATCCATGGCCCTTCCCCGAAGGGACCGTAAGGAGGACATAGTGGAGAGAAGCCTAACCTTGTTATCCTCAAGTGCGCGCGCAGTGTTGCTGAGCTGCACAGCCACGTCGGCGGCGGCGTGCAAGCTGCGCGCGAGGGACTCCGGCTTCTTCACGCTCAACACCACGCTGCCACTCATAGAGCTAAGCTTGGTAGCCAGCTGCTGCAGCTTGTCTTCTAGTTGCCTATTATAATGTTTAAGAAGTTTAATAAAAGTTTTTCTGTCTTTGTGGGGCTCGGTATAACGTTTCGTCAATGAGTGCATCATTGCTAAAACAAGTACTTAATGATTTTCATTTTAGGTATGGCAGAGCGGTTTCTCCTAAAACAAGCTTATCTGAATAAAAGGAGTTCCAATAACTAGTTGTTAAGCTTTACTTGTTATAATAATAAACAATTTTATTTATTTTTTAAATTTTAAATGCTTCATGCATGATCTTTTCGGCTCAGCAAGCTGGTATTTGGCAGATCCATTCCAAAGATGAGAGCAGTACTCTATGCACGATCGAACTTGCACTTGATATATTTTGAGCAGCTGTTCCGGTGTGATGTAGTAACGTCTCACCTTTGCTGGGACTGGTGTCTGATGACTCGGTGTGGTCACCGAGTTGACCTCACACTAACTGACAAATGCTTGCACTGATTGATCTGGTCCACTCGTATCTGTGTGGTTCTTTCCTCAAAAGACTATTATTAGACACAAATCTGCATAGTTCTTACATAATCTGACCAAGAAAATGTCTGGACTTTAAAAGAGACTGTGACCTTTGAGTTTCTTTCCGTGATTCTTCTCAGAGTAGTCAGATAGCGAAATACCGACCTCATCTTCTTAATAAAAAAAAATTACAGGTAAAAGTGTTTATAATAATAATAAATATTCCACAACTTTTCACACAACGCCATTTAGTCCCAAGTTAAGCTTGAGAGCTTGTGTTATGGGTACTAAACAGCTGATAAACATACTTATATATTTCTAAATACATACATATTATAGATAAATTACACCCAGACACAGAACAAATGATCGTGTTCATCACACAAACATTTGTCCTGGGTGGGAATCGAACCCACGACCTCCGGCATAGCAGTCAGGGTCACTAACTACTAGACCAACAGGCCAGTCAAACCCATGTTTGAACCCATTTACACAACTAAATATCATTTATCATTATTTTTATCATTCACCTTTTTTTGCAGCCATCTGAGCTTCTATGTATGAGCCAAAATTGAGGGTAGATGACAATGTTACACCAATAAGATCAAGATGGTCGATTATCGGCACGGTTACACCTCGGAAAGATGGAGCCGGGTGGAATTTATTTATTTATTATTTATTTATTAAAACTTTATGCACAAGTAAAAAAAACTGTACAAAGGCGGACTTAATGCCTTAGGCATTAAGAAAAATATATATATATATATACAGGGTGTAACGGGAAGGGTATATACATACAAACAGGGTGAATAGAGTATTGAATAACGAGTCTTTCCTCAAAATTTCAGCTCCCAACTAATAACTTTAAAACTTAACGATATTATTTAATATCGACAGTTTATTAAATGCAAAATCATAACAAACGTGGCACCGCACTATGAGGGTCATAATCCTGTCCGGCAAGGTTCAAGTATATCTATCTCGGGTTCTGCGCGCCTAGTACAGACCTATCGGGCTCTGCCTAACCGACGAAGGCGCGACGGCGCGGGCGGGCTCAACTTTACAATTATGTCTGTATATATATAAAAACGTTGCCATATCGTTTCTTATCACCAAGAGAATCCGTGCCCTTCGGATGTATATACCCTTTCCGTTACACCCTGTATATATATATATTTATATTTCCTTTGGAATTGGCTCCCTTGGGAAAATAAGATTCTTAGAAGTGGTTGTTAGGCTTTCAGAGTTCTGTCCTGGTAACGATTGTCAAAGATCTGCAAACTACAGCTGGTACCGACAGCTTAAAGCCTTTCGTAAATGGGATAATCGCGTTTAAACGCTGAGCAGGAGTGTATTCAGAAAAAGAGATAATTTAAAGCTTTTATCGTTGGCGTAACTCTTCAGGAAATGACTTGATGTCTGTCAAGTTACGGGCTGTGCGCAACAAGGAGTTTGCGTGTGTCGAGACTTTTGTACAACTCCGACACGGCTTGACCTATTTTTATGTTTTGTATGTATATTCAGTAAGGGCGAGACTCTACCAAAGCGGAGACGAGAAGAGCTGTGTTTTACAACCAATCAGCTTGCGTCATTTTGACCGCTCAGTGCTTAGCTTCAGCACAATTCAATATCCTATTGGTTAATTACAAGACATCTCCTCTCGTCTCCGCTTAGGTGGAGTCTTGTCCTAAGTCTGAGAGTAGGTCGTAGATTTTTTTTTTGGTTGATGTGGCTAAACAAAGTTTGCCGGGGCCGCTACTCTGATATAAAAAACTTGCGTGTAATAGTGTTTGTAACTTGCTTGTAACAGTGTTTCTAACATAAATAAAGAAACTATATTTATACGAGTATTGTTAAGGAAATATGTGCACTTGTTTATTTATTTTCCTTTATTCGCCAACCAAAAATTGTTTACACTGATAACATTTAAAGTAAGTATATAATATCCAAGGCACGAAAGAATCCTTACATTTGATTGGTTACTCATCCACAGACAGCAGCAAGCATAGATCGACCTTCGATCGACTCGTATGGCTGCTACTTTTTGCCCAATCAAACTGTTAAAGTCAAAATCAAAGTTATTTAGAATTTAGCCACTTACTTGGGAGTGCCCTCAACCGGCTGCTTTCTGCACAGTAGCAACTTGTCGATATCCTCTGAGTTTAACACTGGAGTTTTTATCTTCCGCGAAGCAATCATGTAATCCAAGTCGTTGAGCTCCTGAAAATATTACAGATTTTATTTATAAAACGAAATTCCCTAAATGGACTAAATATTCTCTGTCTTCCAAATATAACTACTAATTCAGGCGATAGAATACAGCCACCGACTGCCTCGTTAGTGTAGTGGTTGCTAGCGCTAATGCTGAACATTAGGTTCCGGGTTAAACCCCCGGCACGTGCAACGTGTTATTGTGTGTAGGATTTACAAACACAACACTGTATGTCAGCTTGACGTAATCCACTTCTATGGCTAACGGTGTTTTTTGTAACGTAGCACTTCTAATAAAATCTGTGTTAATTTATATCTGATCCATTCTTTGATATTTCACATAATCTATCTTTGAATTTATCCATCTGGAATTTCTTATTAGCAGCCCGGAATCTGGACTTTTGTCCGATTTATAGCAAAAAAAACTCCCTCCCAGTACATTAGACTTAAACGTAACTTCCGAGATGTGGGTGAACTACAGGTACACCTATGTCTGACCCTTGGGGGATTCACATCTCTTGTTGTAATAATATAATAATACCAGCCAGTTACTGTCCCACTGCAGAGCAAAGGCCTCTTCTCATACAGAGAAGGCTCGAGCATTGATCACCACGCTGACTCAAGGCGGATTGGCGATTTCAAACTTATATTAACTTAAGTCCAGGTTTCCTCACGATGTTTTTCCTTCACCGATGTCAATGATGTCTAAGATAAACTTAGAAAGTACATATGAATTGAAAAAGTCACATTGGTACTTGCCCGGATTTGAACCACAGCCTCGTGCATCTCTCATGCACCGTAGGCGTCTTAACCTCTGGGCTATCACGACATTCTCTAGTTGTAATTATTCTTTAATAATTTGTACAAACTTACTCGCCGTGGGAGAAGGAACTGGAGTCCTGAAATACAGGGCCGCCCTAGTTTACTCCAGTCCACTCCATTTATTTGATAGTGTCTGTACCTACCTTGTTTGCAATTACTTTGAGAACTAAAAATTTTTAGTTTTCATTCAATAACAATACTGACCTTGAGTAAACTCCTCATGGGTGAATCGAAGCCATAAATAATGTCTACCTCGCATTGTCTCGCCTCCATTTTCGAACAAGCTGAGGTGAGCTCATTAGTCGACGCGACCACGTACTGTAAACTTGTAAGGAAACTGCAACAGACGTTTTTAACGTTAGCAAATCTCTCCTGAGTTTCAAACCAAATTAAATAATTTTATTATGCGTATTCCAGTTTTTAATGATGTTAGGTACTACAGAATAGTAAGATTTAAAAATTTGTGTTAAATCATGTGTTTGTTTATTATTTTGCAACCACCTTTTAAATATTATTGTTTATTTTTGTGTGGGTTGTATTTTTTTGTAAGAAGCTGTTGGGTTTTAGGTGTGTTTCTTGATGTGTGCGGGACGAAGCGGGAACTTTCAATAGCTTATTTATTTAGGTTGATTCGAAATAGGTATATTTTACTTGTTAATAACATATAATATGTAAATTATTATAATAATATTAAGAAAAACGTATAGGGACGACGCGAACGCGCGGTCGTCCAAAGAGAATATTTTTGAATAAGGTTCGAATTATGAAACGAAGCGTGCGTAGGTACTTCCAAATTCAAAATTTGGAGCGCCGCAAGACGCTATGCGCGGATCATGCCGGCCAGCATTCGCTTCTTAACAGAAGCTTTATTTTGACTTTTTTTAATTAATCCATGATTCACGTTGAAAGGATGGATTAAAGGCGACTAACGAAAGGTATTTACGGCTTATTCCCAACGGCCACCACTAAAACTGCCACGACCACCAGTGGTGGCAGTTTTAGTGGTGGCCGTTGGGAATAAGCTGTTATTTATTTATTTGTTCCCAACCGCCCCCAGTGGTGGCGGTTGGGAACAAATGTAAAATTTTATCCCAACGACCACCAGTGGTGGCAGTTTTAGTGGTGGCCGTTGGGAATAAGCCGTATTTACAAGGTAGATGTAAGTGGGAACGCCGGGAGGGGACGCCCTAGAAGGACATAGGTACATAGACCTTATTGGTGAGGTTCTTCAGAAAGGTCAGGTGCGTAGTACTCGCAACCGGCGTGTGTGTATGACAACATGTATGAATGTAAACGAAGCAAAAGAAGTATGTAAGAATCGTAGCTTATGGCGCTCTGTAGTTTCTGCCTACCCCATGGGAAAAAGGCGTGAGTTTATGTATGTATGTATGTACTAATTTAAAAAAAAAAAATGTTAACTTTATTACTAGTATCCCACACAAATGCATTTAATTATGCATATACTAGTTTCACCAGCAAACTTTGTTCCAACTTAGCATATTTTTTTAGTTAGTACCTATTTAGTTTTCCTATACTAAGAAAGAAAGAAAGAATGAAAACATATTTATTTGGGACATGCCACAAGTGCACAAAACAAACTAAAAAAATAATATTAAAAAGCTAAGAACTAAACACGAAAAAGAGTGTGTATCTCACGGCTGCGCCAAATGGGACCAGTTCAGCAAAGTGCCGAGCAACTAGTGCCCGAAGCTGGTTTTCAACTAGCTCTGAGATGGTGATGAGACAGAAGTAAACAGTTTTGTACTAAATGTTATGCTATACACTTAAAACTACATAAGAACCGGTGAAGCTGTTTCGGAGGAGTTTTATAACGAACACTGTGATACGTTTTTTTATACGAAATTTAGTTTCAGAGGTATTATATAGATAGACTGTATTACCACCCTTTGAAAAATAAAAGATTTGAAAGAAGAATTGAAAGATTTTTTTTATTATTTTATATTGTGACCTGTGAAAAATGTCGCGGGTAGTATATTTTTTAAGTTTATTATTAAGACAATGCTGTTTATTATACTATTGTTAGTTTTCCCAAAATAAATAAATAAATAAGAAGGACTATCTTTTGACCGACCTGGAGTGGTCAAACTGGGTCAACCTGTGGCCAATATTTCAGCAGCACTAACCTGTCTTCCACTGCCGCATGCTGCACAACCTCGCGCTGTATGACCATCTCCTTCATTTGCATCTCCTGCTGCATCTCCTGCTGCATCTCCTGCTGCATCTCCTGCTGCATCTCCTGCTGCATCTCCTGCTGCATCTCCTGCGGCTGCGCAGCGATGGCCGTGGCGTAGTACGTCACCGCCTTGCACAGCGGCTCGGGGTCGCCCAGCGCGGCGCGGGCGCGCGCCTGCAGCAGGGCCGACGACGCGCGCGCTACGCAGCACGACGCGCCCAGCGGAGGGGAGTACGACTGGGGGCCACGGCGGAATGTTGATTACCGCAAAATTGGAGGAATAGCAATAGTTATTTTCACTTAAGTATGTCAAACATGTAGGTTTTGCTGCCTGAATTAATCAGTAAGCAAAATGCGATTTTGCTCACCGAGTGACACAAAGTAACTTTTTAATTTTTGTTTCCAGAAAGCCGCAAATAAGTATCATAATCAGCCTCGGCTTAATCATGCAATTTGAAACATTCATGCTCTATCTCTTTCCCACCATTAGAAAGAGAGAGAGAGACAAAGACCAGCCCTTTCGAAGTTCCAATTTTGAATTCGAACCTAAAGACAAACACGGTCGGTATTTCGACTTACTAAAGAAATTTTGCAAAAACATAATTAGGGTATGTCTTTTAATGTACTTTTATTGATTTATTAACTCGTTGTTGGATTTAAACGAAAATAAGTATTCACTGCAAATAAAACTGATATTTAATATGTAAACATTTATGTCTGGTTTCAAAAGTGTTCTCGCTGCTGAAGTAAAAAGTTATGTGTTCCTGAGCAAGCGAAGGATTCAACGATTAAATTTATATCCTGAGTGTGGCGAGGGATTCAAATGCACGAGTAAAATATCTCCTCTCCAAAGTATCTTAAATCTTTTTGTCTAATCTTATGGTCTTCCGACCTTATTTAGCCAGTCTTCTTTTTTAGCCATGGTAAAACATGTTATGCCAAAGAATATCCTGTAACACCTATAATACTCGTTGACACTTACGAGTATTATAATTTATTGTTACAGGATATTCATTAAATTTATTGTGTTAACTAACTACTAATGCATTTATTACATAATTGGTGAGGGCAGTGATTTATTCTTTTTTTTAACATAAAAAATTATAAAACGTTTTATTGGAAGAACGCACATCGACATTGAACGAATTTTCTTTAGTGAAGATTTTCTAATGATTCTAAGATTTTCTTGAAATTAAATTATATTGAATTCAAAAAAAATATTGGGATTTCTATTTGATCTCATTTTACATAATCATGACTTGGGTCATAATTATGGATTTTTATCTATTGTAATATTTTAAAGAGGTTCAATTTGTGAGGTTGTAAGCTTTGGATCTAAAAAACCCATTTTGTACATTTTTTTACCAATAGAAAGCCACATTATTTTTGAGTGTTATAGGCTATAATTTTATATTCAAAAGTAAGTGGGGGTGGAGGGGTGTTAATTGATTACTTCATTACACCCCAAGAGGACGTCGGCGTCCACGCTGTCATTGTCTTTCTATTGTGTCTCTAGTTGACACGATAGAATGTTTAAAGAACGTGCACGAATGAAGCACGAGCAAAGTTAGTTCTTTCTTTAGTTGCTTGTGTGAAATAAATGATTTGATTTAGTTAAAATTACCTTCTTCTCTTTCTGGCTCTTCCTAACGGCTTCTTTAGCGAGTGGCGGCATCACGGTCGTCTGGAAGTTGTCGAGGTTCTGCAGCGCTTCGTCGAAGGCCGCGCTCTTAGTCGCCATTATGTGACTGTTTGTAGCAAACCTAGGAGATGAACATGAAATTAAGTTCCTCATCATCTGCATAGCCTTTCCGGATACAGCTGGATACCAGTGTTTTACATGGAGCGACTGCCTGTCTGACCTCCACAACCCAGTTACTGGGTAACACGATACCCTTGATTAAACTAGTTGTCAGATTATCAGGCTTCTGACTATCTGTATCGACTGTCATAGATCTACAAATGACAAAAATTATTGGAATGAAGTTCCTTATCGCTCTGTACGAAAGGGGGCTAGACGGAAAAAAATCTTACGAAAAGTTGTAACGACACTTTTTGCTGTAGTTGTGGGCCGTGCGGCGTGCGCGTTTTTCTCTGTTGTGTGTGTGTCTTTGTTAAGTGTGTGCCAGTTATTGAGGGAGAGGGTTAGGGGGGTGAGGGGGAGGGTTAGGGGGTGAGGGGGAGGGTTAGGGGGTGAGGGGGAGTGGGAGGGAGGGAGGGGGAGAGGGAGAAGAGAGGGAGGGGAGGGGAGGCGGTGGGTGAGGGGAGAGCGGGAGGGGGAGGGGAGGGAGGTGGGGAGAGAGGGAGAGAGAGAGGATGAAGTCAGAGAGAAACATACATTTATGTCATAGAAGTTACAACTCCCGTTGTAACTTCTATGACATAAATGTATGTTTCTCTGTCTGTCTGTCTCTCTCTCTCTCTCTCTCTCTCTCTCTAGTAAGCAAGCCAGTGGTGTCACCACATTATTGTATATTCTCTTTAAATTGTATGTACTACCATGTATTTTTTGTAAAAATGTTAAACTTGATGCAAATAAATTATTATTATTATTCCATTTATTTCCTGTATATACATATAAATTACATTTTTAAATATTAATATAAAAAGATAAGAACATTTAAAAATATAAAAAATAGTGGACCACCAGTGGCGGGAGCAGGGTCCAAGCTACAGGTGGTTAGGGCTCCAGAGACAGGAACCTCTATATTATTATTATCTCTTTATTATTATTATGTATACATTGTTTGTTTCTCGGCTTACCGGGTAACCGGATAACCGGAATTGCTGATAGCACGGGCCTAAGCCAAGTGATTATCAGCTGGGTTAAGAGATGAAATAGTAGGTTGAGTGAAAGATGGGGGAATGATTGAGTGAGAATGTTGCTGGTGTGTGGGTCGTCTGATTCACATTGCAGGAACTTCCTAACCAGTCTGCATGTGTTTAATATCACTGCTTTCTGCAGCAGTTGGTAGGTGGTTGAGGGCAGGTTCAGGGAAATAAGGGACTGGTGAAGTTGTTTTGGAATTACTCCTGTTGTGGACAATACTATAGGAATTATCGTTACTTTTTGCAGGTGCCAGAGTCGGGTAAT
The DNA here is from genome assembly GCA_921972225.1 of Euplexia lucipara. Classification (NCBI taxonomy): domain Eukaryota; kingdom Metazoa; phylum Arthropoda; class Insecta; order Lepidoptera; family Noctuidae; genus Euplexia; species Euplexia lucipara. The sequence goes on along the minus strand of OV179167.1, from coordinate 14,335,841 downwards.
TTCATCTTTTAATTCAGTATACTTGGATATCTTTTCTGCTATTGTACTTTGTAAATTGTGTGTATTAGGTATGGCTATGTCAATGAGATATCCAGTTTTATTTGTTTTGTTTATAAGCGTGATGTCCGGTCTATTGAAATGGATGGTTCGGTCGGTAAAAATAGCTCTGTCAAAATATAATTTAGTTGAAGCGTTTTCTAGAACAGTTTCGGGATTGTATTTGTAGTAAGGTACTATGGAGTCTTTTAGTTTGTACTGGTGAGCTAGTTTCTGATGAATAACGTTAGCGACTTGATCGTGTCTATGCTTGTAATCTGTCTGGGCTATTGATTTGCACGCTCCTGTAATATACTGAATGGTTTCGGGTGAACTTTTACATTTTCTACAAGTGTCTGTGCTCAAGTTTTTAATTATATATTTCCTATAGTTTTTAGTTTCAATAACTTGGTCCTGTATTGCTAGCATGAAGCCTTCAGTCTCTGGGAAGAGCTCACCTCGTTTAAGCCATGCGTGCGACGCCTCTTTGTCGACATTAGTTTGGCTTAAATCCTTGTGATGCCTTCCGTGTAAGGACTTCTGACTCCATTCAAGTAGTTTGGTTTTGTAGTCTGTTACTTTTTCGTTTTTCTGTTCCAATTTGTCTTTTAAATTGAGAGGGGTAAAGTGGTGATCGTTGTTTGCTATGTTTTTATGAAGTGAAGAAGATTCTGCCTTGGTAAAGAAATATTGCCTAAGGGTGGTTATCTGTTTGTTGTGTATTATTATTATTATTATTATAGTTATTTTCGTGTCGTCTTTCTATTTCGCATTGAACAACACGACACGTGTCGCGACGATTATTTTTGTTGAGTGTATAAGTACAGGTTTTTTGAACATAATAAATAATATAACTATAACTATATAACTTCCTTATATCCGGGTGTCCCTTGACACCTCTCAAGTATTTTTTTTTATTAAACACAATCTTACCTCAGCAAATGACAGCTTTCTGTCAACGGCAAAGCTTTTGCTCGGAGCGCTTGTTTCGCTTTCTGGTCGTGGATACCTTGTATCGCACTATTTATTTCCTTCACCAGAACATCGCATTCCTGAAAACATTGAACTTATTAAAGATAGGTATTTTGGTTACCAACATACAGGGTGTAAGGGACAGCCCTCCTCAGACTGATGGGGTGAATTCAGTATATTATACAAAGATGACCGGTACAAGAAATTATTTCAGGACCGTTATGGGAATCCAATAAACTTGATTTGTTTTATTTCCTCATACGCAATGTATTTTAAGTTTTTAACCGTGGCAAAACGCACGCAGCGAGAATTCTGGCGCCCGCCCTGTCAAGTCGTTCGTTAGAGTATTTCAACATCCATTGTTGGTTTTTTTATTTTAGCCGTATTATTTACATAAATGAAGTGGTACTTCCAGAGAATGTTATTATAAATTGAATGAAACTGAAAAACCTGAAAAGACGATAAAAAAAAATGAAAATTTTCCTGAGAAAAAATTCTGTGGATTATGATTCAAAATCAGGAGCTAAATGCACCACATCAGTTTGAGGAGGGCTGTACCTTACACCCTGTATACTATATAATATGTAGCTAAAATAACAAAAAACACAGTCTTTTTTCACTTTTTTTAACAAACATTGCCACTCATTAGCAACTTGTTCTATGTGCGTTTACAAATATCTAAACTGACGTACACAAACAGCCACACCCGGAACAACTACCAGCTACTACCTGCAGGTCATACAAATATTTCTTCCGTGCAGGAATCGAAGCCACGACACGCAGCACAGCGGTCGATACTTTCGTAGGCCAGGCCACGGGAACAGACGATACTTTCGCAAAACCCACACTGGGAGGGTTTAATTACCTGTCCAAACATATCGATGTCCATGATGTCATCAGCGCTGGTCATCACAGTGACTCCATCAGCGAAGGTGTCCGGCGGGTTCAGCAGCCTCGACGCATCCTCCTTTATCTTGCTGCACAGTAGTGTGATGTCCTTGGGAATGGAACAGATCAAGATTTTTAAACAAGACATAACTTAATAGAAAAAGGAAGACGAGGGGAGGGGAAGAACTGACAACCGCCGTGTTTGTATGACTACATGTATGAAAAAAAATAAGAAAAACGAAGAAATAACATAAAATACTCGTATGTAAGAATCGTAGCAGATTGCGCTCTTTAGTTTCTGTTAACCCAAATGGGAAAAAGGCGTGAGTTGATATAATAATAATAATAATACTTCACAACTTTTTTACACAACGCCATTTAGTCCCAAGCTAAGCTGAGAGCTTGTGTTATGGGTACTAAACAGCTGATAAACATACTTATATATTTCTAAATACATACATATTATATATAAATTACACCCAGACACAGAACAAATTATCGTGCACAACACACAAACATTTGTCCTGGGTGGGAATTGAACCCACGACCTCCGGCATAGCAGTCAGGGTCACTAACTACTAGACCAACAGGCCAGTCGAATGATGTCTGTATGTTTATAACATAACTGGCAAAATGTCTGCTACAGGTACGCCTCTGCCTAGCCCTTCGGGGGTAAAAGGCGTTACATAACAAAACATGACGGACGGTTAAGCTTCGCTTACTGAGGTCTGTCAGCAGATGGGCGACTATTCATTACCCTTGGACTCTTTCGTGCCTCGGAAAGCACGTTAAGCCATTGGTCCAGGCTGTCATTTAAAGATCTTTGACAGAAGAATAGAAAGAATGTAACTTACATCGGTAGTCCTCTTGCCAGCAGGACCTTCGTTCTTCTTAGCAGTAGATTGAAGTTCGCCAGATTCCTTCACAAGGTCTTGTAAGAAGTCCTAAAGTGACAAAAATAATTTATTTTACTCTGCGTTCCTGTCTTACACCATTTAAAACACTAAGGTGCAGCGCAGACGACAGACTATCCGTGACGCACTTTTTAGTCTGTGAAAAAAATTGAACGTTTGCTTCAACGCACGCTAACGCAGACGGCGCACACTTTAGTCGGCAATCTGCATTTGCTAGGGGTGGACGTAATCTATTATCATGGCGCCAGAGGTCGATTGTTCATTGTTGTTTCTGAATGAGTCTAAGCAGGTCTTAAAATAAATAGCAACTCGTCAAATGTTATTTATAATTCTCTTTTTCTTCTTCTTTTTCTGTACTTCATGTTCAAAATAATACTTCGTGATCTCTGCACGATTTCCATTCAGCTCTGCCGACAGAATGATCGAAGATGTGCGTCGTGTGCGTTGAGTCTGTGAAAAATCCGCGACCGACTTTTTGCGCGCCATGCAGACTTTTTGTGCACCGCAGACTCGCTTGCACAAAACAGTGCCATCTGCGCTGCACCTAAACGTATATTGCGCTGTGCTACAACGTACATTGCGCAGTGCTGTAACGCACTTGACGTGATTTGTGCAGTGCTTCAACATATTCTAAACTCAACAAATAAATAAATAACAACATAAAATTTTTTGGCCTTTAAAATGACAGGTAAAAATATCTTTTTTAAATAGCTAAATTGAAATTCTGGAAAACAGACAATATAACTAGATTGATGTCATACCCTGAAATCCACTATATTATTCTGTTCCTGGCCAGCTCTTGAAGGTCTGGTCTGCAACAGCGTCATCTGCAGGTCTTGGGTAGCTATCTCCAATTCTTCACGTTTATTTTTGTCCTACAAAAAGTAACATAAGGTAAGCCAATTTTGTCACAAAACAAAGATGGTGCATTGGATAGCAGTGATATTCTGGTACAAATAATCGCGTGAAAACGTACACAAGGACAAAAGTTGACATGAGACTTTAACATATTAGAGAGAAACAAAGTAAGTTCTTGGCACTTACTTGAGCAGCTCGCTGGTAGCGAGCGTTGGCCAGGTCTAGCGCACGGATGGAGTCCTCCAGCCTGTTGGCATAGTTGATGTATTCTTTCCTCTGCTCACCCGTCATCTCACCGTACTCTGACATGCTCTGTGGAACGTTATTTATTAATATTATTTTATCGGGAAAAAATACGAAAGATTAACAAAATGGTCTATGTGCAACTAGAATCATTCTCTTAATTTATTTTATTTTGTAAGTTAACGTTCAAAAGTGCCAGTTATGGGTCTAATTGAAATAAACGATTTGACTTTGACTTTGACTATGGTCCAGACGCCAGCACATCAACCTACCCCAAACTGTCAAATTTGCCCAATTGAACCTGAACCTTATGAGTTTAGAATAAAAATAAAAACCCATCAAAGAAATTTGACACAATGGGGTAGGTTGATGTGCTGGCGTCTGTACAATTGGAAAGAAATGGTCTTTGGTTATTTTTGGACATAGCCGTCTTTATATTTTATTTTTGTTTTTTAAGTTTTAATAAGGAATAGATAACTTTAAAGGCTACACAGGGTTTTACAATAGGCGGCCTTATCGCTTAAAGCGAAATGTTATCATTATTTTGTGCTTATAACGCACTCAAAAATCGACCACCAACGCTGAATACCACTAAGTGCACTACTCACTATTAAACATGGATAAAATGAATTAAAAACCTCTATAACTTCTCAATACATAAAAAAATGCACGGGTCATGTTAATTTGCTACATGAAGATATAAGGTTCATATGTGTTAGCATGTTTTAAACAAAAAGTGCCTACACAAAATAGCCTTTGTATTATATGAAGTGCCATACTATCTTTGCGTCTATACATGCAAATATCAGTAGGTATAGCCGTTAGAACGCCATTCAGTAGCTTTTGAGGAAATAAGTTAAAAAACATGCTACTTTCTAGCGAGACTAGGTACAGACGCCAGCACATAAAGTTACCCCAATGTGTCAAATTTTCCCAATTGAATATAAACCTTATTCTGTTTGACATAAAGTCGAAAAACGATCAAAGAAATTTGACACATTGGGATAACTTGACGTGCTGGCGTCTGTTCATAGCATTATAACACTGCATACAAGAAATAGAATTTTAGACTTAAAGCCAAATAAATATTGTAAGCACGCTAAACGGAAATTTTATGTTATAAAAATAATAATAATAATGGTAGAATTAATCTATGACAATAACACGCAAACCCAAAACATTTTTAAATACTTACCGTGAAGAATGAAAGCAGTAGTGACTGCTTAGACGCAGTGCCGCCTGCTTCCTTAAGGCTATTGCATGTCAGAATTTAATATTTAAAGCACATTAATTTGTTATTAGTTACAAGAGACATAAAATCTTAAAATCCTACTAATATTATAAACGCGAAAGTTTGTGAGTACGGATAGATGGATGAATGGATGGATGTTTGTTACTCTTTCACGCAAAAACTACTGAATGGATTTTAATAAAATTTGGTATGGAGTTAGCTGACACCCTGAATTAACACATAGGCTACTTTTTATCCCTGTATTCCCACAGGAAAGGGACCTACGCGGGTGTAACCGCGGGACATCTGCTAGTACGTTATATTAGTCACATTACTTCAAGAGAAAACAAATACCAACCTTGGCTGTATCAATAATCTCCACAGTCATCTTCCGCAGAGGGCTATCCAGGTTCACAATCTGTTCCACATTCTTCCTCTTGCCCAGCTTCCCAGCTTTCACATCATTCCTCAGCTTTTCCACCAGGTCTTCAAGATGGGCAGCTTCCTGGGTCAGCTTGTGGACGGTGGGCTGCTGGGAGGAGGCCAGAGGAGCCCAGGTCTTGGAGAACTTGGTAAGAGATGATGATAGGTTGTCGGCTGAGGATACGAGGGTTTCCTGGCAGGTGGCGTGGTGAATAGTCGGGGCGATCAGCTGTGGAAGGGAAATAGTGTTTTAGTAGCATATGGATTCCAGTAGACACATGAGTAGAATAAATCCTGTAGATATGCGTTCCGTGCGAAGCAATGAATGAAGGATTGAGGAATGAAGTGATAAAGCAACGTTGCGGTTAAAAAGAAGATGTAGGTAGTGACCAAAATCAAAAAGAGTATTTTTAGCTGGTTTGCTCACGTTAAAAGGATGAATGAAAGGCGACTAACGAAAGGTATTTACAAGGCAGATGCAAGTGGGAACACTGGGAGGATACGCTCTAGAAGGACATACATAGACCCTATTGGTGAGGTTCTTCAGAAAAGTCAGGTGCGTAGAATTAAAGTTGATAGAAATCGACTTGTATGAATATTTAGCCACTGAATTACCTTGGCTGTGTACACTAGTTTGCCAGCAGTGTCCACGCAGCTAGCTCCGGCTGTACAGATATCCTGGATGTGTGACTGGCCTTCAGGACTGGTGGTGGCATTACTGGCGACGTTACTCGCCTCCAGTGCTAGCCGAGACGCCGTGTCGCCGATAGCCTTCGCTCTGGATATAACCTGGATAAAAACTTGGGATGTCTAGAAAACTGTCGAAAGTCAAGTGTGTGGAAGAGCTGATATTATTTGGATTAAACTGAATAGTATGGAAGAAGTGCAGTCTATATAACTGTCTGGGTGACATAGACTGTTGTTTTCCTATATCCTCACGGGAACGGCAAGTGTTTAGTGCCAAGCTCCAGGTGTGTTAATGGTGGTCTTGACTATGAATAAAACTTCGAAAAGACTGTTTAAGTTCCGATACATTATTTAAGTACATAGGCATAAGATGACAGCGTGCACGCTAAAGGGTCGGCGAGCGAATGGGGTGGCCACCGCGGCCCACCACGTCGATCTTGGTGGGCCACAAGATGCTGTTGGTGACCGAATGTGACGTCAGGAACAGTAAGTACATGGGTTATACCACGTGTCGTCTGCTATTTTGAATTACCCCTAGTTTACTAGACTGTTCACCTCCTTCTAGAGTACGTACCTGTTTCTCCAAGGCAGGGTCAATTTTGCAGCTGACGACTCTGAGCAGCTTGACAGACTGGTCACCGAACGATATGGCTGCATCGTTCAGCTTCTATTCAACAAAACAACACTCTTTAGAAAAAGTGCTATTAAAGTTTGGTTTACAATAGTTTACTTCCTTATAAACAAGTCAAATGTAAATATTTTTGACGCTGCAAATGATTGACAGATAATCGTTATGTATTAACGCAGCATTATATCTCGACCGTATTACCCAAAAGGGTGGGCAAAGGTGTACTGTACACCTTCATTTCGCCAGTGATATTTAAGGTCTATGTAATAGGGGGTAAGCCTATTGTCATCAACCGGGCACAAATCCAGGATCCAGGCTTTTACTAAGAAATCCCAGATGGAAGAACCCATAATATAGAGATTTCTTTATTCTCATAAGAATAAATTCATTCACATACAGGAGAATATTAAAACTATACAGAAATCGTTTTATGGGCATATTCTAAAAAGTAAGTACATTTAAAAATATTAATTATAGGGTAGTCTTAAAACAAAAATTAGAAAACTTGCCAAGTGCGAGTCGGCCTGGCGTGTTTTTTTTTGTAATCTTGTACGATGGTCTGGAGCTTATTATACTGTAGCGACATCTAATTACGACTAGTAACTTATCAATTTTAATTTTAATTAATTGTAATTTATTAACCACTTTAATTTTAATCAAATGTATTTTATTAACAATCTTAGTTTTATAATGTTTTAACCAACAAATAGAATTTAATTACTTTAATTTATTTATTATTGCAAACAATAAGCATCATGTATTTGTACTGACTCTTGAAATACAGGTATTATATATCTAGCTCTGGAGTCAGGGCTTGATAAATAATGTAACAACTGATGTGCAAAATAAAGAATTTATTATTAAAAAAAAAAAAAACTATCTGGCCACTTACGAACTAACTACTGACATCCTACATCGCGATGTTAAAGTTATCCGCGCGATTCAACGTAGGTATATAAGATCCCGACAACACCCGTCTGCTAGGAGGATCCGAGCTTTTCCATAGGGAATGAGGAACTATAGATAAATTGCAGTCAGACACAGAATAAATTATCGCGCTTATCCTGTCGTCTTATTCGGTCTTATCATATTTTGTCTTAGCCACTAACCACTAGAACAACGGGCCAGTCAAATAATTGAAATAAATGGCAATAAAGACTTACCTTCACCTCTTCCTTACTCTTGGCCGCATCACAGATGCTCTTGGTGGCGCGACAGAGTCCCGTCATGTCGTCTACGAACGGCTTGCGAACGTGTTCAGGCAAGGAGCTGTAGATCGCACTGCCATCTATTACAAAACACACATGCTTAGTTTGTTACTTAATGTAATAATATAAAATACTTGCACACTAAGCTATTTCTCTGCTCCAATTGGCTGTAAGTACAAAAGTAAGCATTGCAATTGCATTTGAACAATGTGTCAACTTTCTTTGTTTTCAACTTTTTTACAAATAAAAAATGGTCCATGTTCAATTGGGAAAATTTTACAGTTTGTGGTAGATTTATGTGCTGGCGTGTCTCTTATACAAGGTTGTGAATTTAAATCTTTTTAAATGCATAGGTACCTACTTCACTGAGATCGATAATGCAAAACATCGTTGGGCTTACGAAACAAATGGAGTTTCTTGCACAATCTTCTCCATATGAAACTATCTTTTGGAATGTGCAACTAGAATCATCATTCTTCAATCATTCTCTTATTTTATTTAATTTGTAAGTCTGACGGTCAAAAGTGCCTTTTATGGGTCTAATTGAAATAGATTAAGTATTTGAATTTGACTTTGAAACGAGTGATTAATTCACGTTCTCTGTGAGTAGCTTTGCCCTGTGAAAATAACAGGCTAGTCTACACTAATAATATAATAAAGACGATAAATGTGTGTGTGTGTGTGTGTGTGTGAATGTTTGTGTGTGTGTGTATGTTTGTAATGAATAAACTCAAAAACTACTGTGCCGATTTCAATAATTCTTTCACCATTGTAAAGCGACATTCACCCTGAGTAACATAGGCTAATTATTATCCCCGTATTCCCACAGAAACGGGAACTACTCGGGTGAAACCGCGTGACGTCTATTAGTATTGTTATAATTATGTTATTACCATTAACAACACTCTTGACAGATTCTGTCAGAGACAGAGTCGGATCCATTGCAGCCTTGTAGTCCAGTTTATCCGCATCTGAAACAATAAGCCAATGTCAAAAAAGTTAGTTAATGACGGATATCTATGGTTAATGATCGATTTGAATTGTGCATGGCTGTTATTTTGATTTGGGAAATAAAAGAAGTTTTTTTTTCTCAATAAAGTAGTATTTAATGTGCCAGAATGGTAAAAAGAGGTGGAGTATTCCAGCCTAATATTAGTGCTAATTAGATATCTTTATATTTGATGCAGGCAGAGGTGGCTAAATAATAAAAGGCTCGATGAGAATTACGCTTATCAAGGTTGGACCATGGATTCGTAATCAGAATTTAAGACCCTTTCGTAATAAATGAATTTTATTTTTTTATTTTATTTATTTTGTGCATCAGAAGGCATGTAAAGTATTTGGTCCTGGCTCTCATTTGAAGATCTTTGACAGTTGTTACAAGTAGTTAGAGCCCCGAAGGTCTGACAATTAGTCTAACTAATGGATATTGGTTTACCCAGTCATGGGTTGTGGAGGTCATATAGGCAGTCTCTCTATGTAGAACACTGGTTTTTCAGTTGCATTCAGTAAGACGACCCTGAAGATTTCCTATGTTAGGGGAAAAATTATGACTTAGAGTTTTAAAGATAAAGAGGTAGGTATGAGGAACAGGGTGTAAAGTTTTTTATCCCTGTTAGAAATGCTCGGATCCTCCTCGCAGTCGGGTGTTGTGTCATGTGGGTTACTACTGCCCGACGGTTGTTATACGTACAATCGCGCGGATAACTTTAACATCGCGATGTAGGATGTCAGTAGTTAGTTCGTATGTGGCGAGATAGATGTCGCTATAGGCAATGAAGTATACTTACAGTTGGCGGCGACAAGCGCGGCGACCTGCACGCCTGCGCGCGCGAGTGAGTCCTCCATGTGTTGCTCGCGCCGCGCTACCTCTACAGCGGGAACAGGGGCCGCGGAGGAGGGCTGTGCGCTGTGAATCTACAATTCAACACAGTATTTTATACCCTAACATGTTAAATGCCAGACTCCGCGTTTTTATGATGTGAAATCTATACTAATACTAGCTACCCAGCAAGCTTCGTTCCACCTTTTTTTTCATAAACATAACATTTTTACAAAAAAAAACAACCGACTTCTTAAAAAAACACTAACAGGTGACTCCAATTTCTCCAGTCTATGGCTTTGGTGGTTTTGTTTCGTTAATTATTGGCTAGGACAAGTTAGGAAAAGTTTTTATTTTGCTATTTTTAGTTTCTTCGTATGTAGAAAGTCTTTTAAAACTTTAAAGAATCATTGAAACCGGTTAACAATTTTGAACTTTAATCTGTACATCTCTGCCGGGCCGTTTTTAAAATAGACAGGCGTAATGTTATGTTATAAAAACACAAAAACTATGCAATGACATCTGACTGTAGCAATCGCGAATAATTTGCTGTTGTGCGTTTAGAGTTCCATTGCCTGTCTTCTTCATCAGTTGTTATTTACCGAATGATACTCTCCAAATGAAAATGCTTTATTTTTTACTAAAACTGTACAAATCGGTGCATGTGTACCTATATTATTTAAGGAATTCCCTTAATTCCTCTAGGATCTCTCATCAGATACTTATGAGTTTTTATTCAAATGGGACCAATCTGCTGCTCCCTTTCAAATAAACAAAGAATTTTGAAAATCAGGCCATAAATGACGGATTAAAAAAAATACCGAATTGTGCCTCCTCCTTTTTTTGAAGTCGGTTAAAAACAGTTTATGTCCTATTGCTTTTTAATTCTTTCTATAATTACGTGGTTTATAGTTGGCTTAGTTTGAGGGGTCAACAAGACTACTTTGTTTTGTTAACCCCGTCAACTAAGCTAAATAAGGTTGTGATCGAACTCACGACCTCTCGATCGTCAGGGGGACGGCTTACCCATTGGGCTTTTGCCACTTTAATGTTTGGCCACATTTATAACATAAATCTTTATAACATGTAGCAAGTAGTTTAATTTGATTGATTAACAATGATAACTAATAAAATTGTACTGCAAAGATTCAAGTTCATCTCACTTATCAGACAGACGTCTTGCTGGGGAGTTCGTCTTCCGAGCAAAACACTAGGAAGTGGTGAATTGCGGGCTTTTTGGGGGACTGTTTTTTTATGAAATATTGACGTTTTAAAAGTGCTGATTATAACACATAACATAACGTCACGCCTGTGATCCCCGAAGGGCTAGGCAGAGGTGTACCTGGTAGTACACCCGCATTTCGTTTAAGTCCCATGTAATAGGGGGCGAGCCTATTGCCATCAATCGGCAACAAATCCAGACTCCGGGCTGCTACTGAGAAATCCCAGATGGAAAAACTCAATAACACTTTGCCCGACCCGGGGATCGAACCCGGGACATCATGCTCAGCAGTAGCGCTTGCGACCACTAGACCAACGAGGCAGTCACGAAGTGCTGATCCTCAGACTAATTTGAATAAATGACTTTTGATTTTTTCATTTTGATATTTGGATTTTTGATTTTTAAAAGGTCTGCTTACCACTTTCAGCCCATCCTCAGCAGTCTTCAATCCCTTCTCGGCGCTGTCTATCATCTCTAAGAAGCGCTTGTATGCCTTCTTCTGTTCTTCAATAGCCTGCAGTTTCTTGGCCCGGTCTGCAGAGACTGCCGTATCAGACACTGTGTTCACCCGGTCTGTGGAGTTCATAAGTTATTTGAATATGAGTTACGCAAATGTCAAAATCAAGAGTGAACAGGTTACTTCTAGGCATAGAAAACTTCTATGCTTCTAGGCAAGCGTGCTTCATCGTCGACCACATCATCGCTTACTATCAGGTGAGATAGTGGTCAAATGCTAATCCTAACTGCTACTAATATTATTAATGCGAAAGTTTTTATGCAAAAAACAACTGAATGGATTTTAACGAAACTTTACAATAATATAGCTTATACTCGTACATCAGAATAACACATAGGCTATATTATATAAAGATATTGAATGAGTTGTCCAAAATATAACGATAAGGTTAAAGTAAGTAGGAAAATTTTTTGCCATCTGTGAGCTATTCTCCGGCGTGCTAATCATGCGCAGACGAAGTCGCGGGCACAGGGGCACTAGCTAATCAATAATAAATACCTCAGGAGTACTGGGATACCTCGTACCCCTAATAGATAGATAAGTACATAGATACAACATTTATTCAGTACACACAAAAGACATAGACCAACGCACAATACAAAATATAAAACAAATTAACGAATACACAGTTTGCGGTGCGCGTCTCAAGGCTGCACCAAATGGGAGTCCAGCTCAGCATGTGCCGGGCAAATGTATAGACGACAGCACATCGACCTACCCAAAAAAGTCAATTTTTCCCACTTGAACATGAACCTTATTAAAAGATAAAAGATAATTTATTTGTCCAAAACATGAGTATACACACATGGCATGCAGGATGTTATATCAAATTATATATATGTCAGTCCTGTTTTGCCTGAACGGCGTACAAATGTAAGAGGTAGTAGGACGCTAGATAGCAAAATTTGATTTTAAATTCGTCCATTACACACAACAAATTATAATAGTGATTATGATGCATATCTGCCGACCTCCTACCCACATGTTCTAATTGTTAATATTGTCAGCTGATTACTATTGTACCTCCAGTAATAAACTAGCCCTTGTACCATTCACTCGTTCGTTTGTTTCGTGCTCCCTACCAAGAAATATATCATTGGCGACGAGATCGGTCTTACCCTCGCGTGTTGTGAAAAGAAAAAAAAAAAATGGCGAAGTCTTTTTTTGGAAATTTAACCACTTTCGATTATAAATCATGCGAGTGGTTAATTTATAAAGGTCGGTTGACGCAATTTTTAAAGATCAACGATGTAAAGGAAGAAACTAAAAGTGCCATTCTGATCACGCATTTGTCAGATGACTCGTATCGGTTAGTGCGTAATCTGGCATACCCCCAAGATTTGGAGGAGCTAGACTTCAAGAAGCTGGTGGAGTTGCTCGACACTCATTTTAAACGAAAGCAATGTTCTTTTGCGGACAAAGCGAAGTTTTACGGGGCGAAAAGGAACACAGGCGAATCGATTGGCGATTGGGCGGCGCGTTTGCGAGGTTTGGCGAGCTACTGCGAATTTGGTGCTGCTTTAGACACGAACCTTACAGATCGTTTCGTCCTTGGCCTGGGATCTGGGCCCGAGCGCGACAAATTGTTTGAGCAGGATGCCTCGGCGTTGAGTTTGTCGAGAGCAGTGGAGATAGCAGAACGAGCTGAATGCTCTAGAGAAGCTAAGAAGGAGATATCTGACACAGCTTTGATAAAAGAAGAGGCAGTGAACAGGATATCGTGCAAAGGTTACAAGCGGCCGAGCGGTGGGAGCGGTAAGCGAGCTGGGAGCGATGGCGGTGCTCGGGCGAGCGCGCGAGAGGCGCGAGCGTCCACGTCAAATCGCGATCGTGACCCATCCTACGAAGATCTCCGTTGTTCGGTGTGTGGTTTAAAAAATCATAACAAGGACACGTGCCGTTATAAAAATTATAAATGTCAAAAATGTGGTGTACAGGGTCATTTAAAGAAGGTGTGTGACAAAAAGCATAAATCCGCGCCTGTCCGAGTGAATAAAATGGACAATAATAGTGATACAGACACGGAAGCAAGCTGCGAGGAGTGTCATAATTTTAATATCAGGTACGTGACGGATAAACCGTTATGTTTAGAAATTACTGTCGGTGACGAAATAGTGACTATGGAGTTAGATTCCGGTTCTGGCGCTTCTGTTATGTCTAAAAGAATGTATTCGGAGATGTTTTCACATTACAAATTAAATGACTGTAAGATCAAAATGTGTCTATATAATGGGCATAAAATTTCACCTTTGGGGTATTTTGAAGTAGCAGTTAAATATAATAACCATATGGAAAAGGTTAAATTTTTTGTAGTAGACTCAAATGGCCCACCCCTGCTCGGTCGTGATTTTATGTCCGCTTTTGGGTTAGTTTTAACAAACATTTATAAAATAAGCCAAGACGATGAAGTCAATGCATTATTGGAACAGTACCCTAATTTATGGCGTGATGAACTAGGTTTTTTTAATAAGTTTAAAGTTCATTTGCAACTGAAGGAAAATGCTGTGCCTAGATTTTATAAGGCTCGCCCCATACCCTTTGCGTTGAAACAGAAAGTGGAATCAGAATTGAGTAGGTTAGTCGGTTTGGGTATCTTAGTACCAGTAAGTAATTCGCAATATGCAACTCCTATAGTCCCAGTTTTGAAAAATAACGGCACAGTTAAGATCGCAGGAGATTTTTCAGTCACACTAAACAAGGACCTTATAATCGATAAGTACCCGCTACCTAGAATAGAGGAAGTGTTTGCGAAGCTTGGTGGGGGCGAACATTATTCAAAAATAGATTTAAAGAATGCATATAACCAATTTTCTCTCTCGGAAGAATCACAGGAGCTTACCACAATAAATACACCCAAGGGTTTATTTAAATACACACGCTTAGTTTACGGTCTTGCCAATGCTCCTGCCGTATTCCAAAAAGCAATGGAGGTATTGTTGTCGGGTATCGAAGGAGTAAGCATATGGTTAGACGACATTTGCTTAACTGCACCAACGAAAAGGCTTCATTTGGCGAGGCTAGCTCAGGTTCTGAGTAGGTTAGACGAAGCCGGGTTGCGCCTCCAAAAAGATAAATGCGAATTCTTTAAAGAAAACGTAACTTATTTAGGTTACGTTATCGATAGAAATGGTTTACGTACTAGCCGCGACAAAGTTAAAGCCATTTTGAACGCTCCGGAACCGACCAACATAACAGAAGTCAAAAGGTTTCTCGGAGTAGTTAATTACTACAGGAATTTTATTCCAAACGCGTCGAGCATTATGAGCCCGCTCCACGAGCTACTGCGTGCCAGCGCTAGGTGGGAGTGGGGACCGCGCCAGCGCCGCGCTGTGCGTCGCGTAGGAGCCGAGCTTGCGTCAGAGCGCGTGCTCGCGCATTTCGAGCCGAGCGCGCAGTTGGTCCTGGCAGTTGACGCAGGGCCGCACGGACTTGGTGCAGTTTTATCCCAGCGGGATAGCGATGGCCACGAACGACCATTGGCGTTCGCCTCACGGTCGCTCTCGACAAGTGAACGCAATTACAGCCAAATTCAGAAGGAGGCTACGGCAATCATTTTTGGGGTAAAACACTTCCATCAGTACCTGTATGGAAGGGGTGAGCCATTTATTCTTAAAACCGATCACCGGCCCCTAGTATCAATATTTAATAATAAAACAGGCATTTCGATAACTACAGCATTACGATTACAAAGGTATGCTATAATATTATCCGCTTATAATTATACAGTTCAGTACATATCGAGTGAGAATAACCTAGTCGCCGATTATTTCTCCCGTGCGCCCATACCAGATGTTGTGTGTGAAACAGATAAGGCCTATGACGCATACTGCTCATTAAATTTCTTAGATGCGATCGCGCCGGCCGTGTTGTTTACGGATATAAAGAATGCCACTGATAATGATAAAACTATACAAACTGTCATTAAATATACCAATGTCGGTTGGTCCAGAAAAATTGTTTGTGCATTAATTCGACCATATTTTTTGTGTAGAACCGACTTACAATATGAAAAGGGTATTCTAATGCGTGGACATAAGGTGGTAATTCCTGTGGCACTACGCGAAAGAATGCTGCGTGAACTTCACTGCACTCATCTGGGCATTGTAAAAATGAAATGTAATGCTCGCGGTAGGATGTGGTGGCCCGGTATAGACGAAGATATCGAGCGATGGATCGGCGCATGCGATAAATGCACAAGCGTGCGTCACGCGCCACCACGAGCTACGCCCGCGCCATGGCCGAGTCCGGCGGCACCATGGGAACGGATCCATATCGATTACTTGTCGATAGGACAACAAACATACCTGGTGGTGATTGATGCATACTCCAAATAGTTGGAGTGTATCTGGATGCATAATGATGTCACTACCCAATCATTAATAAAGAAATTGAAGCAACTTTTTTCCGTGTACGGTATACCTAGTACGCTAGTATCAGATAACGATGTTAAAATAAACTCTAAGGATTTTAACAACTTCTGTTCCAATAATGGCATTAATTACATGACGTCTCCAATATATCATCCATGTAGCAACGGGCAAGCTGAAAATTCAGTACGAACCTGTAAAAAGATGTTAAAAATTATTTTAAGTGAAAGCTTGTCTATAAATGTATTGCAAGAAAAATTATTAGGATACCTTTTTGAATACAGGAATACGATACACTGTACTACCGGATATTCACCCGCAAAATTAATGTTTGGGAGGGATTTAAGATCGCGTCTTGATTTAATACTACCAAAAGAATCACAATCGCGTGAAACATTAGTAAAGAAAAATGAATGTAAGATAAGAGTTTTTAATGTTGGTGACAGGGTATGGGTCCGGTGGTATAGTGGTAGGAAAGAGTCGTGGAAATTAGGAGTAATAAATAAGGTCATAGGAAATAGAATGTTTAAAATTATTATGGAAGAACAAAATGGTTTTTCCATAAGGCACGTTGATCAATTGCTACATTGTAAGGACGGGAAATGTTCTGAAATTGTCGGATCAGTCGATTCTAATGAACCAGAACCATCAGCTTCATTTCCTACATACAGTCCAATGTCTTCACGAGTTCCCTTTAGATCTCCAGTATTGCCAATGCCAGAGAATAACGGCGAGTCTAATAGAGTTAGCTCAGTAGTTGGTGCAGCTACAGAGGAACTGGTGAAGGACGATGGTGTAGCACCGACTGATACTACGGCTGCAACTGGTGTTGAAGCTGACAGGTATCAAAGTGCTGTCACTGAAACTGTGAGCCCAGAACATGCACGTCAGACATGTGGTGTGGTATCTGAAGGTCAGGCTCCTCAAGCCTCGGTCATCATACAGGCACCAGCTACCTCGCCGGTGTCACGAGTACGTTCGGAGCGTCCGAGAAAAAAAGTAGATTATTCTAAATATTATAAATAGATCAGTGTAAGATTGTTATGTTAAGTTATTTATTGTTATGTTATTTTGTCTACAGGTTCCAAAACTAAGTGTGGAGGAATGATGCATATCTGCCGACCTCCTACCCACATGTTCTAATTGTTAATATTGTCAGCTGATTACTATTGTACCTCCAGTAATAAACTAGCCCTTGTACCATTCACTCGTTCGTTTGTTTCGTGCTCCCTACCAAGAAATATATCAGATTAACAATCAAATGAGAGCATAACTTAAAATTAAAAGGTAACAGTAAAAATTCGATAAAATAATGTCATTCATAAACTCAATACAAATAAAAATATCAAATGTTAAATTAGGTATCTATTAATAAAAAATTAAATTAAAAATTTAAAAAACCCCCATCGCAAAAAAGAAAAAACATTTAAAAAGTTAAAAATAACACTTTAGCCATGAAATTTTACTTCACGTCGTGGTACCGCTTAAAGGAATGTTCCTAGTACTTGTAGGTATGTAGTTAGGTACTTATTTTAACGGTACCCCGACGTTACGTAAAATTTCATGGCTAAAGTGTTATTTTTAACTTTTTAAATGTTTTTTCTTTTTTGCGATGGGGGTTTTTTAAATTTTTAATTTAATTTTTATTTTAAAATTTTTAAACGCATTAATTTTGTTTTATAGAGTTTACAGTTATGAGAATTATTCAGTGCATTGTATGTAGAGTCAAATGCTGGTTAAAACGAATCCAAACACGACATATCTGCTATTATTTTGTCAAGAGTCTACCTACTGGTGTGCTGGATAGCCTGGCTGCAGCATCAGCTCATCCTGTTGCCATCAGTGCATTGTGTTTAGAATCAAATGCTGGTTGAAATGAATCCAAACACGACCTATCTGCTATTATTCTGTGAAGAGTCTACCTACTGGTGTGCTGAATAGCCTGGCTGCAGCATCAGCTCATCCTGTTGCCATCAAGGCGTTGTGTGCAGAATCAAATGCTGGTTGAATTGAATCCAAACACGACATATCTGCTATTACTTTGTCAAGAGTCTATTACTTTGTCAAGAGTCTACCAACTGGTGTGCTGGATAGCCTGGCTGCAGCATCAGCTCATCCAGTTGCCATCAGTGCATTGTGTGCAGAAACAAATGCAGGTTAAAATGAATCCAAACACGACATATCAGCTGTTATTTTCCCAAGAGTGTATTAGTCTGCTAGATATCCTGGCTGCATCAGACCAAATACACCATAATGTTGCTTATTAATATTACACACATGGGTGTTCGAAATTTTAAGACACACATATGTTTGTAAGTAAAGTTAATACCCATAGACGTCTAGAATAGCAACGGTAGCTAACACAAAAGAGCTGATAACCTTGAAACGGCTGAACCGATTTTGATAAATTATGTCTAAGAACCATCGCAAGAAACCCTGCTTTCAAATAAAAAAAACCGCATCTAAATCGGTTCACCCGTTTGGGCGCTACGGTGCCACAGACAGACAGACAGACAGACAGACACACACACATAGCGGTGAAACTTATAACACCCCTCTTTTTGCGTCGGGGGTTAAAAATTAGGATGTCAACATACAAAGTCAAAATAATTTGTCAGTTAGAAATGCGATTGCGGTGTGATTTGTTAGTTATTGCGTTTAGAATAAAGTTGAAAATCTATCAAAGAAATGTGATACATTGGGTAGCTGGAGAAGCAGCACATCAACCTACCCCAGGTTGATGTGCTGCTTCTCCATACGATACCACCTTTTGGAATGTGCAACTAGAATCATATTAATTTATTTAATTTGTAAGTATAACGTTCAAAAGTTCCTGTTATCAGGTCTAATTGAAATAAATGATTTGACTTTGACTTCGACTTTTGCTGGCGTCTGCACCTTGCGCTGATATTCTGCTGGATCCGTGTAGTGACTGGAAGGAAAAAGGAAACTTACGGGAGGATGAAAAGATGCGTTCCTTCGATAGCAGCCTCACGCGCTGGTTCAGACGATATTTCCTCCAAGTTTCACGAGAGGGGAGAGTTTGAGATTTTCACGACACAGCACCAATATTTTCACCTTTAGAGTTTTTAGCGGAAGCGCGGGCACGGGATACGTGTCACCAGTAAGCGAGCGGATTGGCGAGTGTATAAGGGTGGGGATCGTTCAAGGGAACGGACCAGGAAATAGTAGGGGGCAAGAAAGGAATCGATTTTGATTGGAAAATCCTTCCCGAATGAGTTATTGAGTGATGTGTAATATAATGTTACAAGTATGTGTTTATGGTTTTATAATGAGGTGTAGATAGAATAAATATAGATCAAATAATGCGAATGGCGCAGACAGTGACTAATAACATGGGTTCCTTACCCTGGCTCTCTTCAGCGCGCAGCGCATCTAAGAAGCTCTTCGTAGCGCCTATATTGTGTCCGGAGCGTACAGCTTGAGCAGTAGTATGTTTGGGGTCCCGCACCGGAGTGGGCGGAGGAGGTTTCCGTACAGGAGTCGCTGGTTTGGAACCTGGTACAGATAATATTTCAAACATCACTTATTATGGACTGACTGGCCTGTCGGTCTAGTGGTTAGTGGCTCGGTTTGCTATGACGGAGGACGTGAGTTCGATTCCCAACCAAGACAAACGTTTGTGTGAGTGATGGGCACGATGATTTTCTATAATATGTATATTTCGACTGGCCTGTTGGTCTAGTAGTTAGTGACCCTGACTGCTATGCCGGAGGTCGTGGGTTCGATTCCCACCCAGGACAAATGTTTGTGTGATAAGCACGATCATTTTTTGTGTGTCTGGGTGTAATTTATCTATAATATGTATGTATTTAAAAATATATAAGTATGTTTATCAGCTGTTTAGTACCCATAACACAAGCTCTTAGCTTAGCTTGGGACTAGATGGCGTTGTGTGAAAAAGTTGTGGAATATTTATTTTAATTTATTTATTTATTTATACATTTAGAAATTAAGTATGTTTATCAGCTGCTTAATACCCATAACACAAGCTCTGCTTAGCTTGGGATTGGAGGCAATGTGTGAAAGATATGTAATTTATTATTATTACTTCGAGTTCTGCGTCTGAGTGTAATTTATCTAATAATATGTGTTTTTGTTAACTTACTAGCAATGTAGGTTGCACATTACTAGTATTCTTTTGAACCCCTCCAACTAAGCTAAATATCTGTCTAATAGTGTCTGAAGTGGGATCACGACCTCTCAATTTCTAGGCCGACGCCTTAGCCATTAAGATATTAGGCTAAGAGGCGGCCATACCGCTTAATTAATTTAGAAATATATAGGGTGACTGGTAATTAGTGACCGATACTAAAACACGTGCTTGTATTTATGATTTCAATAAACTTTCACAAATAAACTTTTTTTTTATACACAATACGAGTGACTTATAACACAATAAAATAACAAAAATGCTGTTTGAAGTAGGCACGAATCGGCACGATCTATCAGCTGATAGACTGACCTCGGGAAGGGCAAAATCTACTAGTAGTAGTAGCGTCACACGCTTCCCCGCCACCCCCACCGCTCCCGTTGTGCAGTACTGTCGTAATTGAATTAATTGAAAGTTAATGAGTATAAAAAAAGTTTATATGGGAAAGTTATTCGTATTCATGAGTACAATCACGTGTTTAAGTATCGGTCACTAATTGCCAGTCTCCCTATATAAGTATTTTTATCAGTTGTGATAATTATACTCATAGCACAAACTCTGCTAGGTTGTTGAATATTTGTTTATCGACTTTGCAATTTGTAATCTAATACGAAACCTACCCACAACGTAGTGTAAAGAACATTTCCACGCTATATATATATGTATAACCTAACCTAACTCTTCATACCTATCCTATAGCGAACCTAACCACCTAACCTAAGTACCTTACTGCAATGCATTGATTTTGTAAGATACAAAATACATCATTTTAAACTGAACTGCTGCGCTGCGTGTCTCTATGTTACTTACAATACTAGAGTAGGTAGTAGTATTTAAATTAGTAGAAGTAGGAGGTAATAAATGTAATAATTATGGAATACCCAGGTGATATACAAAAAAAAATAATTTAATTGAGATAAAGTTTACATTTATTTATTTCTTACCTTGCGAACTTTCAAGATTCACGATGTGTACCAGCTTGCCTGATGCATCAGCTAACTTAGCGGAAGCCTCGTACAATTTCTACAACAGAGAGAAAATTAAAGCACCTGTGTTTATAAGCAAGTTGCGTTACCTACATGAGGATTTTGCCGACAACATTTTTTCCTTCTAGGTACTTCGAGAAGTGATTTGTATCCCGGCAGTGGAAACATTATGGGCCAGTGTTATGTGCCTACGATGTCCGAAATACAAGATACTCACTAGAATTTTTACTGTGTCGTGGATGCGTTTACAAACATAAAAAAAAAACGATTACAAGTCACAGACACAAAAAAATGCATACTTTCGGTTGTCCCGCACTATCACAGATGGCGTGACTGGCGTCGCACAGGTCTCGGAGATGTTCCAACATGGCGGCCTGACCCGCCGCGTCCTTTGAGCCGCATAGTGTGTGCGTGTCTGCAACATAAAATAAATAAATAAACAAAAATAAAAAAACTGCCTTTTATTTGTTGCTTCACAGTAAACTGATCATTTAAAAGAAAAACAATGTGCATGCAAAATACCTAGATCCAATGTTTGTAAATCTTAGTACCTAAACTACTTGTTCTGTGTCTGAGTCTAATCTTAATAAATACTAGCTTCTGCCCGCGACTTCGTACGCGGATCCTGTTGCTTATGCCAGCGACAACGGGGTCGTCAAAATTGAAGATCTGAAACGTCTGATATCGAATTCTAAAAGCCCGGGGACGGGAAAACAATGAGATGCGCGAGACGATTCAAGACGTTCCAGAATTTTTATTTTTGTTGGTCAACAGGAAATGCCATCAGACTTAACAACTTTTGCTAAGACGCCATTTCTATAAATATATGTTATATTGTCGCTGGGCTTTGGAGTTCCACTACTGGTGCTCCAGATCTTCAAATTTAGTCTCACAGCAGAAAACACTCTTCACGTGGAATAGTTTTTGCAATAGCACCATTTTTATATCTCTATTACTTTAGGTGTTCCATTTTCCAAAACAAATTATACCCAATATGTTGCGTGACGTTCACGATCAGCGGTCAGTCGCGCATCTCCTTCCCCCACTTATCTCTAGAGTCGATGCGTATATACGCTGAAAACTCAAGCGTCATGCTTTTTCCGTTGACGTCTCCAACTCGCGAGACAGTGCATGATATTCACGATCAGCGGTCAGTCGCGCACATATTCATCACTGGTGTCTAGAGACCTTGATGTAGATGCGTAAATACGCTGAGAATGCAGGCGTGCTTCGCGATCCCAAGAAGTTTCCGCGGAGCGAGTTGCAGTCTCATGTTCTCGAACAGCATCAAGTGTCTCCTAACGCTCTTCGGTAGATTGTTGGGATCTTATGATCTTTAGTCATCAATCACCTTTGGAACATTGGGAAAGATTTGACCTCTTTCTAGGCATGGTTATAGTTTTATTGTGATGATACCTGATCAATTAAAATCTAAGTGGCTGCTCCCCTACGTTACCGGGTAGGCTACCGTGTAACGAAGATAAATGGAAAAGGAAATTAAACACACAAATAACAAACATAAGCCCGAAAGCATATTTATACGATAAAAAAAAAATGGGAGTTTTGGTCAATAGAGTCTAATTTTCAATGATATACCATCGTCATCGAAAATCAGTCCTGAACTGTTCCCGCCTTCACCGCGTGGAGGTACTTAAGTTATTTTATAATTATGCAATGAAATTAGTGATAGCTTTAATTTCTATATCAAATGTTTCTAATCTTCGATTTTTATAAGTCAACAGGAAATGCCTATCAGACTGAACAACTTTTGCTAAGGCGTCATTCCTATGTGAGTTATGGTGTAGCTGGGCTCTTGGAGTTCCACAACAGGTGTTCCAGATCTTCGATTTTTATACGTCAACAGCGAGTGCTCATAAGGCTGAACAACTCTTGCTAAGACGTCATTCCTATAAATGTTATACTGTAGCTGGGCTCTTGAAGTTCCACATCAGGTGTTCCGGATCTTCAAATTTATTCTCTCAGCAGAAAATGCTTATCACGTGGAACAATTTTTGCTATGGTACCATTTTTGTATCTCCAATAGTTTAGCTAGTCTGTTGCGGTTCTGCATCAGGTGTTCTGGATCTTCAAATTGCTTTGGTACCATTTTTGTTTCTCGTATAGTTTAGCTGGTCTGTTGCGGTTCTGCATCAGGTGTTCAAGTTTCTAAGATAAATTATAGCCTATGTGTTGCCCAGACTTAATATCTATACAACAAAAAAAAAATCATTCAAATCCGTTCAGTAGTTCCGAAGATTAGCGTGTGCAAACAAACAGACAAACAGACAAACAGACAGACTTTTTTTTTGGATTCGTGCTCTATTACTGTTTCTAAACCCCCCTCAATTATTTTTTTTTAAATATATTCAATGTACAGACACGGTTTTTTTACAGTCTTATTATATGTATAGAATAGATGTGTTTTGCGCAAGAACCCCTCTCAACTAAAAACTCAACTCAAAAACTATTTTAAAACAGTAAGTACCTATGGAGTTTCTTGTCCATTCTTCTCCATACGAAACTATCTTTTGGAAGGGGCAACTAGAATCATTATATTTTATTTAACTTGTATAATAAGTTTAACGTTCAAAAGTGCCTTTTAAATGGCCTAATTGAAATAAATGATTTGACTTTGACTTTGACTTTAAGGAGTACTAGCATACGTCACGCGGTTTCACCCGCGTTAGTCCCGTTCCCGTGGGAATACAGAGATAAAAACTAGTCTATGTGTTAATTCAGTATATCAGCTAACTCCATACCAAATTTTATTAAATTCGTTTCAGCCGTTTAGACGTGAAGGAGTAACAAACGTACACATTTACAAACTTTCGCCTCTATAATGTAAGTGTGATAAAATATTCTAGGACAAGTAAATGACCGGCGTGCGTATAGGACCAAATGTATAATGTGCGAATAGAAACAGAGTGTAATGTTCCCCAGCGTCCATAAAAGGTAGGATCCTCCAACCAGATGGGTGTTGTGTCTGGTGGGCTACCTCTTATCAATCTTGTTTATAATATCGGATCTTGTATACATTCAACCGCGTTAGTTCGTATGTGGCGAGATAGACGTCGCTACAAATTCAAGTTCTTTGAGCTTGTAAGACAGATGTGTTGTTGGGGAGTTTGTTGCGGCATTTGCTTCCCAGGAAATACCCTAGAAAGTGGTGAAGAGTGCACCTTTTGGGAGAGTGGCTTTAACGTAATCTATGAACTCCCAAAAGAGCCGATACTCAGCCTTATATATTTTTTTTATTCAAGTATTTTTTTGTTTTTTTGTCTGATAACCGTATCAACTACTTTTACGCCTTACTAATGTGTCAATTACACAAAACTACACTATTATTATAAAGAGGAATACTTTGTGTGTGTATGTTTCTGTGATTGTATGTTTGTAATGAATAAAGTCAAAAACTACTGCGCGGACTTCAATAATTCTTTTACCATTGAAAAACTACATTCACCCCGAGTAACATAGGCTACTTATTATCCCTGAATTCCCACGGGAACGGGAACTACGCGGGTGAAAACACGTGACGTCTGATAGTACTTAATAAACTAAAAATTTCGAATTCAGCGCCATCTAGAGGGAAAATGGGCGACAACAGCATGACGTATGCTTCGCCTTAATGAAAAAAGCACACAACTCGAACAAAGCTCGGCAGCCACGCAGTCGGGCAGTAGCGTAGAGCTGCGGGACCCACCTTGTACAACGTGCGGCACCAGCTCGATGACGCTCGTCACGGCGCGCTCGGCCAAGGGGTAGTCAGGGTTCTCGCCGTCTACAGTACACACACATGTTCTTAAATGTGATAAGAGCTTTTATATTCATTTTGATGTTTTTAATAATTACAGTAAGTAGTTTTGTGTATAATTGTTCTTTTTGCTTGTTTTACACACAGTGGAACGTAGAACCAAATATCATGGTACCTATTGGACTCCCAGTGTTGAAAATGTTTTAAACACTTATGTAATCCGATATGTCGAGCTCCCAGAAATAGGTTTGAGCTAATCACTTTGGAAATGCCATTTAGCACCATTTAGTTTAAAAAAAAATGACATGTAAAAATATCTGAAAAGATATACTTACAGAAATAAATATCATTTCATTTCATATTCATATTCATATTCATATTATATTTCATTAATAATTGCTTATTTCCTATCGCCCGATATTTATTCTATCTCAATACAAATCCCGATCCTTTGTTTTTGACGGCTGCTTCTGATTGGACATCTTTAAGACTCGGATAGGCGAATTCGGTCGTTGATTGGTTACAGACAAAGATCGGGATCAAGATAGCAACCGAGATAGATTATTAATATCCAGCGTATATCGTCACACATACCCGTGGCGGCGGCGAGTGCGGCGACGGCCATGTTGAGCTGCGCCAGGCGACGCGACAGCTGCTGCTGCAGGGGAGCTGCGTCTGCTGACTTCACTCGCTGGCTAACTATGGGCTGCCAGACAAAGCTCAACATTAATATAAGTACCATCAAACAGTTAATAATAATACTTTATTGACACAAATCCTTACAACTCATACATATATCAGTTAACTTACAAATTAAGGCGAACAAAAGTTGACACCCTGACTCCTAAACTAGGAATTCCTGTGACTTAGGAGTCAGTGTTCTACTGCTACTTGGACACTATAAGCCATGTAAACATTTTTAGAGCTAGTAAGCTAATATTACACTAAAATATATATACATACATACATAAACTCACGCCTTTATCC
The DNA here is from genome assembly GCA_921972225.1 of Euplexia lucipara. Classification (NCBI taxonomy): domain Eukaryota; kingdom Metazoa; phylum Arthropoda; class Insecta; order Lepidoptera; family Noctuidae; genus Euplexia; species Euplexia lucipara. The sequence goes on along the minus strand of OV179167.1, from coordinate 14,309,924 downwards.
CATGGGGGTAGGCAGAAACTACAGAGCGCCATATGCTACGATTCTTACATACTTCTTTTGCTTCGTTTACATTCATACATGTTGTCATACACACACGCCGGTTGCGAGTACTACGCACCTGACCTTTCTGAAGAACCTCACCAATAAGGTCTATATATGTCCTTCTAGGGCGTCCCCTCCCGGCGTTCCCACTTACATCTGCCTTGTAAATACCTTTCGTTAGTCACCTTTCAACCATCCTTTCAACGTGACCAAACCATCTAAGCATACTCTTTTAAAATTTTGTTACTACATCTTCTTTTAAACCACAACGTTGCTTTATCACATCATTCCTCAATCTGTCATTCATTGTTATACCACACAAATATATTATTTATTTATTTACTTATTTTAAAAGGAACACCAACATACTGTATACTTATATTGTCAATCAAATATATTTTAGTTTACCTTCTTCATCTGTTGTTCAGCGGTATCCAGATGTTTCCTAGAGCCAGACACGCTCTTGACGAAATCTATGCGTTGCTTCTCTTGTTGTGGCGTTAATGCTACTTCCGTACCTGTAAACGAGAGGTTTTGGTTCATAGCCGAGAAAGTAACAATGGACTTGTTCAATTCATACGTACCTTCTAAGTTAATTAGACACCATTGACGTCAGTGAAGGAAAACATCGTGAGGAAACCTAGGCTTATAGTTAAAATAAGTGTTAAATCTCCAATCCACCTTAAGCAAGCGTGGTGATTAATGCTCGAACCTTCTCGGTATGAGAAGAGGCCCTGCAGTGGGACAGTCACAGGCTGGTATTGTATTATTGTTCCTTGAAATTAGTTATTACTTCTATTTCACTAATTATAATTTAATTATGTGTGAAAGAATTAAGTATCAATATTTTGTATGACATTGAACATTAACAAGTAGGTACTGAATATGAAAATACAAATACAATTTGCACACTTCGTATGGTTATAATACAGTGAACCTTTTTGTAATATCCTCTGAACCTGTGTTATGCAATAAATGATTTGTATTTACATGGTGTAAAAAGACCCTTAAAGTTAAGGAAAACTACATATTCTACCCATCATGGGGATAGTTTTATTTCTTCTAGATTCTAGAACATACCTGGGAATTTACTGGTTCTGGAGATATTGAAGGTCAATAGAAATATTTTTTTTCGTCTTTTATCAAAATCGTATTTTAAGTATCATTAGTAAACTTTCTTCCGAACAAACATTATCAAAATTATCGATTTTCCTTAACAAATTACGTATTTGAAGTAACAAAATGCAATAGATACCAAACACAAGCGGGCGGTTGATTCAACGACCAAGCGCGAGCGTCCGCGGCCGGTCGTATGCTTAGCTGATCGAAAGTTACGCGCTTTTCATTGCGCGCAATAAAAACGTCTATTTTTTAAAGATGGTAAAAAAAAGATTTTTTTCCAGCAATATATTTCGGTCAAAGCTAATTAATTACATGTTCAGAATGTGTAGTTATCGGCTATGTGATCGGTCTTATTACACTCTGCATATTTGTATTTCTAAGATTTGAAGAAATTCATAAATCATTCCGTATTTACTTCGTGGTAAAGTAATAACTCCCAGAATATAATCACCGTAACTCTAATATAACGAGTAACTCACCATGTTGAGCCATCTTACAGGCCTGTATGAGCTTGTCCAGACGGTCACCGAGCTGTCGGTGTGAGCTCAACACTTGCTGCTTCATCTCAGGTTGGTTATGAAGATGTGGTTGACATGATGACGTCAGGTCTGAGGCTGTGCTGCGGAGCTTCTCTGCTGCTGACACCAGTTGGTCAGCGCAGCCTGGCTTCGATATGCTTGAAGCTGTGACCTACAAGAGATATGAATTGATTGCAGTCGTGTTTTTGTCTCGTTTGTTCATAAATATATTATAATAACACATTTACCTTATATTATAATATTGCTTTTTGTGAACATACCTATACAAAATACATGATGATTTGTAAATTCATGGGACAAATTTAATGAACAACTTTCAATATGGGCCTAACTCGGAAATCGCCAAATAAAACTGCTGTTTCACACATTTAGATGGAATACCTAGAATTTTATATTGAAAGTTGTTCATATTCATGGGTAGCACAGCCTGTCATTTTTTTTCCGAGATCTGAAATATACCCTGTATATACAATTGGCCGTATGATAGAAATCTCTAGCCTCTTCAAAGATTTCTTTTTTTATCGCTAATTATTGAAATTGCAAAAGCTTTAACTCACCTGTGCGACAGTAAGTAGCGCCTGCGCAGCATCAGCTGCGCGTGCGCCGCGCTGGTCGAGCTCGGCGGCTGCGCCTGCGTCCGGCACTAGTTCCGTCAGCTGTTGGACTTGAGCCAGGAGCTCGGATGCCTTGCCACACGATGCTGCTGATAGATCTATTACCTGTTATCATTTATTGATTATCAGTTAACTGCGGAATATTTTCAGCACACATAAATGCCAGTCAAAGCTTACAAAAGGAAGCTGAAACGAGCAGAGCAAATTTAAGACATGAACAACCTCATCTAGTTTAAACTGTAGCGCAGCACAAGGCGGGAAACGTAAAACACTAAAGTATTCACGTAGGCTAAAATCGATTTCTCTAATGCCTTCAATATTGTCGTTTATGAAGCTCTGTTATCCGTCTTTTCCTATCTAGTGGTTCCTTCATGGGCGTAGGAATAGGTTGCCTCTTACCTTTGCAGGCTTTAGTAGTCATTTCATGCTGGTGACTCTTCTTCCAGTTTGTGTGATCTTGTAACTGGCGTCCTTCAAGGTAATATTTTGTTTCCTATTTTGTTTTCATTTTTTTTTGTATATTTTCTAGCTATTGAGTTTAAACTTAGTTGTTAATGCTGAAGATTAAGAACTGTATTAAACCTATCCAATCGGTACGAGAAGATAACCGGGACGCTATCATTATGGAGAATTCCAAAGTATGAGACAGCTGGTTTAGCTGAAATGCCGATGAATTTTGACAACAAACCTGCTTCTCTTGCGCACTGTGAGTCTTAGGTCCGCTTACGGCCATCATCTTGCCAGATGCAACGGAGAACTTGGCTGCAGCCTCACTCAGACCCTGTGGGTAACATATTAGTCTTTACCAACTGTATAATAATTAGTTTTATCTTGAAGACAACTTTTTTCATTAATTCTTAAGCTTTTTTGAGAAAAACGAAAATGATAACAGTGTTGTCTTAAAATTACGATAAAGAATAATCATAATCATTCATTTATTGCATTTCATGTTGTTTACAGGTTGTTACATTATGATAGTTCCAAACAATGAACCCAGCTAGGGCACAGCAATGTATAGGGCGATTGGTTTTAATTTATTTAACATGTTATCATTATTTATACAATTTGTTGATATAGATTAATTTAAAATGATTAATTATGAAACATTATGTCATTCTTGAATTTTAGACATGTATTCTTATTGTAATTAGGGTACGTTTCAAATGACCCGGTTTAAGGCGATAGTATTTGAGAATTTAACGTAACCACTAAGATTATGAGATGAAAAAAATTGCGACAATACTGTCATAATTATACACATCTGTTAAAAGAAAAAATCAAAAAGGTTCGAAAGAGTAAGGAAAGAAAAGGAGAAGGAAGGAAGGAACTAACTTTTTCTATAAATCATAGTTATCGTTAATCACTAATTGACATCTCAGATAGACTTAATCAAGTATCGTTTTACCCGACCACATCAGAACTGAAAAGAAGGATAATGGTTTATACAGTCTAATATTTGTATGAGACTCACCTGGGGCTGTCCAACACTCTCACATATCTCTCGACTGGCGTCATACAACGCTGTTAAGTCTTTAGTGACGGCGGCCGCGCCGGGGCCGTCCTTTACAGCACAGAGTACGCGGGAATCTATAGTGAGAATACTAGTTAATAATAATAAATACCAGCCTGTTGCTGTCCCTCTTCAGGGCAAAGGCCTATTCTCATACAGAGAAGGCTCGAGCATTCATTACCACGCTTGCTCAAGACGGATTGGCGATCCAAGTCTAGGTTTCCTCACGATGTTTTCCTTCACCGATGTGAATGATGTCTGAGATAAACTTAGAAAGTACTTATGAATTAAAAAAGTCACATTTGTACTTGCCGGGATTTAAACTACAACCTCGTGCATGAGAGGTAGACGTAGTAACCTCTGGGTCAGAAGGTTAATAATAATAAATAATAACATTCCGCAACTTTCACAGAACGCCATCTAGTCCCAATAAGCTAAGTAGAGCTTGTGTTATGGGTACTAAACAACTGATAAACATACTTAAATATTTCTGAATACATAAATATAATAGATAAATAACAGACACAGTACAAATAATCGTGGACAATACACAAACATTTGTCCTGGGTGGGAATCGAACCCACGATCTCCGGCATAGCAGTCAGGGTCACTAACTACTAGACCAACAGTTCAGTCAACTTTTATGTGGCCTACGCAAATGACCCGCAGATAGCGTAGTGTGGTGGGTCGTCGAGCTCCCTAAAATATTATTATTTTTATTAAAAGTACTCGAAACCGCCAGACAGTTACCGCCTCATGTATTATATCTAGCACGCATGGTGCATAATGTAAGTAAGTTAAGTAGATAAGATTATGTACTGTTACTTGTAAGAATCCCTTATCAATAAAAGACTATGACCACTATAACTATGACTAAGTTATTGTTTATAATGAAGAGTACAAGAACCTAGTTTCAGTTTTTGTCAATACTTAAAACATTATTCTGAATTTAAAGTGAAGTTCTTACCGTGTATAACTTCTTGCAGCAGTTGAGGAATAGATTCTACAGCTTGGTGCGCCGTTGCGTAGTCAGGGTGCTCGCGATCTGATGTTACAAACAATATATTGTTATATTTACAGGTGTTCTGTAACCATACATCTTTTTTATCTATGCGCTTGCAAACGAATGAGAAACGAGTCAAATCCAAGATGGCAGCAATTACGGTTGCCTAAGTGCGCAATCCCGGTTAAAATCCTTGGATGAGGGTTAATCGTCGCTAAACGGCTTCTATCTGGACTGATCGTGATTCCTGAAGGCTCATATAGTGCAGTACAGACTTTGTTGCACCAATTTGTGTCGAGGGGCAACGCCAGCCGCAGCAGAACAAGATTCCTTCGAAGAGCTACAGGAGGCTAGCACTAGCAGGTGAGTGACGCACTGTATGCTTGAAAGGCCTAACAGTCTCCGCGCGAGCAAGCACAGTGAGTCATTTATTATTCAACTAAAATACGTATCGAAAGCTGCGCTTGCCCTGCAATGTACAGACGCCAGCACATCAAGTTACCCCAATGTGTCAAATTTTTCCAATTAAATATGAACCTTATTCGATTTGACATAAAGTTGAAATTTGACACATTGGGGTAACTTGATGATACTTTTATACGATTGAACTTGAACATAAAAAAAAACTTTTGCTGTTGACTGTATTATATTTCACGAACTAAAACATTTATGAATTTAATTAAGATTATATCTGAGATAAAATGGAGGTCTAAATCACAAACTGCACAAACCTGCAGTAGCAGCGGCGAGTGCTGCAACTGCCGCGTTGAGCTTCGCCAGACGGTCAGACAGCTTGCGCCGCAATGGTGCCGGGTCATCGTGTTTCTCTTGATTCAAAATAGGCTGGCAACAAAAAACCTCGAATTATATTCAGCCTTTTGAAGTTCCATATCTAAACATTTTTTTTATTTTTTTCCCTTTCTGTCTCTATTATTTTTTATAGCTTTTTGTCATGCATACCTGTTATTTGCATGTTATGCTGTTTTGCTATAAAGGGTGACTGGTAATTAGTGACCGATACTTCAACACGAGATTGAATTCATGATTTTAATAAACTTTCCCAAAGAAACTTTTTTTATACACAATAACTTATAACACAATGAAATATCAAAAACGCTGATAGTCTGACCTCGGGAAGAGCAAAATCAACTAGTAGTAGTAGTGTCACACGCTCGCCTGCCACCCCCACCGCTCCCGTTGGCAAGTAGGTACTGACATAATTGAATTTATTGAAAGTTAATGAGTTTAATAAAAAAGTTTATTTGGGAAAGTTATTTGTATTCATGAGTACAATCACGTGTTTAAGTATCGGTCACTAAATTACCAGTCACCCTATATATTTTTTTATATGAATATTGTTAGTGCTGTTGGTGTGCTTATTGTAAATAAATAAATACATAAAATTATTTGTATGTAACGAGTAACCTTAAAAACCTTTGGACCGATTTAAAAAAATCTTTCTAAGCTTGGGAAGCTACACTATTCCCGGGTAACATCGGCTAAATTTTATTCCCGTATACCCACGAAAACGAGAACAGCAACAAACAGACACACACTAAATCTTATCTCGAAATCTTTTTAATATACGTACGAATTTGTATAAATTGTATAATTACCACACTCAGTTGAAGTTCAGCTTCCTTGAGATTGTTCTTGGCTTCAGATGCGCTGCTAACGAACTTGAGACGAAGTTTCTCTTGCTGGGCTGCAGATGGCTTAGCTGGCAAGTTACCTGTACCGATAAAAACTAATTATAAGGAAGCACAATATAAATCTGTTTAAAACAACCATTCTGTATAATACAATCAACCTCAAAAGACCATTTCAGACACTAATCGGCATGGATCTTACATGATTTGACCAAGATAATATCTGGACTTTAAAAGAGACTATGACCTCTGAGTTTCTTTCGGTGTTTCTTCTGAGAGTAGTCAGGTAGTGAAACTCCGATCTTATCTACTAGTTAAAAAAAAAACGTGTAAAAGTGTTTGTGAAAACCTATTTACAGAAATAAATATAATTTATCATTTATCAACCTGTGTAACACAATCACTCAGTATAATACAATTACCTACCCAGTATAATATAATAATCCTGTATAATACAATCATTGCATACAATCCCTGCATTACACTAACAGCCTGTTTATACAACCATACTGTATTACTCAGTCACCTTGTATAATACAAAAACATTATGTATGACAAATGAGTCCGTATAATATTATAATCACTGTGTATAAAACTCATTTACTGTACATCAAAAATTTTGATGTACAGTAAATGAGTTTTTGTTGAAATTACTTAAAATATACCGGACAATTTTGATTCAAAATTGTCCGGTATATTTTAAGTAATTTGTGTGACACAATCATTGGGACTTGAAGTATATAAGTGACTAGAAAAGAACGACCAAATTTTTTTTTTCATGTGAAGTACCCTGAATAACATATTATCTTAACTGTATAACTTAATTACCCGGTATAACACAATTTCCCTAGATGACACAATTGGTCTGTATATTTCACCACCTACGTTTAATTCACTCAGTTTTCAGATTGTATTACACACTTCTTGTACAATTAAGCTAATTACTGCATATTAAGGCTGCTTTCAGAAGTGTAAATTAAGAAACTTACTTTGTTGAGCTGTCTTGCAGGCTTGTACAAGCTTGTCGAGACTGTCACCAAGTTCTCGCTGTGAGCTCAACACTTGCTGTTCCATCTCAGGCTTGTTCTCAAGGTGCGGCCGGCACGATGACGTCAGATCTGATGCTGTGCTGCGCAGTCTCTCAGCAGCTGAGATGACTTCTCTCGTGCAGTGAGGATCACCAATGGTTGGAGCTGTTGTCTGTATACAACGTAGGTGGGAAATTACCTTGGCATTAGTGAAACATGTACGATAAAGTATGTAAAGATAAAGAAAAGGTTAATTTTATTTTGCAAATATGAGTAACAGTAAAAGATGACAGAACAATATAGGCACCAGGTTCAGGCATATTTTACCTAGGCATGCAAAAGACAAGTTAAATTAAACATAGTAGAGTACGCGTCCGTACGGCTAAACGGACGCGTACGTTCTCATCGAGTTCAAAAACTGTGGTATTTGACCCTGAAAATAAATATTTATTCTTCTCTTACTCACCTGTGCCACAGTAAGTAGCGCCTGCGCAGCATCAGCTGCGCGTGCGCCGCGCTGGTCGAGCTCGGCGGCTGCGCCTGCGTCCGGCACTAGTTCCGTCAGCTGTTGGACTTGAGCCAGGAGCTCGGATGCCTTGCCACACGATGCTGCTGATAAAGCTATCACCTGGGAGGAAATTTATGCTAATAAAAACAAGTTCTTCCGGCGGTTGATAAAGTTTAAAGTTCACAAATGTAACATTTCGATATTTGCAACACTAGTGAAGTATAAAAACCGAAAGCATTTTTATTAGGAAACAAGAGGTTAACTGTTATCGCAAGACAATAAATAAAAGACACTGTCATCTCATTATCTCACCTGTTGTTCGTGCGCATGTTGAGCTTTAGGACTGACGATATACACCAGCTTGCCGGAAGCCGCGGAGAACTTGGCAGCGGCATCGCTGAGTCCCTGCCACACAATGTGAAGAAATTATTATACGGGCGCTGCTTGTGGTGACTGGTCGTCTTGTTAGCCATTGTTTTGCCAATGGTCCTATAGTTAATGGTCTAAACACCGTAGTATGTGTTGTTAGTCAGCTAAGCGCTGCGAACTGACCTGCGGCTGGCCGACACTGTCGCATATCTCCCGACTGGCGTCACACAAGGCTCGCAAGTCTTGTAACATGGCCGCTTGCTCCTTGTCCGTCTTAGTGCCGCACACAGTACGAGACTCTGCAAGTTGATACGTTCATAAGTGACGTCAGCCCGACTCTGCTCGTCGTCAACTAATATGTGAGAGACTGACCTTGTACAAGTTGCGGCATCAGCTCAGAGATACTTCTGACGGCGCGGTCTGCTGCGGCGTAGTCGGGGTTCTCGCGATCTGTACAACGGAACAATGCCATGGGAAAAGACCTCTTTTACTCACTGAGACACATATTCACTGACTTAGGGACTAATCTCATTTGTTTAGCTCTATTCAGCTTTTGTCACAACGGGAATTAGATTAGGAGATTTTTTTAAACAGCCTATTTTCAAGTTCACATGTAACTAAGTGGACACAAACCTGCAGTAGCAGCGGCGAGTGCTGCGACTGCCGCGTTGAGCTGCGCCAGACGGTCAGACAGCTTGCGCTCCATGGCTGCGGCGTCCTCTTGCTTCATCAGCTGACATATCATTGGCTGCATTTGTCAAACAGACAAAAAACGTTGAAATTAGGAAAACCCGACAGATTTTTCCAAACCTTGGAGGTCTAAATTCATATTATTAACTTTTATAAGAAGAATATAAGAAATCTACGGATAGACAGTTTCGTGCAAAAATAAACATATCTTGGTTTTTCAAATTTGCATGCCCACTTGACGGTAGAATTGTACGACGGTAAGACTTAATTATGTAAAAAAAGAACAGCTATGTACCAAATACCCATGTTTGCAAATAAATGATTTGATTTGAATTTTAAAATGTAAGATTCCACTATATTATAGTTGTGTAAATGTGTAAATTCCACTGACCAGCTGTAGCTGTAGTTCGGCTGCATCAAGCCGGTCCTTAGCTCCAGACACGCTGCTGATGAACTTCAGACGCTGCTGCTGTTGCTGCTCGGCCGATGGCATATCCGCCAAGTTACCTGTGTGACGTAAGTCTATCAGAGTACTTCCTATACATACTAAGTAGGTAATTACTAGGTAAATATCGGAAATAAGGTGTGTAGACATTTTTATTTATTTACTTACTTACTACGGTAAAAAGAAACCAACTACAGTAAATATACAGTAAAAAACAAAAACATTATAAAATAAAATAATATCAATCTTAAAAACTAATTTCTCTGGCATGCATTCTCCTCCCAGTACTTCAGACATTCCGTCAAAATCACCTTCCATTCATCCGCAAACACATCACATTCCAGTCTCGTGTCAAAGAGGGCATTACATGCGGCGAGGGCTCGAGGTATTGGGGATCTTGTCCGAGCAACCGTCCGACATGATGGAACTGCGAACAACTTATGCTTTCGACCGCGCCGGTAGTTTGGAACAAACAAGCGACACACACAACCCTGTACTTAAATCAGGGGCATCTACTTTTCCTCGGAGGATTTTACACATTTGCTTCAGTTGGTCATTAGATCTTCGAACGTCCAGGGAGTTGTATCCCAGGCATCCCAAGAGGAACCTATTTGGGTACATGAATGGATAATTATCCATACATGCGCTTGTGGAAGTATCTTAGGAAAGCCTTCTGAATTTTCTCCGATTTAAGTGCATATATTATGTGCTCTGATGTGGATGCCATACGCAGGAGCTAGCTTCAAGTTTGCATCTTCCCAACGAGCTGTAAATAAGTTTGATTACTCCTAAGTTTCGGAAAACGATTGAATTTCTGAGAACAAAACCTAATCGCCAGAACGACTCTTTGTTAAATAACGATAAAAAAACCACACTGTACACAATTTGTATTGTAAAAACATAAAATATGTATGTTGAGTAGTTGAAAATCAACTTATCTATAAGCAGTCAGTTCAATACAATATTCTTGTTTATTAGAATCATACAAGCACAAAATCAATCTGACTATCACAATAAATGAAATTAAATGAAATCACCCAGCACAAAATAACCATACAACACAACCAAATCACTCCGTACCTATATTACAATAGCATAACCTCTTTCTGTTTTAATACAATAACACTGTACAATACAACCACCCTGTAAGTACAACCCCATCACTTTATATTATACAATTTCTAAGTTTAACATTAGAAGCCTGTAAAATACAACCACCCAGTATAATATGTGGTATAATACTAGTACAAGCACTCTGTATAATACAACTACACAGTCTAACACAATCTAGTTGACATATTTATTAGTTCCTATATTGATAACGACTACTTTTTGATCTCGTTTTACTTTAAGAAACAACGACATTAGAAATGACTTACTTTGTTGGGCTGTTTTGCAGGCCTGTTCAAGTTTGTCAAGACTGTCACCAAGTTCTCGATGTGAGCTCAACACTTGCTGTTTCATCTCAGGCTTGTTCTCAAGGTGCGGCCGGCACGATGACGTCAGATCTGATGCTGTGCTGCGCAGTCTCTCTGCGGCTGAGATGACTTCCCTCGTGCAGTGAGGATCACTGATGGTCGGAGCTGTCGTCTGTGCACAAAGTGGATGAAAAATAAGCTTGGTACAATTTTTTTGAAGACATCGTAAGTTTTGAAATACTTTGTTACTGTGTTTAAAAAAATCAAGATGACGAAAAGATTTTTGGGATAATTTCGAACGAATTACCGGGGCATCATTTGTCTCAATTATAGCAAGATCGTTAAGTGGTATGGTTCATCCCACGTATTTCTTAAACGAACTTGATGCTTTAAAACCAAGAACTTGAGACTTACTTAACTATACTTAGTTCAACGCTTCCGAGATTGAATAATCACGCAAGCAAATCTCACCTATACTGCCTTACTCTGATTAGTTTATGTCCCTTAGCCCCTAAACTCCCTAAACTCATCCTTGTGAGACAAAAAAAGGTAATAATCTCCCAATATCCTCCTCACCTGTGCCACAGTAAGTAGCGCCTGCGCAGCATCAGCTGCGCGTGCGCCGCGCTGGTCGAGCTCGGCGGCTGCGCCTGCGTCCGGCACTAGTTCCGTCAGCTGTTGGACTTGAGCCAGGAGCTCGGATGCCTTGCCGCACGATGCTGCCGATAATGCTAACACCTGGGTGCAAGTTTTCTTGCTTATCTACTATATAAAAATAAGTCGGGTTTTCCTTCCTGACGCTATAACTCCAGAACGCACGGACCGATTTCCACGGTTTTGCATTCGTTGGAAAGGTCTCGGGCTCCGTGAAGTTTATAGCAAAGAAAATTCAGAAAAAATAACTATAAATAACATTATTAGAGCTAACTTATTAATAAAAATAAATTAAATTACATAAATCAGACAACCTTGCAACCTTCATAGTCACTATGAAAAACTAAGACACAAAATTAGAGAAAAGTAAATGACAGATTGACAACTGACATAATGTCAGGCAAAAAGTAAATATATATTGAAAAGTATTGTGTTCACTGTGAAATTTTGAAAAAAAAGGTAAAATAAATAAGTTATTCGTTTCCTAACATTTAAATTGGAAACCATCAAATCAATAACGTGTATTGTGCAAATTTTTATTGAATTTCAACAGCAGGCATTTGTCTTTAAGGTGGTAAGTTGAACTGTGTAAATTATGTGGATCGTGCATACTTAGGTAATAGAAATAATATGAATAATCTTCTGTCTAATATATAAAATTTTCGTGTCACAATGTTCGTTCCCATACTCCTCCGAAACGGCTTGACCGATTCTCATGAAATTTTTTATGCATATTCAGTAAGCCTGAGAATCGGCAACTATCTATTTTTCTTACCTCTAAGTGATAAGGGGTGTTCACCCCAATTTTTTTTATTTTTTTTTTTATTATGTGGCATCAATAAATACATACAACTCTAAATTAGCACTTTTTTATCACCAACCCTTGCTTTTTAATAGTCATTTTCATAATTTTATCATTTTCTATCCCGCTCGATAACATCAATTATTATCACTTGGTAAGTTATCCCCTCCATGTGTCTACCGGTGTCACTTCTCACCCTGTAAACGGCACGGAGTAGGGATGTTACCTCTACAGTTTTCGGCTATTATTAGTGTTTATGCTTCAAGAGTAGTAGTTAAACATTTTTACTATCTCAGTGTAACTCTTATACCAAATTTATTCTCAAGTAACTTTATTATTTATTTATTAATCTATAATATAAAAAAGAATCGCAAAATGTGTTGGTAAGCGCATAACTCAACAACGCCTGGACAAATTTGGCCAATTCTTTTTTTATTGTTCGTTGAATTTCAAAGATGGATTTTACGGCGAGAAAAATTCGAATAGTTGCCGGAAAACCCCTAAAACAGCCCTTTTCTTTTTCCCATACAAACGTTTTCTAACTAAAATGAGCTTTATCGCTATTATATAAAGTTCATATTGAATTACAAGCACTCACTGTTGTTTAAACAATGTAGGTATGTTCCTAACGTCAAAGAGTCAATTTGCACATTAAAAGATATACGGAGCAATCATAACCAATTTGGTGGTGCAATGATTTTATTAGCAGGAGATTTTCGTCAAACATTGCCAGTGATTCCACGATCAACACCAGCTGATTAACTCAACGCATGTCTAAAGTCCTCCAATTGTGGAAACATGTCAAAGTACTTCATTTAAGCGAGAATATGCATGTTGAATTGCAAAATGACCAATCTGGAAACATATTCTCTAAACAACTCATTGACATTGGTAGTGGCAAATTTCCTATAGACATGTTGACTGGCTGCAATAACATTTCTCATAGTTTTTGTCAATTAACTCGATCAAAAGATGAACTTATCCAGAAGGTGTTTCCAGACGTTTTTCAAAATTACAGGAACCATGATTGGTTGAGCGAACGAGCTATATTGGCTGCAAAAAACATAGATGTAAATGAATTAAATTTAAAAATGCAAGAACAAATTACAGGCGAATCGAGGATAATATAAATCAGTTGATTCGGCTACTAATCAAGATGATGTAGTGAACTATCCATCAGAATTTTTAAACTCGCTGGATTTGCCAGGTTTGCCACCTCACAATCTTCAATTAAAGGTTGGATCGGTAGTTATAATGTTGCGAAATATCAACCAACCGCGTCTTTGCAACGGCACACGGTTAGCGATAAAAAAATTACTAAACAACGTGATAGAAGCAACTATACTGAAAGGAAAGTATAAAGGAGAAGACGTTCTCATACCGCACATCTCAAGTATTCCAAATGATGTGCCGATTGACTTTTAACGACTACAGTTTTCAGTTCGGCTTGCTTTTGCTATGACCATAAACAAGTCCCAGGGGCAATAATTATGTGTTTGTGGTATTAATCTGGAAAACCCATGTTTCTCACATGGTCAATTGTTTGTTGCCTGTTCCCGTGTTGGAAAACCATCAGATTTTTTATCTATGCGCCAGATAATCAAACAAAAACATCGTATATCACAAAGCACTACAATGAAAATAAAACTGATTTTTGTTAATAATTATGATTCACATGATTAACAATAAAGGAATTACTTATTTTTAAATGCTTTTATATGTTTTATTTAATTGTATTTCTTATTCACAACGCCCTATCACCAGGGTGACAGTTCTGTTCAGGATAATTTTTTGCCCCGACTGTAAAATATGTAGGAACGAAAAAATTTCACATTACAAATCATTTTGACATGAATTTATTGCAATTTAATTAGGCAGTACGAAGTCTGCCGGGTCAGCTAGTAAGTATATGTTTTTGTTGCATACCACATGTCACAATTTGATGTTTTGGCTACATTGAAAGTTTTTTTTTTAAGATGGGAAAAAACTATTGATCTCGCGACACTGTTATCGTTAACTTAACCGAAACTTCTGTACACAAATTTTACATTTAAAGCTATAGATTGCATGTTGTTATTGCCAGACGAAAAGTTTTCACTTCAGTCGGCACTTTCTGAATGCCACTCTATTTTTTATAGGGAAATAAAAAGTTAATTGCAATAATCGCAGGTGAATGAACAAGACACTGTCAGCTGATTATCTCACCTGTTGCTCGTGCGCATGTTGAGCTTTAGGACTAACGATATACACCAGCTTGCCGGAAGCCGCGGAGAACTTGGCAGCGGCATCGCTGAGACCCTGTCACACAATGTGAAGAAATTATTATACGGGTGCTGCTTGTGGTGACTGGTCGTCTCGTTAGCCATTGTTTTGCCAATGGTCTTATAGTTAAAGGAATAAACACCGTAGTATGTGTTGTTAGTCAGCTAAGCGCTGCGAACTGACCTGCGGCTGGCCGACACTGTCGCATATCTCCCGACTGGCGTCACACAAGGCTCGCAAGTCTTGTAACATGGCCGCTTGCTCCTTGTCCGTCTTAGTGCCGCACACAGTACGAGACTCTGCAAGTTGATACTTTCATAAGTGACGTCAGCCCGACTCTGCTCGTCGTCAACTAATATGTGAGAGACTGACCTTGTACAAGTTGCGGCATCAGCTCAGAGATACTTCTGACGGCGCGGTCTGCTGCGGCGTAGTCGGGGTTCTCGCGATCTGTACAACGGAACAATGCCATGGGAAACGACCTCTTTCACTCACTGAGACACATATTCACTGACTTAGGGACTAATCTCATTTGTTTAGCTCTATTCAGCTTTTGTCACAACAGGAAGAAAGATTAGGAGATTTTTTTAAACAGCCTATGTTCAAGTTCACATGTAACTAAGTGGACACAAACCTGCAGTAGCAGCGGCGAGTGCTGCGACTGCCGCGTTGAGCTGCGCCAGACGGTCAGACAGCTTGCGCTTCATGGCTGCGGCGTCTTCTTGCTTCATCAGCTGACATATCATTGGCTGCGAAAAGTTAACTCAAAGCATTAGGTAGAAGTAGAATATGATGAATGAGATATTCACAGAGAGACAGTTTGGTACAGAACCAAACAAATCTTGGTATTTTAAATGCTATGCTTCTACTACAAGTAGTTGCGTAAACGTGCAGGTTCCACTGACCTGCTGTAGCTGTAGTTCGGCTGCATCAAGCCGGTCCTTAGCTACAGACACGCTGCTGATGAACTTCAGACGCTGCTTCTGTTGCTGCTCGGCTGATGGCATATCCGTCAAGTTACCTGAGTGATGTAAGTCTGTTAAGTACTTCCAATATATACCCAGTGATTACTACAGGGTTATTGTAATAAAATTAGTCAGTTAAGTACTTCCAATATATACCCAGTGATTACTACAGGGTTATTGTAATAAAATTAGTCAGTTAAGTTTAATCCAAGATATTTGGGATTTTGAATAATATTAGTCAACACACCTATACAGACCAAGTAATCACTAGGTATAAAATAGAATATGATATAGTGATAAATATAAATAAGATAGTACTGGTACAATCAAACTGTGTAATACAACCGGCCTGTGTGTATAACAAAAGCATTCTGCGTAATACAATCAACCTTATAGGTTCAAAAGTCATAGACTTGTGAACGTTTCTTGAATGTTTCTTGAATGTTATTCTTTGTTATTCTTTGTGTTTCTCCTGTAAAGTTATTCTTTGTTAGTCTGGGGTTTTGGGTATTTTATACTATTATATTCATATTTCTTCATTATATAATCATCATAAACACGAAAATTAATTTAGTAAGTTAGTATTATATACAAACAAAAAAAAATATTTGAATTTGTAACCCTAGCGATTATTTTCACTGTATTATATTCCTCAGTTAATTCGTGTACAGCGTTGTGGGCTGCAATATTGTCAAGTTTTGTGTATATCTAGTTCCTACTATTTATATTGTAGCTGTTTGCTGTACCTCTTGAATAAAAATAAAAATAAAATAAAATAAAACCTGTATATTACCCAACGCATAATAATCAACCAATTTAATCAAATCACTCTGCGTGTTACAATAACATAACCTACGTTATGGGCCTGTATAATACAAGCACACTGTATAATACAATTTACAGTTTAATACAAACAAGTTACTCATGTTAATTATTGTTTTTATGACCATTTTTATACCTCTTTATTTAATTTTATTCTACAATGCTTACATTTCATAGTACAGACGCCAGCACATCAAACTACCCCACACTGTCATTTGACAGTGTGGGGTAGTCTGATGTGCTGGCGTCTAATCATTCATGGCGTCATGTTCAATTGGGAGTATTTACTCCCAATTGAACATGAACCTTATTCAGTGTACAATAAAGTTGAATACTTATCAAATAAAGGAGATGGAAAACGGTGGGCCCAAATGTAATAAGTTACTAAAAAAATTAACATATTTTTTTATCTTAGAATATGAAATATCACCTCAATTCTCAATCTGGAAGCGAAGAAATATGAGAAAGACTGATGAGAAAGACTGTTTTCGTGAGATTATTGATTAAGTAATAGATTACACAGTTACGAAAATAAAACCTTTGTAAGAGATTATTAACTCAAAGTAATTAAATGCATTTAATATAATTATATGCAATAAAGCGTATATAATTTCAGTCATATTAATAAATATAATATCAACTAATTACTAAAAAAACAATATTAATGATAATCGATTTCAAATCGATTACAAGCAGTCTTTACTTTTAGTCTATATGTCACTGGCATGACAGCTGACTGACTTTGACACTAGACAGTTGTCGACTGCTCTGCTCTTGTTTGCTCCATCGTTTCGTGTTTTCCGATGCATTTTGAGTGCTTTTCCGTTTATTATTCATGTTTAACGACCCTGCCTACCTTGTACGACCCTTATTTTCACACTGAACACCGAAGATCGCTCACTGAATTGTTATTTTGGATTTTTCCGCCGGCTTGACTTTTGTTTAATCTCTTAAATCTCTATTCTCAGATTGACAAAATACGTAGAATTTTCAGTGATAGGTTTATAACATGTAAGCTATTAATTGATACCTATTTCATCTTTTTACAACTAGGCCCAAGATTGTATGTAATCGTTTCAGTCTCCTTTGACACATTGGGGTAGGTTGATGTGCTGGCGTCTGTACAATCAATTTACACAAGCATAGTGTACAATATGATGCGTTGGACACAGCATGCAATAACAAAATTTAAACTATAATAGCACAAATAGTGCTGAAATAAAGCTTACAATAACTAGTAAGCACTTAAAAAACATTTTTTTCTGTTAGTACTTCAAAGAACCTAAAATTTCAAGCGACTTACTTTGTTGAGCTTTTTTGCAGGCCCGCACAAGCTTGTCGAGACTGTCACCCAGTTCTCGCTGTGAGCTCAACACTTGCTGTTTCATCTCAGGCTTGTTCTCAAGGTGCGGCCGGCACGATGACGTCAGATCTGATGCTGTGCTGCGCAGTCTCTCAGCAGCTGAGATGACTTCCCTCTGACAGTGAGGATCACTGATGGTCGGAGCTGTTGTCTGTATACAACGTGGATGAGAAATTAGCTTGGTACATTATTTTTCAGACATCATGTTTTTATTTAATTACAAAACGTAAAGCTTTTTTGGATAAATTCAAACAAATTACCGGAGCATCATTTGTCTGACTCATAGCAAGAATCAGTGAGCATAGTGGTTCATCCCACACCCTGCTCATAGAACTTTATGTATTCAAACCAATACATTGAGGTTTACTAGAGAATTAATAATTGCGCAAGTAAAGCACATCAATGTTTCCTTACTCTGATCAGTTCATGTCCCTTGTGTGAAGTTCCTAAACTTACCCTTGTGAGACAAAAAAGGTTCCTAGTAATAACCTCCCAATAAATTCCTCACCTGTGCCACAGTAAGTAGCGCCTGCGCAGCATCAGCTGCGCGTGCGCCGCGCTGGTCGAGCTCGGCGGCTGCGCCTGCGTCCGGCACTAGTTCCGTCAGCTGTTGGACTTGAGCCAGGAGCTCGGATGCTTTGCCACACGATGCTGCTGATAATGCTAACACCTGGGTGGAAGTTTTCTTGCTAATAAGTATATTTTCATTGTATACCACATAAATCATAATTTGATGTTTTGGCTCAATTAAAAGTTTTTTTTTTATGATTGGAAAAAATGATCTCGCGACACTGTTAGCGTTAACTTAACCGAAACTTCTGTACATAAGTATTACATTCTAAGCAGCAGATTGCATTTTTCTATTTCCTGACGATAAGTTTTCACTTCAGTCGGCGCTTTCTGAATGCCACTGTTTTTTAAAGGAAAATAAATAGTTAATTGTAATAATTGTAATTAATTGTCATCGCAAGACAATAATTACGATACCGTCATCTTATTATCTCACCTGTTGTTCGTGCGCATGTTGAACTTTAGGACTGACGATATACACCAGCTTGCCGGAAGCCGCGGAGAACTTGGCAGCGGCATCGCTGAGTCCCTGTCACACAATGTGAAGAAATTATTATACGGGCGCTGCTTGTGGTGACTGGTCGTCTCGTTAGCCATTGTTTTGCCAATGGTCTTATAGTTAAAGGAATAAACACCGTAGTATGTGTTGTTAGTCAGCTAAGCGCTGCGAACTGACCTGCGGCTGGCCGACACTGTCGCATATCTCCCGACTGGCGTCACACAAGGCTCGCAAGTCTTGTAACATGGCCGCTTGCTCCTTGTCCGTCTTAGTGCCGCACACAGTACGAGACTCTGCAAGTTGATACGTTCATAAGTGACGTCAGCCCGACTCTGCTCGTCGTCAACTAATATGTGAGAGACTGACCTTGTACAAGTTGCGGCATCAGCTCAGAGATACTTCTGACGGCGCGGTCTGCTGCGGCGTAGTCGGGGTTCTCGCGATCTGTACAACGGAACAATGCCATGGGAAAAGACCTCTTTTACTCACTGAGACACATATTCATTGACTTAGGGACTAATACAGAAAGAAAGATTTTTAAACAGCCTATTTTCAAGTTCACATGTGACTAAGTGGACACAAACCTGCAGTAGCAGCGGCGAGTGCTGCGACTGCCGCGTTGAGCTGCGCCAGACGGTCAGACAGCTTGCGCTCCATGGCTGCGGCGTCCTCTTGCTTCATCAGTTGACATATCAGTGGCTGCCAAAAGTTAACTCAAAGCATTAGGTAGAAGTAGAATATGATGAATGAGACATTCACAGAGAGACAGTTTGGTACAGAACCAAACAAATCTTGGTATTTTAAATGCTATGCTTCTACTACAAGTAGTTGTGTAAACGTGCAGGTTCCACTGACCTGCTGTAGCTGTAGTTCGGCTGCATCAAGCCGGTCCTTAGCTCCAGACACGCTGCTGATGAACTTCAGACGCTGCTTCTGTTGTTGCTCGGCCGATGGCATATCCGCCAAGTTACCTGTGTGATGTAAGTCTATAAGAGTACTTCACATACTAAGTAATTACTAGGTAAGTATCGGAAAAAGGTGTGTAAAACTTGTGTACACTGTCTTAGGCTTGGCACAATGTTGAAAGTTAAAATTACTCGTCAATTCAGTTATTTGCGTTGAGATAACACTCACACCGAATACCAAGACCTTAGATATTAAACAAAATCAGATTAATATATTATGTTTTGAATTTATACATGAGAAAAACTATAGCACAATGTTTAGACCACAATGTTTACGTGACGGACAGCGCCATCCAGAAGCCTGTAAAATACAATCACCCAGTATAATATGTGTAACCTGTATAATACTAGCACAAGCACTGTGTATAATACAACTACACAGTATAACACAATCTAGTTGACATATTTATTAATTCCTATAATTATTACGACTCCTTTTAGATCTCGTTGTACATACTTTAAAAAACAACGAAATTACAAATGACTTACTTTGTTGGGCTGTCTTGCAGGCCTGTACAAGCTTGTCGAGACTGTCACCCAGTTCTCGCTGTGAGCTCAACACTTGCTGTTTCATCTCAGGCTTGTTCTCAAGGTGCGGCCGGCACGATGACGTCAGATCTGATGCTGTACTGCGCAGTCTCTCTGCGGCTGAGATGACTTCTCTCTGGCAGTGAGGATCGTCAATGGTCGGAGCTGTCGTCTATGCACAAAGTGGAGGAAAAATAAGCTTGGTATGTACATAATTTTTTGAAGATATCATAAGTTTTGAAATACTTCGTTACTGTTTTTAAAAAATCACGATGACGAAAAGATTTTTGGGATAATTTCGAACGAATTACCGGGGCATCATTTGTCTCAATTATAGCAAGATCGTTAAGTGGTATGGTTCATCCCACGTATTTCTTATACGAACTTGATGTCTTAAAACCAAGAACTTGAGACTTACTTAACTATACTTAGTTAACGCTTCTGAAATTGGATAATCACGCAAGCAAATCTCACCTATACTGCCATACTCTGATTAGCTCATGTCCCTTGTGTGGAGACCCTAAACTCATCCTTGTGAGACAAAAAAAGGTACCTAGTAATAATCTCCCAATATCCTCCTCACCTGTGCGACGGTAAGTAGCGCCTGCGCAGCATCAGCTGCGCGTGCGCCGCGCTGGTCGAGCTCGGCGGCTGCGCCTGCGTCCGGCACTAGTTCCGTCAGCTGTTGGACTTGAGCCAGGAGCTCGGATGTCTTGCCACACGATGCTACCGATAATGCTAACACCTGGGTGCAAGTTTTCTTGCTTATAAGTATATGTTTTTGTTGCATACCACATGTCACAATTTGATGTTATGGCTACATTGAAAGTTTTTTTTAAGGTGGGAAAAAACTATTGATCTCGCGACAATGTTATCGTTAACTTAACTGAAACTTCTGTACACAAGTTTTACATTTTAAGCAATCGATTGCATTTTTTTATTTCCTGTCGAATAGTTTTCACTTCAGTCGGCACTCTCTGAATGTCACTCTTTTTTTTTAAGTATAGGGAAATAAGAAGTTAAAAGTAATAATTTTGTAGTAAATTGTCACCGCAGGAGAATGAACAAGACACTGTCAGCTGGTTCTCTCACCTGTTGCTCTTTCGCATGTTGAGTTTTAGGACTGACGATATACACCAGCTTGCCGGAAGCCGCGGAGAACTTGGCAGCGGCATCGCTGAGTCCCTGTCACACAATGTGAAGAAATTATTATACGGGCGCTGTTTGTGGTGACTGGTCGTCTTGTAAGCCATTGTTTTGCCAATGGTCCTATTAATAGTTAATGGTCTAAACACCGTAGTATGTTGTTAGTCAGCTAAGCGCTGCGAACTGACCTGCGGCTGGCCGACACTGTCGCATATCTCCCGACTGGCGTCACACAAGGCTCGCAAGTCTTGTAACATGGCCGCTTGCTCCTTGTCCGTCTTAGTGCCGCACACAGTACGAGACTCTGCAAGTTGATACGTTCATAAGTGACGTCAGCCCGACTCTGCTCGTCGTCAACTAATATGTGAGAGACTGACCTTGTACAAGTTGCGGCATCAGCTCAGAGATACTTCTGACGGCGCGGTCTGCTGCGGCGTAGTCGGGGTTCTCGCGATCTGTACAACGGAACAATGCCATGGGAAACGACCTCTTTCACTCACTGAGACACATATTCACTGACTTAGGGACTAATCTCATTTGTTTAGCTCTATTCAGCTTTTGTCACAACAGGAAGAAAGATTAGGAGATTTTTTTAAACAGCCTATGTTCAAGTTCACATGTAACTAAGTGGACACAAACCTGCAGTAGCAGCGGCGAGTGCTGCGACTGCCGCGTTGAGCTGCGCCAGACGGTCAGACAGCTTGCGCTCCATGGCTGCGGCGTCCTCTTGCTTCATCAGCTGACATATCATTGGCTGCCAAAAGTTAACTCATAGTATTAGATAGAAGTGAAATATGATGAATGAGACATTCACAGAGCCGAACCAAACAAAACTTGGTATTTTAAATGCTATGCTTCTACTACAAGTAGTTGCATAAACGTGCAGGTTCCACTGACCTGCTGCAGCTGTAGTTCGGCTGCATCAAGCCGGTCCTTGGCTCCAGACACGCTGCTGATGAACTTCAGACGCTGCTTCTGTTGTTGCTCGGCTGATGGCATATCCGCCAAGTTACCTGTGTGATGTAAGTCTATAAGAATACTCCCCACACATACCTATACTCCATTCCCAATAAAAAGGTTATTATTCTTGCACACTTTGTAACGAAAGAACAACAAGCATGTTTCAATCACTGCAGCTGTCACACTTAGTTGAAAACTAGTTCAACAATTTATTTTAAGAAATGACGTGGATTTTATTTATTTATATTATTTCACTTTCGTTGAATATTACAGTGTTGATGAAAAGTAGTAGGTACCTATACTCCATTTACAATAGCATCAGAAAATACAAGCTCGAAGAAGTAGGAATGCGAAACATTTTATTTTAAAGATAAATGAAAACAGTTTTTCTTCAAATTGTTTTATTTTTTAAGCGCTTCGGTGCCACAGACAGATACTCTCACACACACACGTAGCGGTCAAACTTATAACACCCCCCTTTTTGAAACGGGGGTTGAAAACTAAAAGAAGCCGGGATGAACAATTATAATACACGTTTTTCGTTTCACATTTATTCTTCTAAATCTTTCTATAGTCTATACTAACATTATAAAGAGGTAAAATTTGTTTGTTTGTTTATAAGTTTGTATGCAGGGGGTATTCTTCGGAACTAATGATTTAATTAGAAACTGGTGGAAAGCTACACTATCGCCGGGTGACATAGGCTACTTTTTATTCCTGTATTCCCACGGGAACGGGAACTACGCAGGTGAAACCGCGTGACGTCCGCTAGTTTAAAATAAAACTATTTGAATAAAAATTGTTTTCACTAATTTTTTAAATAAAATGTTCTGCATTCCGGTAGGTCCAATTTGTTCTATGGAACATGGCGTAATAGAAAAAATTGAGAAAATATTGTCCCTATTTGTACTATAGAAGAGTTTGTACTTTTTGTCTCAAATTGTTCTATAGAACAAACTAAATTAATTTTTTTATTTTGTTTTATTGCTTTTATCTTTCAAAATAAAAATATTATGTGGCGAGTAGTTTAATTTTTTTGATTTGTAAATGTACTCAGTTTTAACGTCAGTGATTAATGTCATTCACGTCTTATATTTCTCATCATGGAATAATTTGGGAAAATAGATTCCCATTTAGTTCTGTGCATTCACAGACAAATCAATACAGGAACAAAAACTAGTATGTAGTTCTATAGTACAAATATGGACAATGTTTTCTCAATTTGTTCTATTACGTCATGTTCCATAGAACAAATGGGACCTACCGCTGCATTCCGGCTTCTACGAGCCTCATTTTTCTAATGCTATTGTAAAAAGAGTATAGTGATTAATAGGATCGGAAGAAAGTGTCTAGACTTATTTTATACACTATCACACTGTTCCCAATTGTAAAAGCACAAAATATTTATGGTGGTTGGAAGAAAATCAACTGATCTGAAATCAGTCAGTTTAATACAATATTATAATCTTGTATAATAGAATCACACCAGCAAGCATTCTGTATAACAAAAAATAACCATTCAGTACAATCAAATCACTTTGTATATTACAATAACATAACCACCTTCTGTTTTATACAATAACACTGTGCAATACAATCACCCTCTAAGTACAACTCCATCACTTTGTATTATACAATTTCTCAGTTTTAAAAAAGAAGCCTGTAAAATACAACCACCCAGTGTAACATAATCGACCAGTACCTATAACATGAGTAACAATGCAAGCACTGAGTATTATACAGGGTGTAACGGAAAGGGTATATACATACGAAGGGCACGGATTCTCTTGGTGATAAGAAACGACATGGCAACGTTTTTATACATATACATACATAATTGTAAAGTTGAGCCCGCCCGCGCCGTCGCGCTTTCGTCGGTTAGGCAGAGCCCGATAGGTCTGTTACTAGGCGCGCAGAACCCGAGATAGATATACTTGAACCTTGCCGGACAGGATTATGACCCTCATAGTGCGGTGACACGTTTGTTATGATTTTGCATTTAATAAACTGTCGATCTTAAATAATATCGTGAAGTTTCAAAGTTATTAGTTGGGAGCTGAAATTTTGAGGAAAGACTCGTTATTAAATACTCTATTCACCCTGTTTGTATGTATATACCCTTTCCATTACACCCTGTATACAACCACAAAGTATAACATAATCAAGTTGACATATAATTATATTAATTCCTAGTATTATTATAACTACTGTTTGATGTTTTTGAAATAACGAAATTACAAATGACTTACTTTGTTGAGCTGTCTTGCAGGCCTGTACAAGCTTGTCGAGACTGTCACCAAGTTCTCGCTGTGAGCTCAACACTTGCTGTTTCATCTCAGGCTTGTTCTCAAGGTGCGGCCGGCACGATGACGTCAGATCTGATGCTGTGCTGCGCAGTCTCTCAGCAGCTGAGATGACTTCCCTCTGACAGTGAGGATCACCAATGGTTGGAGCTGTCGTCTGTTAACAAAATTGCAACTATGCGTGTAGCCCAACTCGAAAGTAAGTTGAGCTCCCACCCAACAACTCGACGCACAACACCGACAACTTTCTTTAGAATTGTACGTCTCCGACACGCGATCGTTCCGTCTTACATCAATACCTATCGAAACATTTTAATTTCAAGATAAAATATATTGGAATTTCGATCTCTGCTTGATTTAACAATCGCGCAAGAGAGTTTTACCATATTTCCTTACTGTGACTAGTTCTTCTCTCTAGTCTGGAGTCCCTTAACTAACCTTTGTGAGACAAAAACTGCCCAAAAACCTAGAAATCGTACAATATCCTCCTCACCTGTGCGACAGTAAGTAGCGCCTGCGCAGCATCAGCTGCGCGTGCGCCGCGCTGGTCGAGCTCGGCGGCTGCGCCTGCGTCCGGCACTAGTTCCGTCAGCTGTTGGACTTGAGCCAGGAGCTCGGATGCCTTGCCACACGATGCTGCCGATAAAGCTATCACCTGGGTGGATTTTTTACTTATAAGTATCATGTTTTGTAGCGGCCGATGTATATAGTATTTAAAGTTCTTTTTTCTCCTTTTTTCCCTCTAGTGACACTGCGGTAGTTGTAACAGTTTGATATTTGGAACACTAGCCGTTAAAATTTACTCGGATTTTTGAAGTGGAAACTTCTTTAAGCGTGTTAAACATTTTTGAGATGAGGAACAAATCATTGAACTCACGACACTGTTACTGGTATCGTCACAGACACCTCTGTATATGTATAAGTTATACATTTTAAACGTTTGACGTTCGACGTTCAAAAGTGCCTTATAATGGCCTTATTGAAATAAATGGTTTGACTTTGACTTTTGACTTAAAACAATAGATTGTAATTTTCCATTGCCTGGCAATAAGTTTTCACTTTTGCTGGCACTCCCTGAATGCCATCGTTTTCTTATCGGGAAATAATGGGTAAATTGTAATTAATTGTCATTACAAGACAATAAAAAAGACCCTGTCAGCTGATTCTCTCACCTGTTGCTCGTGCGCATGTTGAGCTTTAGGACTGACGATATACACCAGCTTTCCGGAAGCCGCGGAGAACTTGGCAGCGGCATCGCTGAGTCCCTGTCACACAATATGATGAAATTATTATACAGGCGCTGCTTGTGGTGACTGGTCGTCTTGCTGGCCATTGTTTTGCCAATGGTCCTATAGTTAATGGTATAAACACCGCAGTATGTGTTGTTAGTCAGCTAAGCGCTGCGAACTGACCTGCGGCTGGCCGACACTGTCGCATATCTCCCGACTGGCGTCACACAAGGCTCGCAAGTCTTGTAACATGGCCGCTTGCTCCTTGTCCGTCTTAGTGCCGCACACAGTACGAGACTCTGCAAGTTGATACGTTCATAAGTGACGTCAGCCCGACTCTGCTCGTCGTCAACTAATATGTGAGAGACTGACCTTGTACAAGTTGCGGCATCAGCTCAGAGATACTTCTGACGGCGCGGTCTGCTGCGGCGTAGTCGGGGTTCTCGCGATCTGTACAACGGAACAATGCCATGGGAAACGACCTCTTTCACTCACTGAGACACATATTCACTGACTTAGGGACTAATCTCATTTAGTTAGCTCTATTCAGCTTTTGTCACAACGGGAAGAAAGATTAGGGGATTTTTTTAAACAGCCTATTTTCAAGTTCACATGTAACTAAGTGGACACAAACCTGCAGTAGCAGCGGCGAGTGCTGCGACTGCCGCGTTGAGCTGCGCCAGACGGTCAGACAGCTTGCGCTCCATGGCTGCGGCGTCCTCTTGCTTCATCAACTGACATATCAGTGGCTACCAAAACAAAATATCTTATTGTTAGGTGTGCTAATTACAAGTATACAGCAAAAAAAAAAAACTGACAAGAAACGTCGGAATTAGCCTCGAAGTTCTAAACTCAAGATCTTAAGACATGGGAGTAGGTACAAGTAGAATAATGATGAATGAGAAATCCACGGATGAACAGAGCAAACAAAACTTGGCATTTAAAATGTAAGCTTCTACTACAAGTAGTTGCGTAAACGTGCAGGTTCCACTGACCTGCTGTAGCTGTAGTTCTTCTGCTGCATCAAGCCGGTCCTTAGCTCCAGACACGCTGCTGATGAACTTCAGACGCTGCTTCTGTTGTTGCTCGGCTGATGGCATATCCAACAAGTTACCTGTGTGATATGAGTCTATATGAGTACTTACCGTAATATCACAGTCTAAAAACATACAGTCGTCCGACGAAGCCGTCTAGACAGGGCAATCGTGCGGGGTGTGAGGGGCGAGACGCGGGAAAGCCGCTCCCGCACTGCGAACAAAACGATGTTCGTAGTGCGGGAGGTATTATTCAAGTCTAACACGTAGAAGTTGTCGGCATTTTCCCAGAGATCAAAGGCGTCGTCCTACTGTATTAATATATATACTGTGGACCACTATAAGTTGGTCTGGAGCTATATCGACATTACGTAAAACCAGGGATAAGAGTGCGTTTGAGTGAGTTGGGCAGAACGGAGCGAAGCGTGCCGTAAACGTCTAACTTCACAGAAGAGAAGAGTGACGCGATGACGAGTTCGACCATTGTGCCGACTCCAACAGATCTCCGTTGCGTTGCGCCTAGCTGCGCTTTAATGGAAACGTACTCATTTTAACATTTTAAGAGAACGTATGTATAACTTGAATTAACATTTTAAAAGGTTTCGATCTAAAAAACACCTAATGAAAATTAAATAATAAAACTATCCTACTAATATTAAAAACGCGAAAGTTTGTGAGGATGGATGGATAGATGTTCGTTACTCTTTCACGAAAAAAATACTGAATGGATTTAAATAAAATTTGGTATGAAGTTAGCTGACTCCCTGGATTAACACAAAGGCTACTTTTTATCACTGTATTCCCATAGGAACCGGACCTACGCGGGTGAAACCGCGAGACATCTGCTGGTAGAAAATAAAAATAAGTTTGTAGCGACATCTATCTTGCCATGTCTGAAGTGAACTGACATTTCCTACATCGCGATGTTAAAGTTATCCGCGCGATTGAACATATACAATATCGGACAACACCCGTCTGCGAAGAGGAGCTGATCTTTTCTAAGGGGGAAGATGATGAGCTTTACACACAGTTCTTTACACTTCCATATTAAAAAAAAAACGTTGCCTCATACTGGGGTTACTATTTCTCCCGTTATGGTGAGTGCGTTTACAGACATTTAAACTCACATAAACAGTCAGACTGGGGACAACTAGGTACTTACTTACCTGTCCTGTAGGTCATACAAATGTTTGTTCTCTGCGAAAATCGTAGACGGAAGCGAGCCTATTGCCATCAATATACACGTGCATGTATATTCAAACTCAAACGTCTTTTATTGCAATTAGGCTGAGAATCATCACTTTTTGAAGGGAAAAATATACATAAAACTGTCCACCAAAACGCCCGCCATGCTGCCCGCGTAGCATGAACACTTAATTTCTTTTCTTCCGAGACACGATAATTTTCTTCCTGTCCAACTTGACATTTCTTCTACCCGAGCATGAAGAAATTTACATGCTGTCTATAGCAACTGTCGAGTTGCTAGAGGTGTAGATTGCTTGTCTAGGTCTCATTTGATGTAGACTGTTTGACACTTGTTGACAGGAAATGTTTCTAAAAGAACTGTCAAAAGTGGAGAAATAGGTACGCACTTCATGCTCGGCATTGTTGATTCTTGTCTACTGACGAATCGACATAAAACTTCTCATCTTTCTTGACATTGTCATGCTCGAGACGAAAGAAATGTCTATATAATCTGTCAGGTTACCGATTCGTCTGTAGACACAGGCCGTTTCTTCGGTGTTCATGCTACGCAGGCTGGTAAGAAGATGTCGAGGAACAAACTCCCCTGCAATTCACATTACAGTTTCAGTACCACAAAAATACCTTTATCTCTACACTCACCACTGAGTCCCGGCTGGCAAGCATTCACAAGCTGGTCAATAGTGTCACCGAGCTGTCTCTGCGAGCTCAACACTTTCTGCTTCATGTCGGGATGCCGCTGTATGTGCGGGCCGCAGCTCGCCGTGAGGCCGGCCGTGCAGTCGCGCAGCCTCTCCGCAGCCGACACGAGCGCGGCAGAGCAGCTCGGCTCGGATATGCTTGGACTTGTTGCCTGTATGAGAAAAAGGTTGTGGGAAATTCCCATGATGTTTTTACACAGAACTCGGTAAGACTTTTCTTATTTGCATTGCAATTCTTGCAATTGGAGGCGGCCATCTTGGATTGGTGTCCATCAAACATAGCTAAGAACATAACACAACATAACATCACGACTGCAAGCCCTGAAGGGCTAGGCAGAGGATTACCTGGTTCAATAATGAGTTATCTATTATATTCTTACTTGTGCAACTGCATGTAAGGTGTCAACTGCATCTTGCACCTTCACTCCTGCAGGACTGAGCTGAGCAGCCAGCGAGGGTCCCAGCTGGTCAGACACATACTGAACCTGTTCGAGATGATGGGACGCCTGATTGCAAGCTGCATCGGACAGCTCCATCACCTAGAAGATCAAAATATTATTTCGGTGTAGTCAATATTAAAGGTAAAATTAATCACTCTTAGAAACCTTAGACCTTGCATTTTTCTTTCCTACAAAATATCCCTGAAATGTTATATATACAAAGATGTGCTTAAGCGCCACATGGAACGAAGTGACCTAGACACGTCACAATGGGAGGCAATGGCAGCGGACCGGTCACTGTGGAGGCATACCGTGAGCACTAAGGTGTTTGAGTTTGAAAGGCGACGTAGAGAAGAGCTCGATGCTAAACGTGACGAGCTTAAGGCCCGGACACCCGCGGCCATCCAATACAATAACGTCGGACGGGTGCTGACTTGCAGTGAATGTGATCGCACTTTCACGGCAAAAATTGGCTATGTCAGTCACCAGAGGGCACACCAGCGATGCTCTTAATAGGCAGATCCAAGTCGCTGTGGCCGAAATCGGTCGGAATATATATATATATATATATATATATATATATATATATATATATACATATATATATATATATATATATATATATATACAGGGTGTAACGGAAAGGGTATATACATACGAAGGGCACGGATTCTCTTGGTGATAAGAAACGACATGGCAACGTTTTTATACATATACATACATAATTGTAAATTTGAGCCCGCCCGCGCCGTCGCGCCTTCGTCGGTTAGGCAGAGCCCGATAGGTCTGTACTAGGCGCGCAGAACCCGAGATAGATACTTGAACCTTGCCGGACAGGATATGACCCTCATAGTGCGGTGACACGTTTGTTATGATTTTGCATTTAATAAACTGTCGATATTAAATAATATCGTGAAGTTTCAAAGTTATTAGTTGGGAGCTGAAATTTTGAGGAAAGACTCGTTATTAAATACTCTATTCACCCTGTTTGTATGTATATACCCTTTCCGTTACACCCTGTATCTAGACTAGAACTGTTCCCTTTCAACAAGTATAGTCGCTCAACTTAATATACTGGTATTCACCTGCATCCAGTTAAACTAGAAGTTGACCTCAACTTAGTAGGCAAAAGGCTATAGATGATGATAAATGATACCTACTTCTGTATATTGACAATTTAATTCTTTTGACTGGCCTGTTGGTCTAGTAGTTAGTGGCCCTGAGTGCTATGCCGCAGGTCGTGGGTTCGATTCCCACCCAGGACAAATGTTTGTGTGATGAGCACGATCATGTGTTCTGTCTCTGGGTGTTTTTTATCTACCTATAATATTTATTTATTTATTTAAAACTCTTAAACTATCATTGCAGGTTTTGAAACCTAATGCGATAGCTAAGACTACTTATAATATTAACTATTTTAAATAAGATCTATTTACACAATACAATAAAACAAAATTACATACAACTAAAACGATACATTTTTATAATAACAATGTAAGCTTCACATAAAATTAACCTAAGTATGTTTTACAGTTAAAAATAAAAAATAAAAATATGTATGTATTTAGAAATATATAAGTATGTTTATCAGTTGTTTAGTACCAATAACACAAGCTCTGCTTAGCTTGGGACTAGTTAGCGTTGTGTGAAAGTTAAGTTAAGTTTAGTTAGTAAAAACCAATTTACGGAAATAAATATAATTTATCTTTCTACATCTGGGTCATGTCCTCACCTGCTTCTCCTTCGTCTTATCAGTTGCAGGACTCACGAGGAACACCAGCTTGCTGGCAGCTTTGTTGAAATCATTAGTGTTGACTTTAGGACTCTGTAAAA
The DNA here is from genome assembly GCA_921972225.1 of Euplexia lucipara. Classification (NCBI taxonomy): domain Eukaryota; kingdom Metazoa; phylum Arthropoda; class Insecta; order Lepidoptera; family Noctuidae; genus Euplexia; species Euplexia lucipara. The sequence continues at coordinate 14,278,708 of OV179167.1, read as the reverse complement.
GTTTACAAATCATTAATCGCTGGCTTTTTAGTAATTTAAAACATTCAGTTTTGTTTCGTTTTCTTTTTAACAGTTTCCCTGTTCTTAAAGCATACGAAATAATTAAACAATCAACATGAATATTGTGGGATTCATTACAATAGGCTTCACTTTCTTACGATCCAAAGAACTTACGGTTTCAGAGCTTTCACACATGGCGCGGCTGGCTTGGCACAGAGCCTTCAGCTCATCCACCATGGCGGCCTGGCCAGCTTCATCCTTTGTACTCGATAACTTGCGCGAATCTGTAAGTTTTAAAACAAATTACCTTCCATTTTCTCAATCGTTATAAATATCGTTCGACGTTCGTCGTGTCGTTGTATATAGCAGTGATAGCCTAGTGGTTTGACTGGTGGATTGCCAAATCTTAGGTCTCGAGTTCGAACCCAAGGCACGCACCTCTGACTTTTCGGATACATGTGCGTATTGTATAATTATCACTTGCTTCAAAATCGGTGAAGGAAAACATCGTGAGGAAACCGGCATGTCTGAGAGATATCTCTCGAGGGTATGTGATGCCAAGTCAGAGGCCCATGGGCGGCATTAAAACTCTGACACCAGGTTAGTTACTAACCACACGATAAGAAGAAGAATCGTTATAGGTACCACATAGAAAAACTCATAATAAAAACATGTTCAAGGTTGCAGCGCAAACCAAACTTTGTGTTGGTGTGAAGGTTATTTTTTGTATAACACTTATTTGTTTTGAATTTATGAAAGCCAAATTGCAAATACAGTAAAAAATGTATAGAGTTTTAATGTTTTATCTAAGTAGGCGTATCAATCAATCAAACAATCAAAAAATCTAAAATTAAAGCTGCCATTATTTTGCCCCAACGCAAAAGTTGTAATATGTAAAAGTTTCTATACTATATTACCCGACAGTATAAATACATAAATAAAAATATTATAATCATAATCATAATCATTTATTTATTTGTTAAACATAGGTATCATTATTATGGATCTTAACAGTAGTAAAAGTTCTTGCTATGTTTTGTCGTTACTGACATACAAATTAAAATTCAAAAGCCAATTCGAATTCCAAATACAAAAGGGCAAATAAAAATTACGAATGCAAAATGTCAATAGAAATTACAATTATAAAAAGTCAATTAAGATAAAAGATTAGAAATAAAAATGTCAATAAAATAGTAAAGTACAAACTCACCTTGCACGATCAGCGGCATCAGTTCAGATATTTCTTTGACGGCTCGCTCTGCCGCCGCGTAGTCTGGGTTCGTAGCATCTAAGGAGATACATAATACCAGATTGATTAATATATGATGGTAGTTGGAATGGTATTATAAAACTAAAACGTTTAGTCTGCTATCATTAAAATTTGAAATAACTTTACTATAGTCTCAGCGCTTTTCAGGAGGTACAAAAGGTAGAATCGCGGTGCGGGAGATGTGTGTCTAATGACGTCAAATGACGTTTTTCGTCATCGATGTCGTCAACACACGTTACTTGGACAGGTCCGCTTTACCCGTTTTGTATGATGTGCGTACGCGTCCGTTGAGTTGAACGGACGCGTACGCACTTCATATAAAACTGGTGTTTTATATGGACACAAGCTAAATAATATTGAAAATCCTTCTAACGTTTTGTTTCGATTCACCCTGCTTTATCGGTACCTAACAATATTATTTGTATTTAATTTTGTACTGACCAGCCTTAGCAGCGGCGAGTGCAGCGACTGCCGCGTTGAGCTGCGCGAGTCGCTGCGCCAGCCAGTGTTCCAGCGCTGCAGCCTCCGCCGGCTTCATCGGCTGCTTCGTCAGCGGCTGAAGAAACAAATTCGTCATTGTAACTCTTCTACTCTACACTTTTCTTTAAAGTAATAACAATAATAATAAATAAATAATAATATTTTTTCAGTACATAAAAGGTATAAAGTTTAGTACAATTTTGCTTAAATCTAAATTATATTTCTAAGGCTTACGTGCCTGAACTAGGTAATCCTGTGTTTCAAGCAAAAAGATCTAATATTCTATTTAAAAATTAATTAAAAAATCAAAAGACAAAAATAGACTTATTATTTTAAGCTAGGAGATTTTATTATTTCTATAGTGTGTGTGTGTAAGTATTTTTCAAGTGTTTAAATAAAGGTATACAATCTAGAGGTTGTCTTCCGGCATAGCAGTCAGTGCCACCAACCACCACAACAACCGGACAGTCAGTTGTAAATAAAAAAAACCACATCAAAATTATTTATCTTTAGTTATGTACAGACGCCAGCACGTCAAGTTACCCCAATGTGTCAAATTTTCCCAATTGAATTTGAATCTTATTCTATTTGACATAAAGTTGAAAAACGATCAAAGAAATTTGACACATTGGGGTAACTTGACGTGCTGGCGTCTGTACATAATACAGAACAGTTTAATAATAATACGGAGGAGCTTGTGGCTAAATTACAATAGCCTCACGGGTCGATCGAAGGTTAAGCTACGCTTGACGAGGTCAATCCATGGATGGGTGACCATTCGTTACATACCAAGACTCCTGTGTGTGCCTCGGAAAGCACGCTAAGTCGATGGTCCCGGCTGTCAATTGTGGATCTTTGATAGTCGTTACTTGTAGTCAGAAGCCCGAAAGTTTGACAACCAGTTTAACTAAGGAATATCGTGTTACCCAATTATTGGGAAAAAGCTAGGCAGATGATGATATACATAATACAAAATCGAGTATAGGTCTTATTTTTTATGTACAGACGCCAGCTCAAGTTACCCTAATGTGTCAAATTTCTTTGATCGTTTTTCAACTTTTTAAAAATCTGTATAGTTATGTTTTTTACTTACCCCGCTTAATAATAAATAATAATAATCCACTTATTTGTCCGAATGACGAAGCGTAACGTTTGTTGACGTTATGTATTAATATAATAGGTTTAAATGACAATGTTCAGAAAGGGAAGCACATATTTTTCTTTCATTTTTGGTGAAAGTAACAAGCCTATTGATTTATTTAAAGCTGTGATTTATAATCTGTTTAACTTTTTACAATTTGATCTAAAAAAAAAATCTGAGCACCAAGTTACAATTTAATACAAAACTTTTGGACTATTTCGTACAGACGCCAGCACATCAAGTTACCCCAATGTGTCAAATTTCTTTGATCGTTTTTCAACTTTATGTCAAACAGAATAAGGTTCATATTCAATTGGGAAAATTTGACACATTGGGGTAACTTGATGTGCTGGCGTCTGTACTTCTGATAATTGTGTCAACATTACCTGGTGCAGTTGTTGGTCGGCGTCGTACAGGCGGTTCTTAGCTCCGGTGAGGCTGTTGATGAACTTGAGGCGACGTTTCTCCTTCTCGGCTGGAGACAGACTACCTAAATGGAAAAAAAAGGATTCATATTTAATAGGAATTATTAGGAAGTTCTCTTAAATTTTTCAATGTCTCAATTTTCCTAATTTTTCTATCTTATGAACCTTCTCATGACAATAAAAAACACAACAAAAACAGAATTTGCGAAATTCTTTCAGCCGTTCACGCGTGATGCCGTGACCAAGGAAAATTGGGATTCATTTTTATATAAATAGATATTACATATATACATACATAATCTCACGCCTTTTTCCCATGGGGGTAGGCAGAAACTACAGAGCGCCATATGCTACGATTCTTACATACTTCTTTTGCTTCGTTTACATTCATACATGTTGTCATACACCGACAACATGTAAATAGATATTATGTACTGTATATACAATATTATTGTGCTCAAATTGAATGATCAAATTTTATACAACTCAAATATTTTACTTACCACTTTGTGCAGACTTGCAAGCTTCCACAAGCTTATCAATACAATCTGCAAGCTGTCGCTGTGAGCTCAACACTTGCTGCTTCATCTCAGGCCTGTCCTGAAGATGAGGCTGGCACGATGACGTCAGTTCTGATGCTGTGCTGCGCAGCTTTTCCGCAGCTGAGATGAGCTCTTTCTGGCAGTGAGCGTCAGCGATGGTTGGAGCTGTCGCCTGCGCATGAGTTTGGATGATTAGAAACTTGTAATAGGCATGTGTGTGGTATATATACAGGGAGTAACAGAAAGGGTATATACATCCGAAGGGTACGGATTCTCTTGGTGATAAGAAACGACATGGCAACATTTTTATACATATACATACATAATTGTAAAGTTGAGCCCGCCCGCGCCGTCGCGCCTTCGTCGGTTAGGCAGAGCCCGATAGGTCTGTTACTAGGCGCGCAGAACCCGAGATAGATATACTTGAACCTTGCCGGACAGGATTATGACCCTCATAGTGCGGTGACACGTTTGTTATGATTTTGCATTTAATAAACTGTCGATATTAAATAATATCGTGAAGTTTCAAAGTTATTAGTTGGGAGCTGAAATTTTGAGGAAAGGCTCGTTATTAAATACTCTATTCATCCTGTTTGTATGTATATACCCTTTCCGTTACACCCTGTATAGGGTGACTGGTAATTTAGTGACCGATACCTAAACACGTGATTGTATTCATGATTTCAATAAACTTTCGCAAAGGAACTTTTTTTTATACACAATAACTTACAATACAATAAAATAACAAACACGCTGTTTGAAATTCCTTGCGCGCGCGCGCCTGTGATCGATGACAGTAGGCACGAATCGGCACGATCTATCAGCTGATAGTCTGACCTCGGGGAGGACAAAATCTACTAGTAGTAGTAGTGCACACGCTCTCCCGCCACCCCCACCGCTCCCGTTGTGCAGTACTGACGTAATCGAACTAATTGAAATTAATGAGTATCAAAAAAGTTACTTTGGGAAAGTTATTCGTATTCATGAGTACAATCACGTGTTTAAGTATCGGTCACTAATTACCAGTCACCCTGTATATCAAAATATAATTAGTCCATCAGTTAGATTATAAAAAATAATTCACAAGTAGTTTTTACTTTTTCAAATTGACGGATAACTACTTAGATAAAGCGCATTAAGAGGGGGCTTGTGACGTCATTATTCAGTATAAACTGTACAGGATAGTGACGTCATGCGTCATTTTGAGTCGATGTATCGCCGTTATTTTCTGATTACGTGAGAAAAGAAAAAAATATGTGTGTCGAATATTTTCTAGTAATAAATATAAATAAATTATTTATTTTATTTTATTAATTTTAAGAATGCTTACAGACTAATTACACATTATTAGGTAACAACATTTAAACATTCAGATTGATTTTTATAAATATAAATATTCCACAACTTTTCACACAACGCCATTTAGTCCCAAGTTAAGCTTGAGAGCTTGTGTTATGGGTACTAAATAGCTGATAAACATACTTATATATTTCTAAATACATACATATTATAGATAAATACACCCGAAACAGAACAAATGATCGTGTTCATCACACAAACATTTGTCCTGGGTGGGAATCGAACCCACGACCTCCGGTATAGCAGTCAGGGTCACTAACTACTAGACCAACAGACCAGTAATCTAGATGAAGGACTAAAAACTAAAATTTAGTCCACATGTCTATTGTTAAGATAAAAACCCTTACTTAGGTCCAGATACAGTATTATAATTATGGACTTAACTTTTCGACTAAGTTTCTTAAAAAAGTTTTGAGTTCAACTATACAAAACTGACAGCTAATTTATACGAGTATACGTCTCTTTCGTGTTTCATAATAGAGCACAAGATAGAAGTAGCCTATAAATTAAGTTGACATTTTCAACAAAGGAAATGTAGTACGCGAGCTACGCCGTAGTATAAGATGCTACGCCGTAGACGCGTTAATAGACGCGTAGCACAGTTTGACGCTTGCGTTGGAGTCGGAATTCTTGTGTTATAGTCCTACTTACAATATTCTCCTCGCCAGTAATGTCTTTAAAACAGTTTTATTTTCACTGTTCTTTCAGTAATTTATGTGTAATAACGAAAGAATACTTTCAGGAAACCAACATTCTAATTCATCTAACAGCTCCATTACAATACTGCCAATTTATAGGTAAAAGTTGTCAATTGGAAAGCAATATAGAAACGATATCACCAACCTGTGCAACAGTAAGTAGCGCCTGCGCAGCATCAGCTGCGCGTGCGCCGCGCTGGTCGAGCTCGGCGGCTGCGCCTGCGTCCGGCACCAGCTGCGTTAGGTGCTGGACTTGACTCAACAACTCCGAAGCCTTACCGCATGCATCCGCTGATAGATCGATTACCTGCAAACAAAGTTACACTCAGTAAGAGTGGCGCATTATCCATACTCCATTCCTATTCAGTTCCCTTTGAAGGTTCGTAAGAGCAAATCTACCGCTCTTGAATAATGGCAGTATTGCAAAATATACTACGTTTTTACACCTCAGGTTTACACGGTGGTAGGATGACTTCAAGAAACAGAACAAATACTGATAAAAATACAAAGTTTTTTTTTTACGTCAGCTTTCCCTCTTAAGAAAATTTACCCCTCGTCACTGGTACCTAATAGCTTTAGTCCAAATTAGAAAAACTAAACCAGAAATGTAATCGTAAGTGCAGTTCCTCACCTCATTTTCCTTATTATTGTCAGCACCTGGAGCACCATGGAACAATAGATTCTTGGATGCTGCAGCGAATCTAGCAGTAGAATCGGCGAGAGTCTGTAACAAAATATATCATTTTAACTTTAAACCTTATTATTAACCGTGGAATAGAGTCCTGCAACAAGGTGTTGAGTTTTCCATCTGGAATTTCTTAGTAGCAAATTGATGGCAATAGGCTCTCTCTTTATTACATGGAACTTAAACATAACTAGCGAAATGTGGGTGTACTTCTAGTATACCTCTGCCTTCGGGGATAACAGGGGTGATGTTATGTATTTGAGGCAAGAATCCCTAATTTTGAACACATAAGATAAATAAGGGAGGGGACGCCCTAGAAGGACATATATAGACCTCCTCCTTCTTCTTAGCGTGTCGATGACAATTCAAATTGAGTCGGCCCAAAATTTGGCGACGAGTTCGGCACTTTCAGTAGCTTCCATCAGTTCCTGTGATGTGCAAGTAACAGGACAGGCTGGACACGATATCAAGTGCCCCATAGTTTGTGGGGCAAGACCACATTTACACTCCAGGGCAGAGTCATCCAACCATATATAGACCTTATTGGTGAGGATCTTCAGAAAGGTCAGGAGCGTAGTACTAGTAACCGGCGTGTGTGTATGACAACATGTATGAATGTAAACGAAGCAAAAGAAGTATGTAAGAATCGTAGCATATGGCGCTCTGTAGTTTCTGCCTACCCCCATGGGGAAAAGGCGTGAGTTTATGTATGTATGTATGTATGTAAGATAAATAACAAAAAAGTAGTTATATGCTTACCTGCGGCTGTTCGGCACTGTCACAAATCTCCTTACTAGCGTTACACAACACCTTGATGTCTTCCAACATGGCGGCCTGGGCTTCGTTGGTTTTAGTACCACAAAGTTTACGAGCATCTGCAATATTACAACAGCTTTTAGATAAGGATTTCACTCAAGAACAGTCAAGAGTCTTATACCATTGTTATAAGGTACTAGCTGAACCGAGCCCACTTAATAGGGCGGTTAGTACCTACTGAGTATCAAGTGATGGCAACGACGCGACGGAGGCAGCAGAAGGGAGAGGGAGGTGTCCTCCACTCTGGCACTCCCCGTCCGACTAAATGGATGCAGAGGAAGGGCTGAAAATGCCTTCTTACGATCCCCGTAAAGCGGTCTGCGGACGACAGACTTGGGGTCGTCGAAAGCCCGAGTTGGCAACGCATGATGCAACAAGGCGAGGAGTAGCTCATCCTCGCTTGATCAGAGATGGGGTTAGCCCGACAAACCGTCCGTGCCCGCATCCTGGCTAGAAGTGATAGGGAGGAACATCGTGTGGTTTTGGGCTCCCACAACTGCGAATTCGCAACGCATCGCAAATATTGCGAGGTATGGTCACCAGAACCAACGCTTTACCGGACGAAATCTTATCGCAGCAATTCGCATCGCAGTTTTGTGTGAGCGCCCTTAGTAGTCTTACACTTTTGACAGACCCCTCCACCAGCCTCATGGTGGAAGACATCCCAGAGGATTTCCACATGAAAAAAAAATACCGACTGCGTGCAATGATTTATTTCCTGACAAAAGGAGGTTAATTACCTTGAACCACGTGAGGCATTAGCGAAGTGATGTCACCGATAGCTTTCTCGGCAGCCTCGTAGTCGGAGTTCTCGCGATCTAAACACACAATCATGATACGGATTGAACGCGTATTCACATAAAGCAAGTATACCATTCGAAATAACCTTTCATCAGCATGTACAGACGCCAGCACATCAAGTTACCCCAATGTGTCAATTTTTCCCAATTGAATATGAACCTTATTCTGTTTGACATAAAGTTGAAAAACGATCAAAGAAATTTGACACTTTGGGGTAACTTGACGTGCTGGCGTCTGTACATTATAATTTTTAGTTTATACTAAACCGGAAAAAAGAGGTTGTTGTACACTTATTTTTTTAACGTTCTTTTAACATTTTGTCTGGCAGTTTGAGTATTTTATGCGACCAACCCAAATGTTCCTTCTTTGGTATTGTTCGTCGGTACGTAGAGCTCCTCAAGTTCCGAGTTGAGCTCACGATAACTGACAAATGCTTGCACTGACTGATCTGGTCCACTTTTATCTGTGTTGTTCTTTCCTCTAAAGACCATTATCAGACACAAATATGCTTAAAATGTGTTTATCACGAATCTGCATGGTTCTAAATAATCTTTTTTTCAAAATTAATACTCAATAGGCGAGATAACTAAATTTTAGTTAGTAGTCCCTCATCTAGATCACTAGAAAATATTAGACTTTTTTTTCTTCTTTCACGTAATCAAAAATAACGGCGATACATCGAGTCGAAATGTCGCATGATCACGTTCTATCCTATACAGTTTATACTGAATAATGACAAAAATACACGTCTAAGTATATTTTTATTATCTAGCTGATAGACTAAATATAATTTTGATATTCATACACCGTCAACATGCATATTGAAATCTACTTTACAATGGAATTAAAAATTAGTTCAGTATCTAAAAATTTTGCTGCATAGTTACGTATACTTACATTTTTTTTTCACGCTTTAAATGCCAGTGTTATAGCAAGAGCAGTTCAAAGAATAAGCAAGATGACCCATTGAGAGCCTTTCAGTTATTTCAATGGCATTTTATATGTTGGGAACAAGACAGGCAACAAGTCTAGCAGTGAGTGCTGGTAACAAACCTGCAGTAGCAGCGGCGAGTGCTGCGACTGCCGCGTTGAGCTGCGCCAGACGGTCAGACAGCTGCTTCTCTAACACTGCTGCGTCTCCTTCACTCATCATCTGACACGCCATCGGCTGTGACAGAAAAAAAAACCGTTTAACATAGTCACCATGCCTAACACGCCTAAAGGGAGCCTGGAAGAGAAGCCTATTATTACATTATTATCCAGTTTTTAGGAAAAAAAACCAATAACTAAACCTAACAAAAAATAATTACAAAGCATCAAAATTCCTCTGCATCGCTGCCAGCTGGTAAAAGTGCCCAAAAGACTGGCGGCATTGCCACGTTGAATGGCAATGCTTAGCCTCTGGCCAAAGTAGTGGCCAGCCCTTGGGTCACGGGAAGCGTCAACCAAACGTTTGGAGATGTCTTTGAAAAGAAGACGAGCACTCGGACCCCACGGCCCCCCGTGTTTTTTTTTAGTGTTTGTATAATATAGTTAAGGTTTTACAGAAATAAATCTCCATGACCCCGTTATTAGGTATTCGTTCCGCTCAAAAAATGAAAAATCTTTTGTTGTTGTGTATTATTAGCAAATAAAAGATTTCTTTCATTCTATCCAAATAACCACTAAGGTTATTTGGATAGAATGAAAGAAATCTTTTATTTGCTAATAATATAGGTAGCATATAGGTTGGAACACTTGATTATTGTAGCGATATATTCTACCTTACGGCATGCAAAAAATTAAATTCGAATTTATAAAATTATTACACCATTACAAATTATTATTAACAGTTCTACTTAGTATCTAACAGTAGAAATAACTTTTTTTTTAATTATTATTAATAGGCACGCGGTTGAACTGTAAGTTGTGTCAGAGCGGCAACGTCTTCGTCCCCGTAACTTAGTTTTATTGTTTTACAGTGCATGTCCTATATGAGATACAGGGTGCCTTGAGAATAAACTACTGGATCATATTTAGTAGAATTTGCAGTGTAAAGAAAATCATTTATTTGGCTCGGGAACATATTTAAAAACAAAAATACAAACAATATTAAAAAAAAACTAAAACAGAAAAAAACTAAAGAATAAAAATAAAAAGACCTGTGCGAGGCCAAAAAAGCTTCTATCTCAGCATTAGAAAAAAAGAACGCTCCTCAGTTTTATCATAAGGTACGGATAGTAGTAGATGGTACGAACCTTAGTGAGCTGTTGTGCAGCAGCATCCAGACGCCGCTTGGCTCCAGGGATGCTTTGCACAAACTTCAGACGTTGCTTCTCTTGTTGAGCTGATTGCTCTGCGGCCGCATCATCTGTTTAAGTCAAAATCAAAATCAACTCATTTTTTTTTAACGTAAAAAAAAATATAAGACAGTCCCCCAAATCGACCATCTTTCACCACTTCCTAGTGTTTTTGGTGGTAAGAAGAAGTGGCGGAACAAACTCCCCAGAAAGTATGTATAAGTCAAAATTGTGTCAATTTTGCCAACTTCGTTCCGCCTTCGAAACAATTCATTAGTTTTTATTAGTTTACATCATAGTCTCAGACCTACTTAGTATACACACAAAATTTCATAAGAATCGGTCAAGCCGTTTCGGAGGAGTTTTGTTACAAACACTAAGTGACACGAGAATTTTATACATTAGATTTACATTATTTTAATGAGATGTACACAAATAGATCCAAAACAATAATAACTACTACTACTTTTTATTTAGCGAGTCTCTAATGTGCTCTTATTAAAACATTGTGTGTTAGATAGAATTAGAATGTATGAACAACATATACATATAACCTAACCTAACTTACCATACCTATCGTATAGCGAACCTAACTACCTAACCTAACTACCTTACTGAAATGCATTGATTTTGAAAATCACAAAATACATCATTTTAAACTGAACTACTGCGCTACGTGTCTCTATGTTACATATAATTTACGTAGTTACAATCCTAATATAATTCTTTGTGCTACGCATAAAAAAAATATCTTTTTGACTGTGACTTAACGATATCTATATATACAGGATGTCTCATTCAAATGGGTCAGTATATAAATGTTATGCTGGTTTGTGTACGCTTCAAAAACTCATAAAGTTCTGCACCGATCGAGCTGAAATATTAGCATGATATACAACGTGGCGCTACAATGGTGACATTAATTTAACACACGGGTAGGGCTAGTGGCCATTAACCACATAAATTATGATTGGTTAAAATAATTGGTAATTTGAACAAAAACATTTTTCAAACAAACTAAATAATAAAAAAGTGACTACAATTGGGATCACTCTGTGCAAAAATTCATTCATGAAATTACTTACCTAGATGCACGTTACTCGTTTACGTTTACTCAGAGCGGCAACGCGTCGCTTCGCGCGCTGGCAACCGCGCAACGCGCCTTGTACTCCTGCGATCCTTTGACGGCATTCTATCAAAGAATCCGTCCGACACAAAAGTACCTACCTACCTACAGCGGAGCTGTTTAGTCAAACACTTATCATATCACGCTCTCTTATTACTATGAGTTATTACCACTATCATCACTAATCACTAGGTACTTTTATTTAATTGTCTTTATTTTAAATTTTCTTATTTTCAATGAGTCCACCTTGTTGACGAATACAAAGGGCCGAACGGCGTTTCATTTTTTCCCGCACATTTGAAAATAAATTGTCACTTACAGCCATTCCTCTCAATTCGGATGTGTACCTATTTGCCATCACAAATTCACAAATAATAACGTCCTTAATCGTAGAACACGTAGGTACTATGTAGATCGGAAAACTAACGAAAACAAAGCAAAGCGTCTTTATCGCAGTACTATAATCTATTTACTATTCTAATTACACAAAACTAAATAAATAAAACAATAAGTAAGCGTCTTTTTCGCGAAACATTCACAAAACAACGACGAAATTATGCGCACGACACGAGCGTAAAGATGTGTGTCAAAGTAACGGGTCCGGCTAGCACTAGTGAAAAGAGAAGGATTCGGGTGCGGCGGGCGGGGGTGGAAGGGAGAACGCGCGCGCCGACAAAAGGATTGAGGTATTGCTTATTCGTTTCAATTTCTTTGACGCGATGTTATGATCCGTGACCCCGGCAAATGACCGCTGCACTATGACTATTTTTGTACAGGATGCTTATTTCTATATTTTTTTATTTTTTTAAATTAATCAGTAAATAATGACGTTTTATGGAAATAAAATTACTTCTTAAAACGAAACTGGGATAACGTATACGTGTGTTAAGTTAATGTCACCATTGTAGCGCCACGTTGTATAATCCGCATCAAGGATTGTTTTTATCTATTTCTTTTTTCAGTTTAACCATTTAATTACGATGTGCCACAGCGAGGCGTGGCAGGGTACAACTACTTAATAATAATAATATATTCAACAACTTTCACACCGCACACCTATGGGTACTAAACAACTGATAAACATTTTATATATTTCTAAATTAATTATTATTGAAAGTATTATCGAAAGATCGAGTGTATTTATTATTTGAATGTTGAACGTGAAATCTTTAAACAGAAAAGCACTAGGAGGATGGGCAGACGTTTAGGGGACTGACTTATGTAATTTTTGACGATCATAAACTAATTTGAATTAATTAATGAACACGTGATATTTGAGTTCATTTAACTGCATTATTTATCTCCGGAATCTGGAACGCTCGCGCTGTTAACGAGATTAATAATAATAATATATTCAACAACTTTCAGACAACGCCAACTAGTCCCAAGCTAAGCAGAGCTTGTGCTATGAGTACTAAACAACTGATAAACATACTTATGTATTTCTAATTACATACAATTATTACTTTAGTTTTCCTTTTGTTTGTTTATTTTTAGGTATGTACATGAAATGAATAATTTCGTTATATTTAAAAAATAATAATAGTTAAAACAAATAAACTCAATAATACATCCCATATTATAGACAAGTTACACCCAGACACAGAATAAGTGATCGTGTTCATCACACAAACATTTGTCCTGGGGGGAATTGAACCCTCCGGCATAGCAGTCAGGGCTAAGTAAACTACAAGAAAAACTGTACTTACCACCTTGTCCCATTTCACAGACATAGCCCATCCTGTTCAGAGTATCAGTGAGCCGGCCGTGCGCCCCTGCCACGGCTGCACACCGCTGCTGCAGCGCCGGGGCCTGCTGCGCCTGGCACGCGGCGGACAGCTGGTCTGCTGCGCCCTGCAGCTTGCCCACTGCAGAGCTGAGCGCGTCTCGGCAGCGGACCTCGTCTACGCTTGCAGCGGTTACCTGCACACGTCATCATTAATATTAATAATTAATACCAGCTTATTAATGCCTTTTCTCATACAGAGAAGGCACGAACATTTAACACCACGCTTCCTCAACAACACGAAACATCTGTTAAATGTTTGGTAAATAAACCATTTCCAAGATGGATTTTAATTTTAATTAAACTTTTATACACCTTCGTTTATAACTTACGTAAGTTCGATAACAGAATTGTTAGTAACCGGGCACAAATCCAGTTGGTATTAAAGGCCCAATCTATGGAGAAGTGTTAGCTAGCAGGGTATTAATAACGATAGAAGAACACAGCAGACCTTTGCGACGCACAGCAAGGCTTGCGCGGCGTCCCGCGTGCGCTCGGCGCGGCTGGTGAGCTCGGCGCCGGCGCCCGGAGAAACTTGCTCCTGTACGGTTTGGGACTCGGCCACCAGCTCCGAAGCCTGCTGGTGTGCCGTTTCTGCTAGGTCCATGATCTAAATGTAGATATCAAGGGCATCTTTTAGGTTATTGTAATACTTTTTAAAAAGCATATGTTGCATTCAAATGTGTCTTTAACACCTATTTCACTGTAACTAAATACCTATAGGTATCATTCAATTTTAGCTAATTTTCATACTGTCGGCATATATGCTGTGAACAATGCTGTAGATTATACATTTGTTAGATTTAAGGCCACATTTTTGTGTTACTTACTGTGAAATTGTTTGTTGTTACAAATAAATAAAAATAAATATGCTTTCACATTGTCATGATCAAAACGAAAGAATTGTTTGTACGATCACTTACGTGGTCGATTCCACCGTCAACATAGCCTGTTTCTTCGACGATCATGTTACGCATGCGCGTAAAGTAAAGTTTAGCTAAATTCTTTATTAAAACACAACAAATATACAACCAAACATCCAAATAACAAAAATACACAAATAAACATTACAACATCCAAAGGTTGTTCATATCCGGCTCGAAGGACCAAAATGTAAGGGTCACGACCTAAGTGGTGTAGACTTGCTCGGCTGCTGAATTAAACACTTTAATAACTTTAAAGGTTTATTGCTAGAACGGTATATGTTATGCTATGTTACTCTAATCGGTAAGGAACCATTTGCTAATGAGTACGAAAGCACCCGGTTTGCTGACCAAATATGTACTGACGGCGCGCTGCACTTAGCGCGGCGTTATTGGGTAGATCAGCAAAACGTGTTCGATCGTAATTATTGCATCGAACACACAATATAGTGCCACAGTCTAAAAAGATACAGTCGTCCGACGAAGCTGTCTAGACAGGGAAATCGTGCGGGGCGTGAGGGGCGAGACGCGGGAAAGCCGTTCCCGCACTGCGAACAACCCGATGTTCGTAGTGCGGGAGGAATTATTCAAGTCTAACGCCTGTAGAAGTTGTCAGCATGTTTCCAGAGATCAAAGGCGTCGTCCTACTGTAGGTATTAATACTGTGTACTGTGTATATTTATACTGTGATAGTACTTAAAAATTAGGTACTTACAGTTAAACACTTTATAAGCTGGTATCACCTTTTGTATAAAATAGTGTTGGTGACAGACTTATTACCACAGAAATTTTGTATTAATGTCATTACAAAGATAAAAAAATGCAATCATGGATAGTAGCTGCATTACGTCTGCTAGGTGGTAAAATGGCGAATGGTTTTAGAGATCCTGCGCACATTCTCCAAAATACAACCTTAAGATGACCGACAGTTGTCTGCCCGAGCTACTTACATGTTTCTGCTTCCCCTTGTCAGCGCCAGGACTGACGAGGAACATCAGCTTGCCCGATACTGTGGCAAAGTTGGACAATGGTTCACCCTGGGCCTGCAAATACATCTTTATTTGTTACAATGTTAGAGCTTATTTTAGTTAGTAGGCACTGGTTAAACAAAATAATAATAATCATTTATTTTCAGACATTGAAGACCATAGAATTATTCACAATTTACAAATTAACAAAAAAAAACATAATCAATTTAACAAAATTTATCTACTGCCTCATAATTGAATTTGAAATTGAAATTTTGCTTTTGTTCTTATTATTTCTGTAGCGATGACGCAATTTCATGTGATGTTTGCGCCCACATTCCCGAACCTCATTCAAAAGATGAAGGGAGGGAGGGGATTCAGTATGGGGTTCTTCAAAAGGGGAGTAAATAGGTTTTTAAAGGGTCGGCAACGCGCGTGTGGCGCCTCTGGTGTTGCAAGTGTCCATAGGTTTCGGTAACCGCTTACCATCAGGCGGGCCGTAAGCTTGTTTGCCACCGTCGTGGATTAAAAAAAAGATCATCTGCCCGAACGGCTATCGATTGCTTTAGTCATAATTTTATTTTTCACTTAGGAACTTTTCTTTAATTTAAAGTTTCCCATCCCTATTCTAGGTCTTAAGGATAAATATTAGAAAACTTACGTGTTGATAGCCGTCTCCCTCGCACATCTCCTTGGCGGCGTCACACATCGCATACAGGTTCTTCTGCATCGCATTGCGAGTTGCTTCATCCTTGTCGGAACTAACCAACTCCATGTCTGAAATAATTCAAATTCAAATTAAAATCAAGAGAATGGATGGGCCTTTGGTGTGAACCGCAACACTTGTCGTAAGTAGATAACAATTTTGTAAATTGGTTTTAAAAACAGTTAAAATACTCTAAGTATTGAACTGTTTTTAAAACCAATTTACAAAATAGAATAGAATAGAAATACTCTTTATTGTACACCAAAAAAAATCTTATTTGCAAAAAATAAAACCGACTTTAAAAAAAAACACTAACCAGTGTAAAATAACTCTAAATTAGGAAATCTGTGGCTTTGGTGGTTTTGTTTCATTCATGATGAGCCACCGACTTCCGAATTTTATTTAGAGTTAAAATGGGACCACCTCGGGAGTATACTCTTTCAAATAAAAAAATAATTTTGAGAATCGGTCCACAAATGGGGGAGAAATCGCGTAACAAACAAAAAAAAAAAAAAAACACCGTCGAATTGAGAACCTCCTCCTTTTTTTGAAGTCGGTTAAAAAACTTAGAAACATTAAAAAAAAAAAAAAAAAAAAAAAGTTTTTATTGTTTCTCATACAATTGTTTTACAGCACAAAATTGAGGCAGCCCCTTTAAGTTATAAGGATACTTGTGTTGGGGTTACCTCGCAACTTCCCATGGGTTACAGTTTACAATGTTGAGACATATTTAAAACAAAGTGTTGAGACATATTTAAATAAGAGAAAAGAAAGAAAAAAAATTTAGGTTTAAGGATGTTACAAAAGTTGTTCTAGCAAGTTCAGGTATGTGTAGTGGTTGTGGGTGTGTGTGGTGTGTGAGTGTGTGTGTGGTGTGCGAGTGTGCGTATGTATGTGGAGGGTGGATGTGCGAGGAGTGGGTGTGTGTAGATGTGTCTGTGTGTTAATGATTGATCGGTTGATGTTTATTAAGATTTATTACAGGTTCTACTTTAGCAAGTTCTAGTTAGTAAAAGTTCAATTTCATCGTACGTTTGAGATTTTAACCATTCTGATAAAGTATTTTTACATTCATAACGCAACATGGGGTAAATATTCAATATGAGGTTCAGTTTATTGTAAATATAGGTCGATTGAGTGTCATACTGACGCCTGGCGAAAACCGTTCGGACCCGAGGGGAGTGGGCCACAATGTCTTTACGTCTTTTATCAAGCTTAGATGAATCGAAAGAAAGGGTCTTGTGTAGATGTATGGTTATGTTGAGTACATATAATTTCCTTACAGACAGAAGATTACTGACCTTGTAAAGGTTGTCTGTAGAGTACCGAAAGGGTTTAAAGTACATAACTTTGATGAGAGACCTTTGAGCCCTTTCTAGGTCTAGAAATTTGGTCTTGGTGGCCCCTCCCCAGATTGGTATACAGTATGTGATGACCGATTGTACCAGAGCAGTATACATTTTATTGAGTAGCAACGGTGGCATAACATGTCGTAATGTTTTAAAAATCCATATAAGTTTTCTAATCCTGGCCATGGTATTTTCAATATGGGTGTGCCAAGACAGTCTTTGGTCAACTGTTATGCCAAGATATTTAGTGAATCTGACTCTCTGTATGCTTTGACAATTACAGGGATAATGAGAGGTTGCACACTCATGGATCACTATTCCAAAATCAGCACCTGGCTGTGAACTCTGATTTGGAGTAAAGCAGATGAAGTTTGTTTTGGATACGTTTAGTGTTAAAAGATTGGCATTTAACCAACTTGCTATGACCGCTAATCCACGTTCAGCAGTAGCACGCACGGTAGCCCAGGAGTCACCGGCGAAAACTACTGCTGTGTCATCCGCGTATGAAAAAACTCGTCCGCCACTGTTCCCGATATTACACAACTTATTTATATAAATCAAGAACAGCGTCGGGGCGAGCACACTTCCTTGAGGTACTCCGAAACATACTATTTTTTCCTCACTAGTTAAATTTCCAACCCTTACTTGCTGTTTTCGGTTTGATAGGTAACTTCCGCAGAGAGAAAGAGCCAAACCTCTTATGCCGATTGTTTCAAGCCTGTGCAGAAGGATGGGGACAGAAACAGTGTCAAATGCCTTTTTTAGGTCCAAGAATACTGTAAGGCATTTTAGGCCTTTGTCTACATTTTTGACTATTTCACCAGATAATGCCTTCACAGCGTCTTGTGTGGATAGACCCCTTCTGAACCCGTATTGGGAGGAAGATAAAATGTTATGTTTACTAAGGTAACTAATTAGTCTGTTATTTAGTAATTTTTCTAATATTTTTGCAATGCAAGGTATAACTGATATAGGGCGATAGTTATTGACATCGTTCCGGTCCCCCCCCTTGTACACAGGCGTAACCATAGATCGCTTGAAAACCTCTGGGAATATCCCGGCTTTAAAGCACAGGTTGGCTAGTTGGCTTATTAGAGGAACCATGAAGTCTCTAGTCATTTTCAAAAATTTTGTAGATATACCGTCCCAGCCAGGTGAGCTTTCAGAATCGAGACCCATGAGTACATTCTCCACTTCCTGCGGGTCAGTGTCAAGCAGTACGAATGAGGTAGTATGCTGTTCACTCCTTAGGTAAGAGGGGCTAAGATTGGAGTGGTTAGACTTTTTAATTATCTCTTCCGCCAATGTTTTACCAATTGTAACAAAAAACTGATTAATACGGTTCAGAGAATCGAGAGGGTGTGGTTTGATTTTAAGTAAATTAGAGTTGTCTGATTTAGGGGTTTTAAATTGTGTAATTTCGTTAATTTTTAGCCAGAGCTGTTTAGGATTGTTAATTGACATAGCTATTTGTTCTCTTTGTGATTTTCTTTTAAGTTTTTTTATTAAGTTAGTACAAAAGTTACGAAAACGTCTGAAAGTTATTTGTAGTATTATATTATAGGCATCTTTCCTAATTTGAATTTGCATTTTATTACGGAGATTAATACATCGAAGTACACCAGCAGTCATCCAAGGTTTGATAATCCGCCTACCGCTTGGAACTGACTTAGTTGTAGTATTTGATAGTAGTGAATGTTTTATTACCTCTATAAATTTATAAGCTATGATCTCAGGGTCATTACACGTTTTAAAAAATGACATGTCAGTAGCTATCAAATGGGTATATGCCCTCTCGAAATTAATAACAGTTTTTGTTTTGGCGGACTTTTTAGTTTTTAGTGATCGGGTTATGTTTATTAATACCATTGCGTGGTCTGTGATTGAGGTGTTAATAACACCCACAAATGCCGAGCTCAAAGCTTTGTCAATTTTTAAGATTGCATGGTCCAAACAACTTTGTTCTCTGGTAGGTAAACTGTGTCCTGGTAAAAGGCCATGTGCCGCTAACATATTTAAATAGTTTAATCTGTTACTACGTTGTTGAGATGTTTCAGAATTCTTGATTATTAGATTAATATTTATATCACCCACAATCATAATATTTTTATGTGTCATAATAGACTCAAGGTGAAGATTTAATGAATTTATAAAATTATCAGCACGAAGGTTGGAGGGTGAACGATAGATGCCTATGATGGTATAGTTTGAAATAGATACCTGAATAGCTGACGCGTGTGAAATATTAATTTCAGTAACATGGGCCTGGTGCCCATCTCGAACATAAGCTACCACACCGTCATTTTGATTAAGCTGTTTTTTCGTATAGTACGAAGTGTAATTATCAAGCAAAGGTAGTTGTCTGTGATAGTTAAGCCTGCACTCCGTTAACACTAACACGTCCATGCTATGTTTTATTTGTGATAGGTTTAGCTGTAAGTCTTCAAAGTTTGAATAGACACTCCTGATGTTTTGGGTTACTACTGTCAAGTTATAGTTTCCATGATGTAAGTAGTTATGCAACTCTTCAATGTTTATAATAGCTGACTTTGAGATTTCGCTATCATCTAATTCCCGTATAGTATTTAGGTGGCTATCCATTAACGTTATTATAATACCAGTTGTGCCTCGTGCAATTTACGTTATTGAAGAAACATTGATAGTCCGATTGTAAATATACTAATTCGACACTTAATACATTTGTGATAGGCGGTTTAGGTATGCTCATGAGTGTGTGTGACCTGTGTAAAGGTGGGTGCGTGATGAGAGTTTGATAGATTGTTAGTGTGAGTGTTATTGAGTGTAATGTGTTAGTTTTATGAGTATTACATTTAACATTATGGTGACATTGAACATGCTTGAATGTGGACATTTTAAAAGTTATCCTGATGCTTGACACATTTAACGAAAAATTAACATAATAAAGTAGGTTACTAATACATAATAAAACTATGAATAATGGCGTACTAGTATAGACCTTTACATAACTTAGTCACAGTTCCTGCATTAAGTGATGTGCCTGAGTCTCAGTCTTGATCATAATAGCCCGAGAGTTTTCATCGCGTTTTTTTCGCACATTAGAAATTGTAACTTTAAGGGCCACAATGGGCGTCCTTATCGCTAAGAGCGATCTCTTACAGACAACCTTTACAAGGACTTGATAGTGGAGGAGAAAAGATGAGTAGGCACTTTGTGATGTACTATATAATATTTATAAAAATAAAATTGACTTAGCTGTCCGCCGGTCACACCAGTAGGTTTTACTACACAATCAAACCCGCCACACACAGAGCTGCAGCTATTCGCTCAGCCACTGTGCTAACGATGTCTTCATTTATTACATACCTTTAGCAATTTGCGGCATCAGCTCGGTAATGGTAGATACGGCCAGCGTAGCTGTATCGAAGTCCGGGTTCTCGCGATCTGGTAATAAGAAAAAACTATAGTAGACATAGTTTGTGATGCCATAAGTCATATGTCATTTATTTCTAAACAATATACATTGTGTAACCATTTAAATACCAGTAAATATAACCAGTAGGTATATGTAACCAGTATTTTTTTTTATTATCTATTATTATTTATTTTTAATTATCTTGTTTTTTGTTATTCATTGTTCAAGATCGCTTATTCTACATTACATAACTTTAAATGCTAAAAACCACAGAAGCCTTTAATGGCTTTTATGTGGCTAGTGAGTTCGGAATACATATAGTTTACATAATTAGTACCTACTTATGTTTATAAAAGTTACTTATGCAGACATTTACATTACAGATTAGATTGGATAAGTAAGTTACGTATGCAGACTAAACTAACTTATTAAACGGTAACGGTTTGCAGAAAATGCTTTTTCAATTGACTTTTTGTTAATTTTTTAATCATTCAAAAAATTAACAAAAAGTGACATTATAAATTATTGTATTTAATATTTGCATGCCATTGTTGGCAAACGTGATGATCTGTTTTTTAATCTTTTTTAACATATCTTGCATGCTGACAATTTGTTGTGGTATGTATTTAATTTTACTCATGTTTGTGCAAATAAATGATGATTATGATTATGTAGCAAACGCTGAGGAGTTTGTTGCGCCACTTCTTCTTCTCAGCAAAAACCGTAGAAAATGGTGAAAGGCGGGATCTTTCTTTGAACTTATGACAAAGTCAAAGTCAAACCATTTATTTCAATTAGGCCAATATTAGGCACTTTTGAACGTCGAACAAAAATTAACTTTAAAAATTATAGTTGCCAAGAAACTCCATACAGTAAGTATGGAGTTTCTTAGCCATTCTTTTACATTTAAAAAAAAAAGTTTTGACATACTAATTTTGTCTGCACAATACACACTTTGTCGTGGAGTTGCGGATACCTTCCTGAAAAACCTAACCTAACCTACTTACTTACTTAGTCATTTTCTAATTATAACTTGTGACATTGTATGCTATGCAAAATAAAAGTAAAGAATAAAGAAGTTAAGGAATATATACCGACCGGCAGTAGCAGCAGCCAGTGCAGCGATGGCAGCGTTGAGCTGCGCCATCCGCTGCTCCAGGCGCCGCTGAGCTGCCGCCTTCTCCTGCTCCGAGGGTGCAGCTCCTCGTTTTACCGGTTGCTGCACATATTCAATATGAGAATGCTTTAGTAGGAAACATCAAACATAAAGATAAAGATCAATTAGCCTCTTTGGGCTTCTGCGAGTTGGCTCCGACCCCTCGTACACCTTCCAAAAGTCCGGAACCAGAGGATTCCGAGAAATAAAACATAATAATATTATATTCCACGACTGCACAACGCCATCTAGTCTCATGCTAAACAGAGCTTGTGTTATGGGTACTAAACAACTGATAAACATACTAATATAGGGTGACTGGTAATTAGTAACCGATACCTTAACACGTGATTGTATTCATGATTTCAATAAACTTGCCCAAAGAAACTTTTTTTAACACAATATTTAAAAAACACAGTAACGCTGTTTGAAATAACTGTGATCGATCAGCTGATAGTCTGACCTCGGGAAGGGCAAAATCTACTAGTAGTAGCGTCACACGCTCCCCCGCCACCCCCACCGCTCACGTTGTGCAGTACTGACGTAATTGAATTAATTGAACGTTAAAGTTTCTTTGGGAAAATTATTCGTGTTCATGAGTACAATCACGAGTTTAAGTATCGGTCAGTAATTACCAGTCACCCTATATACCTATAACTAAATATTTATAGGTAAGTTACACCCAGACACAGAACAAATGATCGTGCTCATCTCACTAACTGCATTTGTCTCATGTGGGAATCGAACCCACGACCTCCGGCACAGCACTCAGGGTCACTAACTAATAGACCAACAGGCCAGCCGCCTGATAAACAACATGATTAGATTACAATACAAATAACTAGACGCGTGCAATGGTGATAAATATGAGGAGGTACTACATGCTATAGCATAGTAGGTGTACAAACCTTCAGGTTTTTACATGGTCAACAAACATTCATCACTAGCAGACGTCCCGAGCTATCACCCGCTAAGTCCCGTTCCCGTGGGAATACAGGGATAAAAAGTAGCCTATGTGTTAATCCAGGGTGTCAGCTAACTCCATACTAAATTTTATTAAAATCCATTCAGTAGTTTTTACGTGAAAGATCTCGAGTAACAAACATTCATCCATACATCCATCTATCTATACGCACAAACTTTAATATTAGTAGGATTATAAAACATTAAATTGTACTTGCTATTGGAAATTAAACATAAAATCACACTTGTGTTCTCGTAGACGAGGCAGATGTGTACCATACTTTTGACTGGCCTGTTAGTCTAGTAGTTTATGCCCCTGACTGCTATACTGGAGGTCGTGGCTTCGATTCCCACCCAGAACAAATGTTTGTGTGATTTATTCTGTGTCTGGGTGTAATCTACATTATGTATGTATTTAGAAATATATAAGTATGTTTAGCAGTTGTTTAGTAACCTTAACACAAGCTCTGCATAGCTTAAAGACTAGATAGCATTGTGAGAAAGTTGTGGTATCATATTATTGTACAACGCCGACATTTTGCCATTAACTAGGCATTAATTAAAACTTGAAACACCTTAAACCCTTCGGGGAATACAGCCATTGAGTTGTGTTACTTAATCTTAAAAACAAAAACCGTCATAACACTATCTCAAAAAGTACCAAAATATTTCTAAAACAGTATCAGTATGTAACCTACTTTTATCTATATACCTACTCAATTATACATAAACATGCAGCAGATATTGTGTCTGTAGATATGTGTATTTTAAAGAGTCGATAATTTATCGCAAACTGTCATCGGCGCCGTGGCTTAGTTGGTTAAAGCGCCTGTCTAGTAAACAGGAGATCACGAGTTCGAATCTCGTCGGGGCCTTGTGGATTATAATAGTTTTTTTTTTCGTAAAACCGATTTTTTTGTATTTTGTTAAAAATATTACTTAAAAGAATTATTATAAATATAAAATTGGGCAACTTTCCGTAAAATTAACTGTTTCTAAAATATTAATATTGCTAATTATTCAAAACATTTTATATGCATTGAAACATACAATCTTACATGATAGCATTCTTGATGTTAAATAAAATTATATAGTCCAGCAAATTCTACCCAGATAGGGTACACAGATATACAGATATTTTGGTAGGTTTTCAACTTTATTCTAAACACAAAAAGGTTCAAGTTCAATTGGGAAAATTTGACAGTTTTGGGGTAGGGTACTGGTGTCTGTACAAATTAATGATCAGTAATCTCCGTCATGGTTGGTTCTAAGTGTTACAAAGTATATTTAGTCAAATTACCTAATTATTATTGTACTATACTTAACAACTATTTTATTTCGCATTTAACTATTTCCTAACCATTATTTCGGGGACAATGGTGTGAGCAACACATTCTCTTCGTTTTAAATTTATATTTTGTATACTTTAAATGAACTGCACTACACTACTTTCCAGTTAAATGTAATGAAATAAAATGATGATGAAATTATATTTATTTCTGTAAGTAGATCTTCCCAGATACTTTTAGACGTCATTTTTATAAACTAAAAATTATGTTACTACTACAACTAACTAACTGTTATACTTTCTTGCTGAACTGTTAAATGTCCCAATAAACTAAAAATATTTTTTTGACTTGATTCAAACAAGGATTTTATCACTTCATTGTTTTAAGGTGTTAGCTCCAAATACTCATAGTTCTTCAAGATGAATTACAATATTAAGAAAATCATCGCTGCTATCATAAAATGTGACTTTTTACGAAAAAATAAATAATTCATATCTTTCTTTTAAGATTTAGGGTCAATATAAATCATATACATATTTATTTATTAAATACTTCAAGCAAATTAATGTACAGAGACGGACTAAATGCGAAAAGCATTTCCTATCAGTCAACCTTTAGGTGATGCAAAGAAAATAAATGTCAATATTCCACAACTTTTTCACACAACGCCATCTAGTCCCAAGCTAAGTTAAGAGCTTGTATTATGGCTACTAAACAGCTGATTAACATACTTTTATATTTCTAAATACACACATATTAAAGATAAATTACACCTAGAAACTGAAAAAATGATCATGCTTATCACACAAACATTGGTCCTGGGTGAAAATCGAACCCACAACCTGCGACATACCAGTCAGGGTCACTAACTACTAGACCAAGAGGCCAGTCAAAAGCAGTAAAACACTTAAGTAAGCATATATTTTGTGTTATTTGTTTTCTTACCTTATCCCACTCATCAAACTTGACACCTAGGAGCTTGTTTTTAGCTCCAGACAACGTACTTATAAATTTGAGTCGTTTCTTCTCCTTCAGCGGAAATGAGTCATCTGTGTCTGTACCTGAGGAAAACATAAAAAATAGAAAAGGTTTTCTATATGCCCAAGCCACGTATAGCTGTGGCTCAGAATTTTAAATATTTGTATTTTTTTTAAATCAAGAATCGACCGAGAATCACTTCTCGCTATTCGCTCGGGGTATAACACTATACAGTTAGGGTCAAAAACCGTGAATCGAACGAAACAGGGCGATAGTTGGGGTTATTTGCAGTTAAAAATTACTTTATCTCCTATCTCTATATCTTACTTTATATATTTAGTGTTTTTTTTAGAAAATGCCATAATTTTGCAATTTTTGCTGCAGCGAAATCCAGCGAAATCCTACTCTCTCTTAATATCTGAACTTATAGTTTAAATGACGACCTAAAATACGAGGTGTTTTTTATAAACTGCATGAACTGCTCTCCAGCTGCTGCGCGGCGCGAGACATGTGCTCTGAACTGACCTTCCAAGTACGCATAAGCTTCCCTCAGCTTGTCCAGTGCCTTGGTGACGTCATTGGCCCGCGTGTGCAGCAGCGGCCCCATGTGCGCACGCGTGGGCTCGTCTACCACGGGGCGCCACGCGCTCTCCAGCTGCTGCACAGCGCCCGACAGGCTGGCTGCAGCCGCAGTCAGCGCACTCTGGCAGTGCGGCTCGTGGATCGCTGGGGCTGTCAGCTGGAGGAACAAGGATGAAGTTTACACTTCCAATCTTAAGAAATACAGGGTGGAATCATCGACATACATCCATAAACTATGAGTTAAATACAATACAAATGAGTATAATAAAGAGTATTCTATTCTATTCTAATACCCTGGGCAGTTGGGAATGTGACTTATTTTCGTACAGAAAAGAAATTGGACCAATTTTAACGCTGGGTGTACAGAATCAAGTACAGAACTTATGACATCCAGATTACCGTTGATTTAAAATCCGAAAAGGGGTTGCTGTACTCCAAGTACGGTTTCCTTCCAGAAAAATCTAGTATATATCAAATCTTTTGCAGATTTACTGCAAAATCAGTCATACACAAATGAGGAGGGTAAAGAAAGATGTGCACACTGCGTGCATATCTTTCTTTTATGTATGCAGATTTCAGTATGGCATTTGACCTTATTGAACACAATATTCTTCTGACTCTGACTAAGTTAATAGGCATACGTATTCATGGGTTTTAGCAGCGTCAATGCGATATATATTTAAATAATCAGTCACAAACAGTGGTTTTCAAGCGTTTAAATCCCAACAAATATAATACTGCCTGGAGTACTACAAGGATTACAATGGGGCCCTTGTTGTTTCTAATCTTAATCAATGATTTGGCCAATAAAAATAGAATATCTGTGACGACCTATATTTGTACCAAGTAGGCGGTGTTGAAGACGTAGTCAAACTGCAAACTGTTATCGATGAAGTGTCAAAGTGATTCATTGCAGGGATGAGGACCACATGATTTTGAATGTAAACGTATTAAATTTACTAGAAAAAGACATCCCACTAGCGTGATTCTAATTCGGTGTCAAGATTGAGGTCAAGAGTAGACCCATTATATATATAAAAAAAAAAAAAAAAAAAATGTTAAATCCGCAATCCATAATTACAATCAGTAAATATATTGTGTTCGATAGAATTAAAATGACAACATGTATATATAACCTAACCTAACTTACCATACATATCCTATAGCTAACCTAACTACCTAACCTAACTATCTTCATGATATGCATTGATTTAAAAATACTAAATTTATAATTTGAAACTGAACTACTGCGCTGCGTGCCTCTACGTTACATACAATTTATATAGTTTTCCCGGTCTACTTTAAATAAAGTCCAAACAGTAAAAAAAGTTCTTTTTGCAAAGAATGATTGAAGTTCGTCTCTGTCGTCATTTTAATTACGTAAATTGATTTTTGAAATAGAACCTGTTTCTATGTTTAGTAACAAAATAAATTTCAGAACGTACGCATCAATTGGCAACCAAATATAATTCTGTTGATCCGTTTTTATGGTAACACTATTTAACTTTAACTCGTATTTTTTAAATCTAAATAATCCCAATATTTTACAATGTTGTCGATTCAATTTTTTTATTTAAATACCTTCTTTAATTTGAGAGAAGTATACCGTACATGAATTGACAGGTAGGAATAGTATCTATGGGAAAGCGAAATCGTTGTGTTTACTATAATCCAAACGTTTTTTTTTTCATATATACTCACTTTTTAAACCTTCTCTGGATTTCCACAAACATTTCAAAACCAAAATCAGATAAATCGGCCCAGCCGTTCATGAGTTTATGCCGGAATAACGAACAGCAAATAGCTATATATTACATAGATTTATTTAAAAAATGAAAGAAGGAACACAAAGATTCTAGTTAGATTATTACAGTCACTTTTGTATATGAGACTTACAAGTTAAATAAAGTATGAACATGATTCTAGTTGATTCTTCCAAAGGGTAGTTTCGTAGATTGCCGAGAAACTCCATACTTACTCTTTATATAGATACGTGTAATTTTCCTAATATTAGTAGCTGAGGACCTTTTGGCATTATAATCATCGGCCTGTGTTTATTTTATAGTTTAAATCGGTGTATTTATTCCGCTGTAGGTAATGCCAAAAAACAAGAAAAGTTATTTTCTAGTTACCTGTGCGCTGTGCAGCAAGTCCCTGGCGGCGCCTGCAGTGCGCACTCCCGCGTCGTCCACCAGCGCGGCCGCCGGCAGGGCGGATGCCTGGCACGTCAGCTCGTTGGCCGTCACCAGCAGGCGGGACACCTTGGCTCCTACATCCTTGGCTAGCTGAACGATCTGGATAAAAAGGTTTCATCATCAAAGGCATCATCATCATCAGCCTTTACTACACCGGACTACCTATACGATAAGCTCAGTTGGGTAACGAGTAAACGGGAGTGTGGAAGAAGGTTATGCTCGCAACAACTCTTGACCAGGTCTGACGGTACAGTAGCCTTTAGAGGCAGCTTTCGTTATTCGGCCTCTAAAGTGTGGAATAACCTGCCACCTCCGATTAGGGTAACTAATACAAAGGACACATTTAAACGACGTTTCCGTCAGTATCTCATTGATGCACAAAGTGAATTAGACATGGTCACAACTAATATATCAATTAAATGATTCGCCTAACTTCTTAATTATAGTATATGTTAATGTTATACAACTGCATTATTTAATATTACACACACACAACACACGCCTACATTTTTTTTTATTTGTTATCGTGTGCCTGTGTTTTGCTCTAATAAATGCTTTTTCTTTCTTTCTTCTTCCTTTAGTAGTCTACTGCTGAACATAAGTCTCCCATAATATGCACCACAGCGCCCTGTCTTCTGCTTGCCGCATCCAGCATCTACCAGCAGTCTTCCTCAGGTCGTCATCCCACCAAGCCAGAGGACGTCCTACACTATGTTTGCCAAATCGCAGTCCGCACTCAAGATCATCAATACATGGCCGACCCACTGCCACTTCAGCTTGCTAATCCTTAGAGCTATGTCGATAACATAGATTCTCCACTGGCCATCAAAGGTGTTTACTCTAAGAATTATATTCAAACACTTGAATGACCGGTAGAGACTAACTACATTTATCCAGCTCGATTTAGCTTTTGTCTATTTAAAACACGAATCTATACAGGGTGTAAAAAGACCGGTCACATAACCGATAACCACACATTCTGTACATATAATTAAGTAACTTTAACCAAAAAGAATGGCGGGAAAATACTTTTTTTTTCATCTTTAAAAAAGTACGACAACGCAACGCAACTTTCAATCAGCTGAGCGTATAGCTACTCGCGCTTGGTCGTTAACCCGACCGGCCCGCTTGTTTCGTATCCATTGCATTTTTGTAACTTCAAATGCGTAATTTGTTTTGAAAAATCGATAATTTTGATAATGTTTGTTCGGAAGAAAGTTTACTAATGATACTTGGAATACAATTTTGAAAAAAAAAAAAAAAACGAAAAAAAATATTTCACTTTGACCTTCAATATCTCCAAAACCAGTGAATTCCCAGGTATGTTCTAGAAGAAGAAAAACTATCCCAGTGATGGGTATAATACGTAGTTTTCGTTTACGTTAAGGGTCTTTTTACACTCTGTATAAAGATGAAAGATTTATTTGTTTGCATTGAATAGGTTCCGAAAATACGGAACCGATTTGAAAAATTATTCCACCGTTGGGAAGCTACACTATCCCCGGGTTCCATAGGCTTTTTTTTACCCCTGTATTCCCACGGGAACGGAAACTACGCGGATGTAACCGCGTGATGTCTGCTAGTATTGTATAAGATGCGTACGTGTCCGCTCAGCTAAACGGACGCGTACGCATCTATTAGGCTGGTGTTTTATACCACACATTAATTGTGGTGTTCATTACAGATTTTTTTATGATCATTACGGTAACAGTATTGATTATATCCTTAAAGAAGATCGGAACCTAAACCCTCTAAGTTTACTTACCTCATTCTCCTTATCTGCATTTGTTCCTCGGGCAAACTTGTATAACAACTTGCCAGCGACGTCCGCGTATTTATTCGACGCTTCTTGCATTTTCTGAAAATTAATTATACATTATCGCCACTTTGTGAGAAATCTTGATTATTTCTCTAAAGTAAAAACAGTCTAAGTTATTCCCTAAACATCAGCTACTTGCTTGTGATAGTATTTCTCTAGTAATCTACATTTAGATTATCAGGTATTTCACCCTAACTTGTCTATTTTCAATTACACTCGAAAAATGACAACCGGGATCAATGGCTGAACGTGCTTCGAGGCACGGAGGAGTCTTGGTATGTAATAAATGGTCACCCTTCCACGGATCGACCTCGTCAAGCGTAGCTTAACCTTCAATCGACCCATGCAGCAGTTATAATTTTAGCCACTAGCCTATTTCGACTGTGATATAGGAGATTAAATAGCACCGTGGAACTGACCTCATGATCCTCGTTGCCTGTCATGGCGCAGACCTTCTTGGTGGCATCGAACAGTGCTCGCATCTCGTCCTGCAACTCCTTGCGACCTGCTGGGTCCTTAGTGCTGGCTAGGATCTGTGCATCTGCAAGTTTATGGTCATCAGTCACGGCACCCATTTGTTTAGCCACTGCACTAAGTGTGCCGTCAAATATGAAATCACACATACATAAAATATAATATGTCAATTATAGGCACGAACTTATTCCAGCGTAAAATCTAATTTTCCCAGATTCAAATTAATTTATTCACATACAAATAGAGTAATTTAGATGGTTTCTCGATCATGTTACATTATTGGGTCTTATAATCTATTTAGGCTATGGAATGACATGAAGTTTGAGATAGAATACGATTTGATGGTCTCAAATCTGTTCATCGGGTTATGCTTTAATGTGTTAAAAACAATGTGGTAAACATTGAGTCAGTGCCATCTATTTCAAAAGTTCAGAACTAAAGTTTTGTTAATTAATTTGAACTATGTAGTATCCCAAGGAAACACTTTACAGTGGTATCCTATGTATTAATCCAGGCAATCGTCTATTTATTTGCTAATTCACAACGGTTTACACATTATTGAGTAGCAAACATCTAAATATCTTCACATACTTTCTTATTCATAGTATTAGTTAGATTATGTAATAAATAATAAAAAATGTTTCACAACTTTCACGGACGCCACGAATACTAAACAGCTGATTAAACATACTTACTTATATATTTCTAAATACATACATATTATACCCAGACACAGAACAAATGATCGTGCTCATCACACCAACATTTGTCCTGGGTGGGACAAGTAAAACACAAAATACACTAAATAAACAAATATACTATACTAAATAAGTAATAAAGTACCTCTAGCTAGTTCAGGCGTAAGCTCATTGATGGCATTCATTGAGTTAATCGCAGCAGAGTAGTCAATGTTTTCTGGATCTGCAACAAAAAACATTATTAGGTACTAAGGCATTGCTATTCTTGCAAAAAAGACCTTTTGATAAAGTAACGAACTAGCAGACAGACAGACAATAAAACAAATATTATCATTTGCCTTAGAGATATTTGTCGACGAAGTCAAGTCAGGCAGAGGCCCATAGGCGGTAAAAACTTTGCCTCTTTTGGTTACTCAGTAACCCCATGGAAATCTTTGAAGGCACGTTAAACCTCTTCTAAAGCACGGAGGGGTTTCGTGACCTCGGCAACCGTAGCTTTACCTTTGACCGACCCGTGCGCCAGTTATTTTTAAGCCACTAGGAAGTGGCGAAAGGCGGGCTTTTGGTGGGACTGTCCTTTATAATTTCTGCATTCAAAATTCTCAGCCTTATTTAAATAAAATACTTTTGATTTTGAAACATTTTTATACAACACAGGTAGGCAGACAGCTTAATTATCTATCTTAACAAGAGATTTTGTTTATTGTCTAACCTTTGGTATGGCCGGATATGGGTGGATCCACGCGAGACACAATTAGTATTTAATTGTTTCTATAATTACGGCGTAAGAGTGGTTAATGCAACAACAACAACAATATCTAGATCATTTTACCTTGTTTGAACAACACACTCTATACACACATCATACCCTACCGAATATTATTCAAAATCTTACCAGAATGAGCCATAAGGTACAACGCTATAGCTGCGTTGAGCTTGCCCATCCGATCTTCTAAGGCTTTCTCCAACTTCCTCTGTTGTTCCTCATCCAGCTTAGGGCCGGTGTAATCCTGGATAAACATAATAAAGACGGGTAGATCAGATCCGGCGAGGTCAATCCGGAGGTAATATTGGTAGTAGCGACATCTATCTCGTCACTTACGAACTAACGATTGACAATCTACATCGCGATGTTAAAGTTATTCGCGCGATTGATGAACGTACACAAGATCTCGACAACAGCCGTCGGTGATAAGTAGACACGGTATAGCGACAAAATCGAAAAGGGTATGCTTAGATGGTTTGGTCTCGTTGAAAGGAGGACTAAAGACAGGTAGAATGACAGGTTGAAATACATACATGCACATGTACACAATACTCACAACACCTAATTAATTTTGACATACTAATGTTAATGTTATTCGTTAATTTATAATTATTGTATCCTAATTTGATTTCTTATTAATTTATTTTTAATTTATGAATGTAAATGATGACCAGCTAATTGATCTTACCGTATGTATTATAATATAATGACAGTTACATAAAAAAGTAGAACACACAACAACTTACAACTTCTAAACTACATGAATGCAATAAATGATGATTATGATTATGATTATGAATGTACCCTTCATTCTGTGTGGTCCTTTCCTCAAAAGACCATCTCAGACACTAATCTGCATGGATCTTACATGATTCGACCAAGATAATATCTGGACTTTAAAAGAGACTATGGTGATGAGTTTCTTCCAGTGTTTCTTCTCAGAGTGGTGAAACTCCGATCTCATTTACTAAAAAAAAATTACGTGTAAAAGTGTTTATGAAAACCTATAAACAAAAATAAATATCATTTATCATTAGTGAAAACACCAGGAGATAACGCCCTAGAACTAGATGGAAAATAATAATTCCGCAATAAATCAATGTGCACAGACAATATCAATCTCATCTGATAAAAAGCAATTAATGAGGTGTGATTTGAACTTGAAAAAATAATTTTGTTGGTTGGGAATTGGGATGAGACTTCTTAGTTAGTTTTAAGTTTTATAATGTTAAATTTCTGTGCGTGTCCCAAATAAACATATTTTCTTTCTTTCTTCTTTATTTCTTAGTCGCAGGGAGGCCAGGACACCCTAGAAGGATATACCCAGACCTTATTAGCGAGGTTCTTCATAAAGGTCAGGTGCGTAGTACTCGCTAACGACTTATGTGTATAACAACATGTTTGAATGTAAACGAAGCAAAAGAAGTTTGTTAGAATCGTAACATATGGCGCTCTGTAGTTTCTGTCTACTCCCCATGGGAAAAAGGTGTGAGTTTATGTGTATGTATCATGTATGTGAAGCTGACAAACAGACAGAAGCTAGTGTTACCTCATGAAGACCCTGTGCAGCCGTGTCAACAGAGTGTAATGCGGTGGTAGCGGCGGCTATGAACGATGCGCGTCGGATTGTTTGTTCCGTCTTCTCGCCATCCCTAAAACTCTTGCGGGAACGCTGTAATTAATCAAATAATTGTTCGAATTAGGCAGAGAATCAGCAGTTTTTGAACGTCAAAATTACATAAGAGCCCACCCTTTACTACTTCCTAGTGTTTTAATTTGCTGGGATTTAAAAGTGGCGGAACAAACTCCCCAGCAATACGTCTGCTGTCTGATTCGTTTGAAGAACTTGAATCTATTCAATAAAATGCTCAGTAACAAGCAAATAGGTTCATAAAATTTGTAAATCAATATGTCTTAAAATGATTGTCACGTGTTAGCTAGCACACATTACAAGAAAAAAAAAATACTATTGAAAACTAAATTTAGAATCGTTCGGTTTTAAGCAATGGGTTCATGCTACATCTCGAATTATTGACTTAACCTTTCAATCGTGTCAGTTAGAGACACAATAGAAAGCGAAATTAGTATCAGATATGATTGTAGTCTTAAAACTAACTTTAATACATAATGATATTTGAAACAAATATTTTCTAATAATATCGAGTTTTTTCTATTGTAAAATTCTTACTAGACGTAATCTTGGGATGCGTCGATACACTATCTAGTTTAAGTAGATTTACGAGTGCAAAAAGTGAGGAAACTAAAAATAAGCCAGAACTGGCTTGTTTGCTCGGCGAGCGAGTAGGTGCTAAAAGTCACCGTCAAAAAGACAGAACATGACTCGTGAACGAGCAAAGACAATAAAGTGGACACAAGATTACGCCCGGGTTTCGTACTAAACGCGGCTTCTACGTGTTATTCTAAGATGTAACTATTAATATTATGGAAAAAAGGTACTTGTTATATCATACATACCCTCAGACAGTCACTGCGTCTCCTGGTCATGGGGTCCAATGAGAAGTACATCTGCGTGGTGAGGTCGGCGATGCTCTCTGCTGCATCCTTCGCGTCATTGGGGTTCTGTTATAAAGATAAATTTAAACTTACAATTATATTTTTTTTTTGGAAAAAAGGCGGACGAGCAGCTAGAATTGTTATAAGATTACCTACTTAGGTACGTTCCGGCTGTCAAAACATCAATGACAGCGTATATTTCTTATAGTCGTACAACCCTAACTCACACACTCACATGTCACATACACATTCACCTTTTCTTCCTCACCTCACACTTACCAGCGCTTGTTTTTTATTTATCTAAATAAATTAGGTACATAAATACCGGTTATTGTCACATTAATCCGACATTCATTCAAGTAACTTATTCAGTCATTTGAACAGCTTATTGGTAATTATACTCAGGGAAAGGCGGTGAATCCTAACACAAGCAAACTAATTGCTTAAAAGCATTTTCCCAAATATAATCTAGAGTAAGTTAGTCTAATGAAACTTACGACTTTCCCCGGCTCCACAGATTCAGCCAGCTTGTTTAAGTGGTTGTTCAGATCTTCTAGCTCGTCTAGAAGCATCTTCTTCGCGTCCTTGATTGCTTGCTTGTCGGCGGTATCTTTTATACCTGGTAAAATAATAAATATGATTAAGGATGATTTACAAATGTATGAACAAACCAGGTAAATTCACAAAATTCTAGGCTAGATAAGTTAACTGGAAATAAGTAAATAGTTAACGTTCAGAGCGTCACTAAGGAACACAGACGCTGAAAGTTTTGCAAAACCCTTACCTTTCTGAACATCTGGGAAGTCATCTTGCATATTCCTTAAGATCTGTCGCGCGTCGTTCACGTGGGTTTCCGTAGGATCTGAAAAAAATAAAACAGAAATAATTATCAGAATGCTGTGTCTACACATGATGATCCGGCTCGAAGGACCAACATGAATGAAAAAAAATTACTAAGCAACTGACGCAATGAGTTTTTTTTTTTTCAAAAAATAAACAAAGCAAGAACTGTTTGTCGTTTTTTGTTTTTAAATGTATGAATATATATATAAATAATAAAATAAAATAAAGACAAAGACATACCTGTGAGCAGTCCGACTATTTTGACAGAGTTGGAGTTCATTCTGTTCAGTTTTTTTATGCAATCCTTCGACATGTCACCGCGGAGAGGCATCTCACCTTTCTACGTGAACAATAAATAATTATGTATGAGTGAGACATAAATATATCTATATCGACTGGCCTGCTAGTCTAGTAGTCAGTGACCCTGACTGCTATGCCGGAGGTCGTGGGTTCGATTCCCACCCAGGACAAATGTTTGTGTGATGAGCACGATCATTTGATCTGTGTCTGGGGGTAATTTATCTATAATATATTGTATTTAGAAATATATAAGTATGTTTATCAGCTGTTTAGTATCCGTAACACAAGCTATCAAGCTTAACTTGGGACTAAATGGCGTTGTGTGAAAAGTTGTGGAAGATTTATTTATTTATTTAAAAATATATTTTTCTATTATTATATCCAGCATGATAAAGGATTACCTTACAATGCGATCTCAGTTTAAACTGGAAATGTTTAGGTTGATGTGAAGCCGTACTTAACCTAAGCAAATTTTGGACAACATGAAAGTAACTAAAAGCATTTAGAACCTTTTGCGATATATTATTAGTTGGGCTGGCATGTTGGTCTAGTGGTTAGTGGCCCTGACTGCTGTGCCAGAAATCGTGGGTTGGATTCCCCAAACACAAATGTTTGCGTGTTGAGCACGAGCATTTGTTCTGTATCTGGGTGTAATTTATCTATAAAATGTATGTATTTAGAAATATATTACTATGTTTATTAGATATCTAGTACTCATAGCACAAGCTCTGTTTTAATTGGCACTAGGTGGCATTGTGCGAAAGTGGTGATATTTTTGTTTTTTTATTATTGATAGGCACGCGTTTGATGTATCGCCGTTATTTTTTGATTACCTTCGTGAAAAAAAGATAAAATATATGTTGAATATTTTCTTGTAATATAGATGAGGGACTAAAAACTAAAATTTTGTCAAATATCCCATTACATTGGCGAAACTCCGCAAAATATCTATGATGGGTTTTTTTTATTTTATTTTTTATTATTATTGATAGGCACACGTTTGAACACTATCTCACCTGATGATAAGCGATGATGTGGTCTAAATAAATATTCCACAACTTATCACACAACGCCATTTAGTCCCAAGTTAAGCTTGAGAGCTTGTGTTATGGGTACTAAATAGCTGATAAACATACTTATAAATTTCTAAATACATACATATTATAGATAAATTACACTCAGACACAGAACAAATGATCGTGCTCATCACACAAACATTTGTCCTGGGTGGGAATCGAACCCACGACCTCCGGCATAGCAGTCAGGGTCACTAACTACTAGATCAACAGGCCAGTCAATATTGGTTATTTATTTAGTTGTTAACGTTAATTTAGCAAAGATTTAATTGCCTGGTTAATTACTAATTAAAAAGAAATATTTGTACTTACCAATGCTTGTTGCTGGTTTCTAAGATGATCAGTAACCACTATCTGTTGCACTGTGGTTATCATAGCGCCGGAGTGAGCGTGAGAACCTGGTTGAAAGATAACACATGTTTTGTAAAAATATAATTAAATATAAAAAAAAGGATTAAAATGTCTGCACAAATGATTTATATTTCTTACAAAAGATACTTATGGTACTGGTGTAGTGTAAGTGTATCTATTTAAATAGGTATAAAACAAAGTCGGGTTTAATATCACCATAAATAAATCGAGAATGGTTGGACCGATTTTTATGACTTTTAATTTGTAGAATTGGTGTCCACCCCAAAAAAAGAGGAATAATAGGAAAAATTATAATTAAATTATAAGAAAACAAATATAATTTTTCCATAAGTTTTGCATAGAACAGCTTTGCAATGATATCTCAAAAGCAGGTTCGACTGAATCCAGTGATTTTCAGAATGGAAAAAGCCCTAAGCAGAACCAACCTTGATCATAGGGCACTAGTCTGGTGGGCCCGACGAATGACTCGGTTACTATCTTAGAAGGATTGTTAGCCACGTGCTCAATTAGATGACTCCTGGAACAGACAATTAATGTAATACTTCATTATAGAACAATATATAAAGAAAAGAAAGAAAATACACACACACGCACAGTCGAATGAAAGGTACCCCTAAAACAACAAGAGTCCTTCCTATACAAGGTTCGGGAAGTTTTGTCAATTTTTGACAGTCGTTACGAGTACTTGAAATCCCGAAAGTCGATAGTAAGAGTAGCTTAACCTTTAAGTATGGCCGTCATTGTTTCTTAACACCACTATGTTGATGGTCATTACTTGCGTGATATTCATCGGAAGACGCAACCTCCTCCCACGTTGGTAGTTTTACAACTTAAACAAAAGCTACTAAGCCGCTCAATCGCGGGGATTGGGAGGAATTGGTGAAACAAAGAAAACGAAAACATCGAGTAGCCTGTGAGCTGTGAGACTCCACGTCCATACTTAAAGTTTAACATTTAATAGAACCATACGGACCCTTAAATAACGCACGAAAGGTGTTTTTTTTACTTAAAGTACTGATCAGATTTTTTTTTACATGATTTTTTTTTAAAACAAATGTCATATTGATCTCTTTCTAACTTACTTGCCCATCTGTACGTTATCGTGGCAGATGACCATGCACTCGCTGGAGTCCTGGTAGGGTTTGGCCAGCATCCGGCGGCGGATGATGTCGATGTAGCCTTCAAGAATGTCACGGATGCGGAGGCAATCTTGGGTTTTGACGCTGTACTCTTTATCACTGAAAAAAAAACGATGAAAATAGGATCTTTATACAGACAACGAAGTGATCAAATTATTGGTCAGAAGGGATGGATGACCCATTTCCATGAAGAAATAGGTATTTTTACCACCTTCAGTTTAGTACCAGATCGCTTTATCTTGCATATATTATCATAAAATAGTTTTGTGCTTTTTTTTCTATGTTGCTTACTCTCTACTCCATAAACAAATGGTATTTTTACCTTTAGATAAGTTCAGATCGCTTATTTTGCCGATATTATCATAAATAGTGCTATGCTAAATATTGCTATTCTATGGAAGGTAAATCATCAGTTAGATGGAACAGTTGGCGCATTGGCTGAGACATTAGTTGTTGTCCCAGATACATTCCCGCACGGAACAAATTTGAGAATTGTGAAGATATACAACCTTCGTATTGTGTCGATGGTTTGTTGCTTAGCAATTGTTTGT
Organism: Euplexia lucipara; assembly: GCA_921972225.1. NCBI lineage: Eukaryota > Metazoa > Arthropoda > Insecta > Lepidoptera > Noctuidae > Euplexia > Euplexia lucipara. The sequence continues at coordinate 14,240,245 of OV179167.1, read as the reverse complement.
TATATCTGTCTTGTTCTTGTTACCTTTACCTTTGCCTTTACCTGAAAATATATTCCTTCTACACAATAAAACAAAGTTTTATTAAAACGTTTAATTCTGCATCTACGGAAACTTACCTAATAATTATAAGCTTTAACTAAATAAAGCATCACAAGGATCATTATTCAGGTAGTTAGAATAGAATACTCTTTTATTTTGTACACCATAAAAACTAGCGACCGTAGTTGTTCCGGGTCCTGGCTATTTTCGTATGTGAGTTTATATGTTTGTAAACGCATCTATATAAATAAAGATTAATCGCCGAAATGTATGCACGCGCTTACTCGTATCTTCCGAACGACCGCACCAAATTGGATATTTCTTTTCTTGTTATATTTGTGTTGGATTCTGGATTGTTTAGACTCACAATTGAACCCGGCAGGTGGTGCTGTGATCGAGTTTTAACCTTTCAATCGTGTTAATTAGAGACACAATATAAAGACAACGACAGCGGGCGTCTTCTTGTGGTTTAATGAATTAAACCAAGTTCGGGCAGAAAAGCCTTTGCCGTGTACGCTGAGTTTTAATAAAAACATAAGTAATAGCCCTGTAAAACTAACCTGTAATCTCCGAAATTCAAGGTGAACGTTTGCGACTTTCCCGCGTGGTAGGTCTTGACGTGCGTGAGTGGCCATTGTTGCAGGATCTCCTTCGTGACCTCGTCGAGGCGCAGGATGGCCTCCGCGTTGATGCCTAGCAGTCGAGGAACCAACTTTTTCTTGTCCTTTTGTTTCTCCTGTATGCATAAAAAACTTTGTAATATCTCGCCTGTATTCCTCAAAAGTTTAGGCAAAGTTGTACATTATAGTACACTCCAGTGGTGCTGGCTCAGTTTTCTAAAAAATTAAATTCTAAAATCATTAATTTATTGTAATTAGACTAAGGGGCACTGTTTGAACTTCAAAATTACTTAAAACAGTGCCCCAAAAAGGCCGCCCTTTGCGAATTGCTAAAAATAGACAATCAACTTAGAACCTACAACAAAAACGGTCCATGGATTTATGAACATAAATGGCAGAAACATACCTAAACAAACATACCACAAACCCTTCATTGTGCATCAGAGGTTAAAAAAAACATACCTTAACCAAAAAGAAGGTGACTCCATACGTAGGCAGCGCCCGCGCAGTCTTGATGTACAGGAACTTGGCGTCCAGCTCGCTGCTGCCCTGGTGCGTGGCGTACTCCTTCATGATCTTTTTCTCCACGCTCCAGGCGTTGGAGTACTGCTCGGGTAGGTATTCTTCTAGTCTGATGATGAAGATATTCAAGATAAAAATTGTAAGGAAGGCTGCAGGCCTTTTATCAGGTCAGAGAATCAGCGTGGCAACGCGGCCAATTTTTGGGCACGTTTCCCGAAACAACTAACACTATTCAGGATGGTTTTCACATGTTTTTTTTTAATATTATAATCCACTGCTTGACTGCAATCCTACTATGATCTGACTAAGATGATGTCTAGACTTTAAAAGAGACTAGTTAGGATCTCTGAGTTTCTTTTGTGCTTCTCAGAGTAGTCCGATAGTGAATCCACCTCCCGACATTGAAAAGCGGATTTTATGCTTTTTTTAACTTGATGTAACAGGAAATTACATGAAGGTTGAGTGAGAGGTGAGCTAGTGTCATCAGTCTCCGGGTAGTACAACTGAGAATGTTATAAGAATAACTTACTTTTCAATTAAACCAGGTTTATTTTTCTTCTCGTCAAAGTCTCCTAGTTGGATCTGGCACTGGATACCCGCGAAGTTTACCGCTATAAATAATCAAAACACAAGATTTAACGGAATGGTAATGTAGCGATGTAGAGTTGGACATTTTAGGCACGACTCAGGATTCATAAGTGATACCTATTACGAGCTCGGTACTTTAGAGCAATCGTACTGGTAGGCACGAGTTGCCTTTTCATCAATAATAATCCATTACCTTCAGCACGAGTGAATAGAATCTAAATATAATTTTGGAAGGGATTTTCCAGTTACTTGAATATTATTTGTTATTGACATGGTGTCGAAATTATTCATTTTCATTCATAATCCAGCCTTTGCCTTTTCTACATCCAATGTTACCAGATGTTGCTGGAATCCAGTATTTACACACGGATTGTCGGTGTTCACAACTCAAGAACTGGTAATTAGACTCGTTACGACTTTCAAAGATCTTTATATTTATTTTATTTATTTAAATGTCAGCCAAGACTAAGTGCTTTCCGATCTGCGAAAGGGTCTTGATGATTCATCTTGTCTGGCCAGTTGGTCTAGTGGTTAGTGGCCCTGAATGCTATGCCAGCGTTAGTGAGTTCGATTCCCACTCAAGACAAATGTTTGTGTGATGAGCACAAACATTTGTTTTGTGTCTGGGTATAATTTTATTCATCTACAATGTATATTATAGTAGGTTTATCAGTTTGTTTAGTAGGTACTCTTAGAACCAGCTCTACTTAATTTGTGTAGATGGCGCCGTGTAAATGTAGAAATTATCATTATATATTATCTTTCGGTGAATTGGCAGCGCCTTAACGGATATTCTTAGCAACATATCGCATTCAACATACTGTCTGCTACGCGGACTGCTGAATTCCTAGACTAAAACATTACAGGCTAGTGCATAGAAATGGTAATTAGGTTTAGATCTAGATCTAAAATGAGGTGATCCAAAGTTGTAAAGGAAAGTATAGTTATCATAGTTGTGGGGAAAAATAGATAGCTATCTCTCATTGGTTCTTGCAACGGTGATTAGGTACCTAACTGTTATTTTTTAACATACCTACTCGACAGTTTTATGTACCATGAATTAAGTCATGGTATTTTATGGCGGCAAAGAAGCTCGAATAATAAGATTTTAATATTGGTACCAGCCGTGCTTCGTAAGTTCATCTTCTCCCAGCGTAATGTTAAATAATAACCTATCTCAAGAACTGGACTTTTAAAAGAAAACAGAATTCTTAAAATCGTACGTAGGTACAGATCAGCGCTTTAGAAAAATAAAACAAGAAAAACTCTATAGGTATATTACTGGCCGTGTTCCGTTTTTACTCACATATACGTGTTAACTCATATATAGTTTTCACACCTCACGCTAAAATATCTCGCAAGTGGCACAATTTTATCCGACTTATTTGTATTTATTTGCCATATTTTGGCCAACTTAGGTACACAATACATCCGAATAACATAGAATGCATAATCTACAAAGGTATTGCCTTTATAAATTATAGCCTTTATGTTATTCTGACACTCTTATCCCATAAGTTATTCTGGTCTTTATTTTATACACAATGGTAAATTTTCAAGTCAACAAACATCCACACTCGCATACTTACATCCACTTTGACATTTACAATTGTAGTAGAAAGTAGGATAGAATAGTAAATAACTCACAAAATATTTATTTCGACTTCAAATAAAAAACACACAGCTTAATATACTCCTTCAAAATCTGCAACCCGAAAAATAAAACTTACAAAAACCATTAAAAAATATTTTATTGTCTAAACCCTTAATCTAAATCACTATCTGCTAGCATCACTACTTCCACCTGCCTGGCCATCCTTATTGAGGATCTGCTGCAATTCGTAATCCTGTACCACTTGAAAGATCTTAGTCTTAGCCTGGTTCAGGTAATATGGACTGAACTTTTTTAGAGTAGACCCTATTGTCAGAAGGAATACATCCAAAGGATCTGTAGGGCTTAACTCCTGGAAAGTAGACTCCGAGTAATCCCTTGAAGAGTTCCCTTCATCCTGTTGTTGTTGTTGTTGTCTCTTTCTGAATACTGGTTTTGTCTCCCTCGGTTCTTCGAAGTCCAGAGTCTCGTCGACGAAGACTTCTGAGGGCATTTCGACTTCACAAGCGTCGTCTTCGAGGAATCCTGGGTACTCTTCAGCTATGGTTCCTGAGGAGATGGGCTCCTTGAAGTAAGGTATCATGAAGGACAGTTCCTCCTCGTATTTATATTTGTAGCTGTGCGCGTTCGGGTTTCTGAGTCTCTCTCGGAATTTTCGTCGCATCATATCTCTTATGTTTATCCATCGGGACTTGCAGACTAGAGCTGGAAAATAAGAAGGTTTGTAGGAGTTATTGGGTAAATAGATGTTACAAATCATTATTTATGTATCTTAAATCCCTACATCGTATTCTTAATTACTGTGATCTTTGTATAGAAGAATGATTTGATTGTTTGTTTGCATTCAAAGTTATTTCAAACACTATAGAGAGACCTGCAAGGAAATATCATAGAAAAATTACTGATCCCATGTCTCAGTAACGCCATCTAGTATAATATAGTAATATTGGAGCGGCAGCGGTGCATACTAAACTAAAACATAGACTTGTGTCTTATTGGACACAAGTCTATCGAATGAAAATTTTCTACAGTAGGTAAGTATTGAATGTCTTTGTTTGCATTGAATAGGCTTCGAAACTACGGGACCGATTTAGAAAACTCTTTCACCATTGGGAAGCTGCACTATCCTCGGGTGACTTAGGCTACTTTTATTCCCTGTATTCCCACGGGAACGGGAAAAACTAGGCGGGTGAAACAACACTGTCCGCTGTGTTGGCTATGGAGATCCCATGTTTAGGGTGAGACTCCACCAAAGCAGAGACGAGATGTCTCGTTATTACCCAATAGGATATTGTATTGTGCTGAAGTTAAGCACTGAGCTGTCCAAATGACGCAAGCTGATTGGTTGTATGACACATCTCTTCTTGTCCCCGCTTTGGTGGAGTCTCGCCCTAATACTAGATCACAGGCTATTTATTATATTACTAAAAATTTCTAACTACTTCTACTAGGTACCTACGCATTTGGTAACTATTTTTATTACATTCCTACGCTGGTTTACTACCTATTTAGTTTGTAGCCAATGATATTATAAGTAAAAAGGTGTGTGTATAAAAAATGTGGCTAACTAGCCACACTTGACCTCGGTGTCGCGTCGCGCCGTCAACGGCGCGTGCGTGCGTTGTTGTGCCGTTTTTGAAGATCGAGTGTTGTTTAGGTAACCTATCTACACCTTTTTACTTATAATATCATTGTTTGTAGCTAGATATAATATACATCTAAGCATAGGTAATAATAATGTCCATAAGTATTTTTTTATATAACATCAAAATCATTATAAAATAATAATTAACATTTCCCTAAATGAGTGATAAAATAAAATGCCTAGGTAGGTACCTTGTTCAAATACAAGGAAATCAAATCCTTTATTATAGGATAGAACAACGGCTGCATAGGGGCAAAGGTTGGAATGTTCGATGTGAGAAAACAATCGGTTTGAAGTTTTGTTCTTGAAACAAACAATTTCAAAATTGATGACAACTTAATGCTTCGATGTCAGTCTTAATTAACCCATGGTCATTGTCTATGTCCAAGGTACCTAATAGAGGTCTGAGCCAACCAAGAACACTTTAAATAATACCACATTTCCTGTCCCTCTGCAGGGTACAGACAGACCCCTTCTTATACAGAGAAGGCACTAGAAACACTTTGGTACCCACCAAGAAAAAGTCTTTGTCCAAAAAAAATCCTATTTCTTATTTTCTACCTAGGGCACTACTGCCGATCCCCCAACAAAACGCGCAATAATACCAAAACATAAGCAAACCATTACAAAACATTCACAACAGATAACCATATCAACTAACCTACTTAGAATTCAACGGACGGACTCGACGCCAACTTCACAATTGAACTCACCATTGAATTATAACCCCTGTGCTTAAGACATAAGGTACAAAAACAAAAAATAAAAGTAATAATGAATGAAACTCACCTGGCCTGCTCAGTGAATCTCCAATCTTTTGCCAAACAACTTCTCTTGTGTCAAAGTCTAGATATTGTGCGTGCCTCGTGTTGTAAATAATGGGGTTTTCTTGAACTAATTTAAGCAGTTTTAGATCTAAGTTTTTGTTAAAAGGCAGCGGCATCGTGTCGGGCGCGGGCCGGCGTCGTGTCGCGACTGGCGACTGCGCGGAGGCGCACAAAGCGGCAACGTCGCGGCGACGTCACGTGTCGGCTCCGTCGGTATCGCAACCGGTTGGTAAGGGAGGGCGCGCATTGTTGACTGGCGACTGTGATTGGTTAGCGATGATTGCATTGTTACTCGTACTTTAAAAAAAAAGTTCGGTATAATTACAATAAAGGTACCTACCTAGTAAGTTTCGGTCGGAATTATTTTGTATAATTTTGTTAAAAATACTTAAGTAGGTATGTAGATACATCCATATTTAGCAAATTTATATTTTTTTGTCCCACGAATATTTAATAATTTAGGTAGGTAGGTACCTACCTTATAACTGCACAGTGGTGCAAGAACACTAGAATAGCAGAAAACGATAATTTATGTCTGTTAAGCGAAATTATATTTTTAATTATTATGACAAAATGGTAAAAAATACATTAGTAGGTAGGTATCTATTTACGGCAATTTAAACAAAGTATTTGCGGGTTTTTCCTTAAAACTTTATTTTCCTAGTATTTTACGTATTTATGTGTTTTTATAAACGAGTAAATAAGTAGGTAGGTTCATAGAATTGTCATTTCCTTAATTTGTATTTAGAAGTTACTTACGTCATTTGAAAATAAAACTTGTAATATAAATGAATATGTGTATTTAATCATAATTATTAAGTTATTAATATCTTAGACCTGTTTATTTCTGTAAAGGTAAACTCGTAGTCGTAGGTAGGTATTTAGTTTAAAAACGCATAGGTATCATTCTACTAACCTATAAAGTTTGTAAATAAATATTTAAAACCATATTGTTTTGTAATTAAAGTTGAAAAAAATTACAATGAAGTAGAAACTATATTATATTAACATTATAAGCACAGCACAAATCATTTTGCTCTTTTTTCCATAAAGTAGATACCTAGGTACATACTTTCGTGTGCATTATGTAAAAAAACTTTTTTGCAAAAAATAAAACCGACTTAAAAAAAACACTAAACGGTGTTAAATAACTCTAAATTCGGAATTCTGTGGCTTTGGTGGGTTTGTCTTACTCCTGATGGGCCACCGACTTCCGAATTTAGAGTTATTTAACACCGTTTAGTGTTTTTTTTTAAGTCGGTTTTATTTTTTGCAAAAAAGTTTTTTATTTTTCCATTTTTAGTTGTTGCCATAAAAATATTTGCCATGAATTTATTTTATATTCTTAATTGTTAACAATACATGTCATGATAATAGGGTTTTCCACTAATCCCTAATAAATTAAAATTAACATACCTAACTGACGAAATCTAGGTATATTGTACCCAACTGCGTACCCCTCAGAGCATACAGGCGTGATGATACGTCATGATGTTGTATAAACAATAAATATCCAAGCGATTCCAGCAATCACGACAGATTTGCCGTCTATTTTTGAAGAGTTCCGTTGTATATCTCCGAAGATCAGCACCAGATCTTCACCAAATTAAAATGGGACCACCTCAGGAGTCTACTCTTTCAAACAAAAAAAGAATTTTGAGAATCGGTCCACAAATGGCGGAGAAATCAGGTAACATACATAAAAAAAAAAAAAAAAAAAAAAAAGAAAAAAAAAAAAAAAAAAAAAAAATACATACACACGAACATAGAACCTCCTCCTTTTTTGAAAGTCGGTTAAAAAAACTATTATTTTAACAATTCAAACAGACTATTCAGTTGTATTTATTTGTATACTTTGACAAAAACTTCTACTTATTCTATTCTACGATATGAGTGATATTGCAACAAAAAATTCGGCATCTTATGTCATCGTGTCGCACAGTGTGCGGCCACTCCGACCGGAGGAAGCGGGTCGGACGTAGTGTGTGTGAGGTATCGATCGACGTTGATGGCCAACGAGTACTGCAGGTTGCAAACTCGACAGTAACTCGCATTTGTTTTACGGGGAGTAAAAAGTGAAAAAATGTTTTAAATTGGTGTCAGTTTGTTTACGCTAATCTACGAATACTTAAAACGAAATTGTGGTCATAAATAAATATATTTCGAATGAAATCTCACGGTTTTACACAGAGTTATTTCTCGATAAGATGCTATTATTTCACGGCTATTACGTTTGCAGGCCGCACAAAGTTAAAAAGTACACGTGGTGAGTCCACGTGTACTTTTTAACTTTGTGCGGCCTGCATCAGAGATATTTAGAAAGTATCTCTGAGGCAGGCCGCAAATATTTAATACAAAAATGATGTTCAATAAAATTATATTTACTATTCCTTTAAAACTCCTCGCCTACTGTTTGACATAGAATCTCACTCAGCTTGACAGTAACAACAAACTTTACACACTTGTATCAAAATGTAACTAATTAGTTACCGTATTACTCTAACAAAAAACACATGAATTATAAGTACAACCTTTGAATTCTAGCATTACAACTACACATTAAAGTATAAGTAAATCAATGTTAATCATCATAAATTATAATCATACTAAAAAAAAAACTTTCACACAACGCCATCTAGTCCCAAACTAAACAGAGTTTATGCGATGCATACTACACAATAGATAAACTTATATATTTATACATACATAATATAGATAAAGTACACCTAGACACAGAATACCAATCATTCAGCATTAGAGATCGTCATGTAATCAATACTTAAGACTACACCAACTAAAATACAAATCAGTTAAAACTTATCCCAAATACAAAGTCTCCGTAGTCGAAACTTTAGAAGACTGTCCATGTTTTTCTTTCTCAACAATTTGCTGCAACTCATGTTCTTGTACAATCGCGAAAATTTTACTCTTAGCCACATTCAAATGGTAAGGCGAAAAAGTTTTCAGCGTAGACCCGATACTTAAGAGAAACGCATCGACTGGGTCATTAGGGTCGAACTCCGGAATTTGACTGGGAGCTTCACTGAAACTGGTTAAATTAATAGTGTCGTTGACTTCCTCAAAAGATGGTGCCTTTCGGGACTTGGATTTTTTCTTTTTAGTCTTAGCTTTCTTTACTATAGGTTCATCGGAGTCGTTGTCGTCGCTGCAAGGGATTAGGCTTATCTCCTCATTCGGAGAGTCGGTGACCAAGTCGTGCCAGTCCTTGACCTGCGATTCCTCCTCGTCTTCCAATGAGAGTACCACTACGTCTCGGTAGAAAGGCTTCATGAATGCCAGCTCGGAATCATATTTATACAGTCGTGGCGGGTACGTCGGATCTGTAACGTTTTTTTTAAGTATCCGTCTGTGAACGTCCCTTATGTTAATCCAACGCACTTTGCAGTCGGCCCCTGTAATAAATAAACAGTTGATATAAATCTTATTTAAACCATTAGTTGTGCTATTCTGTAAAATGTATGTGAAGGGAGGGAGAATCAAGCTGTCGTTCTATATTAATGACAGTTCTCCTAAGTTTTACGGGGTGACTTTTATTGAGTCAACCGGCAGTACGAGTAGCGCGCCCATTATTAATAAAATCATTGTAAAACGATTTTTTTTTATTTCAAATCACCCCTCGTTTAAAGAATAAAAGAAGGCGGCGTACACCTGCCATATAATGTAAAATTGTTTTAATAAAACTGTCGACAGAGCAAAGCAAACGATTCCTTGTAATGTTTAGCAAAATCAAGACCCATTGTTACACCCTATATTTTTCTTAAAGTTATTATTTCTAAGTTTCCAATTTCGTAATTTTATTATAAAAAAAAAATGTAAACAATACATAAATGAGTATTTAAAATGTTTCAAATCTGTTTTAAAAATTGAATACTTTGTTTATAGACAGCTTTTAGAACCAAACAAGCTCACGCTCACCTCACAAAAAGTCGAACGCGCTTGAACGATAACAAATGGTAGAGTCGGATCGTGATAACTAAAAATTACTTACCAGGCTTTTTCAATTCGTCTCCGATCTTCTGCCATGCCACCTCCCGGCTATTAAAGTCCATATATCTGACATTGTTGACGTCGTATAACACCGGGTTCTCCTTCACAAGGCGAATAAGCTTCACATCTTGCTTGTCTGAATTTGCGTGGAACATTATATCCACGTGCGCTTATCGGCAACGGGTGTCGGAGACTCGCGAGTCGAGCGGGCGATTCGTCGGGGCTCGGTCGTGGTCGGGGCCTCTCGCTCGCACAATATTAGGGTTGGTTTTTATGATGTGAATAAATAACTGACACAACAAATTCCCGATTGTAAGACATGATTTTTTCGTTGACATTTTCACTTAAATGTATTCAATAGGTGTATTATAGGTGTTTCTTTATTAAGATTCTATGATATTTACTTGTACAGAGCTTGAGTCATGTCTGAACGCGCTAAAATCTGAAAATACTACTCGTTTCGATTTCTTTTTGCATTTATTGGCCCAATTTTTGAGAAATGTAAGTTATTTAATATCACGCTTCACATTCAAGAAGCGAGTGGGAACATGAGCCATAGTTTTTATTTAAGTATGTAGTTTCGATGTAAGTTGGGAGGCTATCTATTTTCTCGATATATTATTAATAGACAGAAATGTATTTCCTATGACGTAGATACCAAACGTCCATTAATTATAACACTATGCTAGGTACTCATATTTCCTACTAAACAGTTTGTACATAATTTCCTGAACAAATAAGTAAAATAACATAAAATTACTGGACATACCAACACAGTGACCTAATATTCGCAAAAATTCGAGAATACTAAGTATTAAATTAATAAATTGATAATTGAATTTTGACCTACAATATTAAGGATGTTTATTCATAAAACATAGTCTGCGGTTATTAATAAACAAATATTTATTTTATTTAACAGGTAGGTAAGTGCCATATTTACGTCAATGTCGCGACACAGTTTAAAATACACAAGTTTAATAATACAGGGTGTCTCATTCAAATCGGTCAGTATGGGAAAGTCTTAAACTACACACATCAAAAGTGTCTAGGGATCAACATATATTTTTGCAATAACTTTTCTCCTGATTGATATTAATTAAAATTTTCTTTAAGGATTCATCAAATAAAGTGTTTTCGTTTGTCACAGTAACGATAAACCAAGTCACCTTTGCATTAATAAAGAAATTTGCCATTTTCCTAATAAAGGGATTTTTGACATTTGAACCACTAACATTAAAGTTCGAAAAAAAGACTGAAATAACAGTTTTCTTTAAAATTTTATTGGGTAACTTAAACAATTAATAATCCGTGTTTCTACCGCGAACACTAACAACACAAGAACATCGGTTTGGCATACTCAAAATGAGTTCATCCAAATCACGCTGTGGAATGGCCGCCCATGTTCGTTGCAACAACAAAAAAAGGTCTTCTTGGGACTGGATACCCTCCATATTCGGCAGAGCTCTTCTCTGTAGCATATCCCATGCATGCTCAATCGGGTTCAAGTCTGGCGACTGAGCAGGCCAGGGCAGGACATTGATGTTAGCTGCGGCGAGAGTCTGTCTTACAACTCTTGCGGTGTGCGGTCGTGCATTATCATGCATTAACTGAAATAAGGGACCGATTTGCACTTGTAGAGGAACGATGACGTCTGATACAATCGTCTCAGCATAAATTTGAGCGTTGAGGTTGCCTCTGATCCAAATCAACTCAGTTCTTCCGCCGATCCAAATACCCGCCCATACCATGATGGTTCCACCACTATAAGGATGGACTTCCTGGCAGGATTTTAATCGCTGTTGGCGTCCAGGGGTTCTCCAGTGTCGTATACGTCTTGTATCCGGTCTCATACCAAAACGAGACTCATCAGAAAAGCACACGAAACGCCATTGTTCTTCTGCCCAATTTCTGTGTTCAAGAGCCCATTGATATCGAATCCTACGATTGTGCATTGCTATAGGTGGTACCCGTAGCGGTCTTCGGGAATGAAGGTTCACTTCATGCAAGCGGTTTCTGACTGTTTGGTCGCTAATTAAGTTCCCTGAAGAGTGATGAAGCCTCACGAGTTGTAAGACAGACTCTCGCCGCAGCTAACATCAATGTCCTGCCCTGGCCTGCTCAGTCGCCAGACTTGAACCCGATTGAGCATGCATGGGATATGCTACAGAGAAGAGCTCTGCCGAAAATGGAGGGTATCCAGTCGCAAGAAGACCTTTTTTTGTTGTTGCAACGAACATGGGCGGCCATTCCACAGCGTAATTTGGATGAACTCATTTTGAGTATGCCAAACCGATGTTCTTGTGTTGTTAGTGTTTGCGGTAGAAACACGGATTATTAATTGTTTAAGTTACCCAATAAAATTTTAAAGAAAACTGTTATTTCAGTCTTTTTTTCGAACTTTAATGTTAGTGGTTCAAATGTCAAAAATCCCTTTATTAGGAAAATGGCAAATTTCTTTATTAATGCAAAGGTGACTTGGTTTATCGTTACTGTGACAAACGAAAACACTTTATTTGATGAATCCTTAAAGAAAATTTTAATTAATATCAATCAGGAGAAAAGTTATTGCAAAAATATATGTTGATCCCTAGACACTTTTGATGTGTGTATTAGACATACGAAGATCTGTTCTGAGGAACCATGTCATCGATTTTAATAACAAGAAAAACTGCATTCATACATTTTAAAAAACATCTGTACTCCGTACGGGAATCGAACCCGGTTATTTTTAAAACAAAAACCTACGCTATTTCTATTTAGATAGCCATTGTGTAGGTCTTAAGAAGTAAATGTCTGTATGAAACATGATGTCTAAAATGAATAAAATGCATTGTTTCCACATACTTTAATTTATTTTTGTAGGTGCTCGAAGTGACCACGTTTACAATATTACTAAAATAGTACCGATGTTTTTCTAAAATGTATGAATGCAGTTTTTCTTGTTATTAAAATCGATGACATGGTTCCTCAGAACAGATCTTCGTATGTCTTATAGTTTCAGACTTTCCCATATTGACCGATTTGAATGAGACACCCTGTATAATGTAGGTGAAACTGTCAGTTATATAGTTACACATTCCTTTATTAAAATTGCAATGTTTCGCGTCACTTATTAATGCGGTAACAGGAAAACTTCGCAACTTACCTTGATTTTATATATTATACCGGATTTTTTAATTCGTCTATCCAGTCAAATGACGAAATTGAAGCGTGAAAAAGCCTATGTTACACGGACTATAAAAAACAATCAATTAACAGATAATTAATCAAAATCGTACTAGCAGTTAATGCACTAAATTCATAATTATAACGGTAAAACATAAACCTTGCTGCCTAGTTGGGCTTTGCTGTAGTCGGGTACAAAAAAAACTAGACACCGATCATAAGTTTCCTTTTCTTTTTCTTTAAATACAGATAAGATTTTGTTTAAATAAACGAAAATTACAATCGGAAACACAAAAGAAGAAAATAACCGGGGAAAATTTTAATTGATAGGATACCATTTAAAAATGTGAGCGTAAGGGTGACTGGTGTAAGTGAGAATGAAAAAAAATATTTGCTATAATGTATTTAACTAACAACTATGTTTTTTTTTTCTTATTTTATTTGTTTTAATTATTGTGTGTACACATACACACAATAATCATCAAATAAATATTTTTCTTTTTTCTTTCTTTCTTTCTTTATTTTATCGAATGGAGCGCCATGTAAGCCCGCTATTAGCCGATGTATCTGTCTCGCATACTTCGACGCGTCGTGTCGGGCTCGGCTAAAGTGCTTGTTATAATATAGCATCGTTACGATAACCGCGGCATCACAGCCATTATATAGCAGTGACATTCTGTAAAAACACCGTGTGAAAATGTAGGTGAAGTGATGGCAAATTGATTCCATACTAATGAGTAATGGTAGACATTGACAGTTTAATTCAGTCAAGTTTTCACGGGGGGCTTAGGTACCTACTGAATCATCACTCCATTTATGGATTAGAAAAACTTTTTTACAAAAAAAACAACCGACTTCTTAAATAAAAACTAACGGGTTTTTCGGAAGTCTGTGGCTTTAGTAGTTTTGTTTTGTTCATTATTGGCCACCGACTTCCGAAACTGGAGTTATTTTTAACCCGTTAGTTTTTTTTTAAGAAGTCGGTTGTTTTTTTTTGTAATAAAGTTTTTATTTTGTAATTTTTAGTTTCTTTGTAGGTAAAGAAAGTCTTTCAAAACTTGAAAGAATCATTGAAATTGGATAACAATTGCTAAAGAAGTTCTATCTATAAACATTAATCTGTACATCTCTGCCGGCCCCCTTTAAAATAGAATGGAGTAATGTTAAGTTGTGGAAATACAAAAGCTCAGCATAGACATCTGACTATAGCAATCGCGAATAATTTGCTGTTATGCGTTGAAGAGTTCCGTTGCCTGTCTTCTTCATCAGTTTTTCTTCACCAAATTATACTTTCTAAATAAAAATACTTGATTATTTACTAAAAATGTTAAAATCGGTGCATATTTTTTGAGGAGTTCCCTCAATTCCTCGAGGATCAGATATGAGTTTTGATACAAATGGGACCAATCTGCTAGTATACCCTATCAAATAAACAAAGAATTGCGAAAATCGGTCTATAAATTAATACTTACAACCGAATTCAGAACCTCCTCCTTTTTTTGAAGTCCGTTAAAAAGAAGCTCGTAGAAGCAGGAATCTGCATTCCTGCTTCCAATTTTGATTTAAGTATTAATGACAACATGACCTAAATAACATTACGCCTGTAATCGGTGTAGGTACCTACATGTCTTAGCTACACCCACATTTTGCCAGTTATGTTTAAGTTCAAGTTAATTAGGGGGCAAACCTATTGCTATCAACCGAGCACAGATCTAGAGAAACTTTGTGATAATCTGTACTAATAATATAAAGAGGAATGGTTTGATTGTTTGGCTTGGATTGGCTCCGAAACTACTGGACCGACTTGAAAAATTCTTTTACCATTGTGAAGCTACACTATCCCCGGGTGACATAGGCTACTTTTTATCCCTGTATTCCCACGGGAACAAAAGGGATAAAACAGATGGTTATGGAAACGCCGCAGCGCCAGGAGGGGACGACTTAGAAAACAATAAATAAATATTCCACAACTTTTTCACACAACGCCATTTAGTCCCAAGTTAAGCTTGAGAGCTTGTGTTATGGGTACTAAACAGCTGATAAACATACTATATATTTCTAAATACATACATATTATAGATAAATAACACCCAGACACAGAACAAATGATCGTGCTCATCACACAAACATTTGCCCTGGGTGGGAATCGAACCCACGACCTCCGGCATAGCAGTCAGGGTCACTAAATACTAGACCAACAGGCCAGTCTTGCCAAGGGGAATCGTATACCTAGTTAGTATAATGTGTCTGTTGCACTGTTGACATTCTTTTTTAAAGTCCAGGTATTATGTTTTGTGGACTGGCCTATTTTTATTCACAGGAACTCGGTCAACACTGACGGTGTCGCCCCATAATTATAATTATAATGAAACCACTTTTAGGTATCTATTCTATGTATAGCGCGATACATCTCAAAACGGTTACTTCCAAGTAAATAACACGCAACAGTTTAAACTGAAAACATCAGGGAAATTATATACCGACGACATGGCTAGCGAAGTTGTTGAACGATTGGCTGTTGCTCTGAGTGTCGTTGGTTCAATTCCAACACGGAACAAATTTTTCGTATGGCCAACAAATATGTGTTAAAGCTTACAGGGCATGGCCGTAGATATTCTTTCCACGGGGAGAGGATAAAATACTATTCCTCTCTGTCATTTTTATCCACTCTCCGAGCATGGCGACATGGGTGGATAAACTATTCGCGGGGATAAACCAGGGGAAACGCTTGTCCTCGAAATTATTGCCATTATAAGAAAACTTTTATGAAATTACACAATAGTCGAGAATGTCATGTAAACCAAAGTACTTTCATCGTTTTATTACATCTGTACTGGATATTTATTTTGTTTTTTTGTCAATTGGGATTGCTCGAATCGCGAAATCTTTCACTAGTCGCCATGCTATAAGCCGTGGATGAGTATCCACGTCTAATGTCAAAAAGTGATATAATTCTCTTTCCCCCTGTTGCCGTGCTTTGGCAGGTGGATAAGATAATTGTATCCCTTGTCAGTGGAAATAACCGGTGGATAAAAGTTATATCCTCAGCCCATGCTAGCCCTGCAGCCCATGCTAGCCCTGCAGGTAGTTGTCCCAGGTCTGTTTTTTGTGTATGTTAGTTTAAACGTCTCTAAAATTATACAACACAGACGAAATTCTTACTGTGTGCACTTTTTAATTCTTACGTTGCAGAAATAAAAATTAAAGTCCCAATAACACATTGCCCAGTCAAGAATCAGACTTCGGATTCATACTGTGCGTATTGTATAATTATCACTTGCTTCTAAAACGGTGAAGGAAAGGAAAACATCGTGACGAAACCTGCTTGCCTGAGAGATATTTCTTGACGGCATGTGCAGACCAGCGTCAGACAGCATCACCTGTCTGGCATTAATGCTGAAATGGACCCGAAAAATGCATTTACGGAGCCTGTATACATTATTCGAAAGTTAAACCGACTTCAAAAAAAAACACTAAACGGTGTAAAATAACTCTAAATTAGGAAGTCTGTGGCTTTGTCTTATTCATGGTGGGCCACCGACTTCCGAATTTAGAGTTATTTTACACCGTTTAGTGTTTTTTTTTTGAAGTCGGTTTTATTTTTTGCAAAAAAGTTTTTATTTTTCCATTTTTAGTTGTTACCACAAAAATATTTGCCATGAATTTATTTTATATTGTTAATTGTTAACAATAAATGTCATCATAATAGGGTTTTCCACTAATTCCTAATAAATTAAAATTAACATACCTAACTGACGAAATCTAGGTATATTGTACCCACCTGCGTACCCCTCAGAGCATACAGGCGTGATGATACGTCATTATGTTGTATAAACAATAAACATCCAAGCGATTCCAGCAATTACGACAGATTTGCCGTTTATTTTTGAAGAGTTCCGTTGTATATCTCCGAAGATCAGCACCAGATCTTCACCAAATTAAAATGGGACCACCTCAGGAGTATACTCTTTCAAATAAAAAAAGAATTTTGAGAATCGGTCCACAAATGGGGGAAAAAAAATACATACACACGAACATAGAATCTCCTCCTTTTTAACCGACTTCAAAAAAAGGAGGAGGTTCTCAATTCGGTTGTTTTTTTTTTTTTTTTTTTTTTTTTTTTTTTTTTTCTTTAGGGTTTGTTACCTCAGTACTCCGTCATTTATGGACCGATTTTCAAAATTCTTTTTTTATTTGATAGGGTATACGAACAGATTGGTCCCATTTGTATCAAAACTCAAATCTGATAAGAGATCCTCAAGGAATTGAGGGAACTCCTCAAAAAATATAGGTACACACGCACCGATTTTAACATTTTCAGTAACAAATCAAGCATTTTCATTTGGAAAGTATCATTTGGTGAAGAAAACCTGATGAAGAAGACAGGCAACGGAACTCTTCAACGCATAACAGCAAATTATTGGCGATTGCTATACTCAGATGTCTATGCAGAGCTTTTGTATTTGCCTAACATAACATTACGCCTGTCTATTTTAAAAAGGGCCCGGCAGAGATGTACAGATTAATGTTTAGAAAGAACTACTTTTGCAATTGTTAACCGATTTCAATTATTCTTTCAAGTATTGAAAGACTTTCTTTACATACGAAGAAACTAAAAATAGCAAAATAAAAACTTTTTTACAAAAAAACACTAACAGGTGAAAAATAACACTAGATTCGGAAGACGGTGGCCAATAATGAACGAAAACCACCAAAGCCACAGACTTCCGAAACTGGTGTTATTTTTCACCTGTTAGTGTTTTTTTTAAGAAGTCGGTTGTTTTTTTTGTAAAAAAGTTTTTTTTGAAAGTCGGTTAAAAATTACGCACTACACAACGGAACGTGCGGTAAAATATGTACTCTCACCTAATAGGTACCGTGTGGTAAAATAGGTACCTACTCTCTCCTAAGTACCTATTTTACAGCACGGTCCATACCCTGTTGTATAGCAGCGTTAGTATTCTTTACGGTTTTTTTTTTTAATTTCCATATAAAGTAATACAAGAATTATTCCACCAAGGAGTTTCACATTACTAGAATAAATAAGCTGACTGAACGAACCTCCTTGGAAACGCTTTTGTTCAATACGTTTGTCTCACTTTAATACTAAAGAGTAAATGAGATGAAAGTTGTAGTTCTAATTTTCACCATGTGCATGTGGCGCCATTTGCAAATGCGCGGCATTTTAATATTTCATTTGCCATTAAAAATAGTCTTGAAAAAGTTTGTTTCATTACATAATGGTACTGTTTTCTCGCAAATGTGCTGAAAAACGTTGTATGATACTCGTGCAGAAATTGGTATTTACAAACTCGGGACTCGTCTACTCGTTTGTAAAAACAAACTTACCGCACTTACTTATATCATAAATAACTATTTTGGCGCAGCCGTGAGGCACACAGTACATAATGTGTAGGTGCCTACTCGTGTATATTTTGTATGTTTCATAAATTATTGTGTGTGTGTGTGTTCTAATGACTCATGTGAAACTAATATTTTTCTTTCTTTTTAAGGTATTGCATAGCTTCTATCGCGGGCCTTGAGCGTGGAGACCGAATCCAGAAATTCCGTAACGAAAATAACTTAACATAGGCACAGGGTTGAGGGGAGAGGGAGGGAGGGGTGAGGGGAGGGGCGTGGGAGGTTAGGGGGGGGGGGAAAGGGGAAGGAGGGGGAGGGGGGGAGGGATTTGGAGAGAAGAGGGGTGGATAAAAAATGCTATGCAATAGCTTTACCGCGGCAGTCTCCGAGAGCCACAAGTCAGAGGCCCATAAAGGGGCATAAAAATTCTGACCCCAGGTTAGTTACTAACCGATAAGAAGTCAGATTCTCTCGAAACAATCTCCAACTAACCTTGCTGTTCAGTGACAGGATGGCGTCCGTTCAGTATGGCGTCCCTGGTCTGCACGTACAGCAGATGCAGCTGCACAGGATCCCGGGAGTCCACGTTCCGGTCGGAGTAGAACAGTCTTCGTTTGAGGAGCAGCGTCTCTTTGACGTCGATGCCTTGCTCGCGGATGGTGCGGTGCTGGTCGAGCCATTCCACTGCGGGGAGGGAGACAGGGTCAATCAAAGTGGAGATGATAGTGATCTACATAACTTACCTTTGGTAATTAATTAGCCGGTTACAAACGATTTCAAAAAGATTAGCTAGAGGCAGCATGCAGCACTATTCGGGTGTTCATATGTTTTGATTTGTCGTTTGTGAAAAACTAATATTAGATATTTTATTTTGAACCTCATATGATTTGACCAAGGTGCTAGGCATTATCTTGGTCAGATCATGTGAGGTTAAAATAAAAACTTAAAGGACTAAGTTTGTTTCGGCGTTTTTTCTTAGAATAATTAGTGAGAGTCACGAATTTAGAAAAAAAATGCTTTAATATTCGTCGTCTAAAAAAATGGTTCTATTCTAACACATCTATAAAATTCTCGGAACCGAAATGAAATTTGACTTATGAAATTAAAATAACATAACATCACGCTTGTAATCCCCGAAGGGTTACGCAGAGGTGTACTTGTCTGGTCTTTTGACGGGCCTGTTGGTCTAGTAGTTAGTGACCCTGACTGCTATGCCGGAGGTCGTGGGTTCGATTCCCACCCAGGACAAATGTTTGTGTGATGAGCACGATCATTTGTTCTGTGTCTGGGTGTAATTTATCTATAATATGTATGTATTTAGAACTATACATATAAGTATGTTTATCAGCTGTTTAGTATCCATAACACACGCTCTCAAGCTTAACTTGGGACTAAATGGCATTGTGTGAAAAGTTGTGGAATATTTATTATTATTTATTTACCTACTTGTCGATATTTCCTTCTACATTATCTTAGATATATTATGATAATTAAAAAAAAATCGCACACATATTTTTGAATGGTAGAAGTTAATATATTTTAGTACTTAAATGTGACAATGTATACATATATTGCTCGTGACTGTACACCCACATTTCGCAATGGCAACAATGTCGTCTGCCCATCTCGCTATTTAGATACCTATACCTATAGGGTGACTGGTAATTAGTGACCGATACTTAAACACGTGATTGTATTCATGATTTCAATAAACTTTCCCAAAGAAACTTTTATTTCGCACAATAACTTATAACACAACAAAATAACAAAAACGCTGTTTGAAGTTCCCGCGCGCGCGCCTGTGATGATCACAGTAGGCACGAATCGGCACGATCTATCAGCTGATAGTCTGACCTCGGGAAGGGCAAAATCTACTAGTAGTAGTAGCATCACACGCTTCTCCGCCACCCCCACCGCTCCCATTGTGCAGTTCTGACTTAATTGAATTAATAAGTATGTATAAAAAAAAAATTAAAAAAAAATCACGTATTTAATTATCGGTCACTAATTACCAGTCACCCTATATGTTTGTATACGTCCAAATAAATGCTTTTCTTTCTTCCTCTTTCCATGATGAGAGACACTCACCATTGTCATCAGTCTTAAGCCTCTTGCTCATCTGTTCCAAGACCACATCTCGCTCCTTAACCGGCTTGGGTCTTTTCAACGTGAATCCGCTACTGCTTGGTTCCTTAGCTTCTTTGCCGTCTTCTGTTTCCGATTCTTCTTCTTTGCACTGGAGATAGAAAAGAAGAATGAGATAAAGATTATAGGGCTGGATTCTTGGTTTAGGGCGTAAGCGCTATTGCAATGAAAGAGGTCTTGGGTTGGTTGATCCCATGTAATAGGGTGAGCAAAGTAACCCCATTTTTACTAGTAGAAAATCTTGACACGTTAACTGCCAGACTACCAGAGACAGTAGAAATCTATGTTTGCGGCTCACCGGTGACCGGCTTGGCGAACAAAGTATTAACAGAAAAAATCAACCGACTTCATAAAAACGCACTAAAAGGTGTAAAATAACTACAGTTTCAGAAGTCTGTGGCTTTGGTGCTTAAGTTTTATTAATTAATTGCCACCGACTTCAGGATCTAGACTTATTTTATAGGTTTAAATTGCTTTTTTGTGAAGTCGGTTTCTAAAAGAGTATTTTTTTTTTTATAAGTTTTAGTC
Source organism: Euplexia lucipara (assembly GCA_921972225.1). Taxonomy (NCBI): domain Eukaryota; kingdom Metazoa; phylum Arthropoda; class Insecta; order Lepidoptera; family Noctuidae; genus Euplexia; species Euplexia lucipara. Next base: position 14,219,182 of record OV179167.1, on the reverse strand, counting down.
TTTTATCTGTGTGGATGAATTTTAGAATATTTAATATTTGAAATTCATATGGCCAATAGAGATATTCATAACAATATTATGAACTTACCAATCCATATTCATCATAGTTCTTGATGCCGATGCGAGCACAGATATCCATCATCAACTCGCCGACTGTCTTAGCCTCGTCCACTGGGAGAGTCTTCACAGTGTCTGAAAGAAATTGATAGATTACATTGGGCTATTTGACAAAATTTTAATTTTCAGTCCCTCATCTAGATTACAAAAAAATATTCGACACATATTTTTTTCTTTTTTCACTTAATCAAAAAATAACGGCGATACATCGAGTCAAAATGTCGCATGAATGACGTCACTAGCCAGTACAGTTTATACTAGATAATGACGTTACAAGCACCCCCTCCTCAACTTTAAGGCGCTTTATCTATAAGCAGTTTTCCATCAATTTGAAAAAGAAAAAAATATGTGCCGAATATTTTCTTGTAATTGAGATGAGGGACTAAAAACTAATATTTTGTCAAATAGCTTTAGTGACGGATCATCTTTTGCATGCCTTTACCCAACTATGTTGGTGTCAGTTGCAACTGTATATACAGGGTGTCTCATTCAAATCGGTCGGTATGGAAAAGTCTGAAACTATAAGACATACGAAGATCTGTTCTGAGGAACCATGTCATCGATTTTAATAACAAGAAAAACTGCATTCATACATTTTAATAAAACATCTGTACTCCGTTCGGGAATCGAACCCGGTTATTTTGAGCACCTACTAAAATAAATTAAAGTATGTGGAAACAATGCATTTTATTCATTTTAGACATCATGTTTTATACAGACATTTACTGCTTGAGACCTACACAATCGATATCTAAATAGAAATAGTGTATGTTTTTTTTTTTCAAAATAACCCGGTTCGATTCCCGAACGGAGTACAGATGTTTTTTTTTAAATGTATGAATGCAGTTTTTCTTGTTATTAAAATCGATGACATGGTTCCTAAGAACAGATCTTCGTATGTCTTATAGTTTCAGACTTTCCCATACTGACCGATTTGAATGAGACACCCTGCATACCGGTGGTTAACATTGAGACATTATCTATCAAACTTCCACAATCCAGCAGTGACTGTGTAACAAGATACCCTTTGGTCACAGTCTAAAAACCTACAGTCGTCCGGCGAAGCTGTCTAGACAGGGCAATTGTGCGGGGTGAGAGGGGCGAGACGCGGGAAAGCCGCTCCCGCACTGCGAACAAAACGATGTTCGTAGTGCGGGAGGTATTATTCAAGGCTAACGCGTGTAGACGTTGTCGGCATTTTTCCAGAGATCAAAGGTGTATCAATATTTATATATATACTGTGCTTTGGTCAAATTGGTTGTCAGACTTTCGGGATTATGACTTCTCCTAAATCAAAACCGTCTACGGCAGCCAGGACCGACGAGAGGCCTTTTTGGGGGACTGTATGTATTTTTTTGACGTTCAAAAAGTGCTGATTCTCAGCCTAGTTTGAATAAAGACTTTTGATTTTGATTTTCTGAAGCAGTCTTAGTATGTTATGTGTGGTCATTTATCCACGAATCTACCTAGGCAAGCATAGCTTAACCTTTTGTCGACTCGTGAGGCTGTTCCACGCACAGGGTTCCGTACATAACATAGAATTAAAAATCAGCGATTGTCAAGGTCACTAAATAACCCTAAAATATTTATTTTTATATTGTTGGTTGTAATAGCGGCAATGTACCTACATTCAAATCTTAATTTCAATTATTTACCTATTACAGAGTAGCTCAGAGATACAGCCCGCTGACAGGCAAAGTGACAACTTATGTACTTTGACAATCGGGTCCTATTGCCATCCTTGGTGTATGAAATATGAAAAATCAACATGTTTAAAAAAAACTTATGTTGCTTACCATCCAACAGTCTGACTCTTAGGTTCCTCATCCTACAGATGTAATCCAGGGAGTCGCCATCTCTAAGCAGGTAGTAATCCAATGTCCTGTCGTTCTCCAGCCATACTCCAGTCATGTCATCATCAGCGGAGCGAAGGAACAGTGCGTATTCTGTAAGAGAAAAAAGGCATTTAGGTAAGTCATAGTCAGAAGGACAGGGGGGGGGGTCAGGGGTTGGTTAGTTTATTCATAAACGATAAATTCTATCTGAAAAACTACATGGTGCGTATAAACAAAGAAGTAAATTACATAAGAAATATTAGCATGATGCATTTTATAATGAAAAATGTTAACTAATTTTGATTATTAGCACTCCATATTCTCTGTCAAAAATAAAAAATACTAGTGAAAGAATTATTTCAATACTTCAATTAGTTTCCCATAATTCCCTTACTTTGTCACTTATTAGCCACGTTGACCCTCTTCACGGTTATGTGCGAGTTAAACTCGACCTGGGCAACTGTGCCATCCTGCAGTATCTACAGCACTATGAAAACTTTTCTTACCTTGTCCCTTATTGGCCACGTTGACCTTGTCCTTGACGACTTTGTGTGCCTCCTTTACGGTCATGTTCGAGTCGAACTTGACCTTCCGGGTCACCGCGCCTTCATCCTGCACTATCTTCAACGATAGTGACGGCATCTTGAACTAGTCCTGGATTTGGTAATGAAATTTTTTTATGAATGGTATAGGTAGGAAGCGAAATTTGTGTCCGTAGGACTTTTGTTGGAGTGGAGTGAATGTCATGATGTATTGGATCTAGCAAGATTTTTAAGAAGGATTGGGAAGGAGAACGAGATTGAATGGGGTCTTATCACATTAATATTTATTTATTTGTATCAGCCTGTTTACAATTCGCTTAACAAGCACTGCATGTAAAATGCGAAGACTGTATTGTAAGATACAGGATCTTTCTAGTTCTGGATTCAGGGTTCTAATCCTGTAAATACCGTATTCGACTACTGTGTTCTCAAACCTGTGTGTCAATAATGTGTGTTTTTTCTAATAAACTATATTATTAATTTTCTTATTTCTCTCAGTAGGTAACAACCCGGAGTCTGGATTGAAAGCAATATGGTCGTCATCCCCAACTATGTGGGTATACTACAGGCACAGCTCTTTCTTATCCTGCTGGAAATACAGGCGTGGTGTTATTTGTTGGAATTCCTATGGATACCTTGTTTTTCCGTTAGATAGATTTCTGTGTTTTACCCGTCATTACGTCTCTGATCGCAGGATTATTCTGAACAATTGTCATTGTTCAAGTTTAGGCAGCTATAGTAGGAATCCAAACATAGCACGATTACATTATTTATCATATCAGAAACAACGCCGGTGGCGTATTTTCCTTGTAAATCAGACGTAATTAATAACATAGGAGCTTAACAGGACGAGTTTACTTAATATTTGATTTTTTGAAATAGAATTCACTACTGTATTTAATATTACGGCTAGTTAAGTATATTTGGTTTTGAAAATTCAGAGGTGAGAATGTTAAAGTTCAATGAGAAAAATTCACGCTTATGAAGACGCGGGCTAATTGCTAGTATTTAATAAGAATTAGATAAACCGCGCCTGTATTCCCCGAAGAACAAAAAAAAATCCACAAATGTTTATTGCAACAACTTAAGTAACTTTTAACTCTAGATTACAATGAGGAGAATCCTTTTAAGCAATTTTAGTGTATGCTTGTGATAAGGCAGAGGTGTAACCATGTACCTACACCCACATTTAACCAGCTGTCGAAGTCCCAAATAATTGTGGGTGCGAGCCTAATACCATCAAAAGGGCACCAGTTCAGAATGACACTACCTACTCGACCCGGGAACCGACCCGGGAACCGACCCAAGGCAGTACATCCTGTGCGACAGCAGCACTGTGGTTCTCGATAACCACACAGTATCCAGGAAGGCTCAAGGGGCTTAAGCCCCAATAGCACCTGATATACACACATAACATAAGACTTAACTAACTTGACTTGACTTAAGATTTTATGACTTATTTGTACTGTGCTACTGTTCGTTCTTCCTAAAATAAAATAAATAAAGGTAGGCTGAGGTGTTCCAGTAGTAGGTACCTACACCCACATTTCACCAGTTATGTTTAAGTCCCATGTAATAGGGGGCGAGCCTATTGCCATCAATCGGCATTAGCATTTAGGCATTAAGTCCGCTTTTGTACAGTTTATTTTACTAGTGCATAAAATTTTAATAAATAAGTAACTAATCGGGCATGAATGTTTTAATGAACTTAATATGATTCTAATTAAACTGTTTTGCAAGTTAATCCATTCCCAAACGACAATCCTGGACCCGCCGCTCTGTTACGAGTACCTTCCTATCATATTTTTTTTTTAACTATGTTTTCATGATGACTTTACAAAGTGCTTTGACATTTTAAATTGCGTTAAAGTATCATTTTTGTGAGTTTATTATAAATCAAATTTTTATCTTTACACATCAAATAGCCGTACGTTCAAATTTGATTGGTTTTTTGGGCAACATTGATAAATGATATACAAAATTTATTTCTGTAAATAAGTTCATACAAACATTTACACGATCATTGATACAAAATGACCTTTGCGTTAAAACTAGACTAAGTTGTTTTGTTTTTAATAAGCCACTTGTAAAACTACAAAAACTTTTCCTCTACGCCCTTTACACTAACTTAAAAAAAAATAACTCGAATCCTAACGTGGACTAGTAAAAAAAAAGCCGGTTAGTACTTACAGTTAAATTTTAACTGACGCAGCTTCCACTAAAACCTGTCAACTGCGATCCACACACAGCAATGAACGATTTACCTCATGAACCGTCAGAACTATAACCAGGCTATGATTTCATCGCGTCCCTCCATATTTTCCTTAAGCTGCATATCTATCGATATTAATATTTGTCACAGTTTCATTAAATAACGTAAAACAGGGTGGAAAGAGACTCAAGGGGTGAATATTTGACTGGCCTGTTGGTCTAGTAGTTAGTGACCCTGACTGCTATTTCGGAGGTCGTGGGTTCGATTCCCACCCTGGACAAATGTTTGTGTGATGAGCACGATCATTTGTTCTGTGTCTCATTTATCTATAATATGTATGTATTTAGAAATATATATGTATGTTTATCAGCTGATTAGTACCCATAACACAAGCACTCAAGCTAACTTGGGACTAAATGGCGTCGTGTGAAAAGTTGTGTAATATTTATTTTATTTATTTATTTATTTTATTTATTTATATCATTCTTCGTCAAGGCGGTTTTCCTTTGGACATCCCTCCCTCTGAAGATCAGGATGGCAACCAGTCGGTTCACATTATAAAAAATTAAATTAAAAATTTAAAAAACCCCCACCGCAAAAAGTAAAACAATTAAAAAGTTAAAAATAATACTTTCTCCTATCGTTGAGCCATGAAGTTTACTTCACGTCGGGGTACCACTTAAGTAAGGAATGTTCCTGGTACTCGTAGGTATGTAGGAACTTATTTTAGCGGTACCCCGACGTTACGTGAATATAACAACGTGATTAACTTACGTGAATATCCTCCTCAATGTTTTGTTTCTATTCACCCTTGAGTTTCTATCCACCCCATTTTACCCGGTTTGTATATTTATCATGTCCTGAATTTAGTACGACTACAGTTTTCTATACGGCATGTGAAGCCAAGTCCATAAAAACTCTGACACCAAGTTACCTAGTCGCTAACCTCACTAAAAGAAGAATGACCGCCTAATTGTTTGTTTTCTACCTTCCAGGTAACTTTAATTGCTTAACAAAAGTACAAACATTCAAGTGTAAACGCTGGGAGGGGCCGACTTAATTGTTGATGTTCTTCAGAAAGGTCAGGTGTGTAATGACTCGCAGTCGACGTGCGCGTGTGTATGACCACATGTGTGAACCTAAACGAAGCAAAGTGGTATGTAATATAGGAATCGGAGTAGATGGCCCTCTGAAGTTTCTGGCTACCCCCATGGGGAAAAGGAGTGACCCTCATCTATGTCCACTTCTATTTCGATTTTTTTTGTTTGTCCGGATTTTACTCAAATACGACTAAGAGATTTTTAAGAAGTGCTTCACTGTTAGAAATGTAGGTATATTATTACCGAGTAACAGAGGCTGTATTTTATTTTAAAAACTACAAGTTGGTACGAGTACAAAAGTAGGTACCTACAGAATCCACACTGATGAAGAAAAAGGTGAAGTGCTGCATCAAGCTACCCAGAACTGTAAAAGCCCAATGGAACTAGAACCTTATTCTGTTTGCGATAAAGATGAAAAACTATAAAAAAAAAACGACACATTGGGGGTAGCTTGATGTGCTAGCCTGGTGTATTTTTTTAAGCACCAATTTTTTTTTTTAATTTATTTAACAAAAATAATTGTGTTTTCTTTCCAGCCACTAACACCTACCACAAAGTGCAAAGTTCAACGGCTCAATACAATAATCTGCCGTAAATACCTCGTGACGCTGGAATAGTCGACATCGGCTCAGTTAACAAAGAGAGAAAAAAATATATATTTCTTACCTTTTCACATACCTAATGTGTATGTAGTTCGTCACATAATATTTAGTAAGTACACTTATAACAAAACAACAATAACACTGAACTCGGAGCGATGTCATCCAGTTATCTTCACGATAGAACTGAGTAGGTAGACTAATGTTAAGAGGCACTTCACTATGCTTCACTTGGAGGGAAATCAAGGCTTAGGGCGGTACCTACTGAGTAGGTATCTCCGTTGACAGTTTATAATGATAATCACTGCGCAATGTGTTCAACGATTAACTGTCAAACAGCTAGTTTCATGTTAGCTATCATCAGTGTGTATCTGAAGGCGTAGGTGCGCGCTCGGAGAGATGTGACAAAGCGCACGTACCCTGGGGCTCGAGTCTGCTATTGCAATCGTGTCTCAATGACCGGTCATTGATCGAATATTTGACAACTTTGACAGTTTTTGTAAGGGAAATGTGTCATAAGTTTGACGTTAAACGTCAAAAACCGATCATTGACCGGTCATTGAGACACGACTGCAATAGCAGACTCGACCCCCTGTCTGATAGTCACCGTAGCTTGGAAGTCCACTTAAAATGCAATTTTTGTAGGTACCTAAATTCTCAGTTGTCATCAAAGTTCGATGTACAGACGCCAGCACATCAAGTTACTCCAATGTGTCAAATTTCTTTGATCGTTTTTCAACTTTATGTAAAACAGCATAAGGTTCATATTCATACATACATACATACATAAACTCACGCCTTTTTCCCATGGGGGTAGGCAGAAACTACAGAGCGCCATAAATATACTACGATTCTTACATACTTCTTTTGCTTCGTTTACATTCATACATGTTGTCATACACACACGCCGGTTGCGAGTACTACGCACCTGACCTTTCTGAAGAACCTCACCAATAAGGTCTATGTATGTCCTTCTAGGACGTCCCCTCCCGGCGTTCCCACTTACATCTGCCTTGTAAATATCTTTCGTTAGTCGCCTTTCATCCATCCTTTCAACGTGACCAAACCATCTAAGTTCATATTCAATTGAGAAAATTTGACACATTGGGGTAACTTGATGTGCTGGCGTCTGTACAACTACACGCCAGTTAGTGAGTATACCGTCTTACAGTAATAACATAGTTTATGATAACACACGGCTTTGGACATCTATCGATGTTATGAAAACTGTTTCCATCTATCGCTGCTGACTCAATACAGTATACAAAGATGGATTGTTTAGATTTATTTCCACGGAACGCACGTGTTAGGATGTCATGTGTAATCTGTAGGGCGTGGCTAGTGGATGTGCAGGCGCATCCGTAGTGATGCATCAGACCTAGAAAATAATTAAATTAAAATGTAAACAGGTAGACTGATGGCATGACATCATCGATATGAATCATACTTCCAAATCATAAATATTTGTGCTGTGAGAGCGACAGAATGAATGCAGTTATTGACTAGTCTAGTTGTTAGTGACCCTGAATGCCTATGTATGAGGTCGTGGGTCTATCCCACGACCTCATACACAGGACAAATGTTTGTGTGATGAGCACGATCATTTATTGTGTTTGGGTGTAATTTATCTACAATATGTATGTATTTAGAAATTTAAAACTCTGGTATTATTTTAATTACGACAAAGAAAACCGTAAAAATACCTGTTCCCGTTAAATTCCGTGATTGCTATGCGGAAAACGTAAAATAAATCAAGTTCATGGAGATTCACGAACCTAAATATTACAGGAAAAATAAAACAATACATTCAGTACAGTATTTACAAAAACCCAATTAAAGACAACTCCAAAAACAACCTTAAAAAATAATAATAATACCAGCCCGTTACTGTCCCACTGCAGGGAAGAGACCTCTCCCATAGAGAGAAGGCTCGAGCATTGATCACGCTTGCTCAAGGTGAATCAACCTTAGTATTTTTCAATCATTTTTATTTTTATTTATTTATATTTTTATTTTACATTTGATATATAATGATTTCACTACCTTAAATAATGCAGACACCTAAGATGTATGTGTAATCTACTGCAGCCACCACCAGTTCGTTAACACAGGATAGAATGGTGCAAAGAAGCAGTTGATATTATTATTTTTTTATTCATTTTGCTCCATTAGTGTAAATGCTGTACGGCGCCAGCGCAGCGGTCTGATGCGAGCGTAAATAAATAAATAAATATGCAATTAATATATTAGAAACCGCAATATTACTTATTTCCTCTAAGATAAGATGCTTTAACTTTTCAAATTTCTTTCATTTCAGGTTTTAATCATACGATATCCACTCATATTCGTATAATAAGTTCCCTTGATTAATTTTAGACATAAACGAGTGCCACGCTGCGGGCAAAAGTTAGTAGATATACCTACCATACAAGGATACAGTGACATTTAAACGTGTTTACACTGTAAGTACCTAGGTACAGTTGTTTGTCTCATTAATATTATTATGATAGTTGGGCAGACTGTTGAATTAATGGGGATAACACTATGGATAATACTAACTCACTCGACAGTAGGTAAGTATTAGTATATCACACATAGGTACATACATCCTGTAGGTCATCATATGCGTGCCTTTTTCTAACTGTGGAATTAAACTGTTATTAAACAAAGTAAATAAATAAATATTTAACACACATAGATAAAAATAAATAATAATAAATAAAAAAAACAGTAGGTACAATAGGAGGGGAGAATATACAATATGTCCAAGAATATCTACTTGGGCCAAGTACTTTCTTTCCAGGCAAGACGAGATAAAGAGATTCCAAGACGCACAGAAAACGCCTGGAAAAGCCAATGGTCCATGAAAGAAGTATTTAGGGGTAGGTACTCTACCCCTGTCACTAAAGCGCAAGCTCATGGACATGTGTATTCTCGCCATCTTAACCTACAGTGCCCAGACTTGGTCTTTGACTAACATCCTAAAGTCCAAACTGAAGGTTAGTCAACGTGCTATAGAGCGCAGTATTCTGGGTGTCAAACTCACAGATCGCGTTCGAAACACCACACTGCGCTGTGCACGAAAGGCTGCTGAACTTAAATGGGACTGGGTAGGACATGCCTGCCGCATGAAGAACGAGCTATGGGCTCGTAAAACCCAGAATTGGTGCCCTACAGTGACACGGGGCCGTGGTAGACCACGAAGGAGATGGCGGGATGATCTGGATGTCTTCCTTGAGAATTGGAGAGAGGTGGCGCAGAATCGCGACCGATGGAAGGATTTGAGGGAGGCCTTTGCCCAGCAGTGGGACAATTTGGGCTAAATAATAATAATAGTAAAAGTACAATAGAACATAATAGATACTATGTTGGGGTGGGCCTCTAGTTCAACCAAATGCAGCTGAATACAATGTTTTACATGGAGGGACTGCCGTGCTGACTTAGACACAGGATGTTTTTTATTCTGTGTTAAACTTTAACTTATTACACTATCCAATTTGTAGGAACTAAAATTCTAGTTAGGAAGCGACCAGTCGGTCGGTATACCTACCATAAATCGGTCTTCAGTTTGTTAGCACCACGGATATCTATGGTGACCATCTTTTTAAAGTAGGTACGGTTGTCCCATTTATGGAGTTTTTCAAAAACTTTGTAAGTAGTTAGTAGCGAAAATACTGTTTTTTTTAGCTCCTACTCACAACCTTTAAATAGGTAGGTACCTACTTACCTACTTATAGGAAGTTACAAGTACAGAAAACACTTACCAGAGTTAAAATATTCTGGACTATCTCAGAAAACACTTACCAGAGTTAAAATATTCTGGACTATCTCAGAAAACACTTACCAGTTAAAATATTCTGGACTATCTCAGAAAACACTTACCACAGTTAAAATATTCTGGACTATCTCAGAAAACACTTACCAGAGTTAAAATGTTCTGGACTATCTGCGCTTCATCGTAGAGCTGCCTCAGCAAGTCCTGAATATACAATACAAGTACAGATAATGAAGGAAGGTCTGACCTTTCTCACGCCTGATTCTCAAGCCTGACGTAAGCCTGTCGTCACTAAGGAATCAGGAAGAGCGCATCATCATCTTCTGCCGAACTTTATTTTAACTATGTTGAAGTCGGCTTTCAGTCAAACTGCATGCAGCTAAATACCTTCTAGTATTTTACATGGAAATTAAATGAAATTAAATTTATTTCTGTAAGTGGATCTTCCCAGACACTTTTACATGTCACTTTTTTTTAAAACTCAATGGTATTCCCAAAGTGTCTAATCCCTAAAATGAAATGCCGAAAGAAACTCAGTGGTTATGGTCTCTTTTAAAGTCCATACATAAGATTGTATTAATTTACTATGCCTAACGAATACTAACGATGCAGGGCAAAGTCTGGAAAAGCCTCCTGAAGAAAGAATCAATTCAGCTTCGAGTTGACCTGTCCCGACAGACGGCATGCATGCTTCAGTCATCGTGTAGCTCAAACCTATTTCAGGGAGCCCGAAGACCCGCCACACGACGATATCTGCCGGTCATTTGGAGCGACTGTATATTTGTAGGCCTAGCCGTATTACAAATTCTATTTCTATTATCGTAATCGATAAGGCGACAAAATAAAGAAAATGGCGTATATGGAATCAGCTGTTTGTCAACTGTCAAGTGTAGGTATTTAATTTTCAGCCATATTACAAATTCTACTCGTTAACACTTGACAGTTGACAAACAGCTGATTTATACGCCATTTTGTTCTATTGTCGCAATAGAATAGACATAGAATTTGCAATATGGCTACGCCTGCTGGCTATGCCTACTGCTGATTAGATAGGTAGTCGCTCGAAGTAAAACACTATCAGTAGGGGTATCTTGTTGCACAGTAATCTCATCAATGGGAGGTGGCATCTTGTCGAACAAAACACTGGTATTTAGCTGCATCCGGTTTAACTGGAACCTGAACTCAAAATAGTTCATTCACACACACACACACACATTCATTGTGCGTACAGCTAAAGAGAGGTATTCCCAGCCAGTGTCGGTGTTTCCTGATAGCTACAACCTAGGGGTCTTCAAGTCAAGAGTGAACAGGTTGCTTCTAGGCAAGCGTGCTTCATCGTCGACCACATCATCGCTTACCATCAGGTGAGATAGTGGTCAAACGCGTGCCTAATTAAGTTGGAAAAAGGCTAGGCAGATAATGATCTTGTAGCACAGTAACTGTGTCGTGGAGGTTACTAAAACCTAGTTACTAGGTAACACGATACCCCTTGGAAGACTGACAAAGACTGAGAAAGACTGTCTGTTTGAACTTCGGGATTTGAATACCCGTAACGCTGCAACCGACTATTTGAGGTGCTTCCGAAGGCACAAAAGGCCTTTAGTTATGTAATTTATGGTCATCCATCCACGGACTCGACCTCGACTAGCGAAGCTTAACCTTGAAAATCGACCTTGGAGACGCGTACCTACGTGCCTGAAAAATGCACTTAATGAGTGTAATAATAAAGGTGTAAATAAAACTACTGTATATTATAATATAAGAATAAGTTTATTTCTATAAGAAAATAGTTCTGTCTAATTAGTTACTGTTAGCTACGGCATAAATATATAATTATTATATCTATACATATAGTTAAGTTATTTTACACTACTTGTTACTTGTTACCAACTTTTTTATCTAACATACAAAATTATTTATGGTATTTATAGACAAAAGATGGTATTTTTGTATTGCTTATTTTATGGCTGTTTTGTATTGTATTTTCTGTACCTACTATGTTTGTGTCCATGTCAAAGTTTAAATTCTAACATGGTTTAAGTAATTACTTCAAACCGCATGGTATGTTTGTCCTGATAAAAATAAATAAAATGTACAAAAACTGAAAACAGGTGGTAAGTACTGATTTTGCATAACTATACTAAAAATCTGTGGCCCTAGTGAAAAGGGGTATAAGTCCAATTTTGTCGAAAATGAGTTAAGTGTACCAAAGTGATCAGAAAAAAATGCTCTATCGTTTGGTGAAGACAGATCTAAGCTATCTCTAAAAATAAGAAAGTTACTTTGTGTACAAGGGTCCAACTGACACTAAAAAAAACTGTAAAAGTCGGTTTTCTGATCACTTTGGTACACTTAACTCATTTTCGACAAAATTGGACTTATACCCCTTTTCACTAGGGCCACAGAAATAATGTTATACACTTACCGCCCCACAGGCGGGCTCTATGCCCATCTGTGGGGCATCCTTTAACCTTTTAACCGCTCGTTTCGTAGCTAATTCTGCGACAGAGAACATGCATGATTTTTTCGTTTTATTTTCAAAATACTGACTGTGTGGTACAACTAAAACCATTATCGAATTAAGATATTATTTATGTAACAAAAACTAAAAATCGATACAACAACTGTTTCTCCTTATTAACTGTAGGTATTATTTTATTGATTTATAGCAATTTTGGCCCGGCGCTAGGGGCACGGCAACTAATATTTAGCCAAGCGCCTTAAAGGTTAAAGGCTAAGCCCACACTAGGAATCTCTTCTCTATCATAGATTGATAGGTGCATCGTCCTCACATAAAATCTGATTGTTGTATACGAAGTATTGTAATCCTATTTTAAAAGAGTAAGTATGGAGTTTCTTGCACATTCTTCTCCATACGGAACTACCATTTGGAATGTGCAACTAGAATCATTCTCTTAATTTATTTTATTTTGTAAGTTAACGTTCAAAAGTGCCTGTTATGGGTCTAATTGAAATAAACGATTTGACTTTGACTTTGATTAGGGAATCAAACCTGAGACACGCAGTGCCATAGCCTATCGCTGTGCCAACCGTGCCGTCAAATCAAGTTGTAACAATATCTACTCAACGATACCTACCAAATCTTAAAATTACAGTATTATATATAATCTTGTGTAGCTACTTCTTTAGGCCACGTGGAAACTTGCTCATTGTGTTAGATAATTTTAGATTTAATTTTTACTTTTAACTACTTATTATAAAAGAAGCACAGTAAGGCTGAAAAAAAGAAAGAGCTAAGACAAAAAAAAAACGGATATTTCAACATAAACTTTTGACTAGAGGTATACTAAAATAGTGAGTTTTGTAAACTGTGTTTCATGAATTAGCATCGTTTTACAACACGATGGTATTTTACAAGAGTAGAATACAATTTGGGTGAATACAAAGAGATTTAAAATAGTTAAGAGCGGGCATGTGAGGAAATGTCATCGAAAAACTTAGCTCCCATGTCTCAGTAATGTAAGCAGGTACGCCTTTTATACCTGGAGGTTGTTATTTTTCAGTTTTGCATTCGTTTTGCTTGAGTTTAGATTTCAATGTTAATATGAATATTTTTATTCACTTTTTTTTTCTTGTTATAGTGGAGTGTGCTAGCTAACACGTGACAATAATTCTGAAATGTAATATTTTACAAAGTGTATAAACTTTAGTGCTATTTATTGAGCATTTCATTGTATAGATGCTTTGTAACGAATCAGACAGATGTGTTGCTGGGGAGTTTGTTCCGCCAATTCTTCTTTCCAGCAAAAACACTAGGAAGTGGCGAAGGGTGGGCCGTTTTTGGGGGACTGTCTTTATGTATTTATTTTTGACGTTCAAAAAGTGCTGATTCTCAGCCTAGTTTGAATAAAAACTTTTGATTTTGATTTCAGTAACGCCATCTGGAATAATGGAGCGGCAGCGAAGCGTACTCAAAAAAAACTCATAGACTTGTGTCCACCAGGACAGAAGTTTCGGGGGAAAAATTTGTTTTGGATGTTCCGTCTATAGTAATAGTAAACTAAGTATTGAATGTCTTTCGGTGAATAGAAACGCAGGGGTAAATAACGAAACAAAACTTTAATTTCACGTTACTCCTGTATTATGTGTGCGTTTGCAACTTGTTTAAACTGACATAGGTACACAAACAGCCAGATTCAGATTAATTACCTGTAGGTCATAAATATTTGCTCCGCACGGGAATAGAACCCGCGATAGGCAGGTGAACGATGTCCCTTCCACCTTGCATTATTTCTTACAAACTTAACTAAATCGTGATAAATCTGTAAAGTTATGTTTTTTACTTAACCCCGTTTAATAATAAATAATAACAATCCATTTATTTGTCAGAATAACGTGGCGTAACGTTTGTTTGAATAATATATCACTTTAAATGACATTGTTCAGAAAGGGAAGCACATATTTTTCCTTTCATTTTTGGTGAAAGTCACAAGCCTATTTATTGATTTAGTTAAAAGTTTAAAACTGTGATTTATAATCTGTTTAACTTTTTACAATTTGATCTAAAAAAAAATATTTGAGCACCAAGTTATCATTTAATACAAAACTTTTGGACTATTTCTTACAGACGCCAGCACATTAAGTCTGTACCTACCGTAAATAGCATTTTTTTGGCTAATTAATTATTACCTTAAACAATCTAAAAGTCATATCACCTTTTACACTAAATCTACTACAAACCAAGGAAGCCAAGAAAACAAAAATCTAAATAAAATCTTTATTAGAATAAATAAAATATTAATAACAAAAAAAAATCGTGTAAATTGTACAGATACTTAATAAAAATAATAATATGAAGCACTCAATTTAATTATTAATAATAATTAATTACTATTATAATATATTCGATAGACTTGCAGATTATTTTGAAAAAAAAACATATTTCTTCTGTACACCTGAATGGTTACATATACAAATATATTGTCATCAGCCAGGTACATAATCGTAAAACCTATAAACACTTTACCTTACCTGAGACTCGAACCCAGAACCACAAGCTCATCACTTAAGTCATTTCCTTCTTCTTTAACCTTTAAGAAGTGCTGATTAACAAACTAATTTTAAGAAAATGAATATAGATTTTGACATTTCGAGCAAGTCTAAGAGCAGTAGTCGCCCAGTGGTAACGGCCCCGACTTTCAAGTAGTAGGTCGTAGTGTTCGAACCCAAGCGCTTGTGTAATTTTATCACCACTATTCTCAAAAAACGGTGAATAAATAAATATTCCACAACGTTCACATAACGCCATCTAGTCTCTTCCCACAGAAAAGAGGCTTGTGTCCCAGCAATGGAAACATTACAGGTTGATTATGCTTACCAAGTCTATCGAGCACTACAACATTTACAGTATGAAGTTATTTCAAATCAACAAAAAATAGTAGACAGCGCGCAGCGAACATCAAAAGTGAAGCCACCTTTTTATCTATGTGTCTCGAAGGTTTGCCATTTGTTGAACTTACTCTTAATATTGTAAATTTCACTCCAAATAAGATAATGTAGATTTAATGTTGTATCTCAGTTGTATTAAATACATACATACATACATATCGTCACGCCTGTAATCCCCGAAGGGCTAGGCAGAGGTGTACCTGGTAGTACACCCACATTTCGCCATTATGTTTAAGTCCCATGTAATAGGGGGCGAGCCTATTGCCATCCATCGGGCACAAATCCAGACTCCGGGCTGTTACTGAGAAATCGCAGATTAAAAAACTCAATGACACTTTGCCCGACCCGGGGATCGAACCCGGGACCTCATGATCAGCAGTAGCGCTTGCGACCACCAGACCAACGAGGCAGTCAATTAGTCAGGAGGTATTAAATACACTTAAAAGGAAAACACAAATACTTATCTCGAATAAGAAATCTCATTTAAGTTTAATCGAATGGAGGAAATTGTAAATCATATCATGGCAACCCTCGCACTTAATGTCACTAACGACTCGCGACGTTCTAAGAACGATGAGCATGGTTTCAGAGTAGGTGTGTCAGTGAGTATTTTAACAATATTTCATATATTCATTTCACATATTTATGCTTATGTGGTA
Source organism: Euplexia lucipara (assembly GCA_921972225.1). Taxonomy (NCBI): domain Eukaryota; kingdom Metazoa; phylum Arthropoda; class Insecta; order Lepidoptera; family Noctuidae; genus Euplexia; species Euplexia lucipara. The sequence goes on along the minus strand of OV179167.1, from coordinate 14,202,934 downwards.
AACTTATTCTTATTCTATATTAGATCATGTGGACTATATGTTACTTGCAGGAGCACGGTTTTGTGGCTTCACTTTTGAAGTTCACTGCGCACTGTCTTCATTTTTTTTGTTGGTCTGAGGAAGTTATTTACAGACAGAATACATGACTTAACGACACTTAAGCGTAGCTTATGTATTATAAATATTAGTTGTTACTGTATCACACTCGTTCACCATACAAAAATATTGCTTACAATCCGCTTAGGTCCTACGCTAATATTGATAGAAGACTCCTGATTAAGAGAAGAAGTTGTAAAAACATCTCAACTACACTTGTAACAGCTGCAATTTCTAAGGCCACTGGATTTAGGGATGTGGTACTTCCCCTTACTTCTTCTTATTATATATAAGAACTTCATGTACCTACCATATTTGATGCAATAAATGAAATAAATAAAAAAATAATGACGAGGAAGTTTGCTAATGCTATATTACTGAACCAAAAAAGAAAGAAAACGTTTGTTGAAAACTGTTTGAACGTACAAAGTGGCTTTTAAATAAACAAAAAAATTGAATCTTCTCTTTAAATAATATTAATAAGAGACAAATAAAATGGAGAATAAATCCACCAATATCACAATGGAACTTAATTTAGTTGTTGTGGCATGAATATAGAAATATTTTTTTAACGTTATTTTTGCCAAAAAACACATATTCGTTATTTCCTTTCTCTTTTTTTAACTATGGACTACATACTATAAAAAAATCCATAGATTTGTATAAAAAATCTGGTTAAGGGTCATCTCCACACCCCCAATAGGCCTCTACAACTGACCTACTTCAAGACTAACAAATCATAACACCACGCATGTTATCCCGAAAGAGTAAGGCAGAGGTGTACGTTTACTTCACTCACATAACGCCAGTTATATTCAAGTCTAATGTAATAGAGGACGACCCCTTTGCAATCCAGACTCCGCGCTGCTAGTAAGAAATTCCACATGGAAACACTGAAAAACCCGACCCGGGGATCGATTCGGGACCTCATGAAAGGCAGTAGTCGCTTACGATCACTAGACTCCAAGTAAGGACATAGAAAATAACACTGCATATACTAAGTTAGCTACCTTAAGATACAGAAAGGCGTCGGACCTATCCTACTCTTAAATATAAAGCACAAAGATGGCACTTACGTTCAGAATCACACTTTCTATCACTATTTCAATTGTTTCATTAATCTAAAAAATAATTCGTTGTTTAAAACATAAAATGTACTGTGAAATAGTTGTTGTATTTTTGCTGGTATCAAATTGTTCGACGGCTTCTAGTATGGAACGACGTACGCATACTTTCGTATCGACGCGACGAACCCGCTCCGACGTCGGACTGACACAAAACGCGATCGGTCGTTGACGGCCTCTGCAAGCGGTGTATCGGTCCAATGCGTACAAGTATGCTCCTTTTCAATTAGCATAATGCGAAAGGCCGTCGATCAACGTGTACCCTTAGTACTCTCAGTTATGTTCAAGTCCCATGTAACGACGAATCCATCGTCTATAGAATTCAACCAGGCACAAATCCTGGTCTCCAAATTGCTTCTGAGATATTCTACTACAGATTATACTGCTTCTCGTTTAGCATTACACAATATTGCTTAAACTCATACCTTAGTTGAATAAATTGCTTTTTAATTTGTAAATGTAATGTTGTAAATTTCATTAAAACAGCTGCCTGAAATACAACTAACCTTGGTATCACAACTAACAGTTTTGTCACTAACTTACTGTGTAAAAATAAACTTTTAGTACTAATTCACCATTCCGTATTACTGCTTTTTCGGCTTAGGTATATTATACAAGGAAGCTCTATGCTATCATAAAATATATAATGCTACAAAATACATAATATACTTTAACTCAATACTAACATACTATGTTTAATTACAATCACATATAAATAATTACACACAACAGTATATATTTGTATAGTTAACTTAAATATTGTAAATAATATTATAATTAATTGTCATTAATAATAATTCTACTAAGTATATAATGTTTCTCTCCGATGTACTTAAATTATTATGTGACGATCATTGATGCGTGTGCGCATAGTTGAAGGACTATTGTGTTGTAGTGTATTATGGCTATTTTTAATATGGTATGTGGAAGTAAAATAATGTGTGTTTATAAGTGATCAGAATTAATGTTACTATCAATTAGATATAAGCAGAAAACTAAAGATCTTAAGTAACGTTCAACATTTTACTAGTACAACTTCAGCAGCCTACGAGTTTCTTTACTATACATGAGGCGACTGACCTCCACAACTAAGTAATGGTAAGACAGGATGTCAGACTTTCGGGCTTCTGACTGCAGCAGCTGCGAAAATTGGCCTAATATTTTTTCCGGTGTATGAGATGGGGTATCTATATACAATAAATGATCACAATATATCTAAGGACCGACCTCCCACTTATTTTATAAATACTTTTCAGTTTAAGAGGTAAGTGAATTCCAAACGATAATATACTTTATGTATGAGTGCTAAGGTTTATAATCAAGAGACCACTTTAAAAATCTGTTTTTGTTCGTAATACACCTGTTGACTTACAGGTATCCCGTTTGCGCCTAGAGTTTCTACATGATTTGACCAAGATAATGTCTGGACTTTAAAAGAGACTATGACCTCTGAGTTTCTTTCGGTGTTTCTTCTCAGAGTAGTCAGTTAGTGAAACTCCGACTTCATCTAACAGTTGAAAAATGACGTGTAAAAGTGTTTGTGAAAACCTATTTGCAAAATAAACATCATTTATCATTTATCAGTTATGCATATCGGATTCTAACTACATTCGAGAAGCCTGGACCTAAAGTTGTTCGAAGATTAAAAACATTTAGTAAATGACATACCATTACCACAGTCTAAAAACATACAGTCGTCCGACGAAGTTATCTAGACAGGGCAATCGTGCGGGGTGTGAGGGGCGAGACGCGCTAAAGCCGCTCCCGCACTGCGAACAAACCGATGTTCGTAGTGCGGGAGGTATTATTCAAGTCTAACGCGTGTAGAAGTTGTCGGCATTTTTCCAGAGATCAAAGGCGTCGTCCTACTGTATTAATATTTATACTCTGCCATTACACCAATACACAAAGTCCTTCACCATATCTAACTACATTTCAAGTTCAACTTATTGCTTTGATATTGCTACAGTACTCCAACCGGTGTTACAATCATAATATTAAATAACCAGTGGATTCTCAACCTGTGGCATAGTTCCCGGATATGATAAAGGCATACAGAAGATATACAGAGTTATTGCTAATCTACTAAAAAAAAATTAGGGGAAAAAGCACTCGCTAAACAATCTGAATATTATTTTCATCTGACAATTTATGTTATATTTTGTATGAACCACTTGTTTTTTTTATATAGGGTGACTGGTAATTAGTGACCGATACTTAAACACGTTATTTTACTCATGAATACGAATAACTTTCCCAAAGTAACTTTTTTTATACTCATTAGCTTTCAATTAATTCAATTACGTCAGTGCTACACAACGGGAGCGGTGGGGGTGGCGGGGGAGCGTGTGACGCTACTACTAGTAGATTTTGCCCTTCCCGAGGTCAGACTATCAGCTGATAGATCGTCCCTATTCGTGCCTACTGTGATCGATCACAGGCGCGCACGCGAGAATTTCAAACAGCGTTTTTGTTATTTTATTGTGTTATAAGCATTGGTTATAAGTTATTGTGTTTAAAAAAAAATTCTTTGGGAAAGTTTATTGAAATCATGAATACTATCACGTGTTTAAGTATCGGTCACTAATTACCAGTCACCCTTTATATGTCAGAGTCGGTAAGAACATTTTGAAATTACTGAGAAAATAAGTATTTTTAAGGTGTATGGAGAAGAGAGTGTTCCTCATCTTCCATACAAAAGCTCGGATCCTCCTAGCAGACGGGTGTTGTCGGGATCTTGTATACGTTCAACCGCGCGGATAACTTTAACATCGCGATGTAGGATGTCAGTAGTTAGTTCCTATGTTGCGAGATAGATGTCGCTACACTTTCAACCCCTAAAAGAACTATTGTACGAAACTGCTGATGTTTTAGTTCTGTTTAGTTGAGTAAACAAACCCAATCCCATCTCATGGTATGCCATCGGTTGAGTACCACAATAAGTAGATGTAGAATCTAACCGGTGTTTGATCTAGATCTGGTACCAAGGCGAGCGACGCACCCACCGCAGCCTGTAGCCTCCCTGCTCTGTGCGAATCTTGATGGACGCTCCCTCTGCTGCTTTCACGGTTTCCTTTACCTGTAAGTACACAGAATTTGGATAATAAGTGTTGGAAAACAACTAGGTATTCATTATTTGTACTCCCTGTCGAGGTTGGTGTTACAACCTGGGAGTTTAAGTCAAGAGTGAATAGGTTACGTCTAGGCAGGCGTGCTTCATCGTCGACCAAATCATCGCTTGCCATCAGGTGAGATAGTTATCAAACGTAAGTTCATTAATGATAAAAAAAATATTAGTTGCATAATCAGTCTTCTAGGCCGAGCAATCTATTTACAGATAAGTGGACAAAGATTCTATTGGCATGTCATAATACGGTAAAAGGGAATAATCAAAGTGTTGCCAACTTTGTGTATATATTCCACAAATAAATAAAAAAAACTTTTTCTCACAACGCCTTTTAGTCTCAAGTTAAGCTTGAGAGCTTGTGTTATGGGTACTAAACAGCTGATACTGCTGATAGAGATACTTATATATTTCTAAACACATACATATTATAGATAAATTACACCCCGACACAGAACAAATGATCGTGCTCATAACACAAACATTTGTCTTGGGTGAGCATTGAGCCCACGACCTCCGGCATAGCAGTCAGGGTTACTAACTACTAGACCAACAGGCCAGTCAATCATAAATCAACAAAACAATGTATCTTTGTTTCTATCGGTCTCATTGCTGGTTTTGCAATACTTTGTAAACCTGTACCTATCTTAGTGCGGTACTTTTTAATCTAGGTACAGAGGCCAGCTTATCAGGCTAATTCAATGTGCAAAATTTCTTAATGAATAAGGTTTATCTTTAATTCGGAAAGTTTGAGAGTTTGGGGTAGCTTAATATGCTGGCGTCTGTATATTGTCTTCACATCATAATATACTTATCTGATTAACGTAAACAAAATCATGTTAAAAAAAAAACTATTTTAAATGAGTAAATCTAAATGACACTGCTTTTTAGTAGGTTATAGTAAATACTTTGTTAAACTTGTAAGTATGACGTTAAAATAAGCATTTTTATGGTCTAATTTAGATAAATTCTTTGAGTTTGAATGTACTCACACTTTGCATCAAGTTTTGTGCATTGCCGACCAGCATCTCCGTCGCTTCTTGGTCCTCTTCGCTACCTGCAGATACGAAAATAAAACTATACTATTGATTGAAGAATTTTTTTCACCAAAACCCATGATTTTGAGATATTTCTATGTTTTAGGAAATGTATATCTACATTTATTAATCCTAGACAACACCTGAATGAATGTCGAAATATTAATAATAACTTCTCATCACACTTGTATTCTCCGAAGGGTACAACAGGGATGTGTATCTATTCTTGTACACTCGCATTACAACACTAATGTTAATTCCCATCAAAAAGGGACAAAGCCTTTTGCCACCGACTGGGTACAAATCTAAACTCAGGGTTCTTACTGAAAAAATCCAGATATAAAGAACCAACAACACACATTGACCTGAGAATTGAACCCAAGAAATTAAAAAAGCAATGTAAAATGTAATCCCATGATAATGCTAGTGCAGAGTTAAGGTTATGTACAAGAGAAGATGTAACACATAAATTAGAATATGCGTATGTATGTATGTTTTCATGTTTTATTAATCACACTGTGACGTAATAAGGATTTACCTTTGTAGTCCGGCATGCCGACTGTTAGAAAAGCGATAAGCACAGCATTAATAGAAAGCTTTTAATATAATATTAGAATATACTGTTATAAGTGTTAATATGTAGTTTAATAATAAGAAGGCTAAGAGATAAAAGATCGTACATATTCGTACATATAATAATAATATACATATCAATAGATTAGAGTTATTTTAGTTATTTTGATTTTTGTTTTTGATTTCGATTTTTAATTTCCGTTTATGTTTTGATGCTAATTTTGATTGTGATATTGATTAATTTTATTTATTTAAATTTTATTTGGTATAGATTTTATTATCTGAATAAAGAAATATAATAATAATAGTAACAGGAAATGTTGCACATTCTTTTTTGCGTCCAGCAAAGGAGTGGAATTCCCTGCCGGAGGCGGTGTTTTCTGATAACTACAACCTATTCTCCATTTATAATAGCATTAGGCCGAAGTTAAAAAAGGTTATTTTTAATAATAATAATAATAATAATAATCTTTAATTCAGGTTATAAAAACCCATATCAAGCAATGCATACTTTGTAACGAAAGTACAATTATTAAGTACTAGCAGACGTCCCGAGGTTTAAACCGCGTAGGTCCCGTTCCCGTGGGAATACAGGGATAAAAAGTAACCTATGTGTTAATCCAGGGTGTCAGCTAACGCCATACCAAATTTCAATAAAATCAATTTAGCCGTTTTTACGTGTAAGAGTTTCAAACATCCATCCATCCATCTATCCATACCCATAAACTTTCGCGTTTATAATATTAGTAGGATGTTAAAATTACGATAGACGCCAAATTTATTATAATCTATTTTCACAGAAACTGTCATACTTTAGTTGTAACCATTGCAACAATTTATTTTAAGAAATAATGTGGATTTCATTTAGTTACATTATTCCATTTTAGTTGAAAATCTATACTAATATTAAAAAGAGGTAAAGTTTGTATGTAGGGAGTAATCTTCGGAACTAATGATTCAATGTTAAAAATTATTGCACTGGTGGAAAGCTACACTGTTCCCGGATGACATAGGCTACTTTTTATCCCTGTAATCCCACGGGGACAGGAACTACGCGGGTGAGACTGCGTGACGTCTGCTAGTCAATGATAAAAACTTAAAATAAGCAGGGATGAACAGTACATGGGCACGTTCTTCGTTTCACATTTTTTCTTTTAAATTAGAAATAAAACAATTGGAATACAAATTGTTTTCACTTATCTTTAATACAAAATATTCTGCATTCCTGCTTCTTCGAGATTCTTTTTTCTAATGCTGTTATAAATGGAGTATAGGGGTATTTAAGTCAAGAGTGAACAGGTTACTTCTAGGCAAGCGAGCTTCATCGTCGACCACATCATCGCTTAACATCAAGTGAGATAGTGGTCAAACGCGAGCCAATAAATAATAAATTCTGCGGTTTCAAGTTCGAGCTAAATACGCTGAATAAATCACATTTTTTGTATGGGGCTCTTAATTATAGTAACCTTAGGCTGCGTTTCCACCAGAGATGTGTAGCGAGGGATGTGTTTTTACAAACCAATAGAATCACTGCGCTGAGTGACGCTAGGTAACTGCTGTGATTCTATTGGTTTTTAATGACACATCCCTCGCTACATATCTCTGGAAACGCAGCCTTTGACTGCCTCACTGACAACGGTAATGAGATTCAGCCTGCGCACAAACCAACTCCGAAGGCTTTTGAAATAGGGTTCCGTGGGCACCTTTTGGGTACGGAATTTCACAAAAAGAAGTGAAGATATAGATACCCCCCCCCCCCCCAAGGTAGACTGGTGGAAATTAAGTCCGCCTTTGTACAGTATTTTTTTACTTTGCATAAAGTTTTAATAAATAAATAAAATATCGTTTTATGCTTGTTGATAGTTGAAGTTATTAGGTGAAAGCACAGCAAGCTGTTATAAGCTTACGTTATGTAAAGTCTTTTCGTTGTAAAAAGAAGAGAAATAATTACAATAAGATATAAATAAAAACCAAAGAAAAGCGTCCGAACTATAAAAAATGGTAATGTTACCTTGAGCGCCAAGCATGGTCGCCTTGACTGTTGATAAGATCTTGAGCTGCGTGCCGATAGTCGGGATACGCTCGCAAACTTGTAGCAGGTTCTGTAGACAAAAAAAAATAACATTTTAATAAATTCCCGATTACTTTTTTTTACTGGCCTGTTAGTCTAGCGGTAAGCGGCCGGCGGGTAATGGACTGGGAAGATATTTGTCACCAACTGTCATGTCATCAAAGATGGCGCTGTACTTGAAATTTGTTTAAGAAAGTGAATTTTCTTCATGTTTTTTTCGTAATTTTTCTATTGTTTTTAATAGACACAAGATAGCCTATGTCGATAGCGAGTCATAATAATAATAATATTTATTTGCACACCAAAGATCAAACAGTAGAGACAGAGACTTATAAATAAGTTGAACAAAGTGACACAATATTAAGACGAACGTCTGACTTCTAAACTAGGTAAAAAGCCTGTGTCTTAAAAGCCAATGTTCCCCGATATGCAGTGACCTTCAATTATTTAGAAGTTGAATGTCACTGCATATCGGTCGGCTAATTCAGTTTTATTGCAACTATACTCAAGTAAAGGAAGTGGTATCGTGTCTATGTACTTTTGCGAATTTAAACGTTTGTAAGCGCCCCCACAGTATAAAAGAAATGGCTAGTGTGAAGCAACATTAAAAATAACTGCGTGGACCTTCGAGCCGGATACATTTACCTCCTGAATCGAAGTAACTTAAAAATTGAAATGTTTCTATGTTTTCGATCTTATTTATAGAAAAACTTTAATATAACACGTACCGTTCTAATCCTCTTATCGGTACACTCGAGCGCCAACTTCTTGGCAAGTCTGGTGACCTCCTCAGAAGCTTCTGCAATCGCCTTCGCCGTTGCGATGAGCTCTCTCTTGCTACCTGGAGGTAGGAGAATTGAAGATTAGTGGTGGACGACATATGGTGTTGAGAAGACGACATGCTTAGCTCTATGGTTTTTCACAAATATTGAAATAAATGAGACAAAAATATCAAACGTTCTACGTTTCCCAAAATTTTATGAAGTAAATTCATGTTGATTTTAATTTAAAGAAAGTAATTTCTCGAATAAGATACCTATACATTAAAGTCCATGCAACCTAGATATCATGAAATATGTAGTAAACCTCAATATTAAATTAGAAATATTGGAAAACATCTCTTTACTGTTTACCATAAAAAACATTGAATTAGAAAAAAAATACAAATAATTATGACTTTTATGTACAGACGCCAGCACATCAAGTTACCCAAATGTTTCAAATTTTCCCAATTGAATATGAACCTTATAGTGTTTGACATAAAGTTGAAAAACGATCAAAGAAATTTGACACATTGGGGTAACTTGACGTGCTGGCGTCTGTACATGCAAAAACAAAAAGAAAGTAAACGAATTATAGGACACCAACAAATTAATCCACATAGGCGCCACAGAATCAGCATTGCCATTCCACGTGGCAATGCCGCCAGTCTAGTCAGTTTTAAGCGCTTATTGGGCGATTCTTTTGAAGCACTGTTACTCATTTACTTTTCTTTTGATAAGAAAATAAATTAATTTAGAACGCATGTTGAGATTTTTAAGATACGTGCTGTAAGACAATTTTACTTTCTATTTTTACTGCCAAGTACACAAAACATATAAGCATAAAACATACATTCAAATCTTTGTCTAATATCTACAAACGATGATGTGAAGAGTAACTTACCACTGAGATTCAAGGCCACTTCTGTTCCGTTAGAGTGATAGACATGTACAATGATTACAACATCGAACGTATATATAGCTTGGTAGGCGCATATTATTATTGTATACAAGCTCAATATAATAAATATAAGCTGGGAATTTCCGGGAAACGGAAGCTTAATTCAACTTTTATCCATCGAAAACACCCGTGTATTAGATGCGTATGCGTCCGCTCAGCTGAACGGACGCGTACGCATTAGTCCCTTAGGTAATTTTCTTTTTCATCTAAAAGTGGCTATGACCAAGAAGTAGTGGGAGAAACGGTTGTTGTGGAATGGGCATGTGATGCAGAGGAATGAGTAGTGTAATATAAGTTAAGATTATAAATTTCAAGGGTTGCAAGAGTACCGGAAGACCCTAAGAAACAATGAGATTGGCTGTGTGACATAATTATGTTATAGCCAAGAAAGAGGTGATTATTGAGATGGCGCTAAATAGAGATGCATGCTAGGCTTGTCTCCCATTTAGTGCAAAATGAGACAAGCCTCAGTAGATATTGTGATTACAATACATTGTGTCTTCTGTAAGTTATTGCACTGAATAAACGATTCTATATAAATCTATCACTACTCAAATAAATGTGGATAAGGAAAGGAAGATGATGGATGATTTTCGAGAAATTTTGGTGGGATTTTGTGGAACGGATCGTTGGAATTTACGAGAACGGTCTACGGAATGATCTTACTAAAAGTTAGCTCTATAGTTACTATAACTTTACAAGTAAGTTCATTTAAATTTTTAGTTCATATAAAACATTTTAAACTGAAAATTAATAAAGCGCTCTTCCTCTCTACATATTTATAAAATTTGCTGTGCCCGACAGGGTCCATAATTGTTTCTATCTTTTATTTACCATCTGTTTACATTATGGATTCAGCAATAAACGATTTGATTTCATTTCATTTCATTTACAGAAAGTATTGCTTGCCTAATTAGCTGTCGTTCCTCCGTCTACAATCTTCTGGCACATTTCGAGACACAATTGTTGAATATCATTGATTACATATAAACCATAATATGCGCCTAACAAAGTAGTGTTAGCATGAGAAGTGCAATAGAGCATAATTATTATAGCAAATATACAAAGATATTATACATTTAACTATCAGCCTTTACTTTACGATAAAAGCTGCATTAGCGTTAACTTAATCTTTCATATACAGGGTGTAGTTGAAACAACTGAAAACCTCTTAAAGGGACAACCTCTTATTATAAACAACTTTTAATATGGGACAACCAAATCGCGAACTAAAATCAACTGTACATTTTTTTTTTGTTGGAAATATTGACAATATCTAGGAAACAGCTGATTTTTTATTCGTGATTTTAATGTTACTTTTATACTAAAACCTGTTCATTTCGATAAGTGTATTCATTAAACTTGCAAGATTAAGAAGCTACAGGTAACTTTTTATACCAGCCTTTCTTTGAGGCAATACAGCATACAAGAATAGCTAAAATAAAATATTAAAGGTCGACGGCCTCGACCAGACCTCATTCCTGATTTTCATTCTAAAACCAGTGACATGATTCCCGAGGCCAGCCTGATGCATGAGGCCAGTAACAACAACCCAGAGACCAGTACCAAATGATGCCACTGGCCTCTGGGATGTGGTAACTGGCCAGTAACGTCATTTTGGCGGTTAGAGACCTCCTTTCTTAGGCAAGTATGACTTAGCTGAGGCCAATATTGTTATTTGCAGACCAGTAACGTAATTACAAGGCCAATAACGTAATTACAAGGCCAGTAACGTCATTGCCCAGGTCTGTTACGTAATTTCTGAGGACAATAACGTCATTCTCATGCCTGAGACTGAGGTCAGTTGGGGAAGTTGTAACAGTGACGTCTTTCCTATAGGCTATTATTTTATTCTTAAATGGCTTCCTAATGAAGATATGGTTTACCTTTAGAGTCTGATCGCACGAGCTCGGACAGACGCGCCATGAGGATGGCCATGCGTTTGGCTGCTGCAATGATCTCGTTGTCCTTTGACGACCATTCACGGACTGCCTTGTGCAAGTTGTGGGCTGCAACCTGTGTAGGGAAACGTTAGCTATAGCTTTTGTTCAGTCCTTATCTGAGGAAACGTTTTAATTTTATAAATTTGTAACATTAAAGTGTTGTTTAATACAGGGCGTAATTAAGGCCATCGACGGATAATCAGGTCTATCCAGGTCTATTATTCTCGTAAAAAGCGTTCAAAATCTAGACGCAATATCATTTCAGCGACAATCAGTATGCCTTTTAACAGATAGACACCAAGATTTAAAGAAAGTAAGAGTTTAAAGTTTTTTTTCTAAATATTGTAATTGCCCCCCAGATACTATGAGTTCAGTATATGATTCTGGATCTCTCAGCATCGCATGATTGAATTTTACAGAGTTTTTAAACTGTTGGTTCCACCGTCAAACATCTTTGACAGTTGATGAGGGTGGTTTGAAGACAGTTGCTTGTGTAACACTGGTATTAAGTTGCACCTGGTTAGATTGGAAGCCGATCCTAGTATAGTTCAGAAAACGGTAGGCAAATGGAAAACCGCACGAATCAACCGGCTGCAGCACGCGCCACTCACGCGCACTGCGTACGCTCAATGCGGAGTCACAACGGGTTTTTTTTTATTGTACACTGAGTCAATTCACACGGACTGCCTTTTGTGTCATATTGGATACTCTTGTCTGTTAGATAATAATAGGTTAGATTATGAGTTATTGAGTGTAAGTTTGTCACTGCACTATTGCACTGAGTCACTGTAATGATAATTGTTGTTTTTTTAAATATATAAATATAAGTTAAATTGGTAACACTATAACTCACCAAAATGGGGTGACTAGGATGCGGCTGTCTTCTAAAGATGTCTTCTCCCTCATCATCCGTGTCCGCGGGCGGCGGGGGGCGCGGGGGCGGGGCCTGGCCGGTGGGGGGCGGGGGGCGGGGCGGCGCGGGCGCAGCCGACGCGGGCGCGGACACGTGCAGGCGGGACAGCGCCTCGGGGAGCGCGGGGGGAGGAGGAGGGGGTGCGTAGTGACCCGACAGAGCCGACTCTACTTCTCCTGCCGCACTAATTATCTGTAAAGGAAACAAAGGTTGTATAAACTACTTGTATAGTACGCGGCACTTAAGTTGAACTTAAACAAAAAATAAAACATAGGTTAGGTATAACGAAAAGAAAAAGATTTATTTATTTATAACTAAAATGGCGGTCGTTGCTATGGTTACGCGCAGCCCCTCGCGGCGTATACCTCACGTAGATTAAGAACCAAAAGTCTGTTACTGCGCATTTAAGGTTAAAGTTTAACTTACCTACGTGTCGCGATCTGTGTTACGATTGTTTTCAAAAAGCCATCTCATAGTAATATTTTATCATGAGGCAAAACACTGCAATAATAATGTAACTCAAAATACAGTTATTAAGAGTATTTTTGACGGACACTAAAAAGTCCTATGACTATGTAATCCTAAAACTTTTATATTAAATCTTAATCATGTTGATGTCGGCACGATCAACATTTTGAATACAATCAAGTCCCCTGTAACAACATCTCAGTCCCCCGTACCTCAGAGTTGGCAGTTCTCCAAGCCTGCGCCTGCGCACGGTCGCCCAGCGCGACGGCCTTGGCGCGGTGCACGGCGGGCGGGATGGCGGCCTGCAGGCGCGCCTGCGCCGCCGTCAGCGAGCGCGCGAACTGCGCGTCCTCCGTGTTGTCCCGCTCCGCGCCGCCCACCAGCAGGACGCGGTTGGCCAGCCTGGCAAGTGGGGATCAATCGTTAATCTTAGCGACATCTATCCTGTTTCATACAATGCTAAAGTTAACCCTGCGATTGAACGTATACAAGATCCCGACAACAACCGTCGGGCAGTAGTAGCCCGCCAGACATAACACCCGGATGCGAGGAGGATCCGAGCTTTTTATGGGGGTTGTGCTAGGATATGGAACTTTACATAATACAATTTAAAAGAATGAAAAAAGTTTACTAAGATGGTTTGCGCGCGTGCGATGGTGAAAAGTTATCTGTGAAATTGAGCGAACCCATTTTACGTGATGTTGGTACTACATCGTACTACTCAATATAATTTTATGTTATGGCGGCGTATTTATCACTATAACATGTCACATGTTACACATAATTTAAACAATTACTGTACGGCACACAGTTTAAATTGATAATACTAAAACTTACCTGGCGATAGCTGAAGTATTGTCTACCATCTTCTGAGAGTCGTTATTGCGAATAGCATCTTCGCAGAGGTAGGTGTGCTTCTGCATCAATTCACCTGCAAAAATATGTGAATTAGAATACAGCCGGTCGATTCAGTAAAGGTCACGCCGTGAAAACTTGAGTGAAGTGAACTGTCAGTGCCTTGCATTAGTATGGAATGACAGCTCAATTCGCACTCACTACGCCTGCAT